>OZ038466.1:25799996-26399996 GCA_964036295.1 Plumapathes pennacea
CCGTCGTAGTACGGGAAAAAAGGAACACTGATTTTCCAATTTTGAATTCATAGGCAGTACAATTAAATAGGCTTCCTGTGCGATTTGTTTTTACTCTGGACTGCATGCACCAGATTCAGACATGCATATTTAATAGGCTCGAATTGTTTTGTATGTGAACCCACTCAAAACAGCAAGATTTTCCCCAGAATCAAAGCAAAACTTAAACAGTTTACTTCAAATTATACACGGGCTTCAGACCCAGAAATACTTCTAAGGGCTTGTGAACGATTCTCGCTGCAATCACCGCGTGTCAGATTACAGAAAAATAAGACATCTGACTAAATCATTCAAGACTCCAAGTTCCGATTGCTCTGAGCGAATACGGTAGCCGAAACTGGCGACAGAAGCGTAGTAAAACAATACTTCGAGGGAAAATGATCAGCATACAGATTTTAATACATTCTTGAAGTGATCAAGTTACAAGCTATACGGGATACAATATATTTGTCACGGTGATTGTTCGGTTTCCACTGACTAACCTTTGTTGCTTGTCCTTTCTAAATAAGTATCTGAGTTTAACACAAAACGGCGTCTGAAGCTCCCGATTTGCTTTCAAGCGCTGTTCCCTTTGCGGAGTTGTCTGTGTTACCCGCTTCTGTTCATGTCGCTTTTGGTCGGCATTCATGCGCTGTTGTCTTTGCGGAGTCTTCTCTTCGGCCCGCTTTTTCTCCTGAAGGTCCCGATTCGCTTTCAAGCGCTCTTCTTTTTGCGGAGTTGTCTGTGTTGCCCGCTTCTGTTCATGTCGCTTTTGGTCGGCATTCATGCGCTGTTGTCTTTGCGGAGTCTTCTCTTCGGTCCGCTTTTGCTCTTGAAGTGCCTGTTCGCTTCTCTTTTGAAGACGAGCTTCGCGAGACCGTTCTGTTTCAAGTTTTCTAGCTTTCAAATTCATTTTCGTGAACGCAGTTACGTACAATTGCTGCTTCGTTCAAATCTTTCTCAAAAACATGGCGGTGACGCTAGTCGATAATGATTACGTCATTGCCTTATTTGGACATTGCCTTAGGCACCTGGCCTAAAAAGGTCGCATCGGACAAACACACACACAAACACACAAATACACGAACATTAGATTTCGAGATGGCGACGCGCTTGGAGTCTTCAGATGAGCTGACTATGCTGCATTAGCGTCGTAAATATTTCCCTCACTTCGTTCGGGGACAAAGATTGAGTCCAGCAACACAGAGAAACGAACAAGTAAAAAGACAGGTTCAAATTTGAATACAGCCAAGTTACAGAGCTGCCAACACACAATGAATGACATTTATGAAAAAAAAAAAAAAAAAAAAAAAAGAGAGAGAGAGAGAGAGAAAGTCAGGTTTTAATGACTTGACAAGAAAAAATCTTTTCGCTCTTTCTTTTGATGAGGCTGATTTATTTCTTTGACAAAATGATGACGTCTTCTGTCAAACGTACCTGCAGGATTGTGTACGTCACAGCGATAAGAGGATGGCCTTGCGTGATTTCGTCAAGCTTGAACGGATCGAACGTCCACTTATCGATTTCGTCCAGGTGCTGTGAACGAACCACAACAATAACGTAGCTGGTCTATACAATGACCCGTGCTTCTCCGACTAACACGAGCCTAGAAAATTGTACAAACTTGACCAGATTCCAAAAATACACAAGCCTCCAAATACACGAGGTATAACTTTGTAAGTACCACGCGAGCCTGATGTGTGAACGAAGACTAAGAGCGTTTCAGCAACTTAATTAACGCACCTTTGCCAGCTCCGCTTCGTTGGTAACTTCAACTCCAAATCTGCACAAAATAAGAAGATAATGAACGAGGATACGTGATATGATTTTTCCTGAATGTTTTACAGAATTTGCATAAGGAGCTTAGGAATCTAGAATAGTAAAGTTCATGCTTTATAATTTGGGCAAGGACATGGTTGAACTGTACAAATGTATTCATTCCCATAAGAAGTACGCTGACCTGGCCCTGGGACAAACAAACAAACAAACAAACAAACTTGGAACTTGCCTTGGCACGGAGCCCGAGAAGCTATGTAGTCTGGTCAATTTACGAACTCCATTCACCATGGACCGAGAGCGAGCACGAATGCATTCTCTTCTCGCTTTACCCATTCCCCCGCCACCGCCCTCCACATCCAACTGTTTATCTGCGAAAAAAGCAAAAAAAAACCTTAATGGCCAGTGGCATTGCTTCTCCGACATTGGCCCACGTTGGGCGCGTTCGCTTTGAGTCCCTGCAACACTTTTTCTCATTTCTGAACTTCAAAACAATGTCAAATTTCATCTGTTCATGCTGTGAGACTGAAATTGTGCATTTCTACATATTTTTCGTGCTCTTTCCATTTCTGGCACTCAAGAAGCCTGAGGTGATGAATGTTCAGACACGTGGTGGATTTTGGTCATGTGACCACTCTGATGCAAGGAGTCTATTATTGTCATTATCAACAGAAAATCCAAGGCTCTCAGCAGAAAAAGAACACATCTAGGAGGAGAACAAACTCGCAATTTACAAAATGCCCAAGCCACCCCAAAGGCGGGGTGCATCTGCTGTACCTGTAAAAGTGTTGTACACCCACGCGGAAACCTGGTTCCCTGATTGGTTAGCTTCTGTGAAGTCTTTCAGTTCTCTGTTTAGTAACCTTTTGAACTGAGATAACAGAACAAGGATTTCATTTAGCAAAACCCACACAGACTCAACTGCAATTTCTCGTTTTATGGGGTGCTGTATGAGTAGAATGGTAAAAAGTTTGCCACTGAATATTTTGGTGAAAAACTGAGATTGTAAACACTTTGAGTCTTGAAAGTGCCTCTCAAAAACCGAAAGATGACGACCGAAAAATATCATAATTTGTCAACATTTGAAAAAACATTGAAAAATGTGTGTCATTCTCCACTGTCAGCAAGTGTATATTGTATTGGTAATTGCTTTGCAAATCCTTATCTAATTTCATGTTTTGCAAAAAGTCGCTAAAAAGCTGTAACTCGGGACTCAAAAGCGTTCAAAACTTTTAACATAGCCATTAACGATAATTTTCGGGTTAGAATATTTTCCCAGATATTGAAGATCTGGATCATACCTTGTTGGAAGCCATTTCACTGACAGACGTGTGTGGTTGTAACGTCTCCAGTTGGTACAAGACCCACTCAAGTTCATCAAGGGTACACACGGCCATCTGACAAAAGACAGACAGACAGTAACATCTTGTTACTGACTCAGTTTTGTGTTTTCTTCATTGTACACAATGTACATGTATATGTATTTATCGTGTATTGTTGGTACAACTTACTTAAGGATATCAGAGGTTTCTGTCTCATTTAACATGTTTTAGTAGCGGTTATTGCTCAAAATGATTCTATAGAAAAATTCACTGTCTGACGAGTGAATTCTATAGAAAAATTCACTGCCTGACGAGTGAATTCTATAGAAAAATTCACTGCTTGACGAGTGAATTCTACTACAAATACCTTTTGATAGTTTTCATCTCTAGTCTGAAGGAGAGAACCTAAAAAAAAAAACAAAAAAAAAAAAAACAAAAAAAAAAAAAGACAGTCATGCAGTCAGGATGTTCTGGATCATGACTTATTGATATTCACAGAAAACAGAAGCACAGAAAAATACCCATGCAGGGTCAAGTTGAGTACACTGACAGAGAACCGGCCCAAACAAAATAAATAACATGGCCAATCAAACAGGCCGTTATCAGCTGGTTTAGATCCACCTACAGTGCACGTCCTATGGCCACTACACACAAGATACACCAATAGCTTGCTGACCCATACAGACACGAGAAACTCTTCAGCTACTGTACATGTATCATGATAATAAATTATAGTAATCCACACACACCTGAGCCTGTGCCATTTATTATGTCAACTGGCAGAGTTTTTCTAGAGATTGGGGAACCTACAGAACCTCTTCTCCTGCAAAGACTGCAGAGATTAGTACTTTATTTTGGTGACTGGCAAAATGAGAGGAAGCAAAGCAACAAACAGGTGGAGACTGGAAACTGCTACTCACTTTTCTTTCTTTACATTGGTAAGACTTATAAAGTTATTCCTGACATTCCTGAGACTTGACAGTATCTACAAACAAAATGAAATAAAGACATCATCAAGCAAAGTACATTAAATTAAAGAAAGTTGATCTGTTTTGTATGCATTTCACCCTTTCACTGCTCCTTCTGACTAATTTTCCCCAAGATTCAAGAAGGAAATATGAATAGTATAAACATATGAAGTGAGAATTGATACTTCAAATAGGTTTTAGACTGGTTTTCAGTGTGGAAATGCCATTAGCCATCAAAATGACACTGTTCATATAAGATTCTTGAGGTATTGTTCCTTCTTCTGTAATTATATTTACTTTGCAAAATGTTTATACTGTACTAAAGGCCAGGGCACATGGTGCATATGCATGCAATTAGCTTTTGTTCGGTGGACACACCCTGCAACATTTTGCACAACATTACATGCAACTTAGACGGCAGCCATTTTTACCCGGACGCCGGCAAAATTTGATTGGCTTATTTTAGTTTGTTACGCCACACAATTGCAAACAATGTTAGGAGTTTGGACACAGTGCAACTGTTGCGTGAAATGTTGCTGAAGTAGAACTCACCAAGACTTCTGCAATTAGAGGGTGGACACACGGTGCAATTTGGTTGTTAAATGCAACATTGCATGCAACAACCATGATACTTGAAGCGCAACTAGCTGTAGTCGCATATAGTAACACCTATATTGACAGTTTGTACAATACACATATCAAACACATACCTGAGCAAAGGGGGTGACTAATTCCTCGACACGAGTCCTGCAAAGGAAGGCATTAAATGAAGGTCATACCCTAATGATTCTAATAGCCACAACAATACCACTTGGTGGTGCTTTTGAGTGGAGTGATATAATGTACATGTACATATGAAATATTGGAGCCTCAAATAAATATAACTATGTATATATCGTAAGGCTTGTGGGATGTGGCTTAATTTACATAATCAGAATACTGCACAATGTGCTGGTAAGCTGAAGCCACAGAATAGGGCACAAAGGCCACAGTGGTAGCAGGCATTACACCTTGATCTACAAAAAAAAAAAAAAAAAAAAAAAGCTGTTTCAGCCTTATTAGGCCTCGTCAGCATGGTATAGCTATACTTGGGCTTGGGCTCTCACATTGAGGTAACAAGCTGTAAAATCGTAAGGCTTGTGGGATGTGGCTTAATTTACATAATCAGAATACTGCACAATGTGCTGGTAAGCTTGTGCCCTATTCTATGGCTTCAGCTTACCAGCACATTGTGCAGTATTCTGATTAACCATGTATATATCCACTGTGATAGATATATCAACACCTTGTGACATTAAACAATACTGTTAGAATAATTACTTACTTTAAAGTAATCAAAGTAATAAATATTTTTGTAAAAATGAACCTACAGTCCCCAGCTTGTTCAATTTTTCCATAGGTTATAAATTTAAATGCATCATATCAATATTTTATAGCTGCTACCAAAAAAAAAAAAAAAAAAAAAGAAAAAAGAAAGAAAAAGAAAATGGCAATTTCACACTTTCTGACACTCCTCCCGAGACTTTTCAGAGCCACTATATAATCAAGTGATATGTGCACACACTACATTACAGCATCAATCACAACATTTTTCACACAATTAACGCTATCAAACTATCAGACATTTCACATTAATTACAACCACAACGTCTGGATTTGGGGCATTTCAGATATTCAAGCATAAATTGTTTCAATAAAGCAAAAAAAGAATATATATATATTTATTATATAGACACGAGTGTTTTACTGGAAAATATACCGTGCGTAAAATCCATACGAAACTACATCCAGGACCCGAGTGGCGTATTTTCTAATAATCTAATAGTAATATCCTCTAAATATATATATATCAACTTACCCTTCACTGAAGGAATGATGCCTGGAAGTGACACATTTGGATGCAAGTTCAAACTCACTGTCTGACTTATAGAGAAACGACTCTCTTCGTTGTGGTACAGCAAGAGTGAGTCTGTCAGCATCAATCCGGTCTGACGAGTCTTCACCTTGTGAGGAATATTTACTTTCGCGCTTCCTTGGAAAGCTGTCAAAAGGAAATTGTAAGTCACTCAATATAAATCTACAAGAGTGTGACTGTTGCCACAATAGCAGGGATAAGAAGTACAGTGATCAATCACTTCACTATCCAAGAGTTATCAAATGATGTACAATGTACTTCACACTGAAGAACTGGTATGCATGCTTGTGGTGAGGATGGATGTAAATGGACCAGCACAAACAGAGCCAAAAATATAAGCATCACAGAGTACAGTGACACACTCTTCACCATATGTGCAGCCTATGTCCTACCTTACATACATTCACGCACTTCTCATGCTTGACACATTTTAATACAGCAACTACTCTTTTCTTTCCATCACCTCCCTTGGGAATACATGTATCTATTTCATTTTATGCTTTGCTTTCCCAACAATAAAAAGAACTAATCAAATATCAACGAGAAAAGAAATCTTAATGTCCCACAGTGTGATGGGCTAACAATAACTATTGGGGCCCTACAAATAATGCCAGGCTGAAAGTACATGTGGGAGGAAGAATTACAGAATTACTGTACAGTAAGTGTTATATTGAAGCTTACAGTGACTTTTTAAAACCAAATTTGTGTAAAACCTGGTCACATGACTTGACAACAAACCATAAAGAGTAGCACAAGCTTGTTTGAAACACAAATTCCAGTTCTCCAACACTATAAAATCATACATAAAATGATGAAGAAACACAATAACTGAAAAAGTCAGAAATGATTTTTAGGGTTATTTCCAAAAAAAGGCACAAAACATTGATGTTATAAAACAGATACTACACAGTTAGTTTCTTCATCAACACAAGTGTATGAAGTAAAATGATAACAATAATAGCAACAATAATCTTCTGTACATAATCTTCTGCAGTGGTTAGTGTGACAAAGAAGCCACATTTGTCTGTGTACAAAACAAATCCACAGCCAATCCCTAACTGCATGACAGCATTGAGATACACTACAAATCATAGTTTTCATCTCAAAACATTGATGTAATAATATGTACTGTATTGCTGTTAATGTATCACACTGCTTATAAAATTTGAGCTACCACAGTGAGAAAAAATATATACAATCTATGTATTGCGAAAGTCAGAGAAGCCATGGAAATTAAACAAGGGGATTAAACTTAAAACCCCATGCACAAAACAAGCCTAGCAAAACATGATGCAGAAGATACTTTTTCTCGTGTTGTGACATGTAAAATGCAAACAACATATTACAAATTCAACTTAAAAATGTCAGAATACAGTTGCAGATGAAATAAAATATATTTTGCTTCCCAACTGTATTAACAGTAAGATTACCAGTAGCATCCACAGTTATATTGAATTGCAAAAATTATTTTCCTTCGGCAATCTCAAGTTTATATTATATAAATACCATACGTGTATACTGGTCTGTAAGGGAGAAATTGTCACTGACAGAAACAAAATTTATACTACCTGAAAAATATTAATAGAGGAAGAGTACCAACATCTTATTGCTCTAAGCCAGATGCATATATATTTGAATTTCCAATCTGCATGGATGTGGTGATAAGCTCTGACTGATAATGTCATCACAGGCTTCACAGCACTTGTCAACAAAATAGTCAGGACTAAAAACAAGACCTTCTGTTCTCACATCCACCCAGGCATCAATTTTAAGGTAGCACCTCAATTTACAGACTCAAAACTGGATCATTTTAACTGGTTCTAATTATTACACATCAAAATTCTGAACAAGACCTATTCTAAATTTTGGCACATAAGGTATAACAACCAGGATCAACTTAGACATCGTCCGTAGGTTTGAGTAGAAATCAAGCTGAATATTAGGAAAACATAGCATAAGGTTCTGACAACAGCAAACAGAAGAACCAAAAAATCACAATTGTCAACCTCCCAGAAAAGCAGCCATATAAATACACTCGTTCTGGTACACACAGGACATCAGAAACTCAAAGCATTAACCTTATTAGGGCCTCAGTATGATGTATAAGAGGAAAATCAGACTACACAAGCAGTTTATACATGTAGGGTCACTAAACAACACTAAAAAAGCACCAGAAAGAGCAGATACCATGATGAAGAGCGATTCTTAGAAGCCAAAGCTCCCATAGTCTTGAGATATATTAGCATGAAGCCAGATGTTTTTGTGCCAATTCAGTCTCACAAAAAGCCTCCAAAGTTTTGCCATCAAGCATTCTGCCTTCTGCTTCTCCTCCACAGAAAACACCACACGTGGTATAGTAAAAGAAGCCCTAAGCAACCATTCCTCCTTCGATTTTACCAATATATTTTTCAACAGGAGGAATACTGTGGCTGGTGTTCAGGCATAATGACTTCCATATATGGCATAGGTCTATTGTTTCAAAGCCAGCTGTATGTATGTGCAGCATATTCTGACTACATTATAAAGTGGAATTAATTTGGCTCAAAATAAGAACTAAAGGCTCCTTCTTTGCTACAAATCTTCTCACATATGCTGGCCACATGGCTGTGAGAATAGTGTAGGCTCCAAGAGAAGAAAACAGCCCAAGAAAGTGAGTCATATATAGACAAAAAGACAGAATCAATTAGGACCTTGAAAACATTGCTATCATTTATACTGCAAGTCACACAGACAAAAGCTTGGAATCTTAGACTGAAGCAGTTAATGCAGCCTGTACCTATGAGCTTCCTTGAAACACACTGGCTTGGAAGCAAGTGGAGAATTGTAATTCTTAAGTTGAGGGAAAAAAAAAAACAAAAAAAACAAAACAGCAAAATTAAGTCTACATGATTATTGACACAGGACTGGAAAGGTAATTTATTCCTCTGCCTGCCATAGAAACAACAGCTTCTCAATTGGAATGTTGGAAACCCACCCAAACAAAATTAAAGGGAAGGAAAGCTCAGTAGTTGCCCTTTTGTTTGACTGTAATTTTCTCAACAATCATCAGCCGTAAGGGTTACAGACAAAATCCTGTATTTACATATGTCCTGTGTTTAGTCATGCTTGAACCTTATTCATGATCAACAGCTATCAGATGTTACACATTGTACTTACTGTATAACATATAGCTAAATAGCAGGCAACTCCTATAAATATACATGTCCTTCCTAACTGACCCAAGTCGAGGGACTGTTTCCAATACTTGACAGCTTGATAGCATGTCTTGTTATTTTTCATTAAATGCAAGCTGTTTGTGAATGGGCTATTCAAAGAGAGAACTCTCTAGAGACATGGCTCATGCAAGAGAAAAGCATGGCACACAAAAGAAATGCAGCTATCACTGGTTTGGACAAAAAGATTTATTCAATTAGGAGTCATTAGCAAATCTGTGACTGCTTGATTTAACAGTTGAAAATCACTTGCCCCAAGGCTCAAACAAAAGGTCAAGTTATGAGCTTGACTGTTCTAGAAAATTCTCAAGACAATGAGTTGTAATAATCATTTGCTTAGTACTCAATCTTTTTCTCAATGTTTACCTGGTATGCTTTTAACTCTTTGTTTTTTTCAACTGAAGGTATTAAAATTTGTTATCATAATTCTCATATGATTTGAATCTCATAAACCTACTGCACATTGTGTATACTATTATGCATGATGTACACAGCTCAGTAATCAAACAGGCCAAACTATAAGCACATTTGTGTAAGCAGGTCAGAAACACTTCTTTTCTAGATGGCATAATTATGATGATGGTGAAACACATAGCTACTTAATTGTACTCTGACTAATATCTACATGTACAGCTTATGTCAGTAAAAGCTTATACATAAACTGAATCAGGGAAAAAGAGGAGCATGAAAATAAATAATTAAGTTTTGTCTACAGAAATGATCCCTTCTAGGTCCTGGAACAAAATCTGTGCCACTAAAAGTAATATCAAATTAAAAAACTACTTTTAATTCCAATATTTAAAATAGAAATCACACAACGAAAGATAATACAACTTTAGAAATACACATACAGTAGGCCATACATGTATGAGTAGCATTAATTATTGATAACCTGACCAGTTCACACCCAAGAGATCACCAGCCATTTTCTTCATACTGACTACATACAGTGTTGACTGTGTATTGAAAGGAGAAGTTTGCCTCCAATCACTCTTCACCCAAACAAGAGATCACCAACCATACTGATCTTCATATCTGCTTGTGCAGTGAAAGGAGAAGTTTGCCTTGATCACTAAGATCCAAAATATAATACACTTGGGACAAGATCTTTCAAACATCAAACAACTTTGTCTATTATTTTCTTAATGGCTTCTGGTTACACCCAACATTTGCAGACAGGTTACAATCAGTGGGTATACCAGAGGTTCTTTCATCAGTGTAAACCAAGCAAGCGTTAAAATGATGTAATAAAACCTCTAGAAGCAAGAGTAAAATATTTCACCTCTATGACTGGACTTGTATGATATAATATAATTTGACTTATCTTGTACAGCAGAGACAGCTTCTCAAAATCCTTAATAATTCATTATTTTATTGGCCAACCAGTGCATCACACTTGGTCAGGCATATAGGTTTTGAAACAGCGTCAAACAGTACTATTTGATCCAATTTCCAAATCAGAGGGATAAAATTTCTTAATTTGCATACATGCCTTTGAGAAATATTTCAAAAACTCATGCTTCATCTTTGATGAGGTATTCCCAACACCTCGAAACAATAAAAGCACACAGCTATAGCGGCTTGATGCTTTTGTTCTCGGCATTTAAAGACCCTCCTCAACCACTTGTTTTTGAAACATAACAGAAATCAGTGACAAGCTCAACTTTGGTACCAGATCCAATCAACATGGAATGGAGATTTTCAACAGTTGCTCCCAGAGTTTGTGTGAGCATCATAATCACAACCCCTAAGGGATTGATATAACACCCTCTGGTACTGTATAACGAAGGACACAGAGCGAACATTCAAGGGTATCAATTATGTGCTGTTTAAACCTTTACACAACTACCTCAAATCGATTGGCTATCACAAAATAAGTATTTGATTTGCCGTAGGACTTTTCTCAATTCCTCTAAATGGCAGGTCCATGTTTGGATCAGTCTATCAATATTCTCCAAATTAAACATTACTGTATTTTGGGGCTGAATGACTAACAGCATAACTTTGACTCTGATAATAGAGCAAACCAAAAAACCACAGCCAAAAATCAGAAGTAATAAAATATATGGTAACTAAGCAGTTTAGGAAACTTGAGAACAATAATAATTATGTACAGTGCTGCAGAGTACCATGCCAGAATTAGAGATACAAGCACATTTTAGCAGTTGCTAATTTTCATAAATCTATCCAAACTGACTTGAGCACTAACTTGACAGGATTTTTAGCTACAAATACTCAAATTTCTACAGATCACCAATTTTGGAATGTCCTTTGACTTGATGCTTAAATATATTTTTTTCACTAATGTAAACATAGGATGGTTCTTGATGGATAAGGTCTATACAACAGAAAATCTAAAGCAAACAGATGGTCAACCTGGGTTTTGCATTACAAAAAAATCAATTAACAGAACTAATTAAGTAAAGTGAACTTGTTTACACAACACTCAGAATAAAAAACAACTGAGGGAAACAGCATTTGAATTCATGCTAGCACTAATTTTTCCTCTTCAAACTAAACATCTTGAAATATCAGAAGAGACCAAAAGTCACTACACATGCAGACAAAGAGTCTTCATGATAGCCACAAACATGGATGCACAGAAATCAGACATAATAATGTAAAAAACTGGGAATTATTATAAAAGTACTCCACAAAAACAAGGGCAGGTGAAAAACTCAAAGGTTCCATACAAAATGGTATTATCAGGTTTAGTCTTAAAGTGTGACCAGAATATTTTGTTTTGTACTGGTCTATTTTGCATCTATAATTTGTTCTTATTCGTGTAATAATAAAGGTCTGGTACAGATACTGTACACTACTTAGTATCTGTAGAATTCCTAAATTCCCATGTATTATATACAGGCTGGTTGATTTTGAAGGAAAGGAGGACTGATGGGGGGGGGGGGGGGGGGGGGGGGGGTGTCTTAAATGGGGGCTTTTGTCTACATATTCTTATAGTTCATACATAGAAAAATACTCAAATGGTGCAACACCTGAAAAATTCTACCAATAATTATTTACGAAATGAGAACTTTCTTATCAACATGGACTCCCCAGCATGTGTAAATGGGCTAAATGGTATTCTTTATTTATGCTCTATCCGACAGAAGAGAATGGCTTTCACTATCAAAAATATCTTCATAACTGAATATTTTAGACTGCTGTCTAAAATATATATGACCAACTCATTTCTTCATCCACATAAATGTTAAAAAGGAACACATCATCAGGGTATGGAATGCTCCCAGGGTAGGATAGAATTCACTCCACTCATTGAAAAAGGTGTCTAGATTCCTATCAGTAATCTTGTTTCTGTGATATTTGCAGTTCTGCCTTTGTATTCACGTAAACGGACAGATTTTGGGTTTAAATCATGTTTCCAGTGAAAGCTTGAGTATAACAATAGAGAATATGTCTGAGAGACTACAAAAAATGTCAAAGCAAAATTATTCATGCACAATTTTCGATTTTCAGAATAATTTGACAATCGTTTGACTGAAGATTTTTCCTTCTCCTCAAGGCATTATTTCACGATGTCAAGGCAGAAAAATATTGCCTGGAATAAATTTTAAGCATGAATTTTAAATTTTTAAAAAAAGATTTGCCAAGGAAAGCGCGATGAAACAACGAAGCTAAACAAACGGCAGCTGCATTTTATACAGTGAGTAGGACGGCAAAGATGATTCTTTTTCGACCCACACAAATGTCTGCAGCAATTACAACACACCAACACCATTCCATAACTATAAAGTATATCGACGCATATTACGACTATTTCTGACTTGACCAGGAAAAATATTTTCCAGACGTTGCTACACAAACAAGAGGCCGCGAGAACTGTATTTCGTTACATTTGCTGGAAAGCTGAGCCAACAAACTGACAAATGCCGCGCTATTTGAGGAGGGAAAAGGAAACATAGCAACCCGGAGTATCGTAAAATGATACTCATAAAAATAGACCAAAATTGTTGACTTTCAATTTTGCTACACTCGAAGAGAGTTGCTCTCGCCGGCTAATCACTGAACCCAAAAACAAATAACGCGGCGGTATGCACACACTCACCGTTCTGGCTGATCAGAATTTTTAACTTCATCTCCGGCGTCGGTCGTCAAAGAGATCTTTAACGCCGTCCGATTGCTTTTCCAGGTGATTGGACCAGAATCCGAGAACGCATTCATGTTTCGCAGGATCGTTAGATTCAGCTGGAGATCAGAAGGCAAGAACATAATTGTTTACAAAGTCAGCCCAGGCAAAAGACAAAGATTAACTAGTTCTTAATGTGCTCGTTTGTGAATTCTTTTCCCGACGCCACGAGCGCACACTTTCATGAAGATGAATTTATTGAGCATAAAAGTTTAATCGAACACATCGATTCTTCTAGGTGGGAAACGTACTCTTCCCAATCGCGAATACATGTTAGCAATTAACAAAATTATTTAAAAGCGTACCCTATTGTAGTCTTCAAAAGCATCAAACTTGGTTCCCGACGCGAAACTGACAGATCCCTTTTTCCCTCTTGGTTGATGATGCGAGATAGGTGATCGCAAGCTCGAGCGCTTTTGTGTGCTAGAGTGTGACGAGTCTAGTTCCCGGAGAAGCACACAAAGAGAGCCTAGAAAAATAACGTACAGTACATCAACCGCATCGAAGTGTTTCCAGAGGCAGAGGTATGATATCTTGGCTGCTTCCAGAAAGAAGCAAACGATTTTTGCAAGCATCATCTTCTGAAGTCGTAGTCGCTTTTGACAATGCAAGTATTAGTGTATTAACATATGAATCGATCAATGTTTAACTGATATCATTTAACTTCTGCCGACAGCCAGTTGGATAATCGGGTCTGAGACCATGGGACTTGAAATTAACATCCCAAGTGCTTTATTATGTCACCAAACAAAACGACTCTAATATTGTTTTTAAGCAAATCAGAAATGCTGAAGGAAATTATGGAAAAAATTCTGACAAGCCTGATGCAGCCTTGTATGAAGCACGAAAACCTTTAGTGCACAGGCCTCAGATATTACCTCAGTCGGCATTAACACAGAACAGAACATCAATATCGCAAAATCCTTATCTCATTACCAATTCGACAGAAACAATACCTTATAAACTGCACTGCACTTCGTATACAAAGCAGAGTTATTTCTACCATTCAATGTAAATAGTGATCCAAGTATTATAAACATGGTAGGTGCTAAAGTTGTTTCACTGAGTCTGTCCAGAACCGCGAACATGCATTTTCCGCGGGCCTCAATTTTCTTCCCGTTCTTCGGCGTTCCCCGATATACATTCAAAGGAGATTCATTTGTTAATACGAGTATAAAGTCGTGAAGGCTTTGCAAAGTAAGAACCACAATAAGAGCAGGACAAAATTCGTGAAATGACAGACAGACTTTATAACTGTCAAATTGAGCAATGTTCGCAAACTCCTTGACTGATATATTTATCTAATTCCGCTTCTTTACCTTATGCTCCTTGCGTTACAAACACTCTTTTTAATATGGGCCGTTCCACGCCTGTGCTTTCGTTCGCCAACCAATACTATAAACAGCAACTACACACGTTGTTTCGCAGCTCACGTGCGTTCTGTTCATGACCTTCGCGACCGCGAAAACTCTCGTTTACCGCTGAATTGACGCTTACCATCTATGCTGTTTACCCATTTGGTCACTTTGGACGTTTCTCGACCCTTCGGTCAGCCAAACAAACGAAACAGAAAAACTTTATGGAACCAATGCCACTACGCGGCCCCAGTCACGAATGGATGAACGAACGAATGAAGTGCCAAGCTTCAGCGGTCACTACCCACTTCACGCCGGAAAACGATCACACTTCCCGCTCACGTACGTATCAATTTCTGATGACACGCGTTTTCCCCCGTTGTTCGAAGCTCCTCCATAATGCGCATTGACAAGAAAATACTTTTTATTGCAACTCGGGTATAACAAACGATATTCATCAGCCCGGCCAAGTTACAATAAAAAGTATGAACAGAACCCCGATATAACACAAAATCCTCGTTATAACGAACACAATCTGGAAGCCCACTGCCGGTCCAATATTACGAATAAATGTCATCATGCGTCACCGAAGATGCAGGAGGTAATGTGAAAGAGATCAAGTGAGATGGAAACCCTTTTTTATCCACATGCAGGACATTAAATCACTCGATTATTAATTTAATCGTTGAAATCCATGAGATACTGTAGTATTGCAAGATAAAACCGAACGCTGGATGTGACATAACACTCTTGCCAACTTTGCGAGTTGGCAAGTACCGAATTGGCTCAAATTAGCTCGAATTGGCTCAAATTTGCGCGCCTTAAAATTTCAGCCAACTCTCGGCCGTTTGGCCGCTCCAAGCCAACTCGAGCTCGGCTCGAGCCAAGGTCAACGCAAGGTGATGATATCAGCTTTTGTCGTTGCATATGGTCTCCTTAATACGAGTTGGCTCGACTTGGGAGTACCGTTTGCCGACCCGCACGCAAGTTCATTGCTTTGCGGCTTGAGTTGGCTCGACTTGGAAGTCCGTTTGGCCAGGCCTTAATTTCTAGTAATGTATAGAAAAAGCGGTGCAACCAAACGGGAAATTGGCGCTTTTGGTTTGCTTGTGATTCTATTAAAAAATTAAAAAATAAAAAATAATCCAGACGGATCGGATGCCTGTCTGAGACACAAAAAAGAGAACAACTAATGTGTTTTAAGCTGTAAACAGCAAGAACGGGTGGAAAAAAGCGCAACTTTTTCTGATAATTCACTTCTTGACGTATTCACGGTTCGGAAAAACAAGGACGTGTCTTTTCTGAACCGTCATATGACAAATATCGCGGTATTGATGCGCATAATTTCTCGCGGCCGGAAACAAGGAGCATATGTTTTTATGAAGTTGAATATAAAACACGGCCGCACCAGCTCTGCTGAATTTTTCTACTTACCGTGTTTAATTAAGGTACTCTACTTTTTACTCAAAACAACAACAACAACAACAACAAAACCAAACTCCTAGCGTCCCTGTTATTTCAAACACTATCAATGAAAATTTCCGTGTATACTTCGTACAAATTGTTCGACGGCTCCCCCCTCCCCGGAGGGGTGGGGGGTGGGGGGGGGGGGGGAGAGAGGGGTACTCATCATAATTTTGGGGACGGCTTCAGCCACTGGTTTCTCGGTAAGCGGAACCAAAAAATTATGTCAGCCCTTCAACTCTAGAGTACGATCAAGTCTGATTTTCTTGAATCGGCCTTCCCTCACCAGAGATATTTCACAGAGTAAACTGGAGAATTTGGCATTTTGTAGGCTACTCCAGCGTACATCTGGTTGATTTATTACTATCAGGATCATACATTAAATTTATAAAAACTTTGGAGAATCAGTGGGATTAAAAGATTCAGGACGTATACAAGACAAGAAAGGGGGAGAAACACAGACAGACAAATTGTCAACATCGGCAACAAAGCTGCAAAGTTTATGGCTAATTTCAGAAGCCCGCCCTATCTGTCATTTAATAGCGTTTAATAAGCACCATAAGCTATTGTACAAGGCATCAGCTTAATTTGTACAAATCGGTTAACTCGCTGTTATCCGGCATTTTTCGGCTGGCAGCAGTGTATTCTCTAAATTGCGTCAGCAATGTGGACAGTTAAATCAAGCTTCACATAAAAATTTGCTTCCTTCCCGCTTCTCAGCAGCTTTGCTATTTTCACCGTCTCTGCCCGACTATTAATATGCAAATAGTCGAAGTTTTACCCGAGAGAGTCTTGCACAAGAGGCAGTGTGAAAAAATCAGGTTATAAAGTTCGAGAAATATTCGGGAAAACGGGATATCAAATAATGGGAGACTTCCTATATTTAGCTTGCTCACGAAAAGTCATATTTTAATCGACCCCCGATGACAACTTGCTGCCTGTTGTGGCTGGCGCGATCACTTAAGAATCCTCATATCGAATGTTCGAAATTCGTTCCTCCTTTCGCCCAAACATAGTGCCAACTAAATTCGCTAAACCTGAACACGGAAACATTAAGCCAATGAAACGCGAGGGTAAAGGAAACATGCACTCACGATCACGGAACGTAAGCGATCTGAACATATAATGCCACGAAAGGTTTGGTTATCTGAATTCCTTTTTGCAAAATACTTAAACTAAGTGCCATCTGGCAAAAGAATGCCGCACTATAAATGAAATCGTCGATCACATTTGCCACGAGACATAATGTAAAATTCACCTTTACAATTTTGGCGCGGAAGCGGGTGCGGGCTAAAATTTGCCGCGTTTCGATTAAGCAAAACACTACGCCGGGCAAAGATACTAAGGGGTAGTTGCTTACCGTTTTCGTGATGAAACAACGAAGCTCACTGAATATTCGAACTTGTAATTCTTCTCGCCAGGTGCAATTCTCAGGTTCTGAGGCGACGCAATGGAAGTTTCAATAGCAAATTATTCACACATCGTCAACTCGTAAAATATCATCTGGCCAGGGCGATAACGTCATTATAGCATTCATGAATTATTCTGGTGCAATGAGTCTTTTTATTATTTTAGTGAGAAGAGCTCTCAATTTATTGGTCGGGAACATTGCGGTGAGATGTTGGGACACCCAGAACGAAGTTTTGTTGATCACCTAAAAAGATAATTCCAACTGGAAGCAAAAGATTGAAAAACTGACGCACGCTCGCTATGTTTGCCAATACATCGGGAAGACTGACAAGCGAAATATTTCCTTTTGTTGTCAAATTATGTTCCCGGTGAAGTATGCAAGTATCAGCGTTAATGCCTGCCCAGTACTATAAACACATTTTCCTCGTATCACAAAATGTTGAGTTGAAAGCATGAATGCTGCAAACTACTGTAAAATGTCCACAGGCTTGCCAAGCTAACAGGGTTGGAAAAGAATATAAATTTATAACCTTTACAGTACAACGTATTATACAGACAAAGAGAAAACGAAAAAGTCTAACTAATCCCGAGTTCAGATTTGAATTCAAAGCAAAAACAGGCAAAGAAGATGCTACTATCAAGCGAAATTCATGCATTTGTCCAGAATAAAAAGCAGTCTGGGGCGTTGCGAGGCCAGCATATAGTCGACTTGAATAATTCATGCATTATCAAAAGCGCCGGTTGTGAGAAAGTGGCCAAATGTGTGAATGCGTTCTTAAAAAGCAATTACGGATTTATTATCACACCTTAAGACAGGCTTGTGAAAAACACAGACTCCTGAATACAACCGAGAATCATTAATGTTCGCGTACCCCCGCGGTGAAAGCGGTAACTCTAAATGGCAACTATCCAGGAAAAATGATACGAAAAAGACAAACTTAGAAAGTTGTCCTTGGAAAAAACAGCGAACAAACAAACAAAGCGATAAAAACGAATTAACACACAGGCAGCACAAAATGAAGCGAGACTACTATTTGCATAATGTTTTATCGTTTTAGATATCAGATTCACAAAGATGAACTCAAGTAGAAATTTATTTAATATCATTCAAGACTAAACTCGTTCAATTGGCGTCGATCCAAATCGTGTGGCCCACCAAGAGCGACTTAAATGGCTATCGAACCCTCACGTTCATAAAACAGAACTATGCTCAAGTACTATAGTTGGCACCGAACGCAACACGCGCGGCAAATGTCTTAAATACCCATGCTAACTTAATAAACCCTTATTTGCACAAGGCTAAACCACTTAATCTGGGCTGTAAAGGCGGGCGAATCGAGGTTGGCAAAGTCTTCTGGCTATTTATACAGCGGCGGGCTCTCCTATTATGAAGGCACCATGTCGAATTATCAGTATGCAATCGCGGCGTCGATTGGCTTGGATCTTTTATTGTAAACAAGCTCTAATTATGACGGAGGAAGGAAAAGAAAACAACAACGGGAGACAGGTGCTTTTGAATAGACTAAGCAAGTTTTTCAGGTAATTTTCGGTCGGCAGCTTGAGCAAGAGCCGAGCCGCGAAAACAAAACAGCGACGCAATGGTCAAACATGATGATATAACCAGCGGATGATGGGTGAACGATGTAGACTTGGCTTTTTATGAAATTACAAGGCAGACAGAGACAACGACAGCGAGAAAACGAAACAGATTGAATCTGAGCAAAAAAGAGAATGAGATACAAATGAGACAGATATAAAGAAATAGGGGGGAATTGGGAGGGAGGGCAGCGGACTATTTATAGATGGTACATGCACTTGATACGCATTTCAGAGACAGAGATAGAGGAACAGAAATGGAGATAGGGTTTGGCAGAGAAAGAAAACGCTTGAGGCAGCAAAGCGACAAGATGATTTCACCCTGAACAATTTATTTATGGTCGTTTTTGAATAATTTACTAGACTGGTTCGGATAAATTACATTGACTAATAAATGACGTTAAAATCTAAGGTAAAAATGCCTATACAATCGAGTACCTATGTGTTCTATAAAAGTGATGAAAACGTCATGGTAAAATTAAGCTCTTCAATCATAAAAAGTGGTTTACGAACGCTAAAAGTGCATCATTGGGTAAAAATGTCCATTTAATCCAATAGCTATCAATGTCAGTTGGTATTCATGTTAAAATTGAGCCTTCACTCGGCCTCAGTATAACTTACATTTGATGAAAGACCTTACTAATGGGTAAAAAGGTCACTTAGCGTAATCTAACTAATGATCTGTAAATTCTATCCATAAATTTCGAGGAGTTAAAATTGACCTCTCGTCCGGCTACTAAAAGTATAAATTAACGATCGGGTTCGCTTTCTCTCTTCTACTTTGTTTCCCAAGTTGCTTTATCCATCATACCTCCTTCCATTCACTCAATCATCCATCCGTCTTCCTCTATTTCAGTTCTTCCTTCTCGTCCGCACGTGACTGGTTTTACAACCCTTTACAAACGTGCTGACTTGTTACACACTAAAACGTACCGATATATGAGATGATCCTTCTATTACGTTCACTATAGGTTCGACTAGCCCGAGTTGAGAGAACCAGGGACATCACAGAATCGTCGACCAGCAAACCTTCCAACTCCTGGCGAGAACACCCAAAATAAAAACTCTCGATGTGTTCATTCCGGTAGTAGTGTTCACTTCAAACTCCTGACTGTCGAATGAAAGCCTTAACCCTTTCATTTCATTGCCAAAGCGTCCACCAAGAACACTGTCAATTTAAGTCGAAAGGTGTGACCACTCAACTAAATGAATACATTTCAATAGCAATGGTCACGCCGATGCCAAGCGGAGTTGATGATTTCTTTGCTTGTCATTTCATGTCATTCTAGCTTGTTCAAAGAAACATAGCAGCGAGAGCTGGATTAAATAAAGTCATCCAGAACTGAAGTCCTGTACACCTGGCGCGGAACATTGGGCGTCGCCCTCGCGACTTCCTCGTTTGGTTGGATTTCTGATGTCGTGAGTTCCCCGTTCCCAGTCGGTATGATCTCCTCCAGCAGTGATGCAGCGTACGATCTGTGCTTTGAATCGGTCTCGCTGTCGAAAAGAGGAGAACTATACCTACTTCCTGTACATTCTGTTTTTGTCGACTGTTCTCTATGATTCGGAGATGTGTGCCTCACATAAACACCCACGTTCTCTCTCAAGGAGTCTGGTTCAACCACAGAGTCTATACCAGAATTTTCGCAATCGTTTTTTGACAGGTTTGGTGGAATTACATTCCCTTCAGCTACGTCAACTAAACTCGCATCCAGGACTTCCTTCACATCCGGGACTTTAGAAAGTCTGTCACGAGGATTCACACCCGGAATTGCAGATAGCCTGGCACTAGGATTCACATTCGAAATCCTGTCACGAGGATTTACATCCGGGATTTTATGGTCTTCCCCGTCACATGAATTAACATCCGGGGTTTCGAGGTCTTCAGGATCATCGGGTTGCTCTAATTTGACTCGCGTTGAAGTCGCCTTTTTACAGTAAGCTGCTTTGGAACCTTTTCTCCGATATCTTTTACATTTGTTGACAACACCGTCTTCTCTGCTCGCCCTTTGCGTTGTCTTGTCACATTTTCTCTGTTCGGCGGCCCCACGGCTCGGACTCGGCGTAAAAACGTCCAACGATGCAAGGCAAGGATTTGTTCCGACGTAAAACTGCGCGAGTTTTGCTTGTCTTTCCTCAACACTACTCTGTAGTACAGCTTCTGCGAACTCAACGTCCGATCCAAAACCGTGAAAAGTTCCAAGTTCCCGAAAGTGCTGCCGGCGAATCGCTTTGGGAGTCGAACCGACAAAAACGACACTGTCCCCCACTCTCTCCGTCGCTCCTTTGGTTGTATGTTGAATGATGCTAAAGTGGCGCGAGATAGTTATACTTTGAATTAGCGTTATGGCTTATTTCAGGGTTAGGTGCGTTAGGCGTACTGTGTGTGGCAGAAAGCTCACAAAACGTTAGTATTATCTAACTCAGCAGTTATTCAAGAGGCTAGCATCACTCAACGTTTGCTTGATAAATGCAAAAATCCCTTTTCTCGCCATATCAGCTGTACACGTAGATAGACTGAAGGCACTGAATACAAAGACTACAGTTCTAAACCTCGGATAACATACAAACAAGACAACTAAAATAGTAAAATGCCCTGCAATACAGTGGCAGGAACGGCTGCAAAACGTGGGCTGGATTTCGGTGAAGGTTCTTTTGCGTTCCAACCCACATGGCAGTCACATGATCAACGAGCCGCAAATCAGTTACACTCTAGATTCTTGTGAACAAATAGCGCATTAACAGCATCCATACCTCGGTTGGTTAGCAGTATGCGGGCTTTCCCCTTGGTCGTCATTTCCCGGTTCACGAGTGTCACACGTGTCACCAATGTCATCACTCTCGTCACTCATCTACGCGACAAAAAATAAGTGTGATCAGACGTAACATTCTCCTTCCATTACATAGTCCACTGTCCACTGTCCACTGTCCACTGTTCTCCTAATGAACTATGTGCAGTGTTAATACCTCTATGGCAGGATAGCAGTTGGCTGGTTGTTGAGAAAACTGCTCCAGCTCAAAGACGTCCTGCATGGCTTGCTTGGACATGCGGTTTTCAGCCGCACTTGGCCCAACAACCGTACTATTGGCATGAGTGTACCTGACACCACAAGACTCTAAAGATAAACAAACAAACAAACAAACAAAGTAAACGAGTAAGTGTTTTAAGTTTAAGTAAGGGTTTATTAACAGATTCTGGTCCAGAAGGTTTCGGAAGAAAATGGGTCTCTTTCATATTAGTATGCACATTCTACATTACAGCAGATATTTCCAAGGATTTCTATGGTACATCTATACAACATAAGAATGTGGAACTAAACTTGCGACTATTTCTGTATAAATTACCGCAGAGGTTGCAGGCTTCCCAGTGTGAGTCTGTTAGGACTCTCGTGTGTTCTCTGTAACTATCTAAGTCCGCTACAGCAGTTGGAAACATTCATCTTATAAATGCGACTACCTTAGTGTTGTTAGCGACTTTGTTTTTTCTGGGAAAATCCTGTAATATCTGTAGCATCCAGGAACTCTTTTACACACCCAATAGTTTGTCCATCCCCTCCTTGTTTCTTCTTCTCCGTCGTTTTGTCTCTACGTCATTTTCACGACTGGACGCACTACTGCGGGCCTTACGACTCAAAGACCTGAAAGGTTAAACAAAACAAACGTCAGAGTAAGACACCATCAACATAAAGGATAGACACAGTGTCTCATAATATGACCTTTATCCACAACATTGGTAACCAAGTTCGCGACGCAGAATTCATGACGTCAAACAGAAACTGCCCCCTCGTGGCGTCAGGGGAAATCAAAGAGTCCTTATGAGGTCATCTGTCTGTCATTGTGCTGTTTCTGTAATTGCCACCCACTTACCTTGGCGTTGAGCTGTCCTTCTTCACATTGAGTGTCGTACGTTTCTTGTAAGCGCTAACAGAACCCTCGTCCCTCGAAACAACATCGCCTTTGTCAAATGCTTTTGACTTGGTGTCTACACGACACCTCTCTTCTGAGTCGGCCTTCCCGGACTTTTGAATGACTGCGGCAGCAGACACGTTTCCTCGCTCTTGTTCTTCAGATTTACCTTTGACTCTTGTGAAATTCGTTTTCCGTGAAGACCGAGGTTTCTCGTCCGGTTCATCGCTAGCGCCGTCTGAGTGATCCAGCAAACCAATGTCGATCAACTCAGAGGCCCCTCCTACATGGGAAGACCCGCTTGTGTTACTAACTTTAGTCTTGATCTTCATCTTTGAGGTTTCTGCAAAGTTTTCTAACTGATGATCGGCGTTTTTGTTACGTTTTTTACCGGCCTCTGTCAACTTACTCGAGCTGTGTTCCATAAAAGAAACAGTACATTCTCGTGTCCATTTTCTCGTTGCTTCTTCCGGCGATTCTCGAGGAGTAGATGACTCCAGAGCGGGTGATGACTCTCTCTCCCGATCATCGTCAGATTCCTCGTCATCGGTGTCCTGAGTGAGCTGTGAAGTGATAAACTCCGCGTCATACGCGTCTTGTTGGGCGGCAGTTGAAGCCTCGCGGCCATCCTGCTGAAAACGAAATAGGGGACCCTTTAAACGGAGCTCACAAGTCAAGCTCTACCAAGCACGTTTCACCAGTTAAGATTAGGTCCTTAATGTGGTGTGCAGTAGACTGCACAGTGGTCTCATGTCTCGCAGCAAGTTGCTGAAGAATTACAGGGTGTAACATTCGCAACAACTTTGTGGCGCGCAAAGTTACACGAAGTAAAACTCGGTTCTCTGACTTGCCTTCGCAGTAAAGTGCTCCTGCTCCTCAACTTCACTTGGTGGTTCGTATTTAGCGACACGGAATCCAGCCTCAACTTTCTCAGTTCTTTTTATGATGTCCTTCGCCAGGTTCGCTCCATCGGCGCGGTAGGAAAACAGATTCTCAAACCCAAACAGTTCTCCTTTACTATCCTTCTCACCGTCGACACCAGTAAAATATCTTCTCTCGTTGGTCCCTCCAACAGCAATGTTAGCCAGTTGCTTAGAATACGAATAATCATAAAGTTAGTATTAACCTTTCCTTGCCTTTCCATGTTAAGGTTGGTTCATACAAGAAAAGCAAGCTCAAGCGACTGGTTCACACGGTAAAATTTGTGAAGCGAGGGCAAACGGAAACGCAAGAGAGTGGAAGCTTTTGCACTCTCTTGGGCTTGCTTTACCGTGTGTACCAGAGTTTAGTACATTCCCTTTCAAAACACTTGTATCACTTTGTACTAAAACTAAAAACAAGACCAAGAGGCCTGATATACGTCCAAGATGGAAGAGTGCAGTTTGTTTGTTTGTTATTTACCTGTTTGTAGACTTGTCTCAGGTACATCATCTCCTCTATTGTGCCCGCTGAAATAAGGCGATAAACACGCACATTTCGCCGCTGACCAATACGGTACGCTCTGTAAACAACAACAACAACAACAACAGACTTTATAAGCAAATACCCACAACAGTGGTCACGCTGTTCTTGGGCGGAGATCGTGTGTTTTGTATCTAACAATGTTTGAACTGCAAATCAAAAAAAATTTAAATACAAATCGACGAAATTAAAAACATTTCCATGCCACTCCTGAACTGTCACATGAAAACTAAAGGAGTGACCACTCAAATGAAAGCTCTCAGTGAGCACATTCTGGTAGTAGCTCATTGTGACGTAATCGATGACGTATCGACTCAAGGATTTTGTGGATAAGCGGTCCTTCGACAGAGCAAGACGACCCTCATTTTAACAGTTATGCTGGCGAAATTTAATTTGACAAAGAAGTAGTGAAAGCAGTGAAAGAATAGTTTAAAATACAGAGAGAAGGCGGGAATGTAACGCGTGCCTATCTTGTGCCTGCAGGTCGCTCGAAGGATTCCAGTTTGGATCAAAAATGATCACCACATTAGCGCCAGTGAAGTTCAGCCCCAGGCCTCCAGCTTTTGTGGACACCAGACACAAGAAAACGTCAGGGTCGTTATTGAAGTCGCGCACCAGGCGGGTCCGGATGGCGGCCCTAGTTTTTCCGTCTAAGCGGCGGTAAACAATGCCTCTGCCAATCAGGTACTCTTCCAAAATATTCATCAACTGTCAGAATAGCAAACAAACAGAAACAAATTCACTCTTCATGAGCCCAACCCAAGCATACTTAATTCAAACAGCAACTTTTGTTCATTTGCAATTGACCTTCGTTCATGAAAGGCTCGACGTTTGACCTGCTAAGTTGAAACTACCCATCAAGGCTGTAATAAAGGAGATGTTGTTGTTATTGTTGTTACCTGAGTGGAGCGAGAAAAGAGCAGCACTTTATCTCTTTCTTCTTGAAAAACTTTCACGAGTTTGTCCAAGACCTTCATCTTGCCACAGAACTTGGGATCAGAGAGGATTTCAAAAGAAGACGAACCACCACTCTCCACGAACTCGGGATATCTGGCGAAAACTTTTTTGCAAACTTCTTTTGCCTGCATCGAAAACGTTACACAAAATAGATCTTAACATGAAGTTGCCATGTTCATTTTCCATAGTTCCCCGCTGACCCAAGTTAGTGCAGTCACATCGGCCACAGACAGGTGTCGCAATCCAATAAAACTACTATTCCCCTTCTGGCCTGTGTGTCTGCGCTAACTTGGGTCAGCGGCATTTATGAGAGCGCGCGCCTGCTACCCACCCGTCTCTGCTGATCTTGAGTTTGTTTGACTTCCGGCATCAGAAGCGCAGCATGATTGGCAACTTTCAGCAGCAACTGAAGATACCTCAACATCAACGACTTGATGCTCTCGCCCTCGTCGTTTTCCTTTGAAGAAGCAAATGAATAATCTTAATCTTTTTATCGCCATGTTGCTTTATCAAAATCCGCAAACTTCAATTGCAAAACAAAGTAACTCCGCTTAACACCAACGCAAACACTTCAAATTCACTCATTGAGCGTTTTCAGAGTTGGATGTTTTCTAGATTGTGTCAAATTAGCCTTTGGTTGAAAACTATTAACGGGCAAAAAAAAGAAGGTGGGCCTCGTTACCATGTAACAACATTGCCCCCTGTCCTCCCCACTGCTGCAATCGCAGGGACAGTTTTTCTTTCTGATCAGAAGGACGTCTGACGTCTGGAGAATAGTGACGTATATATCCTCTTGAAATGACGTCAGAGGACAGAATACAATCTTCTCATCTGAGGAAAACAGGAAGACAAATACAACAATACGCGTCGTAAGACTCTAAGGCCCGGGTTAAACGTGGATGTTAGCATGCGTCGAACTCAATGCAAACTAGCTCAAACAATGGATTTTGCTCATTTGCATTGAGTTCGACGCATGCTAAGATCGACATTTAAGCCGGGCCTAGGGGATACGAAAAACACAACAAAACACAAAACAGCAAGAAACAAAACCCACTCACAGCAAAGAAACTACATCCACAGGAAAGTCTATGAACTGAGCTAACTAAGATCAGAACAGGACGAACAACAAACAGAACTTGGCGGCGTTTTTAGAAAAAAAAAAAACACTTTGAGATTTCTCAAAGAACAACATTTAACGTGCATGATTGTGGCAAGCATATCGCTGCCTCGCTGTAATTCGCATGAAGGAAGGCGCTCTGCCTTTTGCTGTTGTTGATAAACAATAGTATAAACGTACGCTAGCAGGCAAGTTACCTTTTCGTGGCAGTTGATCAGCTATAAGGGACTTGGTTCGACGCAAGAAAGACTTGCTCAGCTTCTCCTGCAGTTCTTTTGATTCTTAAACATAATTATAAGAAACAAGATATCTATCGCAAGTTTCTGAGAATGTATATTATTCGCTAACGGCGTAAGAAAAATAATTGAAAGTACATGTATGTCTTAAGGCTGGTTCACATGAGTAAAACAAGCGCAAACAGCACTGTTCACACGTAACTAAAGACAAGCGTACGTTTGAAGATTGTCACGAGCAAATCATGTTTTTAAACTCATGTCGCAACAAACATGGAAATTATTCGGCAAAGTTTAGAACAAAAAAATAGCAGCCACTGTACAACGACGGCCACAATAATCTGTTCACACAACACGTGCAGATTTTTATAACCTAACTTTTGTTTAAATGACCAATTTAGTGCTTTACAAAAGCAAATATAGAAATGCATTTCGGCATTTCTGCTCAACAGTTCAACAGTCAACTCACTTTTCCTGCCCTGAGCAAGCTCTCGCTTCGTACTGTCAAACCGCTGACCACGTCTGATCGCTTTCCCAAACTCGGCGTCAAATCGTTTGCTGGTGCCGAGAGAGCCTGGGTTCGCCCAATCCAACACACACCAGAACTCCAAGAGACGATTCTGAAGAGGGGTTCCTGTCAAGCCATACCTGTACGAAACAGCAACGACAACAACAATGGTAACAACAACCAATATAAAAAGCAAAGACAACAATGACAACAACGACGACGACGACGAAAAACGACAATGAATTTAAGACGCTTGTATAAACTCTGGAGGTATATTACGGTGCGGCTCATGGCGCATTTCTTTTCTTTTCATTTGCGAATAAAACAAGTATGATCGATTTTAATAAAATGATAAAACAAGTATGATCAATTTTAATAAAATGAAAGTAAACGTTAATTTTTGTTATTGACCACAGTTCACGCAAACCAGGGCACCCTACTCCAGCGATTTGTGTTTGTACTTTTTTCTGTTGAGCAAGTTGGACACTATCGCTACCAGTTCTCCTCACACTATTCGTTCAGTTTGTTCTGGGGAGGTCTCGGCCGAGCCCCACGTTGTTTATTGAAATAATTGCGCACCTTCTGCGAGTCTTGAGCGCTTTTGCCGCGACCGTGACTTGCGCTTTAGGTTCCTTCAGGCGATGCGCCTCATCCATTACCACGCCCAGCCACTGCACTTTGTTCAGGTCCTCCTGGAACCCAAACAACAACAACAACAACAACAACAACAGCAACGTCTCACAAAACAACAGGTAAAAAATGAGGGAGTTCTCACAAGCTAGTCTAAACTCTAAACAAACATCGCACGGATTCATGCTGCTTTGTGAACACTCACGCAGAGCATTCACAAAAATGTACAAAGAAAATGAAAAATATGAGCAGTGAATATCTTCTTTCATAAATTAATGAATCTCTCATTCACGAGTAATGTTGAGAAATTTCTTCAATTTTAAAGCTGAGTGAACATCAGTATTTTGTAGATGAACGAATGAGTGGGCGAGGTATAATTCAAATGTGTACAAAAATGCATAAAACTTGTAAGCAGCTTTAAAAATGCAATAATTGCTCAGACATTTACGTGAAATTTTACATCAAATCCACGTGCCAGGAAGTCCCTATCATGCTGAAAATCGACCTTTCTCTTAACCTACCACGTGGTTTCTCAAAGTCTCATAAGTTGTAAGAACAACATCAAGGGTCCCCCTGCTGGCATGCTCCAGAGCCCCTTCCTTGGTAGTGCCATGAAATAGCTCCTGCTTGAAATAGCCCCATGTTTCCAGCTCCTCTTTCCAGTTGTACAGCACAGAGCCTGGACTCACAATCAAGAAAGGCCCCTTTTCAAATGGCTTGCTCCTGTTTAGCTGCAAACAATAGCAAAATTAAAAAACATGAGAATGTTGAATGTTGTACAATTTATAATAATTACAGTCATTGCCAGGTTTACCTGCTTTCTGCCTTTTTCAAGGAACTTGTGAAAAACATCAGCTTTAGTTCCTGTCTTCCCCAGTACAGCAGCCATAAAAGAAATCACCTGGAGACAATACCGTAATCAAAAACCATTCAGTTGTCCATTTCGGGTGTTCAGAAATCCTGGAATCATACATTTTAGAGGTACCTGTTGTTTTTGATTGAGTCCTGTGTATATCCAGATCATCTCACCTGCACAGTTTTCCCCAGACCCATGTCATCTGCCAGAATAGCACCACTGTTCTGTACAAAGTGTTCATACAGAAACCGCACCCCATCTCTCTGATAGTCACGCAAGTACCGGTTGATTGTAGCTGGAACCTGCCAGATAACAGTTCAGGAGATTAGATAACATCACAATAATGTGAAAAGCTTTGAACCTAAGCAAGAGATAACGTGCCAGTTATAGACTTATGGTCTCCTTCCCTGCCATAAAAGGTTGTGGAAGCAGATGGGGTGGGGTGAGATTCAGCTAGTAGCTTGTGTTGAATACAATACATGTGCCATTTCCTAAAGTTTAAATTTTCTCACTTGCACAGTAAGCTGCCCATCAGCAGCAGAAAGAACCAGAGGGACAGCAGCACTAATGGTTGGAACACCAAGACGGGGCTTCTCCATGTCCTCATCATCAAACCCTTGAACAGATCAGATCAGGATTTTTCAAACTGCAAATCTGAATGAATTAAGCCCTACTGTATAAAACCATTACATGGTGGTGGGGGGTCAGAAGTCATCAGTACATTTATGAAATGACCCGGATCTTACCGTCAGGTATCATTCCCTCTGCCATAATAAAGCAGTCTTTACTTGTCAGCTGATGCACCTAGTGGAGATGCAATAATGCAATATTACATGCGATACACTCCGACTCCCTGACGATTATTTATACTCGTTGAAAACTGCACACAACTCGATCACCGGCGAAACATTATTTCTCAGCTTGTCTGGATTGTAGCTAAAAACCTATCTAGGCATTTATATCTAAATGAACTTCGAGAAGGCACGACCTGGACTCGTACAAATCGCTTCACTATTCTCGGAATCACTGACCTTGATAGTTGACAGTTGAACAACGCCATCTTGAATTCATAAACATCATGGGGCAAGTCCAAGCACGCCTTTTCTGTTCCTCGATCGTTGCACATATTACCAAGATCTGCTCTTTTTAATCGGAGTCGGTGATCAGTGCAGTATTCCTTTAGCCTAATCATGATGGCCAAAACCAGCAAGCTCCGCCATCAAGCATCGCCGTCCGTTCAAGTAAGTTCCCTCAATACGCACTTCATATATCGCATCATTTTTGTCCCACCTTCATACTAGAAATACGATAATCGCAGATATCCCCTCGCTCAGTAGTGGGTTTTCGGGAAGCTGGATTCTTGTTTATTTTCGGTTCGGAGATTATTTAAAAATTCTTTTGCAAACCACGGCTGTTGTAGCAACGTCACCAGTCGGCCGCTAAAAAATATCTTTGTCGCACGGCAGTACATTTACACGCAACTACAGAATACTCCCGAGGCTTGAAAGCCAAGCAAAGTCGATCTTGGACACTGAAATTTTTTTTTTTTTTTTTTTTTTACTTTATAAGTTTAATACGCTTCTTCGAGTGTGACAAAATTTAGAGCCGTCAAAGCGAGTCGCTTGTTTACACGCTTTCGAAGTCTCGGGACCGTGTGAATTTTGGCAGGGATTCAATTTTGAACACAACAACTTTTCAAACTGCGTTTGACGATTTTAAAATCTTTGACAGAAAAAAGAAATCAAGTCACTAAATAATACAAGGTCCGATTGTATTGAGCGAGCATTAACCCGGTCACTAAATAATACAAGGTCCGATTGTGTTGAGCGAGTATCTTACGGGGTCCCGCTAGTAGACAATAATATACAATAGACTGTAATTGTTTAATTTGGAAAGCAGTGGCCGGATATTTTCTAATACTTTAATAGCCTTCAAAAAGCAAAAGCATCTTAACCCGGTTACATTTTATCCTTGAATACAGTGTGCCAACAAACGCGGCGACAAAACTTCACAGCATGTGTCAGACTGTCAGTGAAATTATGCAAATATGTCAGGAATCGGATGACACAATCTTGCACGAAGGCACTCTGAAATAGCTTTGAAAACTAGCGAAAAGATCACAGTATAATCCTACTTGGCCTTCATCACAGTTCCCGGGGCATCAAACGACAAAATATACGGCAATTGTTGAAATACCATAATGATAACACGACCGTCATTTAACAAAAGCGTTGTACGTTAATTGATGTAAATTTTCAAAACTCACCGGTTCCTGAAAGCTATAGCTTTAGCTCTTTTCCAGCAAAGGAAACAAAACCCAAAACACTACTGTTTACGTCTTCAGTGATTTCAAAGTACACTGTATAGAGCAGTCCTCATACAGTACGAAAATTCCACTTTCCATTGTATTGTGTGTCGTCATCTTGTCAAACTTGGATTCTGAAAACTACATTCCTGTTACTGTAAAAGGTGAAATTTGCCGCAATGATTGTTCGATTTCCACCAACTGTATTTTGCTATTTCTTTCTGAAGAAGTGTCTGCGTTTTAACACAATACTGGCGTCTGGGATTGTGTTCAGGTCGACCAGTTGTGCCTTTAAGAATCCGTTTCACGGCTAGTAAGCTTGCCTCCCATACACCGGCAAAATATCCGGGCAAATTACAGCCGTCCGTCGAACTGCTTGGCCTTGTATCTACATCTTACTGTACAAAATCACTTCCGTTCGTACTCTTACAGCTACCGCATGTCACTAAGAAAATGGCGGTTTACAGTTAAGCTGCCGATGTAACCTCGCAGTGGTCGCTCGACGTGGATGGCCCTGGGGACGAGTCGTACCCCACACACACACACACACACGAACATTAAATTTCGAGATGGCGACGCGCTTGGAGTCTTCAAATGATGCGATTTTGCTGCATTAGCGTCGTGATTATTTCCCTCACTTCGTTCGGGGATAACATATACATAACGTCCCACCAAGCGCATACTCAGACGAAAACGACCGATAGAGGGTGCGGAAAGGCGGGAGGGAGCAAAATAAAGCATTTCAAGACGCAGATGAGAGCGCAACACAGCTAACGAACAGATCAAATCCACATATCCACACACGCCTTTTATTTTCTGCAATTCATAATACAATATGATCTCATTGTTTTGAGCCCTCAGGTTGCCACCATTGTCTCTCATATCTAATGTACATCATTAATTTACTATTATGTACATCATTAATTTACTAGAGTTGACTGTTCATACACTAATAGTAGTAGTACTGCTGCTTCTTAGCTGCCTGGCTGAAGTAATTCAATGAGTTCACCACACTTCGCCTTGACATACTTTTCCAGAACAGTGTTACAATTTTCACATGACCTGGTGTATGAAGCGCATGCGCAGCCTCTGATTGGAAGCTTATTATAACCCCAACAGTTATTCAGTTCAGTCACAATCTCCAGTATCTTGCCCTTCTCTTTGTTCTGTTGTTCCTTGGCCTGCCGCAATTCTCGGCTGTGTTGCTCTTTGAGCCACCGGATATGATTGTTCAACAGGCACACTAGATTTTCTGCTTCAATTGAATCAAACCTGCAAATTAATCCAGGTACCATATGTACATATTTGTGTGAATGCAGACTGACATGATTTAAAAGCATTACCAACCTTGGATGGCTCTTGATCTCAAGAAGCGACATTCTGCTGAGAGATCCCAGGCATTTCTCTAGAAGTCTCTTCAGGGAGAAATCTTGTGCCAACAGAATCAAGTCCATGGAGCTCTGTTTCTGGAGAAGTCGCTCCTCGCAGCGAGATGTTAGTTTTTGTACTTGGTACTCACGGGCCAACTCCAAAAGGCTTTGCATATCATGCTGGTCTGCATGACAAAATAGAAAATTAGTGAATTATGTGAATTAGAGTGAGACAATCAAAGTCAGGTTTCCAACCAGGGTCACTAGAGGTTCTTTATCCTCAATGATCTGAAAGACTGGCTCCTCAATGCTTCAAGAAATGACCATTTGACTAAATTTAACCTGTCAGTTGCATAGGAAAGGGATACAGCATGCACAGGAACTCATAAATCCTGTCTGCCTTCTTGTTGGGAAGAGGAATCTCTGCCATGGAAGCTTCCTTGAAGTTGGATTGGAACATTGCACGGAAAACAGGAGAACACATAGATAGAATAGACTTGTGCACATGAAATCGTTGATCCTCTGCAATGAGAACTGTATCACTATAGTCCCAAGGCTCAGACAAGTTTGGAGGCAAGTCACAGGACATCATGGCTGAGGACACAAGATGTACGATTTTATAATACAAATGAAACATCAATTTCTGGAAATAAATGCAAGAATCATACTAACTGTATGACCATGACATTTAGCTATAATTATGTGCTAAATTTGTAAACTGTTAGCAGTGATTGTTTCTACAGTTCAAACCCTGTGAATGCATATTCCGGTAGTGGAAATAACAAATAACTACCATCCAGCAACATGTGAACAAGAGGAGATGAAACTGTATCTGACTGCGATTGCACGTAAACAAAACGACTCTAATATATTTTCTAAGATTATACGTATAAAAAGGTAAATAAGGTAAACTAGTGATAAAAAAAGAGACACTCGGTTTTCTACAGAAGCACAAACTAATTAAAAGGCTGTCCTCCAACTATATCCTACATTGACGAAGAGTTTATACCCACCGCTCAAGATGGCTGCTTGCAGTGTAGTTTGGACCCAGACCTCCCCAGTTTTTGTTGTGCGCGTGACACTGGGCAACATTAGGCTTCCTCATCAGCTCCATAACTTTCTTTCAAATAATTTCACTGCCATTTTTCTCTGGGTATATTAAACTTTTGTAAACTCTGCTAAATATCTGAAGATTAAGAGTTTGTAATATTAAGCCTTTTTAAATGGGACGCAACTTCACGATCGCGACTTGAACAAACCAGTTTTTAGTGCGCGAAGCCCATAAATTTGATACGCAAAAGAACCGCTAGGGATTGGGAACATGTAGTACACACTGTTGCGTGTGCACACGCGCGCTTGTTCACGCACACGACACGCGCGCTCGTTCACGCACAAAAGTAACATTGGTTGAGAGATATAAAGTGACAGTCCAATTTAATTCCAACTGACACATTTTAAAACTTCAATTCAAATGGAACAACAAACTACTGTGGTGCCCTCGAGCAAACCTTAGAAATAATTACTACAAAAATTGATGCGATCAAATTACACGTGCATGCGATCGCGAACGGCCATAAAATATAGAAGTATACGAAACTACGAGAGAGGGAAGCATATAGATTTTCATCTCACTTTGATACACGAAAACCGTGTTTTGAAGGGAAAAAAAATGCAATTTTTGACAAAAATATTGAGTTTAATTTACATGTATTGTTACGGTCTTTGAAATTAAGACTAGAACCTAGGCTACCAGTAATCAAACGGGTTTTCTTTAGTACAGATTACTATTTTTTACCCTCGATTTACTTGTTCACAAAACATTATAGAGCTGAGGATAAGGTATCAGTTGTAGTTCACCTTGACACTTCGGTCCCGAAGCGATGTGGATTCAGTTATTAGGTAGTTGAGTGACCTACAGACTAAACAACTTTCTGGTGATCTACGGACTAAACAACTTTCCTTCGCGTTTACGGTTTCACTTTCTATCCAGGCCTTGGTTCATTTACCACTAAAGGATCCGCATAGTCAGTGACGCATTAAAGTTCTTAAGATCAAATGATTACGGAGAAAGCGTCACTATGAGCTTTAAAGTAGTTTTGCGGCCATTAAGGTGTCAGCAACTAAAAACACAGCTGAAATGCGCAATTTAAGAGAGCCGCGCAGCTGAGCGGATAGGACACTAGAGGGAAGAGTTTTATCTCCCACTAAGCCACCTGCATTACTGGCACTGTCTAAACGACTGATGTAGTCATTGTTGGCCCTTCTGGTGTGCTGCATACAATTTCCGGACTAAAACAGGTACTGTTTTGCCTTTATTTGTATGCTGAGTTTATTCGCTATTGTTGGCTCTGTTTGATGAAGACAATCGAAGTTGGCATCGAAACTAGCGGCCAGTTTTAGTCGCTCCTTTGTTTCAACAGTCGCACATCGTCGTAAATGAGAAACTCAAGTTGCTCGTTTTATGGACGCGAGGGTCTTCGCCAGTTCGAAACTGAAATTATGACTTATGGAAAAAAGAAATAATTCCTAGGACCCTTTGTCAATATGTCACTTTTGAACAGAGTCCCCTGCCGATCATAATAGTCTGATGCAGGTCATTTATTCAATGAAGTACTACACAAATTAATATTTAGTATAATTTGGAACCTATGCAAACATAGGCTATTGAAGGCTGAAAGACACAAACACATTGCATGTTTAGCTTCAGAAGTAATTCATTTCTTGAGTCCGTTCAAGTCAGTGAATTGGCAAACTTCCTATAACGCGGAACCTCTGTAGTCAATACGACTTCCTAAACGTAATCTCGAATCCATTCAATAGAAAAGTTCAAGCAATACAACAGACGTAATTTTTTCTGGTATACGTAGTCTATTTTGGGCTTCACGCAGAGAAAAGACGAAAGGAAATATACAAACACATCGGAAATTATTTCAAAGATTGGGTTTTTATTATCTCGCTTGAACAGTGTGATCGTTGATGCTACTTAAATCATTCTCATGTTACAGGGTATTCTATTTTATATATTTTTTACAAACTTAGAGTGTGGTTCCTAGTGGCATCAAAGAAATTAGTTTATTCAAACCGAAGATCTGAGAGATTCGCTCAAATTATTCTATTGTACAGTTTTATAATATACACCCTTCAGGTTTCCATAAACTTCCCTTTTTTCCCAGTGGTTTTCGGCTTTATTTGTACATCTCAAATTGCGTTCATCTTCTTTAAGCGACATTACCTACAAATTGAACGAATGCTAGAAACCTTTTAAAGTGTCCCTTTATCAGTTTTTAGATTAAAGACACCTTTGTTTAAATTTACGTATATAATTTAAATTTTGAATTTCGCGAACAATAATCTTCCTCTTTACAGCCCAAGACAAGACGAAAAGACGCTTTTCAAGTGTTAGGAATTTTTGCGCACCTTCCCGTGAAATTAGATTCGTATACAACACGACATCCAACGATATTTCTGTATAATGTCATAGACACTATTAAATGTTTTTATCCATGCTTAGAGAAATAAAAGAGCATTAATTTCTTGGTACCTCTAGCTACTATTGTAGTACAAGATGTATATTTTAAAGGCTTTCTGAGTCTATGCGCTTTCTGGCTGTAACTCAAGAGAAAAAGAATAACATTGTTACCAAACGAAAGCACGCAATTTTAGCTTTGAGAAAGTCATGTCGCCTTCTCCACGGATAAAACTTCTTCGACGTCCTTGTTGGCCTGCGTTTGCTGGCTTCCCTGCCGGCCGCTTTTTTCTTGAGTTATCGATGTTCGCATCGCCGTAAGAGCGGAAGGGAAAGAAGCGGGAATGCGCGAGTCCATAAAAAACGCCGACACGGGTAAGGTCTCCGCTGCGGCTCTGTTTGGATCTACCGCAAACGGTATGGGGCCTGCGGAGCTAGAAGCGGCCGGAAAGCCGTGTGTCTTCAACAGCGGAGAGATCGGCGTAAAAGCTGACTTTGACCCGCTTCCGATGTAGTGCTCGCCCCTAGCGTACTTTAAGCTTTCTGCCCGCAGCTGTTGGTATTCTCTGAAGAGTTCTTCGCCAGGTCTGGACCAGGGTTTCGACTCTGAAAGCAAGGCGGATTTTTGCGCAAATTTGGTGAGGACTTCTTCGATCGCTTGTACAAGATCTCCGGCGCACGACTGCAGAACAATTTGCAAAACGCTTGGCTTGATCTTAGGGAATATACGAATAAGAAGATCAATGGCCGAAGATCTTCTTGGTAGGTGACAGGGAAGGGTGTGATGAGGAAACGATGGTTTTTCAGCTGCCTCGAGTTCTGGAAAGAATCGTTTTCTTTTGCTTGCTTGAGCTTGGTCAGACAGAAGTGAGCCAATGCTGTAGTTGCTGTGATCTTCTTTGCTTGAGTCCAATGGTTGTTTTCGCTTCAAACCTGCTGTGTACAGAAAGGAACAAGTTTGGGTTAAAGCAATGAGCATTTATTGCAAATAAAAACCGTTTTATGTATTTTTACGACTGAATCAGTTCAAAATAACAACTGCTAGCAATTGGTGACTATTCCCTCGAGCCGAACCATACCCATTCTTTAAAGCTTTTTCAATTGTTTTATTTTGGCGTATTTCTTCTGATTGTGGTGACTGTGAAAGAATTAAAGTTAAAATTTCGTTTGATGATGTTTGAGATCCCGAGAGCCGAAGAATTGGAACTTTCTCGATAGCAAAAATCCATCTACATAGTCCATATATTTAGAACAAGAGAAAAGAAAACGAAAAGCTAAAAAATATAAAAATACCGAAAAAATAATAAAAATTCTAAAGGATAATAAAAATATTCCTAATTGCAGCTGGCAAACGTAAATGATCTTTTAAAGTTTGCGGTTTGAATTTTAATGCAAACGAATTTGGGCATTTTATATTATCAATTGTAGACAGAGTAAATGATATTTTAATATCTTTTGAACAGAAGCGCAACGAACGGAATTATTATTATTATTTTTTTTTTTTGGCTCGAAGGTTGATACAGTTTGGAACTCCGGCGTATATATTGCTTTTCATTTAAAAATGGTTACACCAAGCAGAGTTTTTTGTCAGCTAGGAAATTGAACGAATTGCCTGTTTCCCCAACCAATAGCGAAATGCAAAATAACCGTCCTTTCTTAAACATGTCAAAATGCGCTCCAAGCGCACGTTGGTCGGTTTTTTTCTCTTATTGAGATAAAATGGTTTGTGAATTGTAAATAAATGCCCTCACCAGCTGTTACCATCTTTGAATTTGCGAAATTTGATAATTTTAATACTAACTGCGCCTCGCGGTTGGATACAAAACTGGAGATAAGAAAATTATTACAGGACTTGTTCAAAATTAGACCAGAAAGATACAGGAGACAAAGTTTGTGCACCTTATCGCACCAAAAGCTGTTGTAATCTGCTCATTTGTCATCTGTCGTACCGAAGTGTCAATCCGACCTTATCGGGTGTGTGTTTCCAAACTGATGTTTAATTTCTAATGCGGCCACCACCATCTTTGGCTCAAAGCATCTTTATTCAGTGTTTATATTCGTGATAGTGCAAGCCCCCAAACTAAGAAAACGAGAGCAATAATTGAATAAAAATGAATCCAAAAAATAGCGAGTTGACGAACCTTGTAAGTGAGGTGGCAAAGTTCCAGAGAACGGTCTAAAGGCAGAACATGTGCATTCGGAATGCGCATCTACTGGGTGTTGGCGCATAAATACGCCTGAAGGACGATCTGGAAGAATAAAAGAAAGTTCAGTGAACCTTGTTAGTGGATGCGCGGTCGTTTTTATTTCCCTTTCAAAATAGCTCATTTGTTGTTATCAGAATGTAAAATGATATTGAAAGCGCAGTGTTGATTATGTTATGATGATTATTAGTATTACCTGTGGTAATCATTTGGTCGAATTTAACGTGTATCCATATGCGCTTTTGAGATAGCTGTTATAGAAAAATAACACCTCAAATTTTACTTTTTTCCGCTGTTATAATAAAAAAAGTGCCTTACGCAAATAAAAAGTTGGATGTCATAATTCCCTGCTGATAGGAGTATGCTCCGGGGTCTTTGTCTATTTCCGCACTGCGGCTTCTTTTTATTTTTATTTTTCCGCGAACAAAAGAGTTTCTCTAGAAGAAGCCTCCCATGTTTAAACCTTTGAAATTCGAACAATATCTAGCCGCCCTTGGGCAGCCCTCCTTCTTGCGCAGTGATCACACATTACCTCGGTGTATCAGTCCTAGCATATCTAATTTTGGGTTCTCCTGTTCCCATGATTGTAATTCTAGAACTGCTCGCTACAGAATTGGCGTACTAAAACATTCTGAATAGGACAAAAGAAAGAGAAACAGTTTGAAGCCAACGCACCTGAGAACTTCGGAAAGCAATGAAAAACTCCAACTAGTTTATCATTCTCTGGGAATGACTCTGCAGTCGGTGATGATGCTTCTTTCTTTATCTCTGATGAAAAGAAAAATAAAACTGCGTGTGAAATTGGCAAAAAAATCAATATAAACCAGTTTTAGAGAAATTAAACCTTTAGGTGCTAGAATGTAGCGAAAACTAATATGCTTTTCTCCATTGTGCGACCTTTAGATGCGTTCGTATCACAAGTACGCGACGGTATTTGCAGTAATGTTTGATTTCCCCAATTCTTGGGTGCGGATTATGATTTTGCGGATTTTTATTTTTTCAATGAAGCTGACTGCCGTGTGTTCCATCCTCTTAATCTTAATCAATTTTGCATAATCGTCAACCATATGCTGTTATGGATTATTCAAAACTAGCACACAGAAAGAAACACCTTGAAACTCTGTATCGAAACACCTAATGATAATACGGGCTACTTTGTCCCTCTCGTAAATAACTCAGAAGTATAGTCTCGAGGCTAAACACAAGCTCGTAGCACATTTATATTAAAACACAACAAGGCATAGCAGTAATATCTAAACACACACTATAAAGTTGAGTAACACTGACAAATGTAACACTCGGAAGTTAAGACGACGAACACCGATGCCGATACAAAACATTGCGCTTTTTGGTACTGGAAAAACACTTTTCAAGTTTTCAAAATTTTTTTTATACTACAAGCAAGACAGTAGTTTATCTTCGATTTTTTCAGGACAAACTTACCTGGGTTTTCTGGGCTAGTGGCGCGCGATTCTTGGCTTGGGCTCCTGTTATCCTCTTCGCCGTCAGTTCGTGTGAAAGCCGTGAACACATCTCCCGGAGGCAACGGCCGTCTTTGCTCTTGCATCTGCTGCCTTCGCAATGCAACCTGAGCTGCTAACACTCTCTGTCTTTCTGCAATGAGAAGGCATTTGGGGCACAGACAGTCCCTCCATCTACAGAAGCCCTTGTGACCTTTGAGTATGGAATCGAAACCGTGGTTCCGACAACGCGCACATTTCGGTGTGCGTTTCTTGTCGTGGGCTGCACTGTTGTCTTGAGAATAATTCATCTCTTGAAGATAAAGTTAACTCGCCGTTAAAAAAAGAGCACGCCAGAAACTGTTGTTCTTCCGAGTAACTTGTGGCGTAAATATCCAATCGATATATAAGTTTAAATTTTGTTTGATACTACTTTATACCATACTACAGAATCACTTGTAAAAAGAAATAATAAATTAGTGGCTTTTGATTGGTCACTGCAAGAGCAAATGTCAAACGAACGTTTAATGAAGTGCGAATTGTGTTTGTTGTAGGCGACATGTGATTGGTCAGTTTTGTCGCTGCGCTGGGGCACCTGCGCCGTGGCGTAAGCGGTGATCAGTTGACCGCATGCGTTGAACGAGGCAGGTGCCAGCCCGGAAAAGTAAAGATAGGAAAAAGAAAAACACACTCATCAAACACCACACACAGGAAACAAAAGCCTGTGAAGCAAGCGTTAAAGACTTCAAGAGATTGGATAAAAGGCGTCTCTGACTCTGTCGCGGGGTTCAGGCCGCTTAAAAGAGCAAAATTGCCAAATGCATTTCAGATTTTCTGTATCACTCACGCAAACGCTACATTATGTGGGTGCATTTATTTGATTAAACAAAAACTTTTGGGCTGAAATAGCCGAACAATTCTACGGGTATTCACCTGCACGTATAAAACGCATCTAGGCTGCTAATGTTTGATTTTTGGAGATGGTACTTTAATCTTCTAATCAACGATTTTTTTTTCGATTTCTGAAGTGTAATTAAAACTTCAAAACGATTCCTGACGCTTGTAGGTTTGTTTGGCCATCAATTCAAACTCCATAGGGGAAATCCGTTTCACGGGTTATTTTTGTATAAAAACGCACTTCCTGCCACAAGTAAATAATTTATTTAAACTCAACTTCGGCACCTTGAAACGAAATTAAATTGATTTCTAATTTCATCAGGGATCTAATTGCAGCCTCATTACGAGAAATGAATTTACAACAAGCTTGAACAGAACTAAGAATTAGAACAAAAAACATGAGTGAAGATTTAGGTAGGAGATCAATAGCAACAATGTATTTCGTGACTGTGTTTTGTTGCTAAAATAAAGTCGCGACCGCATTTGTCAAAAACTTTACACGATCAAAAATTGCAACTGATAAAGATAAATTAACGACCAAACAGAAATTGCAGGTGGCTTGTCAGGATACCGCATTTTTGGTTCCAAACAGTTATTATTCAATTCGTTGAAGTTATTACGGCTTCTAGTACTTGTTTAGTAGACATTTTATTTAAAACCCACGCTCTTTGATCAGGAACCCACTTATAAACATACCGATTTCTTTTAAGAATTCTTAACAGTTAATTGATAAATGTTTTTGGCAGTAGAATTGTACGAAACCTGAAGGAAACAAACCCCAAATTCGGCACAAAGACCTGCCCGATGGCTTTGAAATACTAATTTAGCACTCCAGTTTCACAAAATTCAATTTATTGATGTTATCAAAAGGCTCTTTGTAAAATCGACAAATTTAATATATGTTTTAACACGACTAATGTATTTTTCTGCCAGTTTTTGATATTTTACCAAAATTATGGCAACAGTTTCGGCAAGGGCAACATATTTTATCATTCTGTCTTATCTAAAGTAAAGAAAACAGATCGCGTAGGTAAATGGTCATATTACCGCTTCAATATCGTAAATTCGCGGAGAGCGAATTTTTTGAGGTTTACCGGCAAAAACATCATAATAATCAAAAGGCAGATGACGTATTTAAGTTTAAATAAGAGCATTTTATTTGCAACTTTATTTTCAACCGGTATTACAACGCCGTTTTGATTATTCTTTCTAGCCATTAGCTGGTTCGACGACTAAAAGATTCGTGTTGAATAACAAGATTCCTGTTCGGGTGTGACGATGCATATAGCTGAAACAGTGCTACTGCTTCGGGAGAACAAAGAGTAATTAACAACGCATTAATGGCGGGCATTCATTTCAATCACCACATGACTCAAGTATTTTGAATTTCAGATCAGACACACTGGTAACACGCGGGAATATCACAAAGTGAAAATCGAATAAAAAAGAGAGTTCATAGATTACCAGATTACAGTATTTTTTTTTTATCAGCTGAACTGAAAGGCACAAGGAAGCGTGTGGACGGTTTTTCTAGTTTAATAAACCTAGCTGTAAAAAAAAAATCGAAAAAAAAAAAAACTTCATGATTTCGGCGAACTTTGTCGATTAAAAGCAGACTTTTGATGAATGCATACATCCGCTGACGCCTTTGTATTCAGTCTTTAACCGAACAATGCTCATGGCAAGAACATGAACAAAAGAACAACACATGTCCTAAATACGCGACAAATTGGAACACGAACAAACTTATACAGCAGTAAAGTATGCCGATCGAAATTTAGTCCAAACCACGAACCGCAAAATTTTAAACACTGTGCTTTTTGTCTGAAAATCGAGGAACTTGATAAGACAAGTTTGATTGTGGGCAGATCTCTGACTGGCGGTTTTTCTTTCTCGTTTATTTTGATTCTGGCAGGATGATATTCTCTGCATGAACCGATGGCCTTGCGTGTCTTTCGCCGATTTTAGATTAGGACTTGCGATACGACCAATGGATCCATTACAAGCTGTCGAGCTATCGCATTACCACATCGGCTATTCAAACAGCCTCAACTTGCTCAAGGCATCGGAAACTAGAGTTAACGATCTGTACATCTAACAACACAGAGGATGTTCTAGAAGTTCGATAACAAAACGAGTGATGATGTGATTGTTTAAATTACTCAAGCCAGGTCCATTATTTGGTTCAGTGCTCGATTTTAAAATGAAATCAACAACAGCAACCAAGTAATTCGTGAAACCTCTTCAGACACAGAATTAAATCTCTTCTTCTAAACTGGTGGCATCGAACTCAGGACCAGCACAAGTCGCGCACATAAGCATAGTCAAGTGAATTGATTCTCTTTCCTTGGAAAGGCTAAGTAACTTAAGTAATAGCGAATGTTTGTGATTGGCGCAAAATATATCCCCAGTCTGGATTTCAAATTACTAGTTTCAATTTCAGTTTTGGTTTCAATATGCTCCGCTTATTTTTTATTTATTTATTTATTTATTTTTTCTGGTTACTCGAAAAATCTAATTTTAACACTGGCCGATAAGACTTAAAAGTCAGAAACTAAAATATCTACTTGACCACAGTTTCAATTTCGTAACTGTCCTGAAAGTTTCGATTTTCAATTGTTACAACGTAACCGAGCGGAAGATGTAGGCGCACCCCAGCGTCAAAGATCGGTTTACGATATGTGAGTGTTTTAGTTTTTAATGATTTTAGCTGAGGTTATAGTTGACAAGATAAATTCATTTCGCCATCAGTGATGTCGATTTATTCATATCTAGATGACCAGTGGGTAAAAGCAGGTGCTGGGGAGAATTAGACGCTATGGTGAAGCAAAAGTTTCAATGCGCTTTAGAATTCGCTTGTTCACTTCCTAAATAGAACTGAATATCGAAGATAGCTTTGAGGTTCTTTTTTTAACAGTTCTGCCTAGGGTTCTTTGCCACCGTATGGCACACATTAGAACTGAAAGTACCGAACCTAAATGGTTCATCAATAAATTAACACCAGACCAACAACAAACCTCAGATAGTAGAGTGATTTGTTGTGTTTACCTAAACTTTACCGCATTTGTTAATCGAGGAATTTCAGGTGGCTTTTTGAGGCAAAGAGTCTGTTAGCGGCTCGGACACAATTAGTCATTGTACAGTGCCAGCCCAAGTATTGTTTTGTTAATTTTCGACGGATAATGTAAATGAAAAAAAAAAAAAACACACTCCCGATGAGATCAAGAACAAAACACTTGAGAGAGTTTCTCGCACATTGCGTCAAATAACAGCTCCGAAAAAAGTGTGAAGATTTCCGTAAGTTTTTCATGAAATGAAAGGCGATGAATAGTGTTGAGATTGAAACCGTTAATAATTACAGCGGTAGTTCAAGTGGCAAACAAGAGGTTTAGCCTCGAGGTTCCACCGGAAAAAGAGTGGATTGTAATTTTCTATCAAGTTCTCATTATAGGGCGTTTAAGTTTTAGGTTATTAATTGCACTCGGCCAGTGAATCAACACACATCCGATCAGCGAAGTTGTTTTAGCCTACGTTCCTTTAATTAAAATCCACCCCAGGCAAAGCATTCAAAAAGAAACCGGGAAAGGGAGCCTTTACGCCTCCGAGACAGTGAATCACCTGGCAATACAGTGGGAGAAGAAGACAAGTTCTACTAAAAGCTAAATCTCACTACTAACAATAATTTTACATTACCTTTAATCGAATGCTCTACTTTTTCATTTGATATTCTGCCAGACTGCAAGAAAGCTTGGATATTAAAATATATCTATGAAAATTACATCGCTTTGTAATTTGATAGACTAAAAAGAAGACTGAAGGCTAAGTCAAATAAATGAAACAAAATTTGTGTGTTACTTAATAAACAATCAACAGAATATAATTAATAAAGTTGTTCAGCGACATTTTTCTTAACTTCGATGTTTGATGTTGTCATATATTGTGGTGTGTACCAAAGTACACTGTAGTAAGTTATTCTTCTACTTATCTGTGCGTGTGCGCGCGTGCGTGTGTGTGTGTGTGTGTGCGTGCGTGTGTGTGTGTGTGTGTGTGTGTGCTTTGAAAAGGTAATCATTTGGGTTTCAGCACAGGTTTGGTTATACTTTTTAAATTGCGTTAAAATAGTTGTGATATCCCTATACCCAACAGTAAAGCAGGTATGGACGGGTGTGAGTATCATGAAATGGTGGTGATGCGAGAATGCTCGCTTTGCTCAAACATCATGAAGCATTATAAATTTAAATTAGACCCAGATTCGTGAAAGCTTGCCCCCGCTCATTAGATTCAGTTCTCTATACTGGAAAGTTTAGTGTAGGCGCTTTACTGCTACTGAAATAAAGATGTCCCATGCGGAGTATGCAGTGCCGGTCGATACCACGGAAGCGAGCGAACTGTGAAGAAAACGATCGATTTGTTTCTTTACAGTTTACAGTCATGCAGGAGAGGCCCGCAAACACTGTATCCGTCGTTTTCAGGGTAATCGAAAATCGACAGCGATTGGCAACCATTTCTATTGAAGATATGGTTAAATTTTTGATTGGCCCAAACGGTGCTATTTTGCCAACTAATTTGGAGTATCATGTTCTTTTTGTGTGTCAGTGGAACCAATTTGGGGTTCTGAAATAATTGGGTTAGTCAAAGGGCTCCTTAACGATTCACAGAATTTCACGTAAAACTTCTGCAGCACATGCAGCAACTTTTCAGTGGACCTGCGCGCCAAGAGTCCTGCTTACACTGAACCTCCCTTGACCATGATGCGTTGCGCGCTCATTTGTTCAAATAATTATCCGCCATTTTTTGACTTGCATAACCGAAACACTCGGTTTCGTGCGAGGAAGCTAATGACGCTATAAATATTTTATCGTCAAGATTGACGGGCTTCATTCGAGTTTCATGTTTTGCAAATTCGGCTCTAGTCCCTGTCAGACCTAGTTTTGGTTTGCGTCAAAACAGTGCCTACTTAATATAAACGAAATCTGATTTTGGCATATGTAATATGTACTAATCACTATTATTTCTGAAGAGGCTCCGATCTCGTGCCTAGTTTTTACGGCGCACGCCGGACAAAATATGTAGAGCTCTGAAGAAGACTGGACTTAATAGTCCGCAAATGGAGGGATTCCGTGCAATAATTCCAGGAAGGCGGAACCAGCCGAACTGATTAAAACAATTAAAGAACCCTGAGTTTTCGTCAGAGTCCTCCGGAACCAATTTTCTTGGAAATAAAAATAAAGGAAAGAGTAAAAAACATACGTTACACCGGTTTTGGAGTGTTATCTAGTTAAGGGTTTCTCCAAAGAAACCACACCCTGAATGAGATCGTTCGCAATTATCCACCGGTTGCTTCTCCACAATCAAGTAAGGATTTTAAGGTGGACATATTGTTGACTTGCCAATTAACATACGTTCAAAATCAGACTTATTTAATTGTGGTTTTGTATATTAATCAACAATACGGACACCAGCTCTGAAGACCTTCACACCTCTCGATTGCCTCCATTATTTTAGATAGTCATCAAATATTCGAGAATCGGATTTGCATGTCGAGCAATCTTCAACTCCTCGGCCAGGTACAAAGAACTAAATGAGCGCAGCAGACGCTCAATGAAGTTCAACAGCTCGAAGCAATATATCAATTAAAACAACTGTCATTTTGGATTCGGAGAATTCGCACGGAATACCTTAATTTATCACGAACATAGATCTATATGAGAAACTCAAGAAAAACAAAATACAGAAAACGAGTCGTAGATAAAATGAATGATGCCCCACTTGGAAGTTAGATAGAGAGACTGTCGACGGTACGAAAGACAGAAACACATAAATAGCTGTAGACAGCCATGATCAAATATAGATAGAAGGCTGGTAGGCTTTAAGGAAACGATGGATGGAAGAATAGATAGATCGTTTACTTTCGAAACGTTTGTGTTCGAAGTCAATTTATTTATACAATAGGAACACAAAATAATACACCCACATACAACAGTTTGAATTCGAGATTCTATTTTACTTAGTAAGAATGTTGCGCATTGACTGCGTGATCTAATATCTAGTAAACCGAGTTTCACAGTTTGTTTTCGCCGGCTAATACGAGTGTGTTGTGTTGTGTTGCTCTAACAGGCCACCATAGATCGTGGTTGCTACATTTATTCCGACGGCCAATCCACAGCAGCTTGCCGATAATGAAGCAGTGGATCCATCCAGACATAACGCGGCACTTGAACTTGGCCTCTGTCAGTCGTTGATATTTCTCGAGAGACTACACCGTAGCCGCAACAAGTGCAGCTTGATTCCGGCAAACCATGGAAACCCTCGCGCGCTACTGGTTGGGACAAGTAGGGCTCTGGCATTATACAGCACTGAGGAGCTGGGTAGCATCCAGCAGTATGGACACCTTGAAAGCTTCTTTCGCTACATTTCCCTCTCTTTTCAAACGCCGAGGATTGCCAAGCTGCAGGTCTTCTCATTTTTCCTCTCTTCGTAATGGCAACTTCATGCTCAACAAGTGGTAGACTGTCTTTCGTCTTTTCCAACTTGACCACTGAGGGTGTAGTCTGGTGTTTCACATCGAAGACCGTTCCTGCCGCATCTTCCTCGCTTTCATTTCTTGTTGAGGTTGAACTTGTCTCTTGATTGTCTTCATCCTTCGCCGAATCTAGCTGCGACGTCAACTGCGGGCAGAAGCAAGGGAACGCACAGTTGTGTTTGAGTTTCCTTTTCTTAGTTCGTCTCTTAGGTCGATATTTGTAGTCGGGGTATTCAATCATGTGCAGCTCGTTTAGTAGCTTGGACTGTGCGAAGAACTTCTGTTTTTCTTCTTCCTCGAGCTTTCTCCACTCAATACCAAGGATCTTGCTGATTTGCGAGTTGTGGAGTCGCGGGTTTTCACGCGCTAGCTCTTTTCGTTTCCGACTCGACCAGACCATGAATGCATTCATCGGCCGTTTGATATGCGTCTCGCTTGTCCCTGCCATCATAATGTGACGATAACAGCACTCTTGGAGCTTCTTAAATACGGAACTTTTAGGTGACTTGCTCAAGATGTCCTTTTCAGCCTCGCCCTAGGGAACTTGTGAGCTTGTGAAGCAATTAGCTCAGCTCTCATTGAAGTAATTTCGGCTGATATGACGCCATGGCGTCTCTGATACCTGCGTGCAATCAAGACAGTACGCAGCTTACCTCAAATGTTTCCTTTTATATCGCCGAGCAGAAAACAAAAGTTTTCTTCGTTTAATTAATCTTTAATGGTAATAAGTCAAGCAACTTTCAATTCACAATGCTGAGAAAAAGTGGCCAGGTTTTCGACTTTGCTGAATGTAATTCTTCAAGATGGTTCAGATTTATTTTTGTTTTACACTCGACTTTCCATGTAGCGGTCAAAAAGGTCAATGTTTTTAATGGTGCAAAATGGTATTCTCATTAGCGTATGAAAACCCACCTGGTCTAAATTGCTGATGTATAGAATTTGTTTAAAATGGCCCACGTTTTGATGGTATAATTCAGGTTTGACACCGTCACAGGACAATAGACTCGTTTGTAAACCAACCAAAGGACCTTTAAAAAACTTCAAACAAAGCTGTAGTTCGTTAATTGTTGACGGGTAAAAATTGAACCTTTGTCAATACTTTTATATTACTTAGAGTAAAAACCTCAGAGCAGAATGTACAGGATGGCGATGAAAGCAGAAAAAGAAAGACAAACGGCTATCTTAGTTTAAAGGATACTAAAGATAAAACGGCGCTTTTGTTTAAAAGTGGCAGTAAAAATATACAGAACTGGCAGTCCAACTCACGCCAACCCTCTAAAGATTGTAAATGAATAATATTTTAACATAACAAAGATCGACAAACTGTGTATTCATCGATGATTAAACATGCTAGCAGAACACAGCGCCTGATACAAGGTAGTAGCAGTAAAACGTTACTTTGTCCTCAAGAGGTTTGACGAAAGTACTTTAAGTTCTATTTTTCGTTAACTCTTCTCTCTTACTTCTCACACTCATTCAGTGGTCACCAGTCAATGTAGAATACTCTCCAAACACTTATTACACAATAGGTCCACCATTAATTAGGTACAGCAGTTATGTAGATAAGATGTAATAGTTAGTATTACATTTAAAACATACGTAGCCTCAAGATGTTTACAAGATCTTTCAACTAAATCTGGAAAATTGTAAAGTACTGTTTTAAGTCCGTTATATGCTTTGCTAAAAAATAAATAAACAACCCGACTAAATAGATTAGCTACAATCTAAGAGAGCTGCCAAGGAAATATACTGGGGATGAAATGATATGCTAAAATTGATCACTTTTAATTCCGCCGGCTAGCGTCACTTTATTTCGTTTAACACCTAAGTGGCTTTGAGGGACAGTGCATGAAAAATCAACGAGGGCGTCTTCAAAACTAAATTATGAACTCGACAGTCGACAAATTAGGGAGCAGAAGTTTGTTGTAAATTAATATTTTATTAGCAATAACGGCAGGTCGTTTTACTAACACTTTTCTTTGAGCCCAAAATCTATAAGTGATATGTCAACAGTCGTTTTGTGTGTTTTTCAAAAGAGAAAGATGAGGAAAGCAGCTTGTGTACTGCACTTTGTGCAAAAACGACCAATGTAAAATGCAGTTCTTTTAAAGCGTACGTGCTATAACAGAATATTTATTCTTAAACAATAACTCCCATTTTTTATCGCCTCATGAGATTGTTCCGGAGGTCCTTTAGAAGTTTGAGACGTTTTGCGGATTTGATTCCAAGCACGACTCCTATTTACAGCAATAGGATGAACACCTTGGTTTTTAAGTCAAGATGGCAGTATATTAAAGCTAAGGTAATTCGGTGATAAAAGCCACATGCAATTCTATAGACTTGAGTTCATGCTTGGCCCAACTGTGCATCATAATTATTAGCTGTGCCATAATCCATTAGCTGGCTAGTTAGCATCTGTTTTAGAGGAAGAGTCACGAAATTTCAGGATAACTCCTTCATTTGAGAGTGTTTAACTTTTCTACGACTTTAAATTGAAGTGCAAGGTGTACCTCTTATCTCCTGCGCTTATCCAATTTAAACTGACTTTCTCGGAGACAGTTATAGATTTTTAGACCAAGTTGGGGAAGTAAGAAAGCTGAAAGCATCAATTATTATAAGAAATGAATCAAAGTACAATATTGGGTATAACCATGAAATGTATATACAACTAAAAAAACACAACATAAACTATTTTCTTTACTTGTGTAGGTGCGGACGTTTATTTCTTTTGTGTGTGGTTTGTCAGAAGTGAGGGCAGTATTTTAGAACACCACTTATAAGAAAAAGAGGAAAACAATAAAAACCAATGCTTTACAATGAGTTGAGAAAAATCTTTTCGTGTTAGTACAGTCGTAAAACTAGGTCTCATGTAAAACCCAGAAGCGTTTCGTATCAAAGAACATCTTATGTGCGACACAAATTTTTCCGTGTGCGTAGTTCTAGCAAAATTGACTAAGTGCACCATTTGCATACGAATTAATGCTTCAATCTCAGTTAGGAAGTGGCATACGGCAGCTTCAATCTGCTCTTCTCAACAGGAAGCCACGTTAAGGTTTGGGGACTGTTCCGGTTGCAGGGACCACATTGGCACCGCAAAATCACAAACTTCGTTCAACAACAACGCGAACATTGCTATAAGAATGTATTCACTGTGAGCTAACCTTTCATTTGAGTGGTCACATCTTTAAAGCTTCAGGAGAGAACGTTCAGGAGTTGGACGTTTTCTGCAATAACAAGGCACGCGTACAGTATTTTCCATAATTTAATATTCGCTTTGATTCACATCTGTTTACTTTTAAGCTTCTAACTTCCACATATAACATCAATCCCACAGTAATTTATTCTCTTCTGACATCTTATGAAGAAAACATATATAGGTACATGGGAAGGCTGGCATTTTGTGCAATGTAAGATTACTTTCTCATTCGTTCCTGAAGCAGCTGCAGTTATCTTGATGTTATTTATATATTAGTTCTGTAGTTAATAGTTAGAAGAATTTGGTGTGAAATGAGTCAAAGTGTTGATATTGGAGGGCGGACTTGTTATCCCTGTTTTGTTCAGACGCTTATAGTCCTCAAAGCAAAGTTATCTCGATTCAAGGAGAACGAAACTTTATAATAGTGACCCGCTGGATAAACCCCCATAACAGTAGTTTCCGGCCAACAAAAGAAAAGACGAAGACTCAGTTAATTCCCGGATGTTATATCGGGGGAGACTGGGCCTATATTTTCGTACCCTAGCGGGGTTCAACTTTCGTATCGCGTTGACCAAACTAAAGATGGAGTTGTGTTTGTTTTTAACTCTCTAACACGAATGGTGAACAAAACACTCGGCATTCTGTCCTGACTAAAAGGCTACAACACCACGCAGAAGATTTTGGAGTTCAGTGGAGTCTACAGGTCTCCCTGAAATTTAGGTAACGCAGTCGATCACACGAAAACGACTATCAAAAGCCGCTGATATATCTCCGGTAAATCTTTACAAAATCGCGAAATAGCTCAACTTCGAATACAAACGCGCACTATTGTCGCCGATTAATAACCTGCGGCCTCCATTTCGCTTCGCACGGCGCTTCAATGTGAAACACTGTGCATGGTCGGCAGAAAAACGTACTTTCAAAGGGAAATAATATCAATAATAAGAACTTCGGTTTTGTAATTTCGACACAAAGAGATATCAGTAACAAACTTGAATTTAAAATTCTGCTGCGATCAATAAGGGTGCAACGCAAATTAGAAATACAGTGAAAAAAATTACGTCTAGTTGTTATCGGAGCTGTCAAATTACTCGGTATACAGCAGCCCTGTGTGAAGCTAGTTTATTGTATTTTGATTTGCGCTTTATGATTTGCTGCCGGGTTTGCATTTTTATGAGTTGCCCGACCGCAGATGTGTGACTGGCAATTACCATATTATACTGAACATATTTAATTCTGATCAAGAGAATTTTGTGGCACGCAAACGGAGCTTTCATTGGGAGGTAAAATTCTTTTATTTTATTTCAGAATAGCTGGAAATATTTATAAAAATAGCATAATCTGAAGAGTGAAATATACTGTGGATTCAAACCACAAAAAAAAAATGAATGAAATTCGCGATCAACCGTCAGCAAGTAAAGCTCCTGTTGGCAGTCTGCAAATCCTCCATGATAGAAATTCCAATTTGACGTATTATAGAACGATGACTGATTGAACATAAAATTACGACTGAAAAGAATCATTTTCTATTATTTAACTATACGAACCGAGGAAACCTAGTTTGTCGTTAGGCCGACGAACTCGAGTCTTAGCTGCCGAAGGGCGTAACTAGTCTTTTAGACAACTACGCTCTGAGGAATTTTATGACGTCTTTGCTCGTGAAACTAGCAAAGAAACAAATCTAGTACAGTGGCACTGCAGACAATGCGATGTCAAGTCTTATTTTAAAGGATTTTTGTGCTTATGTTGATCCTTGGCACTTGACTTGGCTCCAGGCCCTCCTTAAATTTACGACAGGTGTAAAATGAACGCCAAACGTCACTTACTTGTGAAGTTGGTGAACAGATTAATTGAAGCTGTGCCCCATTTTCAGGCTTCAGGTCAGTTCTCTATAGCAAACCACGCAATAATGTCCCGTAATGATTCTTTATTTGGCTTCCTCTCAAAAAAGATGTAACATAATTCATCTAAAAGACAGTAAAAACAGAGTATAACTGTTTTATTTTATTTTTGTCAGCTATAAATGGACGTCCGACACATTCTCCTGTGGCAAGACGTAAAAGTGAGTGCGATAGTTTTTGTCAGCGGTTTCGTCCTGCTGATCTGCCTGACACAGTTCAGTGTGGTCAGCGTCTTCACCAATGCCGCTCTTGTCTGCCTCACTCCCATGCTGGCCTTTCGTCTTCTGTTGACCGCGAGAAGTTCGTTCCACCGCACGGAGTTTCATCATCCGTTTAAGTAAGGACCTGTGCGCATTTTGTGTTGAGCATAAAATTAACGTATGTCATGACGTTAACTCCCTAGAGTTGCTTTGTCCCCAGATAGGTTTTAGGCTAAATAGAATAACTTTTTTACGAACAACGTTTTTGAGAGTGGTGGGATTATATTTGATACAAAATGCCCTTAATTTGAGTTCCGGAATTGAAGATGACACAATGATCTTTTTAAAGTTATATTGAATTTTTACCGGCCGTGTGTTTTATTCCAACAGAAAATATCTTGCTAATGATTTGGCAGCAGACAAAGAAAGAGTAAGTAACAATTTCTTTTTATCTATGCGCGTGTGTGGTGGATGTGTGTATGTATTTATGTATAAACCAGCTACGCAATGTATGTCCTCTGGTGTGTTGTCACTTGTTCTCCAGGTAGATCACTGGGGTGAAACGATGGCTCAACATGTTATTCACGGGATCTGCAAAGTGAGAAGCCTATTTCTTGTGGAGGACCTGCCCAATTCGATCAAGGTGAGACTCAGGTCATTGTATAAGAATGGTGTTTCCCACATTTTGGGATATTGAACCATGGGCTCTTCCCGGGGGGGGGGGGGGGGGGTACTCAAAGGACTCTTGTACGGGGAGGCTCCGCCCGGACTGTCAACCCCTTACCCTTTAAAATACCATCCTGGGGGTAAAATCGAGACCCTTTTATATACCTCCAGTACAAATGCACCCCTTTCGGGCGGAGCCTCCCCGTATAGCCGATCATAGGGAGTACCACTCCCCCCCCCCCCCCCAGGGGCTTTTCCCTACCCGCGTTGACTAAAATAACACAAACGGTGTGAAGGACTCGCGGGAAAGAGGAGACTGTTCGCAGTTAGTTCTGAGGGTGAGAGCGTCTCATCATGAAGATATGGAAGTTTTCAAAGCTGCTCCCTCTTCTCTAGTATCCTTGTGGAGTAAAATTACCGCCATATCCATGTGTGTGCTTACCGTTTAGTTCATTTTTCCAATTTCGCGCGTTTCTTACAGCTGCTGGTGGCTCTTTATGTGGTGTCGTGCATGGCTCAATGGTTCAGTGGCATCACCCTGGCTTTCATCGGTGAGTGGCCGGTTCATGAAGCACAAATAATTACGTATATAATTCAAGTCAGTTCCTGAATGTGTCTCCTTGTATCGGTCTGAGACTGTTCCGTCTGACTAACAAATTGCGGGAATTACGCGGAATCACACAGAAAAATCGCGTTTTATAACCCCTATATCCCGAGAGATACAGAACCTTCTGTACAATTACATAGAATGATAGAATAAATAACACGGAATATAAGCAGGAAAGATAGACAGATTAGTTGATAGATACTGTATAAGGTATGTCTTCAGTTGATGTCAGATTGAGATATTTCTTTTCCTTAGTATTTGTTGGAGCTTTCACCGTTCCAAAGCTGTACGACATGTATCAGGCAAGTACAATAACATCCTCTAACATTTTTTAAAACTGCAGTATGCTATCTGTCTCTTTCTTTCTCCCTCCCTTCTGTTTCCTCCCTCTGACAAGTGTGTCGGACACAAAGAGATTTGTATTTCTTAGATATATTGTCGTTTTTCTTCATAGGACGATATCTTAACGTTGGTCAGGAAAATCGAGATTGCAATTGACGACGCAATGAACAAGTAAGTTCGGCGCCGATTTCCATGCACGTGTTATGTAAAGTTTTTTTGTTGGTGCTTGTATTTAGTATTCTTTGTACTGGAACATAAGATAACTGGCCCTCGCTTCAGGCCCCACAAATCCTGTTAAGACCTGAGTCATAGGGTAATGGAAACGCATGCACTTACATTTGCAGAATTCACGCCAAGTTTGCACCGGGGACAGACGATAAACCCAAGGGAAGACAGGAAGCTGAAGCTCACGAGAAGGAAAAAGCATCGTAATTAAGAAGAAGGCTTTCTTAAAATATTTCACGGCACGGCTTTCACGGCACGGCTTTCACGGCACGGCTTTCACGGCCTTAGATGATCGATCACTGCGGGCCTGGAGGCAATTTCCTCCAAGTAGTTAGAAGTTTAGGGAGTCTATAAAGCTTGTAGCATTTTTTTTTTGAAGCTTTGTCATTCATCCATGTGCATAGAGTTTTTCTCGAGAACGATTCAACGGTGAGTTCAATTCGGATCTTGCAATGTTCCGCTGAAATTGCCAACTTAAATTGCGGGCGCAGCACTTTTCCCCTGGAACGAGTTCTTGCATCTCGCCGCCCTCAAAATGACGTTATGTGCAGCAGCAATGCAAATATTAGGTCACTGAAGGACCCTTAAGACCCTTAATAGCTAGTTACCACAAACTTGAATGTGCAATAAACGTTAAACAATCGAACGTGTGTATAAAACTGAGTCCAATCGTACGTCCCAGCGACGACCTCGGACCAATCTTAGACAAATTTTCTTTGTCTAAGAAGAAACAGTTTCATGTTGTGTACCTCGAGATTTGTATAAAAACCGTAGGCTACTCACCAACCGAAGTGTTTGCAAGCACCCTGTTCAGTCAAATTTTGCGCCATTTTGGAATGTTTGTACTCAGTCTCCTCGCGCCATGCTTTTCATTTTGCGCCGATACTCGCTGTGTCAGCGGACTTCCTAAATGAGCCTCGCAACCACGCTGATATCCTTGGCAACGAAACAAAAGTTGGAGTTGGCGGATACAACTGTTTTGGTTTATGTAGCTTGAAATCCCTGTTACGGCGAGGTAACAACACGGATTGCCGTCTGCAGACAGAGGATAGCGTGCTAAGGCTTTGATATTGTGAAATTTGTTGAACTTTTATTGAGATCAAGCATAAACAAGTCGGTTTCTTATCCTCGAAGATGTCGATTGCTGTGGCAACTCCACGGCACTGTTTCGGTCTCAAGGCCGATGTGGCCGATAATATCTGCTACCTGGACGAGCAGACGATCATATATCCTTCGGGATCGAACTGTATTCTCTACAACATCGATCAGAAATCGCAAAGATTCATTCCTGGAACGGACAAGAGTGCTGGCATGACCGCAATGGCGGTGAGTCCTAACAGAAGATACGTTGCGATCGCAGAGAAGGGAGAAAAAGCCACGATCACAATTTACGACCTTCACACATTACGCAAAAAGAAGGTGCTCAGTTCTCCTGAAGTGCAGTCGGTGGAGTTTGTAAGTTTGGCGTTTTCTCCAGATTCGAAGTACTTGGTTTCTCAAGGAGGGAGACCAGATTGGACTTTGCTGTACTGGACGTGGGAAAAGGCTAAAGTCATGGCTTTTACCAAATCTACAAATCAGTTAAACTCGCCAGTGTATGAGGTAGGTATAGTGCAACACCAAAACAGCAATTATTGTATTAAGTGAAATGTGCTAATATTAAATGGCTTTGCAACATTTTAGCAGATGTGCCTACAACATGTATAAAATCCGTGTATGCACAGTCACTGTAACTGTCCATCCCATGCCAGGATGCAGATTACACATGTCTTTTGTCTTGGACACTGCCTTCATCTTGTTTAACCTTACTCTTGTTTCAGGTGACATTCAATCCTCAAGACAACACCCAGCTTTGCATCGTGGGAAATGGAATCTTCAAACTTTTCCGTTACAGTGAGGGTAACCTGAAACAGTTTGCATTTCAAAAGATGGATCCCCAGAACTTTCTTTGTCACACGTGGGTGTCCGATGAAAGGATCATTACTGGTACAGATACGGGAAAGTTGTTGCTCTTTGAATCTGGAGAACTCAAGAATGAGTTTCATGTCGGAGGGAGTTCTGCCAGCGCAGCTGCTCCAACCAGGTAGGCACTGACAAAAAATGTTTTAAAGCTGTGAAACCTAGGCCATGGAAAAATGATTTTGATAGGCTAACTATTACTCATTGTTTTCCAAAGACAAAGCATTGCAAGCATTCCAGAGAGCAACGCAAGCCAAGAGTCACCACCCCAAATCACATGCATCTCTGCATTCTCCAAGGGGTTTATCTGTTCTGGTGGTGCTGGTGCAGTGCATTTGTTTGAGAAAACAGAGGAAAAGGATTTCTACAAAAAGACAAGAGAGATTAAAATTCCAGCAGACACACAAAGTCCTGACCCTCAGCTGTCAGAAAACCAGGAGATTGCCAGCTTGACAGTGAGCCCATCAGAGGAAACACTGGTCTGTAGTACCAAGAAGTGCCAGCTGTATTCAATCACACTCTCAAGTGCTGATCTTGGCAAGGTATGTGGTTGCAGCTTTCAAGTGCATAGTAGTCTCCCTTGTCCAAAATCTTGCCAAGATCTTGTAAAATCTTACAGAGCAGTAACAATTTGGTATTTAGATGTGAGTTAAAAAATCACCGATGTTCAGTAAAGTGCTCTCACCTTCTAGAACAAAAAGAGAGGATCAAAGAGGAGGAGGCTCACACTTATTGTTAGTACTAACGTCTTTCCACATGCGACACTCGGGTCTATGAACCTGTAACCACTCCCTACACTCCCTCTGATCCCCCTCCTAAGGGATTTGTCAGATTGTATACCCAGGGTCAGAGTGGGGGATTTAGTACCCACATAATGTAAAGCAAATCCTTGAAGTGCAGGGTCAGTTGGAAGTTATCTTTTAGTTTGTTGAAGCCAATTCATATTTGATTAGCAGTGAAATTAGGGCCAGTGCACATGTATGTAAACTATGCCATACTGTAAATCAGTAGGTAAGAAGTGCAAATCACTGACACATTTGTGTGACAGCAGGGAGACATGGCGACCTTTGAACTGTTGTCACAGTCTTTTCATCATGGAATGGTGACCGGCATGGATGTGTGCATCAGAAAGCCGCTAGTAGCCACCTGCAGTTTGGATAGATCTGTCAGGATTTGGAACTATGAAACATGGTAAGATCTGGCAGCACTGCTGTGTGTCATCAGCTCTAATGAATGACAGCAACTTGTGTTTCTTTTTTAATGCTATTGAGGGGGCATGTAATAATGTGTGATGCTTCCAAATTCTTTCTCAGCTCACTGGAGCAGTCAAAGGAGTTCCAGGAGGAGTGCTACAGTATTGCGTTACACCCGTCAGGCTTGTACATCTTGGTAGGCTTCAGTGACAAGCTACGCCTGATGAATCTACTGATTGATGACATCAGATCCTTCAAGGAGTTCACCATCAGAGGATGCCGCGAGGTAAAAAGAAATGTGAAGTTACCAAAGCTGAACTGTCTGTGCCTCCATTTTGCAAAGAAGCTGCATCTGAGTCTCATTTAAATTCAGTGGACTTCTGTTCAAATCTATCTGGAAGATTCATATAGTTTGCATGTCCAACAAACTAACAAAAGTACCAAATCGTACAATAAATCTAGAGATACACTGTAGATGCAGGAGACATACAATACATTATAAGTTACAGAGTGTATGATGATATCAAAGGATGCAGCGATGATGTTAGAATTTCTTCACCTGAACATATGTTGGTGTTCTGAAGACAACTCTATATTCACTGAGCATCTGTCTTGTTTTACTGTAGTGTATAAACTGATTATGGTCCCTTATTTGATAGACAGTGCTGTTGTAACTTACTTTAATTATTTATTTATTTGTCTTATGCTTTTGTTTGTTTGTTATTTTAGTGTTCATTCAGCAATGGTGGTCATATGTTTGCCGCTGTTCACGGAAACGTGATTCAGTTGTACTCATCAACAACTTTTGAGAACGTCGGCAACCTGAAAGGACACAACGGAAAGGTAAACAAAGATATGTTGTTTGTTCGTTAAGAGGAAGATATAAGAGTGTTCCCGCTTAGGTCCATCCGTAGCAATTGTTTCACAGGCTCCTTCCAGAACCATTTTATAGGCATCTGTTTGTCGACTGGTAAAATCGTTTTCTTTTTTTGGTTGTAAAAATGCTCAGGTGCGACAGGTGATTTGGAGCCAGGATGACAGTAAGATCATTTCATGCGGGATGGATGGTGCAGTGTATGAGTGGAACATGTCCAACTACAAGCGTGAAGGCGAGAGTGTGCTCAAGTCTTGTAGCTACACTAGTTTGGCAGTGTCACCGGACGGTAGGACTACATTTGCTGTTGGATCAGACAGGACTCTCAAGGAGATATGCGACTCTCAGGTACTGTATATCCGCACGCTCGTACTCCATGAAATCCTGAGTACGTCGAATTAACTGGACGTTCTTGCCCTCGTGCGTACGGGTATTTTATCATTTTCTCTTCTATTTTTTTTTTCTTTTTTTTTTTTTTCACGGCAGATTCTCCGTGAGGTTCCTGCAAACGACCTGGCGTTGATGCAGTGCGTCATGTCGCGTTCAGGACGCATGTTGTTCTGTGGCACCAGTACTGGAACTCTCCGCGCGATGAAGTTTCCTCTCACGGTTCCCGGGGAGTGGCAGGAGCATCAGGTCCACTCGGGCGCGATCACCAAGGTGCGTGTCACTTCAGTTTGTACCGAGTTCTGCGTACGCGAAGCGGTGAAACGACATGAATGTATCAATGCAAGTTTAACGTGTTTAAAGCCCAAAGAGTGTGTTGGCTTTCCTGTGGCGACTTTTTATGTGCTGTACGCTCGTATTGTCGGGAAACATATCCTTTACGGCATTATATAGGAGTTTGTCGACCTCGATGACGATAGAAAGTTAAAATTGAAGAATGATGTAACTGTACCAGAGAAGTAGAGGCCTCTTGACTTGTGTTTCCTAGAGTACTTGCATCGCTCAGCAGGGCCAAGTGTCACTGAACGTGACGCTTTAGGCAGTAACTGGAGCGTATCGCGACATGTCAGAGTGACGTCATGAGTGTCGAGACGACACTGTATTGGCTTAAAATTCAGCGCATGCGCGTGCAGTATGAGAACTATACAAAGGAAATATATGTTCAATTAGGTGCTAACAGGATTCTTGCTCTGTGTTTCAGATGCGTATGTCTTATGATGATCAGTATCTGTTCAGCGTAGGAGAGGATGGTTGTCTGTACCTGCTGAAGGCCGTGGACAAAGAAGGGCGAGGACTCAAACGAGACAAAGAGTTCGGTTACGCTGAGGAGATCCTCATCACAAAGTCCGACCTGGAGGAGAAAGTACGTTGTCTTTTTTTCCTTTCAGCTGCTGATCTTTTTGTGTGCAGGTCCGTTTGAGTTTATTCATATTTCCCAACCAGAAGTTGCTGCTGTCGAAATCGTGATGGTTGTAGTGATGGTGACGGCGATGATGATGGATAATGATGTTGATGACAACGATGATGATGACGACAAAGACGAGGATGATGATGTCGATGAGGATGATGATGTTGATGACAATGATAACGATGATGATGATGATGATGATGATGATGATGATTAGACTAAACTGAATAAACTAAAGTCTAAAAGATCGTACCACTGAGCCTCACTTTGTTTGGTTTCACTCCTTAGAATTCCATGATGGCGGAGCTAAAAACTCGCGTGGAAGAATTAAAAATGGAGAACGAGTATCAGCTACGTCTGAAAGACATGAACTACAACGAGAAGATCAAAGAACTAACGGAGAAGTTCATTCAAGAAATGGAGTCACTCAAAACGAAAAACCAAGTGCTTAAGACTGACAAAGACAAAGAGGAAGCGAAACACGAAGAAGAGGTTAGTGACCTGGGCGAGAAGCACGTGAAGGAACTACAAGACCTGGAGTCCGCTAACAACCAGAAGCTCATGTCGGAGTACGAGAAGTATCAAGAACTTCAAGCGAAGAGTCAGAAAATACAGGAAGATTACGAGCGTCAGCTGACAGAGATGGAGGAATCTAAAGAACAAGCGCTGGAGGAGTTGACTGAGTATTACGATAACAAACTGCAGGAGAAGACCTCGCATCTCGAACAGGTAAAGTATGTTCACCTAAAACTCCGAAGTTTTGGGCAAAAAGAAAACCCGATCAACTCAAAGCTGTGTGACTTGTATGTGACCAAAAAAGTAAAAGATCTGGATACAAAACTCAAAACAAGAAATCTGGTTTCGGGACATTCCAAAATTGGAGTTGCTAACTAAGTTGCGTTTGTTAAAGACAGGGACAGAGGAATTGTAACATTTTCTTATTGCTCGTTTTGATCAGTCCCAAGACGAGTCGAGGCAACAGCTGCGAGAGTACGAGGAGACAAAGAAACAGATCGAAGAAGACGCGGACCGGGAGATCCTGGACATCAAGAACAAGTATGAGAGACGATTGAGGGAGGAGAAGGAAGCGAACTTGAGACTGAAGGGCGAAACGGGAATCATGCGCAAAAAGGTTTGTTATCGTCATATTCTGTCGTCCTACTTGCACGCAGTCATGCATTCAGTCGTCTTGCAGTCGTACATTCAGTCATCTTATAAGGGTACATTCAGTCGTCTTGTAGTCGTACATTCAGTCATCTTATAAGGGTACATTCAGTCGTCTTATATTACGTAGCGGCTTCCAATTTCCTTCTTAGTTCTTTCTTACTGATATTCCTCTGCGTCTGGTGGCCGCTTTCAGGAAACTTTCCTTCTAAGTTTCAATTATGTCTTAGTTTGATAGAGAGATTTCTCCTAATTCCTGTGCTTTGCTTTTTAGAAATTTCACTAAATGTAGAAGTTGATTTTTATCTTTTTTTGTCGGTTAGTCTTATTTGCCTTTTTCGTGTTCAGGTTATTGCAAAGCATTTTGACAAAGCTTAGTTCTGTAGACTCTTGTCTTTTAGACTGTTGATTGTTTATTGTTGTTTGTTTATTTGTTTACCAGTTCACGAGCCTCCAGAAAGAGATAGACGACTACAAAGCGGAGATCCAGCGTCAACATACAGAAAACAACAAGTTGCAGGGCGTGATCAAGTCGCTGGAGAAAGACATTTACGGCTTGAAGAAGGAGATCCAGGAGAGAGACGAAACGATTCAAGACAAGGTGAGAAATTCCTCCTGTGCTTGTCAAGGTCTCCACACTGCATAACAAGGTTCTGTTGGTGCTGGAAACCTTGCCAATTTTATGAGCTTTGAAAAAAAGAAGAAGAAGAAGAAGAAGAAAAAAACAAACAAAAAACCAAAAAACTCCGGTTTTAGTATAAAGGTGGGAAAAATAATTTTGTCAAAAAATTACGCGGACATGCTTATCACCGTGAAGGATATGATATAGCTGACTAATCTTTTAAACAAGTCAGATGGGAATGAAAAAAGCAGACCGACTTGATTTTAGCGCACGAAGGACTGTGGGTGACAAAAAAGGTGATTGATCGTGTTGTTTGTTTTTGCTTCCTGCAGGAAAAACGAATCTACGATCTGAAGAAGAAAAACCAGGAACTTGAAAAATTCAAATTTGTACTGGACTACAAGATTAAGGAACTGAAGAAACAGATCGAGCCGCGAGAAAATGACATCAAAGCCATGAAAGAACAGATTCAGGAGGTACGGCCTGTAGTTCTAGTACTTCCGCATTAAAATGTTACTGGTTTCGAGACAGTTCCCTTTGTCCTAACGCGTACAAGATATGATCCTCGAGGCCACCGAGTTCTCGGCTATGTTCGTGTTGCAGTCGGTTGAACTCGGTTGTGTTCGTGTTGAACTCGGCTGTGCTCGGTTGTACTCGACTGTACTCTTGCTCTCGCACTGAACATATCCTTGCACGATGCTTTTTACCAAGTGAACCTCGTATTTATCTTGAAGTTTGCTTGTTTTAACAGATGGAGAGTGAACTGGAGCGTTTCCACAAGCAAAACACGAGTCTGGAACTGAACATCACTGAACTCCGACTCAAACTTAAGGCCACCGACAAGGAGATGCACCAGGAGAGACAGAAGGTCAGCGGACATGTTACCATAGTAACACTGCTTCTGTTGTGTCTTTTATGGCAAAGTTTTACAGTCGACTGGAAACTTGGGCTGTCTTTGAGATTGTCATTTGTTATAGTGCTAAACGTTTCCATGACATACGTGATGCCGTATTTAAGAAACTTTTCTCAGAAAGTTCTTGAGTAAAAGGTACAAAGTGGGAAAGCTTTTTAAATTTACATACAAACCAACAAAGTTTCGTTACACTGAGGTCTTGAACTTTCATACGGACGTGAATAATGGTCGTACAAAACTGTGTATGATGCCTTTGCGGCGGAGTTGCAAACGAACTTTTAGTTGTGAGATCGTATGCGTAATCTTATTGTTTTTGAATCTCTGTGTTGCGTTACAGGTTCGTGACGTGGAGGCGGTGGTGAAGCGTTTCAAGACGGACGTTCATAACTGCGTCGGGTTCATTCAGGAACCGAAGAGACTCAAGGAGAGCGTCAAAAGCCTGCACGAGAAATATGTGCTGAACGAAACGGTAAGAACGCCGTGCTACAATCACTCAAGCACTTCTAACCCAAACACTAACTTTCACTGCCAACGGCGAATTGGAGTCGTGGGTGGCATTTGGTTTCCAGAAAGTGTATAAGAAGCTGATTTTTCACGGTCTCTTTCCACAGCCGGACTCTGCCGGGGTAGACGCGGACATCCAAAGAGAATACGCGAGACAGAGAGAACATTTAGAACGCAGCGTAGCGTCACTGAGAAAGAAGCTGACCAAGGATTCGGAAATCCACCGAGCAGACAACGTGCGCATCATGCAGGTAACGCAGCCGTTTTGCTATGAGATGGTCAGACCGCGAGTGAACGGAACAAGACATTCTGGGAGCTGTGCTATCGACGCCTTATCGGGCCTTAGAAAAGGTCTTAAAATGAGGTATTCGTTGCATCAGTGGTACTAAAACGTCTTTCCCCTTTTCTTAGGAAAACGTAACCCTGATTAAAGAAATCAACGATTTAAGACGAGAACTGAAGATCGCTCGAACACAAGTTCACGACCTGGAAACAACCCTGGGAGTCATGCGAAAACAGCAAGGAATACCCCAAGAAGACACGATGGCGGAAGCGGGCGATAAACGAAAGCTCTCACAAGAATACCAACAACTAGACAAGATTATCGAGATGCAGAAGAGCGAGATAAGGAAGCTCCGAGGACAGATAAAAGAAGTTGAACTCCTTACCGCATCCAGACCCCCATCAGGCGCCCGGCTGCCGCCCGTGCCTGTCAGCTAAGTTTTGGCGGGAAAAATACTTCGTGTAGACTCGCGCGTCAATTGTATATAAGCGAAACATGTGATATTCATAATGTACTCAGTACGTACGCCTTTTGTTCTTTTCTGTAGCAGTGAAAGTGACTTAATACTAAAATCCGAATTAACTACATAGTAATGGAGATTAGATGCGTTTTTAAACGTGAACACATTCTGAAATACTGTCTGAATATTAAAAGATTTTTGTTAAAAACAGTAGTTTGGCTACTCTTGTTGTGCACTGGACATTTCACTTGTTTTAAGAACAGTCGTGCCTGATGGAACGCGTGATCACGCACACTCACGATGCAAGAGCAGCGCTACACTGCTCGGAAATCGACGGTGTTTTGTTTGTCGTGATTTGCGTGTGTCAGGGGGGTGGGGTGGGGAGTTGGACAAAACAAAGTCGCACTCCAGAACTGAACCACGCAGCCACGCGGCTAGTATGGAGTATTCACGCTTTATTACACACTGCTGAAACATTTACAGATTTAGGAGAAAATGAATTAGTAAAATAACACAAGTATCAACGTATTTTTAGTTATATTTATACATAACTACCAAATGTTTTCCGATATAATCGCTGCGAAAACTCTTTTCTGCCACCTCGCGACTCGTAGTAACATACGAAATGTTTGGTATTAAATGTATTATATAGTACTTTCCTCAACTTTTACACCAATAATCAACTTCAAAAAGCAACACAAAAAGTCTAAACAACGAAGCCACACCCCAAGGTTGGTGCCTTCTTTCCGTTTCTAGCCACCTTTATTATCACGTGTATTTACAAAACAAACGAAACATGTGCGAGTGACTGCGAAGTAAACGTCTTCGATCACTCGAAGGTTTTAGTTTTGTACCGACAAGTCACAACAACCGCCTACTAAACGGCACACGCAGGATTCTAAAGTGACAAACAGTTCATTCAATCTACAGTTCTGCCAATACTGTTGGCTCATAATCATCGCTCAAAAGGACGACTTAATTCTACCTACACATGGCCGCTATCTCCTCCAGAATATCAGTCAATTTAAACCTAAGTTATAATTTATGACTTCATACTATTGAACTGGGATCCGGCCCCGTCCTAAGCACTGAACTTGGAGCACATTCTTAGAGTTTGAAAACAAAGCCATCGAGACAAACTGATTGATCATTCCAGTTTCACCATTTCACTTCCGAGTGATACTATACTCTACTATTCGGTTACATAAGCATTTCTTGACTATTACTCGCGCTAGCTAACTTTTACTCGGAATAAAATGAAAACCTCTGTCTGGTTTTGAAAAAGTCTTGTAGTCTTATCGCTTTCAGAACTTGCCGCATTTCTGCTTTCCAAGCAACGTTTTAAAAACTATAAATTATTGTTCTCACGTTTCACTGGCAAACAGTTTAACTTAATTGAATCCATGAGTCTCTATCCATGGAGTAAAGCTGAAAGTTCAAAGATGAAAGTTCAAAGTTGAAAGATAAAGTTCGATGTTGTTGAGTCCGTCTACATTCCATGAAGCTGTTCGTAAACTGGCGCCACGCGAACTCAAGCCACGCTTACACATACGTACCAAACCCCTTTTCGCTAAATACAAACTACAGTTCACAGTACATAATGACTTACCAAGGTTTAATCTTTTAGGTAAGCCTTTAGTAATTTCTAATAAAAATTCCCTAAAATTATACTGCAGGAAAATGATACAAGAATAAATTATATTGAAAAGTAAATTAGAAAATTCATCGGATACAACTTTTTCTACTGTATTAAGATGGTGGCTTAACAATTTATTGCGCCAAACTAGAGGGTTGGCTCACACGTTGATTTCGCCAAGAGGAACGTCCATCATCCTGACATAATTTCCGGTTGAGCTGTCGTCACTTCCGGTTGTTCTGTCCTCATTTCTGGATGTTCTTGTGTCGAGATCAACAGACGCGCTTCGACTCTCTCGGTCCATTGCGTCTTTTTGATTCTTGGCGAAATTAATGAACACCTGTAGAAACGAATAAATCAGTGTGAGGGAGAGGAGTTTGCTGTTCCTGAAGCAGAGGAAAAATAGTTCAGTGCAATTTACTGAGTTCTTAAGGAAACCTTCTCGTTTTCAGACGCAAAGAAGACAAAACTCTTGGACCTAATTCAGGATTAACCTAATCGTGTTCTGAACAACTGGGCCCTGAAAGATAAGACCGAAATAACGACACACAACTGGAACAGAAGATCTGACACAGATATCAGAGCTACCAGGTCTAGATTTTCTTAGCACTATTCGAATAGTTGTGTTGTGCTACGATATTTACGCTACGGATCACAGATCCAAATGTCAAGCGAACAAGAAACAGGTGCAGCTCACCTGATCCAGAGTCGTTTGTGAGACCGAATAGTCTTCAATGTCGAAGATTTTGCGGTTTGCCTCCAAATGGCCGAACACGCTGGAAAGGAGCAGTCCCCGAGAGGGTAGCTGGTACTCTAGAGAGTTGTGGTGTTTTTCCTGAAGAGGAAACGGGAATTGATTTAAAGGTCTGATGACCACACACAGAAAGCACTGATACGATGTTCAGGATCGTAGCATTCCTTTGACAAACAGACGACTCACCTTAAGCACGGCTCCTGGGAAAAGGCTTTTCATGAAATCGCACACAGCGTCCAAATTAGGAGTTGCTCCCGCCACTCGCATCGTCACCGTGTACCCGTCACCATACCTGTCACGTGACAAGAATATGACGTCAGAACACAGAAACAACAACACCAGCACAAGAGAAGGGAGCAACGAAAACAACATGGATGATATAGAGCAGACTCACTTGTTCTTGAGGTGTTGTGGACTCCCCAGACACTTGAACTGTCCGTTCACCATGATAGCCACGCGACTACACAGTGCTTCACACTCCTCCATGCTGTTGGCAAGACGACAGACCAGCCATTAGTCAAAATCTTTGATTTTCGTTCATTGTGTTCCACATACTGTCTTTTTAAAAAGCCTCTGGAAACCGACCTCGCAACATACAAATAGCTGCTCACTACGATGAAATATTTGTTGCACATGGCAGTGCACAGACATTTTCCCATTAAGATACCACAGTAGCTCGTACAGTATCAAGGGAATATATGAGAGTATGAGGTCGTGTTACCTGTGCGATGTGAGTATAACTGTCCTGCCTTCTTTGACGATAGAAGTTATGATGTCCCACAGAAAACGGCGCGCCTTGGGGTCCATGCCGGTGGTGGGTTCATCCTGAGCAGCGGCAAACACAAAGGATGCGGTCGTATTTAGCACACACAAAGTAACACCAGAATTAATCACCAAGTGCTAATTGTTTACGACGCTGATCGTCATGGAAACGAGACAGCAACGGCAACGCCAAACGTTCAATCACAGAAGAGAAAAGAGTGCAGGAGGAAATACGGATTATTCTTGCATTGTTCACCTTGTCATGAACACAAATAGGACAGGTGTGCGTGTACACGCGTGTCAGACGCGCGCGAGTGAGTGAACGGGTGCGTGTGGTGGTGAAATGCGCTCTTACCAAGAAAACCACCGACGGATTCCCCACCAGTGCGATAGCTGTTGACAGTTTCCTCTTGTTTCCTCCACTGTATCCCCCAGCGCGACGGTCCTGGTACTGAATCAGGTTCATCTTACGAATCAGCGCGTCCACGACCTAAGAGTCACGTGACATAAATTGTGAACACGTGATTGTAATGACGTCACAAAGCGAGAGACAGGATACTTACGTATCTGACGTCGCGTTCTGGAACGCCTCTGAGGCGAGCGTACAGCTGCAGATGCTCTCTCGCGGTCAACATGTCGTCCAGTCCGTCAAACTGCGGGCAGTAGCCCATCGCTTGGTGTGCATCATGGATTGAGGTCAGGATGCTACGAAGTTCACACAGTGAGTGAGTTAAAAACTGAAGACTCGCATGTCTTCCTCATCTTTCCCTTCTCCTCCCTTCACCCTGCACCCCTGACGCAAGCAAGGCTCGACAACACCAGCCTGTTTCGTGACGTACAAAGTCTGACGTCACTGACACGTGACCCATGACGCGTCACTAACCTGTTTCCCATGACGTAAGCGCCGCCTGAGGTCACTGGGATGTCTCCCGTTAGCATTTTGAACGTGCTCGTCTTTCCAGCTCCATTGACCCCAAGCAAACCAAAGCACTGCGAAGGAAAGATAAGAGGACAAAGGAAAGTTTACGCCACAAGTGAAAACAAACAAACGACACGGGAAAGACGCGCTTCTGGAAAGGAAATGGTCGTTCTAGGTTTGACTGGCGCGTATAGAAAAAGTATAACAACGTACCTCGCCCCTGGGAACTCCCACGCACAGATGATTGACGGCGACATTTCTGACCTGGCGAGACTTGTAAACCTGTACACAGGGGAAGAAGGAATTCATATTAATCCTGAAAATGCCCCGAGTAAAGGAAAAAAAGTCAAGTGAAATCTAAAGGTGTGATCACTCAAATGAAAGCAGTGTTCACGTTGATGTCGAATGGAGGTCACTCAATTTTTTGCTGTATTTTTTGTTTTGTTTTAGACGGGAAGCAATGTTCGTTTCCTAAACTTATTTCTTGTTCGAGGTTGCGGAACATCCCTTTACCTTTGTGAGGTTTTCTAGGCGCAAAGCGTCGGTGATTTTGCCGTCTCCTCGACTGACTCGCATTCTCTCTTGTCGTACATCTTCGTCTTCATCTGGGTCCGGCTTCTGTGCCACACTGACCCGCCTGACAAACACAAGACACCAAACGTGAAAGCTGACAAACACAATGCGAAGGCCATGGGCACGAGCTTATCTGACGTCACAAACATTGCACGTGACCTACAAAGAAAGGTTTGAATACCTTGGACGAATGAAGAACTTGTATTCGATCAAGACCGTGATGGTGAAGAACACAAAACCTTGGATGAACAGAGCCACAATGTTCCGTCCAGTAATATCCCAGCTGAACGGGTCGCGGAAAAGGTTTTCGCCTTTGTACGGAAAAAGGAAACGAGAAACCGTTGTTGGTTGGTGAAGATAGTATAGTCAGTCAACTCCTAAGACGGACCGACACCCTCTGGACCGGCTCCAACTGTCCGTTTTAGAGAGTTCAATTAGAGTAAATGATTGAAGGAACGGCAGAGACCGTTCCTACCACGTGTCCGTCTTAGAAGAGTGTCCGTTAAGAGGAAGTTGACTGTAAACACACACACACATACACAAACAACCGCAATGACGACAACAAGAACAACATTCAAGTGCTTAAAAAGAAAAGGTAACTTACCAAAGCGGGAAAACAGGACCATGAACTGGTTTTTGGCCAAGTCGATCAAACCTCGCCCGAGGCAGTAGTTCGGGAAGATCAAAAATATTTTCTTCAAGAAATCGTTGATAGCAATCAAATCCTAAAAAAAGAAAAAAAAAATCAGCTGCACATTAAACTTGGTATAAAGAACAACTGAGAAATGAGAGAGAGAGAGAGGAAACAAAAAAAAAAAAAAAAAAAAAAAAAGAACAGAACAGAACAGAATAGAACGAAACAAACCAGGAAACAACTTTCTCACTGATACACTTCATGACGAGATGAAGTAAAAGTGTTTTCTAAAAGTAAGCTGCATCTTAACGTACCTTATCATCTTGGAAAAATTCCAGTATAAACGTTGAAAGAGTTGTGTTGATGCCGATAAAGAGGTTTGCGCAGATCAACACGATGTACGCCGTGCTCGGCACATCGAATAAATAGGAGACTGGGTACATTAGGGGAGTGATGGCCCAACTACGAGACAAATATAAGCGGGTTAGATAACCAAGACAAGAGTGAGCTTGACAAGCTTGTTTCGGACTACCGGATACTCACCCATAAAGCAACAGAAGAAGGAAACAAGGAGGGAAGTTCGCCGCCGAGGTGTACGCATCCTCACCGAAAGCCAGGAATACAAAGCAACACAACACGGCTGGAATGAAGTAATTTCCCTGAAAAAGCAAACAAATAAATAAATAAACGAGTCAACAATAAAATATTAGTCGATAGAAAAAGGCGGCGCGAGAAAGTTAGGACTGAAGACGAAACAGAGAAAAAGAATCAGGTATCAAGAACAAGGACATAAGCAAGAGCAAATACGAACACGAGACAAGACAAGGACAAGAGCAAGAAGAAAAACCAATAATACGAGCAAGCATAAAAGTGGCAATCTTACTCACTCCTTAACTATTTATTAGAGGCTGCCTAGATCCCTATCAGCCCTAGCTTATTCTAGGTAGCCTGCACCACAAATTTGTATAAACAATTTATCTATCTTTGTTACTGTATGAAATTATTGGTGTAAATAAACTGTGTCACTCACCATATCCCAAACATAGTTCGCCAGCCAATAGATGTAAGGTCGTACACCGCTGACCAGATGTAAGTGCTTGGCTTTGTTGTTGCGTTCAATGACAAGAAACACGACGAAACTGGAGGGAACGAAGCACATGGCGAACACCACACAGATGGCTACCAGGACATCTATTACTTGCTTGAAACTGAGTAAAAAGAAAGGAACAATCATAAAATCGTTCAGTTTGTATTCCTATCTTGATAAACAGACCCGGCTGAAGAAACAATCACTAGGTAGACCGTAGGGATATAGAGGGAAACGAGAACAAAAAAAACAAGGCAGAAACAAAGAGAAAGAGAGGGAACGAACAAACGATCAACTGCCGTGTACTTACATTGTATCACTGTTCAACTGCTCCCTGTTATAGATCATGGGGTGGTTAACGATGCGAATTCCTAGAAAAGGTGAACATGTATTGAATGAGCACATGAAGTGCAACACCAAGCGAGTCATACGCAGTTCGGGATGGCATACTATGCTTAATGCGCTGATGCCACCACAGAATAGTAACAAACTGAAGATGTAAGCAGTTAAGAAGGGAAAGAAGACATTTCACACGCTGTTAGACTCACCAAACTCTGAAGCGTTCCAACCTTTCGCTTGAGCCTTACTTCTCAGGATAGCGTTGTTCAGAACATTAAGAAAGGTTGGCATTGCGTGATAACCCTTGTTGTTGTACCATACCTGCAGTCACAAAGAGAAAAGTCATCCAAGAATTATTGCTCAATCAGAACTGTATCTATTGGCGTACACATATATCACTCTGTCGAGATCAATCTTGTTCTGTAGTGTAGGCAGCGTTTGTGTTCAATATTTATTTTAAGGAATGATCGTTGGTGTTACAGCTGATACAACTGGATTCACTACCTTAGCATTGTGTTCAGTCAAGAAACGCTTCACTGATTCCGAGTTCGTCTGGGTGTAATATCTCGGCAAGTTTTTAAAGTTGTCTCCAAAAGAGACGCCGCCATATCTGTAGTACAAAAACAACGAAATAGGGTTAGATTTCCTAGAAATCAAGGGTAGGTTTCCAGGAAATTAGGCTTAAATTTCCTAGAAATCAGAGTTAGATTTCCAAGAAATCAGGGTTAAATTTCCAAGAAATCAGAGTTAGATTTCCTAGAATTCAGGGTTAGATTTTCAAGAAGTTAGATTTCCCACAAAAGGCTCACGCTCAAATTCTCGCACCTTTTCTTAATGAACTTCTGGTAGGTCTTTAGCAAGTAATCATTAACGTCTCTTCCTGTGAGATCTTGCAAGATGTCTTTCGTATGAGATGTCCACTCTGGGGGGCTGGGTCCCCCTGCCCCTGCAGGACACACGGGCGTCCCGGTGCTGCAGTCGCAGTCGGCTGAAGAGTTGACGTACAGCGGTCTCACTTTGTTGAACTTGACGCGCAGGTCATGTGGACAAGATTTGTCCTCCAGACACTGGACACCTTTAACGTCAATAATAGTAACATCAATGACACACACACGCAGAATGAGGAAACGGAGGATTGCGGGACGCGACGAGAGAGGAAGGGAGCTGACAGGACTTTAGACCAGACAAGACGCAGCTTTGGCAGAAATACAGACAGAAGTAAAAGCAATATAACAACGCAGCAAAGACACGGGTAGAGACGCAATAAGAGCATGGACACTGGCACAGGGACAAAAACAGGGACAGACACAAGCACAGAGACATACACAGGTCAAAGCACAAAAACAGGTACAGATAACGATAAAAGCATGGTCACAGAAATATACACTGGCAAAGATTCAGAGACAGAATCTAGCACATGTACAAGCACATGCATTAATAAAAAAGAACACAAATGTGCAGGCACAGGTATAGATAGACGAGGCCGTTAGATGAGCTTTGCTCTCCATACCTACACCCGGGTACTTCATCAACGAGTGGGCCATGCTTTTGGCGTCAGCGCTCCGCGGATCATCCACGCTGAAGAACACGTGACTTTCGTACGGCTCGTTATCCACAAACATCTTGGTGCTGAGTTCAATGGCTGGCATCTCTGAAAACGGCCTGATCTGGGATACGATCATAGCAAGACAAACGAAGATGGCAGGTAATAGGATTTGCGACAAGAATGCTTTGCGGTTTCTACGCGAGTGATGGAAACGCTTCACTAACAACGCCCAGAACTGCTGCTTGAAGAGAAGAAGTCCGCCAAGCCTTCTGTCCACATCGAAATCTGGTGCACTTCTTCTTGACCCGTCTACCTGGACATCTGAGAAGAAACACGAAAAAACGTCGTAACCGCAGCCCAAGTCCCAAATGTATCACCAAGTATCCTGGTGGTCACTCTTAGTACATCACAACATGGTACTAGCAGTGTACGCGTTTTTATTTATCTTCTTCGGGCAGAGAAACATGGTGATAAAAGGGCTAATGCCTGAGATAATCCACATGCTCTAAAATTCAGACATTTTACAACATTTAATCTTTTCCATTTTCTTTCACAAGCTGAGTAATAGCTGACGGCGTTAAAGTGGTCACGCGCTATTACGTTACACTGTAGCGTGACGTGAATACTAACCATCCGTCGCGTCCTCGTCACTTTCGTCCAGTAGCTCTGCAGTGTCTGTGAAACTGCTGGCTATTCTCGTGCGACGAAAGTGCATTCGGCCTCGGAAACTGGGCCGCCTTTTGGGTACTTCAGCTGCCATTAGATCTGGATTAAAAATACAAAGATAAGTCGTGATTCGTCCTTCACCAAACTCTGGATGATCGTGTTTCTGGAACAAAACGTTTGACGTGGTGCAGGAACTAGTAGGCTTACCCTCTTCTTCCGCATTGGAATCAGCCGCGACTTTCAAGAAAACCTGCACAGGAAAAGAAACCCAACAGTCAAGTGAATCTCTTGTTTGAGTTCAAGTTGGTCAGACCATCAATTCTCCTAACACTAACCATAAACTCTATTCAGAGCAGGTTAGGAGAGTTAGGTGATTCCTTGCTTGAGCTCAGGCTGGCCAGACTATCAATTCTCCTAAAATTTAGTTATGTACTTTATTAAGAGCAGCTTGGGAGAATTATCCCTTGACAAACTCACCTCCTCCAGGGTGGTGTCAGACACGCCGTATGTTCCAATGTGCAGCTTGCCCAGATTTTTATCCAACTCTTCGAACAAGTCCTGGAACCGACCTTCCCGCGCAGCCTCAGTGGGCAGCACATACGTCATATCCGACCCAATATGCTCCACGAGCTGTGCGCTCGGGATGTAAGACTTGATGAATGACGTCACAGTCGCCTCGTTACAGTACAGCTCAGTGTCTTGGAAGAGAGGGTCTGGGTTTGGCTCCAAAGGTAGGGATTCAATGCTGCCTCGCTCCGATGCGTCGACAGAATCGAGACCTACCCCTAAAAACGTAGAAAAAATAAAAAATAAAATAAAAAATAAAAAAAGGAGGTAGTTTAAGTGTATGTAATAGAGTTAAAAATATTCATAGATGTTGCCTGCAAGGGGCGACAATTGCAAATGGCGACTGCCGGGTTCTCTACTGAATAAATCCCCTCCCTTCAGGGAAGCCAGCCAGAGAAACAGCGAGTTTGTCAAGTTACGAGACCACTTTTGTATAGTTAGCTTCCGGTTTACAGATAACGGGCAAACAAAACCAATTTCTTTCGGTATTATCCACTTCTCTCTTTGATCACTTCACAACAGAGCAAGTATCTGGCATATCTGCGTGTCTTGTAAAAATATCGACTTTGTTTGTCCGTCGGATGTACCGGATGTGACGTTTGTTTGCTGCGCCTCACCTTCATCATAAGAGCTGGCCTGGGAGCCACCGGAAGTGTCCCTGTCCCTGACCTTGAGGGTAACGTCTCGCAGGCTCTTGGCTGTGTTGGGCCTTTCTCCCGGTGCTTTTTTCGTGAGTGTTACGTAGTAGCCTTTGCCGTAGTGTGACTTGAGGAAGAGCGAGGTTCCACAGCACTGCAGCTTGCCTTGAGAGATAATGGCGATCCTGTCACCCAAGACGTCTGCCTCGTCCATGTGATGAGTTGACAGCAGGACAGTGCGACCTGCAAAACAAACATCACACTGTTAAGAAAATCATTGCTATCACGATCACCATCGTCGCCATCATCATCATCACCACTATCACTATCCTCATATATAAATCTTGGAACAAAATTGCAGGAGACAAATACCAACCTAACAACTAGTTTACACAAACTCAAACTGTTGCGGCAACGTGTGCACAAACCTGGCTTATACTGCAGAAGAAGGTCCCAGATTCCTCTCCTGGCGTATGGGTCCACTCCGGCGGTGGGCTCGTCCAAGATCACCACTTTCGAGCCCGCCACAAAGGCCATAGCAACGGAGAGCTTTCGTTTCATGCCCCCAGACAGGTTGCAGGCAAGTTCGTTCCGTTTGTCGACCAGTCCGACGTCCTTCAGGAAACTAAAACAGGAAAACGACACAGTTGAAGGCACACGAGGACGGCAAAAGACATGAAAAGTTCCGCCTTTAAATTGGGCCTAACTCAAGAATTAGGAAATAGTCCTACCTTTCAATTTCCGCTGGGATATTCTCCTTTGCCATGCCCTTCAAAGACGCATAGTAATGCAGATGTTCTTCTACCGACAGCCCGTCGAACAGCACGTTGTACTGCGGGCATATTCCGAGACTGCGTCGGATTACGTCGATATCCGTTCGGATGTCGTGGCCGTTAATGACGGCAGTGCCAGCAGTTGGAGGAAACAGGCCGCTTAAAACCGACATGGTGGTCGTTTTACCTGCGCCATTGTGCCCCAGGAAAGATGTGATCTGGTTTTCGTACAGATTCAAACTCAGTCCATCCACGGCCAATTTGTTTCCTTGGCTGTAAACCTGCAGAAAAGCAAGTCAGAGCTTGGTCCAACACTAAACCACATTCTTATTCTACTCCGGACATGTCTAACAGACTATAAGACCTGCGAAGACTTTAAAGCCCACGGTTCACATTACACGGTCCAAAAAAAGCGTACTCTCTATGAAAAACAGTTGAAATGCTTTGAAATTACGTCGACTGACGTCACTCGACACAGGATACCGCCTGTCGTACCTTGACTAGGTTTTGGATGGAAACTCCAAGAGGAAGATGTACGGGTTCTTTCTCTATCGCAAGGCCCTCGGTTGCGTCTCTCTCGAAGAAAACTTCTTCCAAGCCTGGAGACTGTACAAAAAGAGAAAATAAGCCCGCAAGAATCAAAATGCGATGACATCCTGCTAATCATTTTTCTACTGCTGCCTGTCATTTATATTTGTAAATAATTCACTTTCTTTGAATTTTGCTTTTCCACGTTCCCTTGATTTTTTTGCTTTCAGCTTGGATCCCATCTACCCGGCATTTTTATCATTTCTTTCTTGCCTTTACCAGTGCTCCCGTCCGTGCTTCATACCCTCACTTATCCACCATCGCTTCAACATTCCCTTGGGGATCAACTTTAATTTTCTCTTTCCATTCTTTTACCAGAGATATATCATAAAGTAAGGAGAATTTGGCGTTTAATTAATACAAACTTTCAATATACAAATGGGTAAAACTAGCGACAGTACATTGCTTTATGAATAAAGAGCACGCACCCCGTCCCCGCGAGAGCTTCTCGTTTGTAGGGACACGTGACCGTTTCTGGTGTGAGAGTACTGCGCGTGTGACTGCGCGCCACTCGACGAGTCGTCGTTAAACCAATAAGACTTCATGAAGGGGAAATACCACGGACGAGGGATACCATACTGACCTAGAACAACAATACAGGGTTAGATCAAAGACTCAGTAAAAGTGTATAGATCAACTGATCAACCAAATCAAACTCTACGGGCCAATCCGTAATCACAGTGGATCATGACAGAAAATACACGAAACACTTCACTAAGCCAGTTTCGTGACATTTCATAACTTGCTTAGATAAAAGCTGATTGCATCCTCACTGCATCACATGTTCACTTAGCTTGCTATGGTTGATTTGACTAAGTCCATCGGGATTATAAACACGTGGTCGCTAACGAGAACTTTCATTACTGCGTGACAAGTAGTCACTGAGAGGTTTCACTCGTAACGATATGACTAAGCATACTTCACTGACTATTGTCACTGAAGACAGGTTTCACGTGACAAGTTAAACATTTTAGAGATTTTGACTTACCAGGCATGACCGCCTCTATGTACCACGTGAGTAAACCATATATGACAGCGTCAATCATCATCATTCCCAGAGCAAAACCCAAACTGAAGCCGTCACCAGACATCGGACTTGAGTAAAAGTTTGACCACTGTGCTCCCACTCCCTGCTCCTCTAACCTCGACAAATAGCTGCACGCGATGCCAAAGGCTGTTGTTGATGACAAAGACTGGAATGTGGAAGAAACCACGGTCAGCAAAACCAATTACGACTTTCGTTGCTGCTCATTATCAGTGTAATGAGTCTAGGAGAATTTGTACGTGCATAAACAAGATACATTAGCTCGTCTGTGTGTGATGTATGAAGCGGACAAACTACTCCACTTGGCCCTAGTAAGATACTGTAAACTCTACCTGTATTAAGCGGACACTTCAAAATCCCTTCGGGGTGTCCGCCTAATACAGCTTTGACTGTATGTGGATACGTATATGGGAATATCTGCGTACGTGAATGTTCTCTTGTATGTGTAGATGTGTACGTGTATGTGTGTTGGTTGTAAAAGTATGCGTGTCTGTGCTGAGGGCGCCTGTACGTGTGCGGGTATATGTATGTGTATGTTTATACACTTTGTAAGTGTAAATGAGTATAAATTTGTACCTAAAACCTCCGTACTTTGAATGTGTGCACAACAGTACACAGAAAAAAACTATCTCCAGCTCGATTCAACTCACCGCCACAGCTTTCTCGCTGGTGTTCATGTACATCTCAAACCAGCGAACCAGCACGTAGGGCAGATACGTGACGAAGAAAATGATTCCACCACATGCGGCCGCTATGTTTGCACGCGAGAAAAACACGCTGATAAGGAAACACATCATGACAGTTGCAATCATGAAGACGATCAGAAACATGACGATGATGACCGGATTACTGTATTGTAGGAGCTGACCCCACTTGAGGAGAACTGTCAGCATGAGCACGCTGATAGTCATAAGAACGCAACTGTTGATGAACCAGGCCAGCCAGTGCACCGACGTACTCATGCCCATCACCTGATGATCAAGACAATCAAGAATAAAGGAGAAAAAATATGAGAGCAGGAAGAGGCGCGCGAACTTGCTCCCGTGTATCCATGATTACACAGGCATAGCTATATGCGCACATACACGCACACGCATGACACAACACGCACTCACACGCACACTAACGATGTTTGTACCTAAAACTTTGATGACACATTGATGTACACAAACGCAACCACAGTTGTACATCAACACGCACACCAACGCAAACACACGAACATCAACTCGCACTCACCGAGGTACACGTGAACACTGTCAACAGAGAAACTGAACGCACTTATCCACGAACATGAACTCAGGCACAAATGCACACACAACGATAAGTACATGCACGCACAGAGCACTAATATTGCCCGCATACAGTTCTCGTATGAGGTACTCATCTCTGTTCTTACGCTGACAAAACCTCAAACTACTTAGTGCAAAGTCTCCTGTGGTATATCACAATGCATCAAGGAAAACCAGCCGCCCGACGACGAGCTGCCGAACGACTAGCAACGTGTTTCTCACCTTCATGACCTCCTTGAGTCTTTTCTCTTTCTCGTAAACGATTCCTTTCACGATCATTGCGACGCTGAACACCCAGGCAAGAGTCATGAACATAGGCAACATGGCTGACAAATACCACACGAACCTGACAAGTAAGGAACAAAGATGCAGCTTTAAAAACAGGCGTCTCGCAGCAAGGGATGATCGAACTAAAACGCAGGCACGCGTACAAGTACAAGCATAGGAATGTATATGAGATTCAAAGCCGAGTGAGAGAATAAAGGAGCTGTGTGATTAGTACTACCGGTCGTTTATATAACACGGGTAGGGAAGCTGCTGCATGTACAGTCCAGGTTCCAGAACGGTCTCGTTTAGCATGATGTTCATGAGCGACCGATCAATCAAGTCTTGCAGGTACATGAAGCCAAAGTTCAGGTATTGGTTATGGCCGAATCCGTCCCGTGGTCCCGGTCTCCAATAGCTGCAACACGAACACAGCGAATCAACTTGTCAAGAGAAAAGCCCGTTTCAAACGTCGCGCCACATGCGCTAGAACCAAGCTGAATGCGCATCGGTTCCTTTGAAGTTTCGCCTCACGTGCCAAGCACGTGCTAGACAACTAAATATGGTAAAGTCAAGCACGCGCTTCTAGCGTGCGTGCGTGCGACCAGGGCAAAATATCAAAATTAATCTCACATATTCACGTACGTCTTGTCCTTTGCAATTAGTTTTATTGTTTTGCCGAAGTTGTCGTTGTCGTTCTCGACTACATGCTTAAACTCTCGCTTCATTCTCACCGATAACGAATCTGGTCCGTTCTCGGCGTGTAATCGATGTCTTGTCGGATTTTGTACTTGACAAACTTTGGAAGGCCAGTGGAAGAATCTTTAACATTCTCAAATACAAGACCTGTTGAAAAACAAATCATATTACTAGAAAATAACGAGGGCTAAACTTGGGACCTAACTCTGATCATTTTGGAGTGCAGAAGAGAATGGTGCCTGTTAACTTCCTCAGACACAGCTGATGCAACGACTAATTCTCATCACCTCGTCCACATAATTCCCTTGAAGATGGTTGGGAGAATTATGAGCTCAGGAGTTGAAGGTTCAGCAAACTGCTTTCACCAGTCGTACTGCTTAATCCTTTCACTTCCAACATTGATCAACTTCCATTTTCCCTTTTCAGTCTTTTACCAGAAATGTATCGTACAGTAAGGAGAATTTGGTTTTTGATGACATGTTCAGATGAAAGATGACTGAAATATCAACTCTCACCACACCACTCATACACTTTCTTCTTGAGAGGTTGAGAGAATTTGTGTCATGATCTTGGCAGTGAAACGGCTTAAATACTCACTTGCGATGACCGGTAAAGCGGATTCATTGACAGCGCGGTTCTCCAGTGACTTTTCATCCGGGTACCCCTCAAAATACTCATGACTGCTGCACTTGTATAGCTTCACAAACTGCCGCATCGTGGAGTCGAGGCTGTCAAGAAGCGCGCGCAAATTGGGCAAGCGATTGGTGCTGTTCGTGGTGCTGTTCATGGCGTTGTTCATGGCGTTGTTCATGACGCTGTGTCTGCTCGAGTTATACAAGTCGAGTAGAGCGTCCAAGCGGTCACTGTTCGACACGTTCCGGAGGTTTGGAGGATCGTTCAGGATGTGCCGAAGTATCTGTAGGTTCTAAACGGAACATAAAGTACAGGATCAATGGCAAACGTAAGAGTATAAAATACCGGACGAAGACGAACAGCTAGACTATTAAAATGATCAGGATTAACAAATGGACAAACAGACAAAACCAGCCACAAATACAGAGATATAGATAAGCAAACAAATGCGCAGCCAGAAAGTAGAAGTAGTCAACACACATGAAAGGTGACTAAACACCCACACCATCATTTACACACCTCCAGGTTCTTCTGGTTAGACGAATTCTCTGTGAAATTCAACACCTGCTCGCGAATAACATCTGAATTGTTGAGCCACCACTCAGCAAAGCCTTCAATCTGTCGTATGTCTGAGAACTGCTTCTTCACCTATAACGGAATAATCCACATAGTTCATCAATAATCAATATCATGAGATGGAATTAATGAGATCTCCATGATCTTAATGCACGGAAACGTGAAAACCACGCCTAAGATCAATATTGCTCTGCGAGAGGTGATCAACTTCCATGTTGTCTCAAATAGACCATTTTCATAAGGCTCCGGCAAACTACGGCAAGATTTAGTTTGGATACCTTAAGTGGAAATGCTGTAGAAAACGACATTAATTTAGCCATCCTAACCGAGTGCATCGACCTGGAAGATGAATTCGTACTTAGGTCCAGGAGTGAAAACTGAGCTATCCTGGAGAGTGTAAACCACGAAAAATAAGCGTGTTATTTCTCACCTCAGATAGGATCCTCCTGGTCACATTGTTGTCCGGCGTGAACAGAATCTTCCCCTTGAGGAACAGAGATGAGAGCTGGACAAATCCTCTGTCTGACCTTCCGCGTCCGGGATTTCCCGACACACCCCCAACACCGCGAACGAGCTCGTTCATCAAACAATTGCACTCAGCGTTTTCTGTAGACAGATAAAAATAAATAAGTACATGGTCGCTTTTAGACTCGAGGCGACTAAATCACCTGACTGTTTTAAGTGCAGCTCACGTAAAACAAGACGCGTAACTAAATGCAATGACGTCCAAATATATTTTTCAGTTACAGAAACTGTAACTTGTTTCAACTGAATGTTGCCTTTGAAACTGAAGTTCGCCAATCTAACTTGAATACAATAAAACCTAGATTAAGTTGAAACACAACCCGTCATGAAAGAAAACTGAATTGAAAAGCTTGGATGCACACCCAACCTTTGAACAACTGGTGTATTGTTAGCAATACTGCTTCTGCTGTTGCTGCTACTTAACTTCTGAAGATGACTTGAGTCACCAACAACAGTCTTCCTGGAGACTACTCTAACCCGAACGATCACAACCAACATACTAATAATACCAGTATTGCTTACCGACTTTGAAGAAGCAAAACCGAGTTTTTTTGATCGAGTCATCGAAGCAACAGTCCATCTGTCGACACTGAGATTCCGAGATGCCAGGCCAACCACAGTCTATTCTGCTGTGTGGTTCAATCACTGAACAAGTATCTAAAACGATAAGAACAAATAGTGCCTGGTTATCTACAGCTAACCTTCCACTCTACAGCTCATGGCAATTCCTGCCTGACAACTTGCCTACAATTCATACAAACTCCTACCTGTATCATAACTCTTGTTGGACAATAACTCTCGATATCTGCCATAATGGTCTCTAACGACTTCAAGGCAGGAAGGCTCTCGCACTTCTTTCTTTTCCTTGTTCTCTGTATTCTGTTCCTCCTCATCATCCATTTTTTCATCTCTGTTCATGACTTCATTTATTGCGCCCGCCCCGAGTTCTTGTAGGCTCACTTGATTGCTGCTGTCCCTGGCAACTGACATTTGATTGCAGAACGCTTTGTGCAGGCCATTTTTCTTTTGAAGTTGGCCTCGCAGTGCGATGTAGTCACTGATGACTCGGTCAAGGTCTTGAAGTGCTTCAAGCTGCGGAAACAACACCAAGTCAAAACATCTAAGCAGTCCTTCACAAGTTCAGCTATTTGGGATGTGTGACAGATTACAGTATCTCTTTTAGAGTGATTTCCGATGACTGTGTAGAGTGGAAACGACTGTACAATAAATCTAACGTTTGAAACTTCAGCTGAGGTCCCAATAGGAGGCAACTCTTTTTGTTGGCGAAGCCAGCATTTAGAGTACGTTGTGTACAGTTTAAACATCAAGGCTTCAAAGAACACTGAACACTCAGGTACAGTCGTATGACAACTGAGATTGTTTAAATGTTTTTAAAAAGTCGTACCTACAATGAAATGAACTACAGAAGTGAACGAAAACTTATTTCCGCCTTCCACGAACTTTAGAAGCAAGGCCTTGCTTCTAAAGTTCATGAAATGTGGAATAAACTGTAAAACATGGTGCCAAGTTCACTTACATCTAAAGAGAGGTTTCTCAAGTCTTCATTCAAGGCTGTCTGTAGTTGCCTGTACGCTGTGGCGTTCACCTGGGTGGGAAGGCCTGTAACATTCGGCCATGTCAGCTGTGTTCGGAGTTCGCGGCTCAGTTTAACCAGGTCCGGATTACTGAGAGCACACAAGGCTTCATCTACCTGATCCTGTCAAGTGAAATGCAAAATCCAAAAAATAAATAAATAAATAAATAAATAAATAAATAAATAAATAAATAAATAAATAAAAGAGAGACATGGTTAGCATCGGATCGCAGATTGTGCTGCCCTTACAGAATTACTGTTGACATACCAAGCTCTGGCCATTTGGTGATTTCAAAATATGCTGTAGACCAATAGGTGATCCATCATCACAAAACAGCTTTTTTGTCTGTGCACCATCAAGGTTCAAACCATTCTGTGGATTCGAACAACAGATCAATGACATATATAAATTTTACATTGGTAAGTTTTACAATACAGTGGTTATTCCTCTGTCTGCTGTTCTGTCAGTCAGTTGTTTGGTTGGTCAGTCAGTCAGTCAGTCAGCCAGTCAGTTAGCTACAGTACAGCTACTGTAGTCTGTAAATTACTTTACATTGCCTGTTGGAAAAAAACTGTCCAAAGAATTACCTTGCGCAGAGTGTCAGAATTTCTCAACACCCACATGATCCAAATGAGCTGCTCAGTGTTGGCTGATGCCAGAAGTTTAGGCAAATCCAGTCCTTGAGAAGTGGATCCTAACTCAATTGGTTGAAACACAGCCATGACCTGAAAACACACATAAGAATATTACACACAATTCAAGCTCAAAACTTTTCCATGCAGGACGATGGTCTGAATCCCACTCAGTCAACAGGGATAACAACGGAGGAGTTGGAGGCAGATTGGTAAGTTTAGAACTTTTGCAGTAGAGTTGACTCCAAATTACACATGTTTGAAACTAATTTATGTCATATGAGATGTTCTCAAAAGAGAATTGTTTGAACTAGCTCTATCACTTTAAGCTGGAAATTTTGTAGACATGAGGCATGCAGTATGTAGGGGAAATATGCAATAATGCAGGAGATAAGTCTTGCATCCAGGAGATTGATATGCCTATGCAGGAAACTGGAAAATCAGGTGCTCGTGTGGAAGGCTCACACATTAATATTGTTATGCCTCAACAGTCTGCACTTTTCAAGTGTACTGTCAGTCGAAGTAGGAATTCCTGTCTGATATTCTGTAACTCATAGCACTGCTCTCAAACTCTTCATGTTTCCTTTCTAGCGAGTAATAAATGCCTACCTTTTGTACGTCAACCCTGGAATTCATTAGCTCATTCACAAGCTTTGGGTCGAGTTTGGTTGTATTCAACAGGAACTGTTGAAACTCAACAGGATCTTTCAGAAGTCTATCCAGGGGTACATCTGTTAATTCAAATGAAGGGGTCAGATTAAAAAAGACCAAAGTGACAATTTACTTTGCTATCTTCAAAATCCCGATTTTTACCTAGTGTGTGATTATTCCTGTTGTTTTGATCAGAAGCACACATCAGTTAGATCTCTTTTAATCTGACTCACTGGGTAATGTATCCAATGACCATATTTCATTACGCATGCATGTATATACCTGAGAGGTTCATGCCAGCCCAGCTGGAGCCATTATTACCAAGCAAGGTGTTCAGTGCCTGCCTGTCTTGGACCCACTTTTGGTAATCTGTGTTGAGTCGCAGCAAATGGTTCCTGAAACTTCCATTCAGAAGCAGAGGTCCTGCATCCTGAAACAGTCTCAGTAAACTGTGGATCAAAAGAAATTGAATGAACACTTACTACTACGTTCACCAATATGAACACAGCTGTAATATTGGGCAGTTTAGTGACAGCAATGGTGGAAAACTTATCGAGATTTGACTTACATACAGTACATGTATGAATGTGGCTTTTTTTCTATAAAACCATCTATTCACACATACATGTACATACCCTGAACTGCTGATATTAGGCAGACCATTGGCAACAAGGTATGATTGCTTGGGGTCAAGCTCATTATCTTTGAAGTCGCAAATGAATGACTGCATGAACACAAGTAGTCCTGCAGATGGTAAAGCTCGAGGCCTGTACAAAACTGGAAAACAGAAAAAGGATACATGTATGTCAAGTGAAATAATTTAAAGTTGTCACTGGACTAATCATACTTCTCTTTCACAGCTCTTGAGAAAACTTCACAAACATGTAAATAAATGCATATATATATATATATATATATATATATATATATATATATATACAGTCGTTTCAAAAAAAAAAAATATATATATATATATATATATATATACAGTCGTTTCAAAAAAGGTTGACCCTAAAAAAATAGCAAAATAGGCAAATACCATGACCGAAAGGGATCTGTGAAATAGACAAAATAATATGAATCTGATAATATTCACGTTCGAATAAGTCATGTCATGTGCGTAGAGTGTGAACTTTGCTGGAGAATAACATATTTGCCTGAAATTCTCGGCTATTCACAAATCCCAATATCCCTTTTGGTCGTGGTATTTGCCTATTTCGCTCTTTCTTTCTTTCGAGGGTCAACCTTTTATGAAATGACTGTATAGAGAAAAAAACATTTAGAGGAAGAAAAAAATGCATGTTATGTAACTATGAAAACCTCTGAATATAAAACATACCATCACTGCGGTGCTCTGGTTTCCTTCTTGTTCTCACTCCCACAAGGATCAGGAAGAGAAGGAGTGGCCAAAACAGCTCAATCAAATTCCTCAACTGAAAAGCAAAGGAGTCTTTGAGACATTATTACCAAATTATGTAGCACACAAAAATAAAATGATTATCAAAAACACAGAAATACTCAAATAATGGGGAGAGTATTATAACAAAATGTCTCAAACATAAACAAATAGCCTCAAACATAATATTTGGGGTACCACTGATCATTATATAATAATTACATTAAAATATTAATCAATAATTTAAGTAAATAACTTTGATCTGAAGAGCTTGTTCCAGGCAAATGCAGTAGTATTACACTGTAATTACAGTAAACATAATTTATTACATCACCCATGTACATATGAATTTTTCTTATCTTCTCATCTTTCTGGCATTGCATCTGTGAACAACTTTTCAGAAGATTATCCCATTAGAATAACAACTACACTGGCAATCCTTAACCCTTTTGGTCTTAATGGGACAACATTAGTGCAGTAATGCTGGACAATAATATTACTGTACTCTCTAAATTTTACTGCACCGGCAGTTATAGCGAGATTTTTCAATTCTAATAGCAGCTCTGGTCACTGAGAACTACTAGCACAGTAGGGGTTAATATGTCCTGATATTCTTCGGGATCATTTTTTCTCGGAATGTCAGATGATCGGCCGAACAAACTATTCTTCCCATTGATGAATGACACAGCCGGATTTCTTAATGTGCTCATGACGACAGCACGGCCCATCAACAAACAAATCACTCCATGAGTTCGCGCAACCAATCATATGCTGGCCGTGCAAAAATATCATCATGGCTCACTGCACAACATCTCAAGAATTAAGCATTCAAATACTTCGCAAACCTATAATTTCTTCTATCACCTTCGGAAATTGTTGGCTATCAAGTGGTAAGCCGCGATTCACGCGGAAAAAGAACGAAGGAAGTTCAAAGATATTGAGGGAGAGAGTAGATATCACACGATGAGTGCACCCTCGAAAAACGTCCATTAGGATATTGGGTTCTCGAATCGGATAATTTCTGATTTATATCAAAGAATGTTTGTAAAACCTCGGTTTTGCTGTGTAACGGTCTTCTGCGTCGGAAAATCCTAGACAACGAAATGCAGACCGGAAAGGGAAATTTTCACGAGAGCAGAGTGAATAAACAAAATGGCGATCTAAACCATCTGCCGACACAAAGCTTTCACATGAATCGCGAACTTCCTGTCGATGAAGATCCCTTGCGCTGCAGTAATTAGACGGAAAAAAGTACAATAACGTCAAGATGCATCGAACAAATCTGATAAAAACCTGAATAGAATAGCATACAGAGCGGCTGTGTTAAACAGCCGGCGCGTTCAAGCCCAAGACGCGCATGGAACTGACATTTACACAAAATTATCGTTTCAGTTGGTGAACGCAAATCGACGGTGTACCACGTTCTTTCAGTTTTAAGAGTTAAATGTACGAGTTGAAAAGGAATGGAATATATCTGCGCTGACTGGTACCAGTCTATTGAAGGTTCATATTATTAACGTCTATTTTTTTCACGCAACATGCCAGACACGAATCGAATTTATAGCAATCTTCCAGTGTTAAGACTCGGGGCCTAGTGAAAAAGTTAAACAAAAACGTTCACAGTCAAACACTTACGTGCTGCCGCTTGCGAAGCGTGAAGTTTTTCCACAGCACAAGCTTCAGCTGTCCCCAGAACCGCATTTCGTCTTCTCCGTTTTTTCACGGTATCCGTGCTCGGGTGGAAGTTGCTGTTGGGCGAGTGTCCCCCAAAAATCGAGTTAGCTGAGCTGAAAAGCTCACAAGCATCGAAAAACCCACGAAAATGAACCTGTTTAGATGACAGACGCCAGAAGGACACGCAGGAAAATATCGAAGGTAACCCGATCTAAAATTGTCTGCTCGCAGACTTTTATAACTCTCTCGTCATCGCGATGTATCGCAATTGCAAGCACTCCTGCAAATGAATACAGAAAAACAGGAAGTTAAAAGAATACACTTGATCGCGAGAACGTGACGATGACGAAGCAATACCTTCGAGGTTCCTTGTTGTGCACTAAACATCTTTTATCATAAATTGTTTACTTGTCAATCGGGAGGCTGGGAAGCACTATCCCCAGGCTCACTCGATACTTCTTTGACGCCTGCTGTTAACTGCAGATCGAGAAGACTGTAAGAGTTTGAAAGGTATGGAAGGTCGTGAAAGAGAATCTAAGCCGTAAAATTCCAAGTAGATAGTTTAAAGGAGATTGTGTACAAATAGATTGTCCAACCGTGATATTTAAAGATCTGACTTTTAAGCAGCTTTGAGGTTTTGTGAGAGCCAGGTGATGAATCTAAAATGAGTTCATGATTTTTACTTTCTTAGGTCTCCTACATGCATAAAATGGCAAGTATTTAATCAAGTATTTAAACTATGGATAAAGAAGCCCAAGAGAGTGCTGACAGCTTTACTAGATTGTCACTTTTGGCAGCTGGACAAGAGGAAGAATGCTGTAAAAGTGAGAGTTTGTGCAGTGCAACAGATGATCATCAATTGAGACCTGATCAAAGAATCCATGCAGTAGATAAATGTGGGAGCCTTCAAGTAACCGAAGGACTGGCTACAAATGGTGATGAAAGCAATATTGCACTAATGACAAGGAGTATTTCTCATCTAATGGATCTTCCTCCAGAACTTCTTTTGGCAATTTTCTCACACCTTGATGCTAGGTTTTCTCTGTTAGTTTTGCCTTGTGTCTGTCAACTGTTTTATGATTTATTATTTCTGGAGTCGAGCTGGAAAACCAGGTTTGCCAAGACATGGCCACATAGGGACAAACCAGCAGATTATGACTATGTGTCAAGGTTTGTGGTTTCCTGCAGGTCTAATATATTATTAGTGTTAGTCTTACTAATAGCTGAGGAATGAAGTAATATTTATGATATTAATAATGATAAAGTAGTTCTACACAGCACCCAGCTGGTTCCATAGATTCCTTGCTTGTGGCAGAGGCTGCTTGCATGCATGTCCGAAGAGTGGCTAACCTTCCCGCAAGGGTATGAGAGGAACCTCTGGAACCAGAGTATTCTCACAGAGCCTTAGTATTTGAATTGATTATATTTCTTTGACTTTTCTTCTGTATTTTCATTAATTATCATTGTTGTTCTGTAAAATTTACATTTTAGTTGGAAAAAAGTATGTGTTGAACATGAAGACATGGATAGATTCTGGTCAGATCCAGAGACCAGTTTTGATTTCTACCAACTCTCTTGCCACATCGCTCCAGTAGATGCGGTGCACATCATGTGTGGTGGGAGGCTGTGTGCCTCTGGTTCTCGAGACAGAACAATTGGTATCTGTGACTTGTCATCCCTTAGAGATCCCTCTGATGTTGGTGCTACAAAGAATGCATTTCGGCATTTCCTAGATGGACACAAGGTGAACCAACAATCAACAGATCTAATCTGAAGTTCAACCTCTTACTGGCTAGAGATATAGTATGGCGAACTTAGCATTTGACTTTTATAGCTTGGCTTACCTCACCACCCCAGCAATTGAATGATCATTCTTACTACATGATAATCATATATTTTATCACTGATTGGGATGCTAGACCCTTTTAGAATCATGACATTAGTTTTGAGTCCATTAGGCTTTTTTTTTTTGTCAGTTCAGAGTCTAAATGTTGAAAACAAGGCAGCCCTGTTTGCAAAAAAAAAAGTACTATATATATATCTATAGCAGTGAAGTACTATATATACTCGGTTTCTTCAATTGTAGTATAAGACAAGCCTGGAACCTAGTATCTACTGAAAGCTAGAAAACCCTAGCTGATAATATGTGTATAGGGTTTTCTCTCTTCTCCATGAATCTACCATATATATTATCTCCCCACCCTCTCCCCCACAGGGATGGGTGTGGACTCTCAACAGTGACCCCACAGGGGCCCCGAGGGTCTGCTCTGGATCTTGGGACAAGACAGTGAAGATCTGGGACCTTAGAGGTCCTAACAATGAAATGGCAACTTTGAGGTATAAATTTATGTGCTTGATGTTGGATCTCATCATGAGTTGCGTATCTTTGAAGCATAGTTGTCTGCCTTTATTAAAAAAAGAATAAAAAAAAAAAAAACAGTGATAACAGTGACAATGAAACTACAGGCAATGCAATCAAACTCATTTCCATATGAAAGGTTTTTCACTAGACCTTGCTTTGAAACAGGCAAAAAACAACTCGCAAGTGGCCTTTATTTATTGGGAGGCGGAAAAGCCTCTTACTGTACTTATTGGTTGCTGTCCATGGCTTCTTAGGGACCACAATGCAGCTGTGTTGTGCTTGGCTTGGAATACCGATGTTCTTGTGACCGGGTCTTATGACAAGCACGTAAGGCTGTTCGATCTACGAGGTATTAAATCCGTCAAACATCTTATTGTATGTCTATTTATTTTCAATGTGGACGAATTTGAACGCCATATCCCCATGTACAAGTGCTTTTTACAAAAGTTACTTTTCTGCCTAGTTATGGCCGCTGCACGTAGAAGAGCCAGAGAGAGAGAAAAAAAAGGGAATAGTATTTCACATATAAGGCGCTGTTACGCTGTGCAATTTTCTCAACAACTTGTCTCGCAACGGTTGAAAATTTATCGTTGCAGTTGAAGAGGTGAGATGTTACACTGTGAAGCACGATCTCAGCAACTTGCATGGGACGATTTATGCCGAGAAAAGTTGGGACAACTCCATTCGCTATTTATGTAATTGTCGGCGCTTCGCGACAATTTGGTTTATGACTTGCATGACATTCGTGCATTGACTAATTTTGCTGTCCTTTTTTCCATTATAATGTGTCATATTTTTGTCTTCTCCAAGCTTTATATGAGCTGTTATTACTGTGATAAAGGTCTATTGAACGCGCCCCAAGTTCTGATATTGCTGACGTTTTGAACATTTGCTCTTAATAATAGAGGAATTAGTGCTATTAACGCAATATTTTAGTATCGATTTTAGTTCATGCAATCATTCTTTGCTTATTCATGCCGATGTAAAACCATCACTAGTTTTTACGAGACTTACTCCATCTGAGGGCTGTTTCTAAGTATATTTTGCTCTTGACATTGCAGAAAGCAAAGTGGTTTCCGAGTTGAAATACCATAGCCGTCCTGTGCTGTGTTTATTGGCAGACGAGCAGTTCATCATCAGTGGCAGCGAGGACAAGACTATGCGTATTTTTGACCGCCGGGCTGGACAGCTATTCAAGACTATCAAGGTAAAAACTTAACACGCAAATGGAATGAAAACTTTTCACAAAGGTGGACTGAGTTATCAGTCAAAAATGATGCGTTCAAATGAAAGCGAATTAGTGCGGACGCGTGACTTCAAAATTGAAGTTTTTGAGAACGAATAAGTGGCGATGGAGGCCGCCTCAGAAGAGGAGCATAAAAATATGACAGAAATTCCCCCAAACCATCCAGAAAGTGAAGACTTTTACGCTTTAATTTAGGGATAGAAAAGTTAAGACAGTTGAAAATTTTACGTCCATGTCTTTCTTCTCCTCAGCTCGGCAGCCCTGCCTTCTGCATCTGTTCTTGTGAGACGTCTGGCTATAACTACCTGCGAGTAGGAGGCAGAGAGGGCCAAATCTATTTGTTCGATTCTTCTGGTTCTTCCTTTGAAGCGCTCACGGTATGAGTCACACAGCTCAGTCGTTTGTACACAGATCTTTCTTATTTTTTCAGCGAGAACCTCATTCTGGACTTTTACTGATCACAAAATAGCATTATATCAGGGATGAAAAGGACCTTGTTCGGGTGGAGGACCTCTCACAGAAAGTGCCGAGTCGTGACTTTGTTTCAATTGTCCGAGAAAAGCATACAAAGATAAATCAAAGGAGAGAAGTAATTCAAATATTGTATCTCACCGTTTAATTTGGTTTGTGGATCTGCAGTTCACTTTGCTTTGCGTGCATGGTGGATACTGATGCCTTAAAAGAAACTATAGCGTCTATCTGTTGGCCCTTTCTCACTTATGTTTTTGCAATGGATTGTCGGTAGAACAATCGTTCTTTTTTCTTGGTTTTCAGCCCACAGACCTTGGGACTGATGCACGGGGCAAAGTGACGGGACTGTGTCAATATGGCGGAGCTGTGGTAGCATCGTCTACTGACCACTCTATCAAGGTGCGTTCAATCTTTAACAACAGAAAATTAGAAAGTGGACAAGCAATCTTAACATGTCTGAACCCGTTGGCAAGAGAGAGAGAGAGAGAGGGAGAGAAATTGAACACGAAAAATTGTCAATACAAAGATTGCTTCACCGTGAGAACAGAGGCGTAAACTTCCATGTATGACTCATAAGTGAAGCGATAAAAGCATCAATTACTTTGCTGATAAACTTTAGTTCTGCTTTCTAAGAGTTGTGATAACTTCGTACTAAATAACTTCCAAATTCTTGCATCTCAATACGCAATACTCAATACTCAAGACTTTCTTTGTAATGTCCAGTTCGTAGTTTGGATATCAATAGGTTTAATTCCCAAGTTGATGTTACTACTACGTATTATTGTAAGGGAAGGAAAGAAGGGCGAGTACAGGTGCCACGTTTTATTTCAGCCCGACTGCATTCAGAGCTGTGGGACTTCAGGGTGTGCTTTAAAGATTCATTCTAAATTTAAACTCTTTTATAGGTTCTTGAGCCGTCCAGAGTCCCATCTCTTATTCGTTCGTTTGACGAGCACAATGGTGAAGTAGCTGCGGTAGGTCTTGGCTTTATCTTACAAATCAAACGTTTTATTGCTGACATCGATTGCAGCTTTTAATGGTATTTCTTCTTTTATTATACCAGCTCCATAGCAGCTGCGGTGTCCTGGCGTCGGCTTCAAGTGATTTATCTGTCGGCATTTGGAGGCCCAGAAGCATTCGCCCTTCAACGTGAAACCCAGTGAATTATACACCATGAAAAATCCCTTGCATGCACCACCACCAGAGAGAGAACGTTAAGCCTGGTTCACTGGCGTATAAAGCGTGCGCGCAGTGCTTGTGGACCGACATAAAACAAACGCAAATGCAAGTTTCCACTCGTTCGTTTGCACTTCTCTTATTGCAGTCGTATCGTACGCTTGAAGAGCTGATTTATAGATTCATGCACGCTGGCGAGACAGTCAATATTTAAGCGATCTGAGGTCGGTCAAGACTAAGTGCGAGTCGAGTGTGAACAGTGGACTTTTCCACAGATTTATCGACAGTGTGAGCGCACATAAAGTACGATCTCCTTTTAAGGCGGGAAACACGGTGCAACATTGCGTGCAATTGGATTTTGTTCGGCGGACACACCCTGCAACATTTCACGCAACATTACGTGCAGCCATTTTGATCCCGGACGCCGGCGAAATTTGATTGTTGAAGTAGAACTCGCCTCTACATTGCACGTTCTTGACTTATTTTATAGTTTTTAGCACGAACTCTTAAGAACCTTAGGAGATTCTAGTTGTTTAATACCGTTAGTCTAGAGAAATCTTAAGTCACAGATGAGTATTTATTAGTTGAGGACCTCCATGGAATTGACTGGAGCTTTCTTCGCTAAATATTTATCTTTCGTGCCATACGTACGAATGCAGCAACGACTTTGTCTTTCACTAACGACGGGATCAAGAGTTCTGGATTTAGGTGCAAATAAAGCACTCATTATCTCATAGCTGTTAGTGGTGTGGCAACATGAAGTCATTTTACTACAACGAGGATGTGTGACTTGTTCTTTTCCTGACCGCACGCGTCGACAGCAATGCTTGGCATCTTTCGCTTTGCCGTATGCGCGACTCTCAAGTTTTGACCAATAAGTGTGGACAGGCATGAAGCTTTGTGTCTGACCGGCACCGCAGACAAGCTGTGTCTGTTCTTGTGCAAGACCGACAAAACCAATCATGACTTGGTTACTGGTATGAGTCCAAAATCCGTCATGCCATCAGTCCAAACTCCCACGGAACATTCACGATTTCCCTTGACAAAGGAAGTCGTTAAAAATGTGGTCGTGAACTCATGAAGTGGACTGTCAGACTTTACAAATCAATGTAATGAGAAATGGATGACCAAACCACAAGAATGAGACAGCTTAGCCAGCCATCACTTACAGCAAATAAATTAGTTTTCTTTCAGGTAAAATCAAGCTCACACTGCTTTGACATGCTACAATCTTGTAGAATATGGAGGTCCTCTCGACCTCTTGCAGGTTTTACACCAAATTTACAATTTTCCCGCTTAAAACTGTGATCATTCAACACCTCAAGGAGAACTCCAATTGTTACTCTAAAACACACAGGTATCCAAAATGTACCATTCCATGGTAACGCGAATTACCGTGCCTCAAAACTCATAACATGGGTAATCCTGTGCAAGAGTTTTCCATTTCATGTTCGTCAAACTTCGCGGTAAAAGAGCAATGGTCCTGAACGCAACTGGGTCCTCTCATCCATCCGGGATACGACGGGTCACTGACCAACAGACAATCCGCAACTCAAGAAGAGAACCAATCTCAGCTGCCCTTCATATCCGGGAAGTCCGGCAGACCTCTGACCAGTGGAAAACACTCCAACGCCGCGTTTTGCTTGAGCCGAAGTCGTCAAAGCAAATCCTCACGCTAGTCACAGCTTTCACGGCATTCAATTACTCTCTTTCGAAAACGCGCCGCGGAGGTTGGTCTGTTTGTTTTGGCAGAGTTTGGAGGAGACGGTACCAGGCTGCTGGCTGAACCTGGTGGCGACGGGCTGAAGTGTTTTTGACGAAGACCGCTGACTTCACTCTGGGAGGCCGCTATGATCCTAGTTTTCCCCACGTGGTGTCGGTCGTGCGGAGTTGAGGGAGGTCTGGGTACTGTTGGATTCTTCGAACCAGAAGATAAACGGCGCAAAGGTGACTGTATACAAGGTGGTTCTTCAATGGAGTGCTTTTTATATGGAGAGGTGAGACTTCGTCTGGGTTGCCTAAACATTAGAAAACAAAGCAAATACATCCACTTCATGGTCATGTAAGCCTACAACACAAGTACAAAAGGCTACCTAGGTGGGGGGTGGGGGTGGGAGCCCTTGTCAAGTACCTCAAACATGGGGGCAACTTACTTTGAATGTTTGTCTTGATCGCCCACACAATTCAAAATTTCTTTTTCAAGTTTGGTACCAAGATCCCGCAAGTCTGTGAAGGAAACTCAAATATTAGGTTTGACCACAGTAAAGAAAGTATTAATATAATCATTAATCTGCTGAATATAAACATGCCAGTCCGACTAGTGCATGGTAAAATAGCACTTTACATAAATTGGATCATACTACTGCATAGAGACCTGTATCATAAAAAATATTTTTTTTAAGCAGTTCTCTCTGAGTCCTGATTGTTATAAAACTTCAGTTTTATATAAAGGATCATTGAGCTACAAATTCTGAAATCTTCTCTTGAATACAGAATGGAACATTAAAGCAAACTTAAAGCTAATGTGAAAGTCAGAAATAACATTAACCTTTGAGAGAAGGTTCTTGTTCTACAGGAGCTGTAGCCTGCTGTCTGTAGTCGGATTCTTCAAACAAACAATCCTGGAGGAAAGAAAAGATTCAGTGTCACTTTTCTGTAAAATGTTAAAGCAAAGCAGTAAAAGAACAGGAATGTGCAAGTAAACACCTGTAAAAAAGTGATGTCTTCTAATAGGCCTTCTTTCTCTTCTCTCAGCAATTGCCTGAATGAGACAGAAAGGATACAGTGGTTAATCAACTCAAAGGTATTTTCAAAGTTCTCACAGGGCTAATCACTGGTATTCTAGCAGTTTCACGCTCACCTGAGATTATCTGTGACTCTATCAATTTCCAGAGAATTAAGCTTGTCATTCATGCTTTCCAGATGATCACTGAGAGATGAAGTGCACCTTTGTGTTGACAGAACATGATCATCAGCGAACATCATAGAATATTGTTTACGATATTAATTCACTCTCCATTTGTGTAAGTGTTATTTTGAAACACTCACCGACTGCCGTCACTGCTTGGTGTGGCTCTCATGGGAGTCTGTCGACCATCTCTTGAGGCGAGTGCTGTGGAAGGCCAGGAGGCCACTTCTGGGCCTCTCCTTGCTTCTGTGAAATTAGAATGATAGTGTTATAGTGTGTCAGTAATGTCGTTAGCAGACTTGTGCAACTCCAAAGAAAAACTTTATAACTGAAAATAGTGTGACTGTACAATAAATGCATAGGCTTTTTTGGTATACCTATAAATTTCTTTATGCATCTTCTCTCTACTACTGTATTAAATTAGTCGGAATTATGTGTTATTTACCAGCATCTTCAAGCACATAGCCAATGATCTCCGAGTCTCGTCTGCTCAAAACTGATGACGTTTTCCTGAAGGTAAGTCAAGGAATGGATGCAGGATTTGTCAATATTTATGCAAATGTTATTAATGAAGGTTGTTTATAATCTAATTTTTGAGATGGCTTGAGGTGCTGTATTAGGTATGGTTATTATAAAACTCAGTGCAGGATTGTCTCACCTTCCTTGCTCTATTGCTCTCTGTTGCAAAGATTCAACAAACATTCTGATTTCCTTTTTGAGGTTTTCTCTCATCAGAGGAGGCTCTGGCAGACGGCACAGATGCCTTTTCAAAGCTTCCTCTGGTTTAAGGAAAGACCAGGCCAAATGAGTTCCTGTGTGAGGAATTAATCAAAACTGGTGTCCCCCCTCAAATCAAGTATATTTTGTTTACAGTAGTTGTTGTTTCTGTTGTTGTAGTAAATTTATTCTGCAAAACGTAGTAATTATTTAGTACCTTTTATCTCTTTCTCAGTTTCCTCCCGGTAATCTCGCCATATATCCAGAAGTGCCGAAGCCTTAACAAAAATGAAAATATCTTAGTACTCTGGTACAGTACTTCACAAATTAAAGTATTCTCAAGCTATCAAAATATCAACCACTGGGGCAACTGAAAATTCTCTTGAACGACAGGACACTTTACCTCTTCGTGTAAATCTAACGTTTCGTCGACCAGGTCTTCCCCGAGTGCCTCTTTGATTTCAGGCCTTTCGCTCGGTGCAACGTACTCTTCCACTAGTTTCCACAAAGAAGGCCGTATCTCGAATAGTTCCAAGGTCCATTCCATCTGGGAGGCAGTCCGTGACATCACACCAAGATTTCTGACTGTTAGACCATTATGTTGTATACGACTTTAGCTTACAATAGGAGGTCTAACCTTGCCGGAACCCACATGAGCGTACAACAACAAAGATGATTCCACTTGTCGTAAAAGGAAGCCATTTCAGTTGCCAGGTCAGCTGTGTGACCAGGCCATGAATAAATTCAACGTGGGCGAGTTTTGTGAGAAATGCATTGTGGGTCTTAGGCCCGGTTCGTCAGTTGATTTATACGTCGAATTAAATGTGGTCGAATAAAAGAAAATAAAAAACAAAACAAAACAAAAACCTTTGGACCCAGCGGAGAACCAACGACGCAATAATTACCCACTGAGGTGTTATCTCTTAGTTTCTGTAGCCTTGGTTATATGGCTTCACTTTTGGACTTAGAATAACCAAGATGGCCTATGGCACGATCTAGCGCAATAATTCCCAACAACTAGCCTCCTATTTCAAAGATAAACCTGAAGACCCTTTGTTACCCATTTAAAACACGCCTCTTGCCAGAACCTACGACGAGAGCTGAACAAATATTTTTTGTAAATGGTCATCTTACCAGTAAGGCTGTCGGTACAAGGGAGCACTGGTAAAATGTGGTTTGCGACCACTGCATCGTTGTTTAGCCGGCACCACAACAATTTTATACTGAGGCCCTTCCGACTGGCTTGAGAGATTGGCAGTACCTCTGAATTATACAGGTCAAATCCAGTCTCCAAACATATCGTATTAATACGGATTTTGATGTATCCAGAGACTAGGTAGACCTGCAGTAAGCCTGTAAAGAAGACAACATTCCCCTTTTTATGGATATCATGGTTAAAGTGACAACAAAGGTTTGCGAGTCCCTTCTGGAAAATGTTGTTAAACGGTTGATGTAGGCGTAGTATTTGTCTTTGTAAAATCCTTGGACTGCAGAATGTGTTGATGCTAAGTAGACTGCGATTTAGGCTGACCTAAAAATTTATTGTGTTGATAAAGCGGTAATAATAGCTCTTTGGCCTTCATTAAAATATCCTAAAACATAACGATTTCTCAATAATAATAATAAAGTGAACTAACTTAAAGTATTAGCTATCTACAATGCGCTTTGTTTTTTGAAAGGAAAGAAATTTGAAAAACACCGTCCAAGACCTTTGCAATGATAAAAAGCGCAAACGACGCCGTGTTTTCGGACCTTCCGAACAACACTCGGTTACTTTCCTTAGCAGGATCCCATCTAGCCACTACCAACTGGCCTCTGAGAGCAACGCTTCATCGGAGCTCCAATTGGTTCCCGGACATCCGGCCCTCCCTACCCGAAAACGAACGAACGAAAGCTTGGCGTGCCTGGAGTTAAATACACAGAAACTGGCAGGTACGGGTGTACGGGTTTCCACATTAAAAATAATAATAATAATAACTCGTGTTCCCTCTAAAACTACATTTTATTTCATCAACTTGAATACAAACTTGGAACACGGACATGCTCGTGTAATACAGATTCTTATTCTCTGTACTATTATAAAACCATTATAAAACTATCATAAAAATAGATATTTCCTTCAGCGGAGTGGGATTAAAATTATTTTTTCTCATTCCTTTGATGTTTGGGAAAGTGCTCGCAGCTTTGATTCTGCAGAAACCCTTTCTTCTATCGCGTCCAGCAGAAGTTCCAAAAGTGGAACAGCAAAAGCGTTCTCTCTTCGTAGAGCTGCCTCTAGTCTGCTCCACCAAGTCTTCTCTCGCAAGTTCCACTGCTGTGCATGAAGTGCTCCGTCGTCTTGAAGAATTTCCTCCAAGTCGGACGAACTAATATCCAAAATGTCGCGAGCTTTCTTTTGCGCTTTCTTGACTGACGACTTAGACGCGTTTCTCCACTGCTGCTCTTGGTGCAGGTCTAAACTCTCTTCCGCTCGACGAGTTGTATTCAGCATATCTTCCAGCAGAGTCTTTACAAATGCCTGGTATTCCTCCACACGCTCAGTAACCTTATCGAGCTTACACCGAAGTGACGTCATAGCAGCCTCGCTTTGGTTAGCCAATCCCTGCAGCTGTATTGCAGCGGCTGTTTCCATTTCAGAGACGACCACTTCTGCTTGACTGCGGAGAGCTTGGGTCTTACTCAATAGATGGGTCTTTTTCCTCAACTCCTTTTGGTACTTGAGCAGTTCCTGGCGATATTTGGACTTTTCCTTTGCTTCCGTCTGTTGGCGGCGTTCTAGAGTGCCGATTCTCACTTTAGTTGCTTTCTCTCTCTCCTTCATCTCTGCGACCTTTTCCTCTAAGCCCTTTACCTGCTCAGAGCTCTCGGCCCCCTTGTCCCGGGCCTCCTTCGCCTTGCCCTTCAGTTCATCGACAAGGGTCCTCTTCTGGTTCAAAGCGTGTTCCGTCCGGGTTAGTTTCTGTTGAGCTTCCTTGAGCTTCGCCTTTAGATCTTCGTTCTCCGCCGTAAACGATCTGACAATGTGCGAGAGTCTGATACATTCCCTGCTGGCTGCCGTTAATTGCTCTTCTAGACGCTTCCAATCCGCAACGGATACCGCATTCACCCTTTTCTCACTCCGCTCAGCGAGCTGTGCAACAAACGACTCCTTCTCTTCCTGACATTTTTTAAGACTGTCTGTTAGATGCTGAACAGAATTTCTGCTCACTTGCATTTTCTGCAGCATCACATTGAACTCAGCCTGGAGGCTCTCATTCGCCTCTTGCTGCTGATTTAGCTCTTTCACGGCTTTTTCTTTAGTCTGACGTAAAGCACTAACTTCCTGTGTAAGACTCAAGATTCTCTGTTTCATGCTGGCCCATTCATTCCTGCCGGGGGTCCTCTTGAGCCCTTGAGACTTCCTAGTCAGCGGAGTCTGTTGCGCTGTGGGTTTCTTAAACCCTGCAACTCGTCCTTGTCTGGACCTTGCCCTAGTGCCAGGTTCGCCGTCAGACTTATCTTCGTTATCTGTGGCTGATAAGTCCCCCTGCTCGCCCATGTTGACGCTCACACCAAAGTCTGCAGTGCGTGTGATTTCTTCTGTTTGGGTACCGAATGAAGCTTGGCGAGGTAACGAAGCTTGCTTGACTTCTGACGATGAGCCGCTCCCCATAATCTTATCTGCAACGCGCCGGACCTGTTCTTCGTATTTGTTAATGTTTTTTACCTGTTGCTGAACGCGATGCTTTCCTGTTTGTGGATCGCCAAGTCCCTCATCTAAGAGTGACTTCTCTAAAACATTAGCAAGCCGAGTCTCCCGACGTTCTTGCCGCTCTTGCTGCTGCTGCTGCTGCTGCTTCAGTTTCTGCAGATTCTGTTCTGATTTTAACTGTTCAAACTCGTCAGCCAGCTTGGAGAACTCTCGCTTCAGCGCCTTGTTTTCCTCACGTTCCGCCCTCCTTTCCTGCTCCACAAGTTCTTTCTCCTCTTCGAGTTCTTGCACCACTCTCTGACAATTTAAAGTTTGATCTTGCCAACTGGCCAAGTCGCTTTCCATTTTATCAATGTCCAACTCGAGTACTTTTATCTGCTCCTTTTCACGGCTAAATTCGCCAAGCAGCTCTTCCTTTTGAGCTCTCTCTTCTTGTAAATGAACCTGGAGTTCCTGCATTGTGGCCACGCTCCTAGCATGTTGGACCCTAAGCACATCAATCTCTTCAAGTACCTCATGCCTCTCCTTGGCTAGCGCTTCATACTCAGCTTTGTAATGAGCAAGTTCTTTCCATATCTGATCGCTGTCTTCGTGTCTAAGTTCTCTTTCATCGGGTCGCGTTGGAAGCTGTCTTTTCAGTCCTACCTTGGCATCAGTGTCATAAGTCGTCAGCTGCTCCTGTAAAAACTGATAATTCTCTTTCAACATTCGGTACCTCTGTTGGCGCTGTGAGTGAGCACGGCGTATTTCTACCAGTTCGCTCTCCTTTAACTCCAGGAGCTTTTTCAGTTCTTCTATTCTGCTTTCATACTGACTCAACTTCCCGGGTAAAACCTCAATGTCTGGATGTCGTTGGATCGTTTCCGTCCGTTTTAGCGCTGACTGCCTGGACAAACTTCCCTCATTCCCTTCCTCAACATAATCTTTGCTTGGTATTTGCTCGTTTGCTTCATCTCCCATGCCTACAAATCTCCCCTTCTTTGACATAGCAGAACTAATATTCTCTTCACCAGCTAGTCCTCCAGGGTGAAGTCCAACAACAGTTTCCTTCAACTCTCGAATAACTTCGTCTTTCACCTTGAGTTGCGTCGCGGAGTTTTTCTTCAACTCGTCCATTTCCAGGCGAAGTTGATTTTCGACCGCTTGATTCCATGAACATTGCGACTGAAGATCCGACACTAACTTTTGAAGAGTTGCCACCTCACGACCGTGCTCTTGTCCACGTGCTTTCAAACTCCGCTCCTGTTCACTGTGTACCGCTTCGAGTTGCAGAATCCGTTTCTTCTGTTCAGAAATCTGCTGGGAAGTGTTACTACACTCCACCTGAGCTTGTCTGAGTTGCTCTTTCAGAGCGGAGATACTAGATTCCTTCAGTCGTGCATCCTGGTATTGTTGTTCCAAAATCCCTTCCTGTTCTTGAATCTTGCTTTCCTTTAATCTCAGTTCAAGGACAGCATCTTCATGCTGTTTCCTTAGCCGTGAACACTTTTCTGTAAGTCCCTCCATTTCGCCTGCTAAGTCTTTTATTCTTTTATCCAAGTCAGCATTGGTTTCCATGACAGCAGCAAAGTTTGACCTTTCTTGGCTTAGCTTATTCACTTGACTCTCTAAACTCGCAATATGAGTCTTCAGGTCGTTTTTCTCCTGCTCCATTTGATCCAAACTCTCTTTTACCTTGTCGTCGTGCAATTCCTTTTGAATCTGATGAGCGTGCACGACTTCGGAGAGGTATTCATTCTGTTCTCTCGTTTCAGCTAGTTTGGAAGAAAATCTCTGTTCCTGATCCTTTAACTTTTGCTTCAGTTCTTCGTTTGTAATGAGTAAGTCGTGATACCTGGTCTGATTATACTGGGTTTCTTCTCCAGCTGCCTGCGCCGCGTCCTTGAGCTCTTTGATCTTCTCGTCCTTCATCTTCAATATTTCGAGAATTTTCTGGTCTTTCTTTTCACCTTTCTCCTTCTCTCGCGCCATTATCATACTCACAGCGGAGCCTAAATCCGGCTGTGAAGATTGCAGCTTCTTCCAAAGATTCCATACAAAATCCTTGTCGGCTTTACATTGTGTTAACTCTTCGTACAAAGCTCGGTTTTCCGAGACCAATTCTTTCACGTTCAAGCTTTCGTGGTCTCCCATGCCGAAAAAAGCAAAACAACCGTACAAATCGCAAGTATGTTAAAACGTATACAGTGATTTCCTTGGATAGAGATCACGGTCTCCTGTTCAGACCAGTTTTACTCTTGATTTGTGCTGAGCCGTTAGCAAGCCGATTTTGCCGCCATATTGTTGTTAGTTCCAGACTTCCGCGGTATTTGGAACGTATTGAATCTGGGATCTAGTAACAATCCACCGGGGTAGGGTGGGGAACTACTTTATTTGTTCCATTACGGAATATTTGAGGTTTTACCTTACTGTTATATTATTTCAAATATATTCACAATATCTATTATGTCCAAGAGGAACTTGGATGTATAGTGTTTGACCGAACCAATCCAGGATCTCCGGATGTGAAAGTGATCCCCCTACTCTACCCCCGTCCTTTGTAATATTGGTTGCTAAGTGCGTCAAGAAGGAAGGAGACTTAGAGCGTTCACCATTTTCATTCTAATTTTTTCTAACTTTTGTGGGAACAACAAGACTTTTCTATTATGTGTTCGACCTTAAACTTAAGTGCTTAGGCTAAGAGCAGGCGATTTTCGTGACAGATCTGTCGAAGCTTTTGTGAGCCGCGGAAGCATTTTTCCTGCCGATAATTTATAATCCTTGTAAAGCAGCTTCCTGGCCAAGAAGACGAGAACGCCGGCAATGCAAGCAGAACGAGAATCAGACGAAACGAAAGGCTGTAATTGCCTGAAAAAGGTCAGCAACTTCATCACAGGTTCATTGGAAGGTGGATTTTACAGGTATGATATCTTGTTGATTTTCACTTTCATATAAATCTGGTCTAAAATATGGCATTTATCGACTGGGGCCAGTACGGTACGCACTCGCTACTAGTATATTTGGCGGTAACATTGCAATAGACGAGGAGCTGTTAGAATATCCGGTCCTAATATTTGTTCGTTGTGCGTATTTTAAGAGGAAAACACACGTTTTTGTCGGGATGGTTATGTAATACATGTATAAATACCACAGTCTGTGCCTTGTCGAGATTACGTCCGAGGTGTAGAGTTGCCGATATTGCTGCCCAAACAACGTGCTTCAGATATCATTGAGATATTGGATGAATTTTGAACTGAAACATTATAACTGACGTATCCTGACGACTGTGATAATTATGCGTGCACTCTCAGAAACCTGCACCTGCGTAAAATTAGAATTTCAAATAAAACTCACATGTGTGATAAAGTTTGCCCGAATGAAATGTTGTTTTTGGCACTAACAACCGTTTATCTTCTAACATAAGTTATTGTATATTCGATATTGGTTCACCTTCAGTGTTAGCAGCTGACGGTCATATATCCACTCTGCCACCTAGCTGTTTCCACCATTATGTTCGTTTAGCAAGACTGCATGAACTACAAAGAACATATAAGGACTGATAAGATGCATGAAAGCAACTTTTTTCACTTGTCACTGATGTAGTTTGGATGCAATAAAATTTATAGAGAGGATATATATTTACATGGCAGTGCAAATATATTAATTCTATTTTCAAGTGGTAAAATATTGTTTTTACCATGAGAAAATAAGATAAATATTTTCATATTTCTCCTTTTTTTTTCTTTAATACATAGTTGATGTATACATATGTACTGAGCACAGAAAGTTATATTGTATGTGCATGCAGGTTAGGCAAAGTTGTTGGGCGTAGTCCATGGATCACAATACTGGTTTGCCTCATCCTCTCTGGTGCCTGCATGGTTGGCATGTTGAATTTCACTCAAGAAAGTCGAGGAGAAAAGCTATGGTCTCCCCAGGATTCTATAGCTTCAAAACATCAAGCATTGGTTCAGGAAAAATTTCCCACAGGTTCCCAATTTTCAGTTGCTCTGCTTGTTGCTAAGGATGTCCTTATGCCAGATGTTCTTATTCAGGTTTGTTGGGCTATAATAAGTTAAGTCTGTACATTATAAACACCTTAAGTTCTCAGGCAATAATTATCATCAAAATTAATTATTACTAGTTTAGATAATTAGTTTTAATATATAGTGTTATGGGATAGAGATATAGATTACAGTAAATAGCAAGTAATCTATATTTATTCAGCAAAAGTATTTATTTTGTAGATGTTAAAAGACTCATGGTTGATGTTAGAGTGAAGTGATGTGAACCCTTGATGTGCTGAAGTTAAACCCCAAAAGTGACCACCCCAATTTGTTACATGTTATTCGTAGATGTATGGTTATTTATTCTAGCTACAATACTAACCTACATTTTTATTGTGTTTACCATAGTATTTAGATATAGATATTATATTGGTACTAAAGGTTTAGTTTAAATCTAATATTATTATATTGTAGTGATCACAAATTTATCCAGACAAATTATGTAAAATGAGGAAACCTGCCATACATAGAGAAAGTTTGTGTGACTGTAAGCAGCTTCATTTTTGTTTTTCAGGCATTAGAGATGGATCAAAAAGTGAAAGGGCTACAAAATGGCACAAAAAATAGCTGGAAAAACATTTGTCTTAAGTATGTGATCAGAGCATGTATTCCTATTAAACTAACATAAGCTTTTTGGTTTACAATACCTATTTGAGTATATGCATGTCTATCAAGATAAATTGTATGCCTGAGCAAGTAGCTTAAGATTACATCCTGTTTGTTTGTTTGTTTGTTTGTTTGTTTTTTTAGACTTGGTGAAGTTTGTGCTGCTAGTAGTTTACTTGAGCTGTGGTCATTTGATGAAGACGTCATAAGAAAACTGACCAAGAACGACATCTTACAGAAAATCAACCAGCCAGATCTTATCAGGTGATCAAACTTTTTCTATTCAGGTGATCAGACATAAACTTCTCCTTTTAATACTTTGTCAACTGTGCAAAGGTAACATGGAGAAAATGACAGTCATGCAGGGATCATGGATCTTCTGTTCTCACAATTTTGCATATTCTTCTAACGATTCTTATAGAAAATTTTGTACTCACATATTGTGGTGTCCTTTATAATTTTACATAGCCCAGTAACCCGCAGAAAATTTGTTGTGGACCAGATTCTTGGAAATGTCAAAACCAACTCAAGTAACTTTATTACAAATGCTGAGGCCATGACCATGTCATATGGACTGAAATTCAACCCAGTGTTTGACGCAAGTACAGGCAGACGGGTAAGTCACTTGGGATACAGCTGCCCCCCCCCCCCCCCCCCCCACGAGTTATGACACTGCAATTGTACAGTTTCATTTTCACTTTCACTTTCACTTTTATATATTTCCTTGATAGAAAACTAAACTTATCCTGGCTAGTTTATAGAATAATAGCACACTTTCATTCTTGTATGTAGAGAATAATAATTATGTACCATAATATTTTAACAGGATGATGAGGAAGTTAATGAATGGGAAGAGAAGTTTGGTGAAGTTATGAAATCCTGGTCCAGCTCATTAATGGATGTATATTATTATACTCGTGTCAGGTAATAATTAACGTATTGTATACATTAGCTGAACTGAATGTCACATTAGAAAGGGCAATATTATGATGCTCCTCCTTGATTATTTGTTTATTTGTTTAAAGTGTATATTAATAGTAATGTGTACATATGTTCAGTGGCTGTGTACAGGTGTATTGTTGTGTTTAATCATATACATTAATTTGTTAATTTATTTGTACTAACTGTACACAATTCTTGGTTTGCAACTGACATCATGGTGGCCATGCTAGAGAAACATTTACAAAAGTTTGCTCGTTAGTCTCTATTGCACTTGAAACCAACATCTTCCAACATAGCTACAGTTTCTTTGTATTCTGAGTCACCAAAGATTGATTTCAAACCAAGAAATATAATAATATATTGTGAAAAGTTATTTTGCAATTAATGCCCATTAATTTGTGAAGAGCCTCTCATTTGAATGTTTGTTTGTTTGTTTGTTCAGCTTCCGAGAAGCTGCAGGTGGCTCTATTCAGGGAGATACACGCCTTCTCTCTGCTGGCTACGTCTTGATCATCATTTATGTTGCCTTGGTTCTTGGCAATTTGACCAGGCTTAATCTTAAGGTATTACCCGAATTCTATCAAGTGACCTTCAGAAATTTACAACTGTCATATAAATATTACTTAATTGTACATTTTTCAAAGTTTGCAAATACAGCTGTGCTTTAATAAACTATAACTAACTGATTTTTATATCAGGTCTGGTTGGCTATTGCTGGTGTGCTTTGTGTTGGACTAGCCATTGGTGTTTCTTTTGGTCTAGCCAGTGCCTTTGGAGTGTTTTACGGACCGGTGCATTCAACTTTGCCCTTTCTGCTATTAGGTAAACTTTGTACGGTGAACCACCCAATTATTCATGGTTATAAAATAATTAAGTTACTTAATTGTTATGCTTAACATGATTGGTTAAAAAAACTTGTCAGATGAGAGTAATTACACGCTTACATGATGCAATCATCATTTTTCATGTATTTTATTGACTAATTATTGTATAAAATAAGTGTATAATGAGTTCCTGTGTAATATAGCCTCATCTAAACACGCAGGAAGTTGGGACAACACGAGAGTAGCGTAGGGAAACCACGAGGTATCTTGCCTTCTCTTATGCTTCAAAACGCTATTTTTTTTCTATTGGCAGGTATTGGAGTTGATGATATGTTTGTCATAGTTCAAGCTTGGAGTAACATTCCGTCGGAAGTTCACCAAGCCAACGATATTTCTGAGCGAATTGGAATGGCCTTAAAGCATGCTGTGAGTGATTCTGATTTGCTGATGCCATGCGTTATAACACCATCACAACAGTATAAAGGGGATATAAACTGACATGGCCTCATGTCATATCTCAATACAGGGTGTTTCGATCACCATAACGTCGCTCACAGACTTCCTGGCTTTCATGATTGGAGCATCAACTGTGAGTACAGCAATGTGTCTTGAGTAATTGTTTTTTTTTTGTTTAAATGCAGTGTGTGTTACGTCAATGCTCTTCCCATGTGGGACCTCAATTTAAAAAGTCACAATAAAATAGTAAAAGGTAGCTAGAAATATGATAAAAAATACATATTCTTGCAATGACAGACTTTTCTCGATGAGTCGAAGGTGGGATTTCCGTGGTGGAAAACTTTGAAGTTGGACAAAAATTAAAGGGTTCAGACTATGGGCTGTTGATCCTTAACATTGCTGTATACGTATTCACTGTGTTCCTGTGGCTCCTGTCAGCTTTCTTACAACTTTTCCTTCTTATCCCTCGCTCACTGTTCTCTCCCTTAGGTTTACTGTGTATTTGCATACTGTATACGTTTATGCTAGTCGAAGGTAGCATGTGACGGGAGTTTTCGTTCTTTTTGCTAGATTTTGCCGGCCTTGAAGTCATTTTGCATCTTTGCAGGGATAGGTAAGTACTTTTTGCAAATTCAGAAATGTGAGAAAATGAAAATGAAGTAAAGTGTGGATAGCAGAAAAGATCAGAGAGAAAATAGTAGTATGGGGAGGAAAAGAACCACTGAGTTTTAAGTTGTCCAGCTTTCTTTTCAATAAACTAATCTCTGTTGCCACTCAAACGTTTTCGTTCCTATTAGGCATTCTGATGGATTTCATCTTGCAAGCGACATTTTTCACAGCTTGGCTTGCGATTGATGCTCGAAGGTAACGCGCTAATGAATTAACACTTCGCAGTATGACGTCAACAGCGTTGAACCAACTGGATAATTTTGCTGCTACGACGGTTTCTACACCATTATATCATTATGTGTACCTATAAAGAACTCTCTCAGTTTCGCTTTTTGACCCTCTATCTAAAATTAAAGCCACTGCATAATGTACAGTTGCTATTAACGACTCACGGCCACGCAACTATCAACACTTTAATGCTTTCCTTTATTTATTTTTGTTTTGTTTTGTCAACATAACAAACCAGTGTCGTTCTCTATACTTTCACTTTTTAGACAAGAGAAAAAGCGTGATGGTTGTTGCTGTTGTATCAAACTTCCTGACGACTACACTGAATCAAACTGCGGCCGTAAAGATCGCATGAAGACTTTCTTCGACAAGATCGTCGCCCCTGCTGTACTGTCACTTCCTGGCAAGGTATTATCAACTGCGGATCAATTTTAGAAACAGTGGGAAAATGACCTTCCAGGCTTTAGCTTTAAACTATAGTATCGTGGATAAATAAAGGTTGATTGATTGATTGATAGATGTAATAAGCTGTTAGTTCTGAGTTTAATCTCTTTCTGTGTGTATCATCTGTTGCAGATCATCGCTATGGTGATAACTGCAGCTCTGTTTGGAGTCAATTTGTATGGCACGCTTATGATCAGACAATACTTTGATCAAGTGTGGTTCCTGCCACCTGATACAATGGCGTACGAGTACGCGATTCAGAATCAAAAAGTAAGCGACAATATCTCCTGGTTAATACAACCATTTCGTTGCTACGGGTTGTTCTTTCTAGACACAAATAGTCTTTTTATTTTTGTCATTAGAGAACAGTTTCCAACTACTTGATTCTAAGCAGGAATGGTTTGAAGCTGTAAAGTTCGCCGTTGGACATCATAACTATTTGGCTAAAAAGTTGATATAAGGCGCGCTTAATTGTTTGGGTATATTTTGGAATAGGAAGTATCAGCGGGCTGGGCGGTGAAATCTCTTGGTCTGGAGCTGAACTGAATGGAGATGTAATACCGAGGCAGCCTTTTGTGATTCCAGGGTGAACGTATTCAAAACACTCCGAAATTCGGCTACTCCTATTCCGGAATAGTTACCGAATGTAACAATTTTTTCTGCGTTTTTTTTTTTTTTTTTTTTTTTTCGATTTCTGATGTTGTTTGTCAATCTTTGTATTCACAGTTCTTCCCTATTTCTGGAGTTCCTGTTGTCATTTACACAGGTATGTATCAGGGTGCAGGCGAATCGTCAAACGAACAGCGATATTCTGCCGTCATGTATCTGTATCACTAGACAGTGTGATGGCACGGTTTTTGTTGTCTGCGTTTACGGTGTGATGCTATAATATTATATATATTATATATATATTAGTCTTCAGATAGTTCTTTTCTTGTGTGGTGACGAGTAAGTTGTATCTTGATATTAATGTGTTGTATGTGATCGATGGTCTTTTGAAATAATTTCTTGTGCTCTTTTTTTAGGCGAGATTGATTATTTCAAAGATCAGAGTAATCTGCACGAGTTGTACCGGGTCGCTGTAGATGATAAGTACATCGTGGAGAGTTCTGTCACCAGCTGGTACGAAAACTACATGCAGTGGACAAAGGCGAGCAAAAATAACTCGCTACTAAACCCAGGTAAATGATTGCTAAATCATTATCACAAATAACTATACACCATGGCGAAACATTATTGAGTGGTTTCATAGTTTTTGCATCATACATTTTTATTTTTTTTTTACCGAGCAACGTTTGTTGTTGTCAACATGTATGCTCGCTGTTATGTTGTTTCGTCGTGCGTGTGAGTGACTCTGTTTTCTGCTTGTCTCTTATTTTCTATGAAACTACCAAATTAATTTTCCCAGAAACTCCCTGTGTGTCTTGTTTCATCAAGATTGTTTGTATAATCTGATTACAGGAAAGTCTGAAATCACGGATAAGACGTTGTTTTACGCGTGGCTCCAAGAATTTCTCGGGTCTCCTGCCGGCAGGAGTTTTAAGAATGACGTCAAATTCGCTAACAAGTCAGGACCTCCGCAGATAACGGTAAATTACACATAACGTGTGGTATGCGTTTTTCTTGTGGTTGCTGCATTGATTAATACTGTCGAAAGTAAAAATAATACATTGTCTAATGTCTAAGATTTGCTTTACTGTCTTGAATCCGGCATTTCTTGATCTAAAGTTGTCTTTGTTTTTGTTGTTGTTGTTGTTGTTGTTGTTGTAAATTTCCTTCGTCAGGCTTCCCGCATGAGATTCACTCACAAGGACATGGAATCCTCAAAGATCGAGGTGAAAGCAATGGACGATCTGCGAGAGAAAATCTCCAAAATCTACCCAAACGACGATGCCTTTGCTTATACGCGTTTCTACTTGCAATGGGAAACCAACAAGGTGCGCGAGATTTAATCTTAAACAGTTCAGACACAGCCTTTCCACACCGGAAGTCTAGCGATTACAAACCAGTTTTATACTGTCTCAGTATTGACCAGGAAGTCGATACGTGGAGTAGATTAAGAGCTGCGTTTTGTTTTACAATTCTTTCTTTCTTTCCAGGTTATTTCTGAGGAGGTTTTCCGAAACGTCGCTCTTGCTCTGGCTTCTGTTTTCGTCGCCACGTTAATAGTGCTTGCTAACTTCTGGACCTGTTTGATGGTCTTCACGTGTGTCGGATTTACGTTGGTAAGTTAGGCCAGTTTCAATTTGTTTGTGATTTGATTTTTTCTTAACGTAGAAGTTAGTTATTAGAAATCAGTTGGAAATTTCTGGAAAACAATAAGTTAAAAGCTTCGGAATTCATAGCTCAAGAATTTGTACCTTCAATTAAATTTGATTCTGGAACAGTTGTTATTTCTGTCTATTTCACCCTCCAACACCCCCCCCCCCCCCCCCCCACCCCTGATAGTAAAAAGCTTGTACTAACCCCTCCCCTCCCATGTTGGTACAGGTGGATCTGGCTGGCACAATGCATTTTTGGGGTTTGACTATTGACACAGTAACCACTGTTATACTGGTGCTGGCCGTGGGTCTCGCTGTGGATTACTCGTCGCATATTGGACACACGTTTATGATATTCACAGGCTCCAGTACAGGTATGACGTCATCGGGGTTTCCAATTGCCCGTTATGTCTGTAGCTTTTACGCAAATACGAACTCAAACCAATTTGATCAGATATAATTACTAATTCTAAATCTAACAATCCAGTATTCCAACATAATTATAATCGGCCACCTAACTAAACAACTGTCACACAAGTCAATCAGCTTTCATCTCCTGCAGAGCGTGCCCACGTGACCCTGCGAGACATGGGGCCAGCGGTTTTCAATGGAGGCTTCAGTACTTTCTTGGCATTCGTCCTGTTGGCATTTTCAAATTCTTATGTTTTCAAGACATTCTTTAAGGTATGCTCAATCAACTGTGTGTGGCCCGGATGTACTGAGCAGTTGTGAGTGGCATAATTTTTCGTGACACGGTAAAATATTCTTTAATGCCAGTTGCCATAGTTTTTGACGCGATGCAGTGTTGCCTTGTGTTATTGTGATGGGTTCCAGGTGTCTTGCGAACGGGGGTTTATATTCACTCGTGGTCGTGTTCTGTCGCAGGTCTTTTTCTGTGTGGTTGTTTATGGCACGTTCCACGGACTCGTATACCTTCCCGTACTCATGGCGTCTATTGGACCATCCCCGTATGAATCGGCCACGCCCGCGGTCAAAAAACCTCAGCGGAGTCAGTCTCCCGTGCATCCGTCAGAACCGCCGGGAGATAACGTTAGTTATGAACTTGCCGTGGCTGGAGGAAGGACGACGCCATTACGTGCAAGGCCTCCGCCGGCAAAGAACGGAAATGCGTACATTCCTCCACCTGACTATGAAGGTTGGTGTCATCTCTTCGTCCTTTTGCTCTGATTTAATCTGTGGTCTTCTTCCTCTTCTTTTCCCTGCTGTGCTCTGCTGACTTCTCCCCGTCTTCTTCCCCTTTCCTCTCTCCTCTTCTCTTCTTTTTAGAGAGGAAACGACAGCACAGGAATGCGAGACCACTCTCCTATTTTCCCATCTACTCTTTCTATACATATATATATATATATATATATATATATATATATATATATAATTATCCTCTCCCCCTGCTCTCTGCTCCTCTATTTTCCTCTTTGTTCCTCTATCTTCCTCTCTCCTTTACTGTTCTATTCCCTCGCCTCCTCTTCTCTAGAAAATGCGAAATTCAAACACCATGCACAAGTAGTGTATTGCACCAAATTTATTCTTGAAACATACCTTTGTTTGTTTAGAATTTAAATCTGTCCAAAATGTAGTTTCAACTCGACACAATAAAAGAACGCTAAATGAAATGAAAAGCAACCATGAGTTATATATGTTATATTGATAGTGCCAAGACAATTTCTCGGAACAACTGCAGGGAACTTGAAGCCTTACTTTGTTTCAGGTGTGAACATGGTTGATATGCAGAAGAAATCGTCCGCGTCCGCGAACCCAGGATTCCACGGAAGTCAAAAAGATTTGGCTCAGAGTTCATGAGCCCAGTTCAAAGGTCATCGTGCGATGTTTTAACCAATAAGTCCCTTTACCACTCATGCAGAGTCACTAAAAAAGTTTTACACACCGTATAAATGGTTGTGAAGTCAGTCTCTCTGCTTCGTCCCGTTCATTTCTTTTTGTTTTGTTTTGTTTTGTTTTTCTGCAAGCTGCATTATAACCCAACTCTGCCCGTCATCTGTGATCGTCAAGTATCTCGGCTTCGACGATTGCGCATGAGTGTGAAAGTGTCTTATTGGTCGGTTGAATAACTGTTATCAGTGATAGATTTTAATTGCACGTCATTTTAGTGTGTGGACATGGTAAACTGGTTTGGTCGTTCTTATAGTTCGATCTAGTTAGTGAACGGGTTGGTCTTCTTGGTTCACGTCTGGACGACTTGATCTTCAAATCGTGTCTTGGGCCCCAGGAGGGTCTATTTGTACAGCACCTCACGTTACAGTGAGTAAATCACAAAGCTACACAAAAGCACAACGGTCTTGGTGTTTGAATGTTTTCGGAGTGGATTTTCAAACACTTTTCAAGGGATCGTTATCAGATGTATGTCTGCTGAGCTTTTAATTTTGCTGTTTATGTATTCATTCATTCCACTGTAGATACTTTGTTAGATCCGTTTGTGTAGTAATTCGAAAACATAAATACCCTTCGGATTTTTTTCTTAATATTTGAAATGAAAACTGCGAGTTTTTTCTCCTTGCTATTTATAAACAGCATTTAGAATATTTATTGTGTACATTATTTATAGTGTAGAATTTCACCGTAATTCTCAATTGTATTATATGGAAGGCAAGCAAATTGCCAGTTAGTAAAGCACATATTTAATTTCTTCACAGAGGAGCAGGTTCCGCACTGTGATTAGTAACGCATTGGTAGGCACAGAAATTCCATACAGGGACAGAGGTTTGCTTGTGACTGTGTAAATAGAACTACAATCATGGCCAAAATTAGTTGGGACGATGCCAAGGCTATGTATTTTGTACTGAAACAAAATCATTAACATTAGAGGTAGCTATGATACCCCCCTCCCCCTGAATCAATGTTGGTGTGAGTTGGTGCATGTTACGTACTGTGTGCAGCTGATATTTCAACATTGATTTGGGGGAGGGGGGGGGGGGGGGGGGGGATTGGTATCGTCCCAACACTTTTGGCCATGATTGTATATCACTGTAGTTAATTTTCAGTCATCACCTAAACAAACGAAGCTTGAGAATCTGCTGACAAGGAACACGTCTGGAAACTTCCTGGATGGGCTTGCGTAAAGCCGTTTCTGATTGGCGGATTGTCTGGCAAGGCTCATTTGCTTAGTTGATGAACTGTATGCCTTTATTCATTATGACGTCATTTGGCTTGATGCGCTTTGTAGCAGTCGCGGATTTCACGAGTGTCGGCCGTTTTTAAGATCGCTGATCTTTAATATGATGATGTATTGGCGACTGAAATTATCTTTGATAGCATTGAATTCCTCTTGTTGTTGTTGTTGTTGTTGTTGTTGTTGTTTTCGTTTTTGTTGAAGCATCTTGCTACATAAACACTCTAATCCACCGCCCACACCCACATTTTGGCTTTTTCGCTGAAAAAAAGGCAAGTTGTTTCGAATATATTCAGGGCTGTGAGACGGCTTTTCATCCTTACAAGAGGTTTAACACAGTCAGCTTCCGCATTATCTTCAACTTACGTCAAAGTGAACACAAATGACTGCAATTTATCACTAGTCATGATAAACTGTGTGCAAGTCTGCACGTAGGCTATAGTCTTGGGTGTTGTTGTTGTTGTTGGGGGGGGGGGGGGGGGGGGGGGGGGACCCGTGTGTTCTGCATGGTCTTGTACAGTGTTCAATAATTATCCCGAGTGAGATAAAAAGAGTGCTTGTACATTTGCAGTATACTCGTTTCCTTTGTCAAGCATCGCGGTCCTACCTTTCATTTTATAATGTGGACGTTTTGATCTTCATGCTTCGCAGCGCGAGGAATAAAAAATTACCATACTTTTCTTTGTATGCTATTTTTAACGATAGTTGCATAAATTATTGTAAGGAGAGCACCACGGGTATTGCCGGGCTTTTAAGATTTTCTGCGGTTGAGATTGAAGGCAGCGGGATTCTTGAGCTTCTCTTTCCTTCAGCATGAAGTTTTGTTGACCGAGCCCACTGTACAATCAATCCAGAAACCGCCAGGTAAGTGTTATTGGCGCCAGTCGCACTCGTAACTTTAAAGACATTAATATCGGCATTTGCATCATTTGAAGTGCAAACAGCGCTTGTAACCAGAAATATATGCCAGCAAGTTGCTACCAAACATTAAAGAAGCTGTCTTATTGCTCTCGATAATGAGTTATTATCGATTAAACTTCAAAGTTCGACCGGGCCCATTATTACCTTTCTGCGATACATTTGAGCGAACATGGTTAAGAAAGTTATGGTCTAAGCATAGTTCAAGACCACTGCTAAACGTGGTCTTTATAAACCGACGCCGATATATGTTCTGGAAATGCAGCTTAACCTTCCATTGGCGAACCCTTATTTACGGAGTCCGTCAAAACTTTAATTTAGCAATAAACCAGGTCTAAGTGGCTTTGTTTAAAAAATCGACTCTTGATGTTTGCCGTTCACTTCGGCGTCATGCATGCGAATCGGCATCAAGCGGATCCGTCAAAACTCGTGCTGCGCTTATTTCGTTGGCTGAGTTCAAAAGCTCAAAGCAGCTCAGTAGGTTTTTTCATTTGCTTGAAGTTAGGCTCGGCTTTACTGAGCTTGACCCTCCCGCCACAGCTTCTCTCAATCTGTCGCTCCCACATGGCATTTCTGTTTAAATTACTGATATGATCATAAGCGTGAAAGTTTCAGGTTTATTACGGCACCGGTATAGTTGGTATAAATGCAATCGGTCAATGGTTTCACTTAAATGGTTTTTTTCGTGTCCACTTACCAGTAGTATTTTGCACGGCTGGTATAATGTAATTGTTTGCGGAATGTTTTTTGATCATTGCAACGTTTTATTGTGATTACCATGGAAACCAAAATCATACAGGATTTTTTCACGTAATTGGCGTAATCAGCATATTTCTGTGCACATTTTTGTATCATGAAGTAATGTGCATTTAAGCCCAGCTTATACAGTTTGCCTCGCTCGTGCAAAGCCGCACACCAACTTTAGAAGTTATTAGAAAATTAGGAAAAGACTGGCTTCGATAAAAATCAAACATTCTATCAGTTTGCTTTCAAAAATTCCTTAAGCAATGGCAGCAGAGCGAAGTGATATTGCCCGCATTTTTTGTCATTATTTCTGCGAGAAAAGTAACAAGATAACAAATTCAGGATAAGACCAGCCTTGGCTGACTATTTTGTGAGTGAGGCATTTGTAAATTCTTCAGTATATTTCCTTCTCAGCCAATCAAGTCAGAAACTTAGTGATGTCGCAAACAGAAGCAGGTTTAGGGATAGCGCAGAGCTGGAAGTGGAACTGCCTGAAAAGGATTAGCACATTCATTTATCCACGATCAGACGAAACGGAAAGTTCCAAGATTAGTTGCCCAAAGAGGGTCAGCAACTTCATTACAGGATCCCTGGAAGAAGGACTTTACAGGTATAAGTGTATTGTTATCTTTTTTATAGTCCCCGTTTATAAAGAAATGTGTAAATTGTTGGCTTCCCCAGGGTGACTTTTGCGGGAGGGTGTCTTAGTTGAGAAATGCGTATTGATTCTCAATCAATTATCAAAAGAGCCCTGACCCACAGTGTTCCTACATATGGGTTTCCTTGGTTTGGGCAAAACAAATGTGATAGCATGTACGAAAGTAATCTATACTGTAATATAATTTCTCTGTTCGTGGTTTTCAACCAGTCTTTCGAGTATCAGAATACTAATACCTAACGGTTATGATGGAGGCAACAGAAACTGTAGAGCAATATTTAATTCGAAGTTTATCCAACGTTGTCACCATACTGTCACATAAAGACAACACCTTTGTGTTTTTACAGGTTGTGCAAAGCTGTTGGACGCAGCCCATGGATCACAGTACTGATTTGCACTATCCTTTCTGGGGTCTGCATGATCGGCACAGTAAATTTTACCCAAATGAACTCCAGAGAAGAGCTTTGGGCACCACAAGATTCCAAGGTCTTAAGGCACAGAGTATTGGCTAATAAATGGTTTCCTACAGGTTCCCGGGTTTCAGTTGTTCTGGTTGTCGCCAAGGATGTCCTCACGCCAAATGTTCTTATTCAGGTTTGCTGAGTTAATTCGCTGAATTATGCATTTGGTTTGAGGTTTTACCATTCTTAAAAAAATGCAAAACTATCGGGAAATTAAACAAACAGCTTTTGTTGGTTTGCACATTTGTGTTGAAAAAGTTCCAAAATTAACACTGGGAGGGTTTTATAAGATTGCATAACTACCTATTAGTGTCAGTGCTCAATGTTTCCTGTAACCTAAAGTGTATTATAACTTACCTACAATGTGTAACCTAATCGCACTGTATCTGGATTCAGTTTGACACCCGTAAAACGATCATACTTGATTTGTTTTTCAGGCTTTAGAGATAGATCAGAAAGTTAAAGGCCTACAAAACAGAAGTAGCTGTTTCAGGTATAATGTAAAAACCAAAGCACACTGTGTTATCAACTAAAACTAATTTCAGCTGTTCGTTCCGCTATCTCGGCCGATGCTCGTAGCTTCGATAGGGCAGTCTAACCCAAACCGCTGATACTCATAGCAAATTTATTTAAGGGTAAAAACGGAAAGAACTTACAAGGCTTGATGCACGTGGAAAAATGAGACGCTCTATGAAAAGTGACAAAGATCATTGTTGTCTAATGACGAAATCTAAGCTAACAATACGAACCAATCAAAAGACAGCTAACGAAACAAAACAAACAATTTCGGAATCACGCAATGTCCTTTGATCGATATGAAAACTAAACAAGCTGATGTGACAGCACACTGTTTGCAAAATGAATTTTGACTCAAATCAGCTTTTCTTCCATTTGCTTCACTATTTGTTTGTTTTTAGACCGGGTAAAGTTTGTGCTGCTAATAGTTTACTTGGGCTGTGATCATTTGTTTGTTTGATTTTTTGTTTTTAGACCGGGTGAAGTTTGTGCTGTTAGTAGTTTACTTGAGCTGTGATCATTTGTTTGTTTGTTTGTTTGTTTGTTTTTGTTTTAGACTAGCTGAAGTTTGTGCTGCTAGTAGTTTACTTGAGCTGTGGTCATTTGATGAAGACGTCATAAGGAAACTGACCAAGAACGACATCTTACAGAAAATCAACCAGCCTAAACTGTTCAGGTGATCAAACGTCTCTTGACTCAAGAACAAGAATGATTAGAAACAAATTTCTCCTTTCAGTACTTATAGTCAATAATATAAAGTTCAGAAAACTGAAGACTATTGTAGATAATGATAATAATGTGTTGACTTATATTGCACAAATCTCATATATATGATCAAATGCATGGGCATTAAAAAAAACTTACAGAAACAACAATTCATGCATTCTTAATCCCCGGCAAATTGGTTCAATTATTCGTGCAGTCCTTACCCACGGTAAAACGATACAAATAAGCGTACATTTCTTACTATCCTTATTATAGCCCAGTGACACACAGAAAATTTGTCCCGGACCAGATTCTTGGAAATGTCAAAACCAACTCAAGTAACTTCATCACAAATGCTGAGGCCATGACCATGTCATATGAGGTAAAATATGACCAAGTAGCGATTTGACACAAGTATAGGCAGAGGTTCAAGTCAAACACTTTAATACTGTATCTTTGTACCAACAGGTTGCCGAGGATATTAATGTGTTTGAGCGCAGTTTCGTTAAACTTATGGATTCCTTGTCCATCAGTTCATTGGTGGACGTGTATTATTTTAATTATTTCAGGTAATTATACCGGCACGATCATGTTTCTTATATGCTAGTCCATTTCTCGTTGATTCTTTCTCTGTTGTTGTATTTATTTAGTTGTTGTACCAGTAATCATACTTTTGTTTGTTTAACTATACAAAGTGGTGCGTTCACCTATCTACCGCCTTTGTTTGCAGCAATTTGTTGATTGACCAATAATTGTTCGATGGTTAAACGTAGCTACATATATACACTTGTACCTGCACAAGGTAATTTTATCCAAATTGATCAATGTGTATCGTTATAATAAGTACATGTTTTTACTCTTTGATGGTAAATACTTTCTCTTTGTTTGTTTGTTTGTTTAGCTTCCAAGAAGCTTTAAGTGGCTCCATTGAAGAAGATCTCCGACTTTTCGCAGCTGGCTTCCTCGTGATAATCGTTTATGTTGCACTTGTTTTCGGCAGCTGGAGCCGGCTTCACCTCAAGGCAAGCTTAACCTAGTTCACGATTATGATATTGGCACTTATTGGCAATTGGCAATTGTCGATTTGTTATGTTGAGTCGTAAAATTATGTAGATGTACCTAGTAATTATCTGTGTGATTTATGTTTCTCAGATCTGGTTAGCTACTGCTGGTGTCATATCTGTTGGATTGTCCACTGGTGCTTGTGTTGGTCTTGCCAGTGCTTTAGGAGAGTTCTATGGACCAGTTCATTCAGCTTTACCTTTCCTGCTTTTAGGTAAACAGTTGTACGTTGAGTGTATTTTACGATACTCAATTTCTGGACCCTCACATATGAACAAACAGACACAAACAGAAATATTTACAGACAAAAACACAGGCATATTTTAGGTAGTTCGCGATACTTTCAATTATTTAGAAATGTTTTAGAAATCTCTGCAACGCTCTTTTATATATATATATATATATATATATATATATATATATATATATATATATATATATATATATATATATATATATATATATATATATATATATATATATATATATATATATATATATATATATATATATATATATATATATATATATAACTTTGCCTAAACACTAAAACTTACCTTAAACTTTGTTATCGTGATGTCTTTGGATGTCAGTTTTCCCTAAATACTTTTGTTTCTCTGGTTTTTTTTGACAGGTGTTGGAGTCGATGATATGTTTGTTATAATTCAAGCTTGGAACAACATCCCTCAAGAAGTTCACCACACCAAGGATGTTTCTGAACGTATTGGGTTAGCCCTAAAGCATGCTGTAAGTTATTTTGATTTAATCAGGGCTTAGTGTTGCAGACAATACTGAAATGACATTGGCGTCATATTCTACAGGGCTGTTCGATCTCCATAACGTCACTCACAGACTTTCTGGCTTTCACGATTGGAGCAACATCAGTAAGTAAAATCATCAAATAGACGTGAATTTGGAACTGGCTGGACCCAACGATGGAATTGGAATTTTGAATTGGGATTTTTGAAGTTTTGAATTTTTTCTTTTATTTGTATTTTGAGTATTAAGTTTCAATCTTCTTCCCTTTTCTTTTGGTTGGCAGGTTATACCAGCTTTGAGGTCATTTTGTATCTTTGCGGGGATAGGCAAGTATTCTTTGTCATCTTATGATTAGAAGCCGTTAAAAAAGGCTGCGAATGACTCTGCAAGGGAAGCCAAAAATAAAATGAGATTCCTGAACGTTAAATCCGTCTTGTAGTATACGGCGAGGAGGGAAGAAAATGAGAGAAAAGCAGGAATGAAGTAAAGTGTAGGTAATAGAAAAGTGGGCAGAGAAGGTTGGGAGGAAAAGGAACCACGTGTGATTTAAGTTATCCAGCTTTCTCTTTCTAATGTTGTTAATTCTCCATCAGGCATTATTCTGGATTTCATTTTGCAAACAACATTTTTCGTGGCTTGGGTCGCGATTGACGCCCGAAGGTATTTATGCGTTTAGTAAAGCTGACTGATTTTATTTAATTCTGCTTAATTTACACTGCCGTAGCCACACGTAAGAAAGAACTTACAAGCATTAAAGAAACAACATCCTAACTAAAGTTATTGATCTTGAGAAAAGTACTAGCCTTTTACATTTTTAGAGTTCACTGATTTTTTGCGTGAATTAATACTGAACCTCTTTTAAAATGAGCTTCTCATCAGACAAGAGAAAAAGCGTGATGGTTGTTGCTGTTGTATTAAACTTCCTGACAACTACACTGAATCAAACTGCAGCCGTAAGAATCGTATGAAAACTTTCTTCGACAAGATCTTTGCCCCTGCTCTATTGTCACTTCCTGGCAAGGTACGTATATCAGCAGTCCACTGAGAATCTAAAACAAATGAATCCGTCAAAGCTCTCGTTATGCACTTTATTGACTTATGTTTGAGTTGAGATAGTTATCATGAATTTCCAAGGGTGTTTTTTTGCAACAGTTACAGCGAAATTATGGGTGCACTTCTTGGTCATTTGCATTGAAGCCGTAAACTGAAGTATTGTCGTTTTTTAAGTAGCAAAATGGGACTTCTGTGCTTTGGGTTTTCATCTACAAGGTGGAACTTGTGGACTGCCGTACCAGATGGACATATCAAACAAGAATTAAAACTGAAAAACTAATGACTGTTCATCTTAGAAGTTTTTCGTCACCAAGTGAGCTTGTCTTTTTTTCCCTGTCTGTCTGTTTGTTGCAGATCATCGCTATGGTGATAACTGCGGTTCTATTTGGGGTCAATTTGTATGGCACTCTTATGATGAGACAGTACTTTGATCCAATACTGTTTATGCCACCGGATTCTATGGCGTACAAGTACACAATACAGAACGAAAAAGTGAGTATTCCTTAACACTTATGCTTTTATGTAAGCGGTCGTTTTCCTTATTCGTTATCATTTCGACTTCTCTATCATATTGTTTTACCCAAGACTTAGTTTGAAACTAGAAAAAACAAACCGTCAGATGCGCCAACTGCTAAAATACTTAGCATTTACCGAGCGTTACGTCTTTTCTGTATAATACATATTGTACATCGTTTTTTCCGTTTTCACAGTTCTTCCCTATTGCTGGAGTTTCCGTTGTCATTTACACAGGTATGTACAGGGTGGCGCCGGAGTTGACGGCGATGTTAACTGTGGTGACATTTCTGTTCCTAAAACTACGATGGACTGACACGTTTCTTGGTTGTATTTAAGTGTGTTTCAATTTGTTTGTGTTGCGGAGCTGCAGCATTTTTAAAAGAACTTTGTGATCTTTCTCCAGGCGACATTGATTATTTCAAAGATCAGAGTAATCTGCACAAGTTGTACCAGGTCGCTGCAGAGAACAAGTACATCGTGGAGAGTTCTGTCACCAGCTGGTACGAAAACTACATGCAGTGGACAAAGGCGACCAAGAACAACTCCAAAGTAGACGCGGGTTAGTGTCATTTTATTCACGTTGCTCATAAAAGTAGACATGGATTTGTGTTACGTTTGTATGCATTTATTGATTGATTTATGTGTGTTTTCCGCATAATTTAACTATGACAGGAAAGTCCGAGATCACGGATGAGACGCTATTTTACGCGTGGCTTCAAGAATTCCTCGAGTCTTCTGCCGGCAAGAGCTTTAAGAATGACGTCAAGTTTGCTGACAAGTCAGGGCTTTTGCAAATTTCGGTAACTGATTAAACAGGTTTTCTTGTAATACATTACTAGACAGTGTTGTGGACTGATTCGACTGACGCTTTTTGAGTAGTTTCCAATTTTTTTGGAGTGCATTTCGAAACGTTTTGCGACATTTTCGACTAATCAACATCCGTCAACTGCAATAACCGTGGAACGTGAACGTACGGTTTCCGATTATTCTGAACGTATCTTTGTTGTTGTTGTTGTTGTTGCTGTTGTTGTTGGATGTGTTCTTCGTCAGGCTTCTCGCATGAAATTCACTCACAAGGACATGGACTCCACAAAAATCGAGGTGAAAGCAATGGACGATCTGCGAGAGAAAATCTCCAAAATGTACCCAAACGACGAGAAAGCCTTCGCGTATACTCGTTCCTACTTTCAATGGGAAACTAACAAGGTACGCGAAATTGTTTTTACGTTCAGACACTAACTGGTACACCATGCTAAACCGAGTTTCAAACCGATGAATTGTTTCAAACCTTTTCAAGTTGCCTAAGGAAGTCGTGCAGTTATTCGCGCTACCCTGTAAAAATCAGTCACTTTTAAACAAATAACTCAATTCCTTTCTTAGTTTTTCTTGGCCACAAGTGTTTGGATTTTGTCACTTGTAAATCTTTCTTTCTGTTTCAGGTTATTTCCCGGGAGCTGCTGCGTAACCTCGGTCTTATCCTGGCTTCTGTTTTCGTCGTCACATTAATAGTGCTTGCTAACTTCTGGACCTGTTTGATGGTCTTCACGTGTGTTGGGTTTACGTTGGTAAGTTAGGTGCCAAACAGCGTCCGATACCTTTTATGAATACGAATTTAATAGTGGTTATTAATTAGAATAATATTTATTTCTTACTGCGCAATTTCCATATTCAATTTGATAATGTGACGTGCAATTCGGAACCCCGGATTGCATTTCTCTGTTTTACTACATTTATTCAAACTCTCAAGCTCAAATTTATTTTTACACTTGTTATCACTTGTTCCTTTATGAGTGTCTTGTACTGACCCCCTCCCCTGTTGGTACAGGTGAATATAGTCGGCACAATGTACTATTGGGGTTTAACTATAGACACGGTAACCACTGTTATACTGGTGCTGGCCGTTGGTCTCGCTGTGGATTACTCGTCGCATATTGGACACACGTTTATGACATTCACAGGCTCCAGTACAGGTATGACGTCATTTACTTGCCAAAACAAGGGTGGCGTGGCATCAGGGATTTCTTCTGTTGATTTCTTTATGTGATAATGCACATTGATGTAGCTGTATCGTATCACATACCGAATCACAATTCATACTACACCATATCACATCACGTCGACAACATAACATCGTCTCATAAATCAAACAGAAATTACAATTTCAAATAAACTAGTAACGCAACGTATAAATAGACCACCTAACCAACAGAAAGCAACTGTTGCACATTTTAATCAGCTCTCATCTTTTGCAGAGCGTGCCCACGTGACCCTGCGAGACATGGGGCCAGCGGTGTTCAATGGAGGCTTCAGCACATTTCTGGCGTTTATTTTGCTGGTGTTTTCAAAGTCTTATATTTCCAAAACATTCTTTAAGGTAAGTGTACTTATGTGTGTACAGTGTGTGATATCGTATGTGGTTGTTGTGTAGTGTGGTAAACCCGTTACTATTGCTATGAGTGGTGATAATTCCGTGGTTGTTATAATATTGTTTTTTTTTTTCTACTGCAATTAGAATGTTTATTTCAAGACGTAACTGTGACAACATATGTAAGACATTGTTTAAACTAAGATGAAGGTGTTATTCACTCGAGATCCTGTTCTATCGCAGGTCTTTTTCTGTGTGGTTGTTTATGGCACGTTCCATGGACTCGTATACCTTCCCGTACTCATGGCGTCTATTGGCCCATCCCCGTATGGCTCGGCCACGCCCGCGGTCGAAAAAATCCAGCGGATTCAATCCTTCGTGCAGGATTCAAAAATTCCAGGAGATAACGTTAGTTATGAACTTGCAGTGGCTGGAGGAAGGGCGACGCCATTACGTACAAGACCTCCGCCGGCAAAGAACGGAAATGTGTGCTTTCCTCCACCTGACTATGACGGTTGGTGTCCTCTCTCATTCCTTTTGCTTTGCACAAATCTGTGAGCTTCTCTTTTTCCCTTCTTCTTACTTCTCTGCTCTCTAATGTATTTTCTCTCCATTCCTTCCTGATCTCTTCTCCATCCCTTCCTGATCTCTTCTCCATCCCTGTCATCCTCTTTACTCTTGTCCAGTCCAACGCTCTTATATCCCCAATTTCTTCCTCTTTTCCGCCTCCTATTGTTTTCCTCAATAAACGTTGAAATTACAAACCACCAAGTATTCTTGAAACGTCACCTTTGTACGAAATTTAGGAAATCTATAAATTGGGGTCGATCACTGAGTATTTTCTTGACCTGACCCCAAATAAAGCAATCATCTGGGAGTTCTTCATCTTTTGACAGTGCCATGTTGATTGCTCCGAATAACTGCAGGGAAACTGAACTCGTTGCTCTATGTTTTAGATGTAAACCAGGCTGACAGGCGAAGCAAAGATTTGATAAACTCTGGATTCCAAGGAAGTCAAGAAGATCTGGCTCAGTCATTTGAAGGTCATCGTGTGATGTTAACCAATAAGCCACTTTGACACTCACATACCAATAGCATTTTTTATTTCCTTCCTTCTCTGCCCGCAAGTTTGACTGTCACTTGACCCGTCAAAATATCTTGACCTGAACAACTGCGCATGAATGTGAAGGTAGCTTATTGGTTGGTTGAATAATTGTTGTTGACAATATTGGTTTTAAATTGCACGTAATTTTAGTGTGTATAAGTAAGTTGGTTAGGTCGTTCTGATAGTTCGATCTCGTCAGTGGACGGGTCGGTCTTAAAGTCTGGACAACCGGTTATTGTATAATCATCTTATAAAGGATGTTTGCGGAACAAAGTCCTAAACCACTTTTTAAATGTTATTTTTTAAAGAAATATGTCTAATTTTATATATTGTATATTAGTCTTAATTTTAAATTTAATATAATTTTTCTAATTGATTATAATGGAACATGTAAGATTATTCTTGTTGCTATTTATTATCAGTAATTTATATATTTATTGTGTCTTTGGTGTTTTTTCTTTGCCACGGTACATAGTATACGCCAGGGAGGTAGGATTTTATTTCGTTTTCTTTTTTGCTGCCCTGCCTTAAACATTCTTGGCAATTTTTGCAGCTTTGATAGGGTCTTTTCTCAAATTTCGGTAATCATCACGATATTTCAGCCATGAATAGGGTAACAGTCGAATTACGCTGTGATCAGTAAATCAGCAAGCCACATCGTGTGCATAAGACATCCTGTGAGAACAGAGTTGGCCATCTGTTCGAAGCTGTTTTGAGTACTCGCTGTTAATTTTCTGCCACCACTCAAAGAAGCAAGTAAATCTCCGTATGAGAAGTGCGGTACCGATAAATATCTGACCGGCCGGCCTGACTAATTTCATCGCCGCGCGTAATCTGAAAACTGAACAGATTTGCTTGAAGCCGTTTCTAATGATTTCGATCGTCTTACAAGATCATAAATGGACACCACTTGACAACAGTTTTTGATTAACTTTAATAATAAATTTGATCAGCGGTCAAAGGGACCTCTGACCTCAGTGACCTCTGACTTCTAATTCATTAACTCTTTGCCAAGTCGTCTTGGCTTCCCTGAAATCCTGCGTTTATCGAAGCTTTCTTCCTTACGCCAGTTAACGTCACACCTGCAACAGAGAACAATAACTTCAAGCTTTCCCCCAAAGTTGCCAAGTTAATGGGTTGCCTCGGTACAAAGATATTATTACGTTTGATTTTGGAGCGGTACAGCGCTTGCGCTGCGATTGATCTCAGAGAAGAGAGGACAGAAAAGAAAAGAGTAGAGAATAAAAAGACAAGAGAAAACGGAAAGGAGAGAATGGAGGAATGGAAAGGTGAGCAAGAGGAGGGATGAGAAATGAAAAAGGGAAGAGAACAGGAAGAGGAGACAGGAGGTTAACGCAGAACAAGAGAAACCAGAAAGAGGGATAAAAACCAACCACCGTTATCTGATGAAGGAATGTAGCGATCTGATTTAGTAATGTAGAGTGCACATTTTCCATTCTTCTCCGACGGAGGCGTGAGAAATAGCGTCGCTCTTCCTTTAGACATTGTAATTCCGTTGCTGACGTTATCACCGGCCGCTATATTTGAAGGATAAACGGGAGACAAACGTCTTTGGGGTTTATTGACCGCGGGCGTAGCCGAGTCGTACGGGGATGGTCCAATCGACGCCATGAGCACGGGAAGGAACACGAGTCCGTGAAACGTGCCATATATAAACACACAAAACAAAACCTGAAATAGAACAGGATCTCGAGTAAATAGTTACACGCTCTTGTTGTAAGCGGATTTACACGGTGCGAGCTTTGGGCAGCATTACAAAATTGTTCCTCGCATCACACTGTAACTGCACAGATGACACTACAAAATGGCAGAAAATACTACACAGTACAACAGACAATAGCAAACACACTAACACAATGATAAGACCGAACGGAACACACCACATCACACAAGGTACACACATAACATAACAGACACAAACCACACCAAAAAATATCTGAACACTGCATACACACTACATCACGTCACAACAACACACGAGAATTGGGACGAACTACTCACAGCCGCTGCACATTTCTACGCATCATTTGAGAAGTATATTGGTGTACCTTAAAAAATGTTTTGAAAATATAAGAATCTGAGAACGCCAAAAGAACGAACGCCAGGAAAGTACTGAAGCCTCCATTGAAAACCGCTGGCCCCATGTCTCGTAGAGTCACGTGGGCACGCTCTGCGGGAGATGAGAGCTGATTGGTCAGTTGTACGACATTTGGTTTAGTTGAGTGGTTTATTGAACGTTGTATTGTTTATTGTGGTTTGTTTATTTCTGCTTGATTTAGTTTGGATACTAGTATGACGTCATACCTGTACTGGAGCCTGTGAATGTCATAAACGTGTGTCCAATATGCGACGAGTAATCCACAGCGAGACCCACGGCCAGCACCAGTATAACAGTGGTTACCGTGTCGATAGTTAAACCCCAATAGTACATTGTGCCGGCCAGATCCACCTGTACCAACAGGGGAGAGGAAGGGTCAGTACAGGCCGGAGGGAGGGGGGTTGCTTATATGTATTTGGAGCGTTTGCGTAAATGTACGTATAAGACAACCCTTAGAGAGCTTCCGAAACGGGATAAATTATAATGCCTCGGGTGAATGTGAAATAATCTGTCGTTAAAGCTATGCACGTCACGCGCGCAACGCGTGATTAAATTCGTTCCGTTTGAAGCTATAAAAAACTAACTAAACCAACAAGCAAATCGTGAGTGATTTAACTACTTATAGCATTTGACACTAAGAAAAGCAATAATAGCTGTTTGATGTAGCTAGTATAGAGTGAAGAGATGTCGGGCGCTGCTGTACGAAACGGGCCTAACTTACCAACGTAAACCCAACACACGTGAAGACCATCAAACAGATCCAGACGTTTGCAAGCACAATTAATGTGACGACGAAAACGGAAGCTAGAGCAAGAGCGACGTTTCGGAAAACCTCCGCAGAAATAACCTGGAAAGAAAGAAAGGGTTGTGACACAAACTGCACATTCTGATGAACTACTAACTCTTAATATCGACTTGCTTATCACAGTTTGAAACAAGCCCGGGTTTGTGATCGCTCGACTATCGGCCGCTTGTCTAGTGAGGGCTTCAACCTCACCTTGTTAGTTTCCCAATCCAAATAGAAATGACAGTAAGCAAAGGCCTTTTTGTCGTTTGGGTAAATTTTGGAGATTTTCTCTCGCAGACCGTCCATTGCTTTCACCTCGATCTTCGAGGATTCCATGTCCTTGTGAGTGAATCTCATGCGGCTAGCCTGATGACACAATGACAAAACAATACAACTTCAGGGTATCTAATTTTAGTTAATAATCACATGGACGATAGAATGAAAGACAAAGTAACATAGCTAATTAGCTTGTGCATTTTCTGATGAGTGTAGACTACTAGCAGTCCCTCATTTTCCCTCCAAGATCCTAATTACTATCCACAGTTGAAGTAAAGTAAAAAAAAAAAAAAAAAAAAAAAAAAACGAGCATATAGATTAAATTTGAATATTACCGTAATCTGCGGAGGTCCTGACTTGTTAGCAAACTTGACATCGTTCATGAAACTCCTGCCGGCCGCAGACCCGAGGAATTCCTGAAGCCACGTGTAAAACAACGTCTCATTCGCAATTTCAGACTTTCCTGTAATCAGATTATACGAACAATCTTGATGAAACGAAAGACTGACACACACGCAACTTCTGGGAAACGTAATTACTAGATAGTTTCATAGAAAATGTAAGACGCTAGACGAAAGCAAAACAAGGGTATAACAGCACTCCGATAGCGCTTCCCTTTGGTATATAGTCATCTGAGATTATGATTAAGAAATGACGTACTTGCGTCTAGTAGCGAGTTATTTTTGGTCGCCTTTGTCCACTGCATGTAGTTTTCGTACCAGCTGGTGACAGAGCTCTGCACGATGTACTTATCCTCTACAGCGACCTGGTACAACTTGTGCAGATTATTCTGATCTTTGAAATAATCAATCTCGCCTAAAGAAAGATCACAAGAAGTTATTTAAAAATTCACACTATACTACATTTCAAAAAAACAAACAAACAAAAAAAAAAAAGAACAAAAAAACCACAACGTACATCGCCGATTCTTCGTACCTGTGTAAATGACGACAGGAACTCCAGCATCAGGAAAGAACTGTGAACATTAAGGTTGCTTCTGCTTAACAACAGTCTTTGGTGGTACGATATAAAAGGTAATTAAATACTACAACAATAATGATAAGCCCATGTAAAACAACAACAACAAAACACTAAACCGCTGTTATACGCATTGCTAGTGAATACTCACTTTTCGATCCTGCATTATGAACTTGTAAGCCCCAGATTCCGGCGGTAGAAACCACACTTGATCAAAGTATTGTCTAATCATAAGAGTGCCATACAAATTGACTCCAAAGAGAACCGCAGTTATCACCAAGGCGATGGTCTGCGCAGTAAAGAAGGAACAAATTAATCTAACTCGGAAGCTTCTATTAACTTGTATGTCAAATGCATCTGAAAGTCCTTGAGCGATGGTCTCTTTCTGGCAGTGACATTTGCCAGAGGGATAGCATTCCAGCGTATTTTTGAATGCGTTTTTATTGCAATTAAGGTCTATACATACCTTGCCAGGAAGTGACAGTACAGCAGGGGCGACAATCTTGTCGAAGAAAGTCTTCATGCGATCTTTACGGCCGCAGTTTGATTCAGTATAGTAGTCAGGAAGTTTGATGCAGAAGCAACATCCATCACGCTTTTGTTCTTGTCTGAGAGCGAGATGAAGTTACATTAGAGGGCGGCAAAGCATGGAAAATACTTCTAACAAAAAGAGATACTTCCTATAGAAATAGCTAAGTGGGTACTCAACTTTCTTGAATGTTGAGTATTTGGCAAGTTATCAACATCTACGTTGTGTTACAATGCTCGTAAAGGGTGAGTAGAAAGCAGAAGTTGTAGTTGTAGCAATGTTAGCTTTCGCGTACATACGACGTACCGTATGAGGTACAGTATGACGCAAGTGCGACAACAGCAGTGCAGATTGGTGGTCATTTTATTATCATCAGCATAATTATTTTTTTAATATCATTAAGCATAATTAAATGTTATACATTATAATAATTATGTTACTTTACATCGTTACCTTCGGGCATCAATCGCGACCCAAGCTGTGAAAAATGTCGCTTGCAGTAAAAAGTCCATAAGAATGCCTGATGGAAGTTAAAAAGTTTGATCGCAACGGAAGATTAGTTTGGCAAATGGGGAAGCTGGAGGAAACTAAGAAGACAATAGTGCACACACGTGGTTCCTTTCCCAACCTTCTCCTTCTCTTCCACACAAATCCACACTTCATTCCTGCTTTTCTCTCATTTTCTTATAAAATATATATATTCAACGTTAAGGACAAGTTCTCATTCACTATTCCCTTCAGCATAACGTCTCTTTCTACACTAGTATTTCTTCGTTCACTCGACCTTTTTGACCAACAAGTGACGTTGCACGTACGTACTTACCTATCCCCGCAAAGATGCACAGTGACCTTAGAGTCGGTAAAATCTTGCAAAGAAAAGAAAACAAATAAGTCTTCACTCCAAACCTGATCACTGAGAACTTCGCTTCACTTACTGTTGTTGCTCCAATCGTGAAGGCCAGGAAGTCTGTGAGTGACGTTATGGTGATGGAACAACCCTGTAAAATATGACAAGAACTCGACCTCAGTTATGTTAGTTATCAGTTACTTGGAGTAAAACCGCGGCAAAATGTGGTCCACGACATACAGCCTCCATAATAACTCACAGCATGCTTCAGGGTTAAACCAATTCGTTCAGAAATATCCTTGGTGTGGTGAATTTCCTGAGGAATGTTGTTCCAAGCTTGGATTATAACAAACATGTCGTCAACTCCAACACCTGTTGGTAGAAAATTGTTTCTTGTAAATATACCTACACGATTAAAACAGCGAGAACAAGACATGGAAAAAGAGATTTAAAAAAAGATAGAAAGACATAAAAAGACATAAAAAAGACATAAAAAATAGGGATAAAAAGAGATGAAAGAGTAAAAAGAAAGATCGGGTGACTAAGATGGACGGAGACACTTATAATAAGATCGGTGTGTGTGATTGCGTTTTGTTAGCCGATTATTACACAAAATTTACCTAACAAAAGGAAAGGCAGTGTTGGATGCACCGGTCCGTGAGACAACCCGAAGGCACTGGCGAGACTGTACGACACAGCGATAGACAATCCAACGGACACAACACCAGCGACAGACACCCACACCTGAAATTCATACACTCACATAGTTATAGCTGCACCAACTAAGACAAAACCCTGAACCCGCATTCACAAATTTTCTAAAAGGTATAAGAATAAAATAACTAAATGACTGGCCGTATAACTATATATAATACATATATACCTTGAGATTGAGTCTGGTCAAATTGCCAAGAACCACAGCGACATAAATGATGATCAAGGCATAGCCAGCAGAGAGAAACCGTATATCTCCAAGAGCGGAACCCCTAGCAACCTTCCAGTAGCTGAACAAACAAACAAGCAGGATAAAAAAGTAAGTGATTGAGTTCTGAATAACAGTGTGCTGACTAAACAAGTGGACAATCAAATGAACGAATCAAGGTAAAAATATATCTGCTCCTAACTTCATTTTGTACAGTTGCACAAAAAATAACAAATGTGTAGTTCCAGAAATTATCCAGCCCCCCCCACGGAGGGATCGATAAATTCCGAGGGGTGGGGGGGTCCGATTGGCATATATTTCCGAGGGGTGGGGGGGTCAATGCAGCGTTATAGTTTTCCAGAGGGTCGATGCATCGAACGTAAGAGGGCCGCAGTATTGACCTTATCGTACGATAGATTGTTCAATTCCTCCAGTAAAGTTTCAGCTCACTTCATTTTTCTTAGTTTTTTAGAAATTTGTAGGTTAATTGTTGCATTTTTAGCCTTATAAACTGCTGTAAGCATGAGCGAAATGTCAACATGGTCGACTCGTAAGTTCGTTACCAAGCCCCACGCGGTCGGGTATCAAAGTCATGTCGAGGCTTCAATCAGGCAACACTTCGACGAGGACGAGGACACTCTTTCTATTTGGTATTTTAAAGACAAAGCCGTGTACACTCTTGATGCAACAAGTGCTATCGCTGACGGCATAATTCGTTCGGCACAGTAACTTACCAAAGTTTCTGTTCACGTTTACGGCGTTCTTGAAGTTCGTAAAATAATACTGTAGTTCTCATTTAAAATGCGCCCAAGGAGCCGTCGACGAAATTATGTGCAGAAACAAAAGTTGACAGCATGAAATACAATGTTTTTCCAGTTCCCGTTCCAAATATGTATACAGTGGAGCCTGATTTTTCGAACCTTTCAACGGAAACGAAAATTGGTCCGAGTTATTGGAGAATTTCAGTGTTACAGGTCCAAGGGAAACAATTTGGTTCAAATAATCAGGAGGTTCGAAAAATCAAGGGTTCGAAAATTGTTTTGATCCGGTTGCGTGACTACCTGAAATTGATTTGAATATTGTTATGTAAATTAAAGCGTGGGATCCGTCGCTTTTCATTGGTTGGGAGCACACGTTCAGTGAGTATTTCGAATATTTCGGCCGTAACTGCTTGGAAAGAGAACAATTTGCGAGGTAAAACACAGAAACCTGGAGTAGGAACTTGAACGATACAACTGTTGTTAGTTTTATGTACAAACTTTAACGTATAGAGTCATATAATGTAAACACAAGGATCGAATACAATCAGTACTGTTGTGTAACGCGTCTTATGTCTATCTTATCCTGAATTTTGAAGAATCAAAAAAATTTCCAGGGGGTTAAGGAAATTCCGGGGGGTGGGGTGGTTAAAAAAGACCCCCAGGAAATGTATTTTCCTGGGGGGTGGAGGGTCTTAAAGAGGATTCCCTCCGTGGGGGGGGCTGGATAATTTCTGGAACTACACAATAAACATCTGACAAACAAGAGAAACATCGTTCATTGTCCAAGTATAGTTTGATGAGTAGTGTATGTAATTACCCGGAGCGTGTGAAAAAATGCACATCCATCGACGAACTGGCCCGCCAAGTTTCCATTACTTCACTAAACTTGAATTCCCATTCTTCAACTTTCTTGTCGGTCTGTTAAATAGTATATATCACATTGTGCGTTTATGCAAGAGAGTATGGCTTTGAAAGTCGATTTTAGAATTCAGTGTTACTAATACCAGAGCCCAGGGCCCAATTGTTTAAAGAGTGGATAGCACTATCCACCGGATAAACCCTTATCCAGTATCCAGTTGATAAATTAAGCTTAAATGTTAAAGCTTATCCACTGGATAACGACATAGGATAAACAAAAATGCGACAACTGTATTGGAAAACGTCTCGTTATAGTCCTAGGAAGATTTCCCGAAACTTTCAAGAGTTTATAATTTTTCGTCAAAATAGGCCATTTCGAGAAAAAACAAATCGTTTCTGACTTACTTGACTGCCTGTACTTGGATTGAACACTGGGTCGTACTTCAGTCCATATGACATGGTCATGGCCTCAGCGTTTGTAATGAAGTTACTTGAGTTAGTTTTGACATTTCCAAGAATCTGGTCCACGACAAACCTCCTGCGAGTCACTGGGCTAAGAAATGTAAGATGCACAATATATGTGTAAATAGTAAAATAAAGCCATTCTCGGGTAACTGTCGAAAGTAATCGTGTGATTAATTTGGTTTTGCGTTTGCTACGCTTGCCGATTGGTCCAATTGAATGTGTTATTTGTACCCTCTGTGATTAGCGGTGCACTTGCTTTGGTTTTGGTTTTCGACAGTTATATTGTACGTCATACGAAGCTTCATATTGTACTTTCAGTTCGCCCGCACATGTGCACAGTCAAAGTTCCTTCGGGACGCACGATGCACTTCAGGTTTTGGCGCCACAACAAGAACGAGCTTTTGATTGGTCAACTTATAGCACGTGACGTTTCAAAGGCGCGGCCACTCGGCCATTTGCAAGATAAATTTTTCCTGAACGTTGCGTGCCAGCTTTTGTGTATTAAACGAAGACCTGAACGAGCCTCCCAAACTTCGAACATGGCATCAGTTTAGACAGAATATCATGGAGAGGTGAGTGCATGCAAGCAGTTTTTCAAAGTCAACCTTTGGAGAAAGTACAGTATTAGTGTTATTGTTTGAAGAATTTGTTTCTGTACCATATTATTTTATCCGCACAAACTGCACATAATTGACTAAGGTACAGTGTATGTGTATACTAAAAGGAGAAGTTTGCCTCTGATCACTCTCGCTGGGTAGCTTGCCTTTTGAGTCAAGATTCGTTTGATCACCTGAACAGATTTGGCTGGTTGATTTTCTGTAAGATGTCGTCCTTGGTCAGTTTTCTTATGACGTCTTCATCAAATGACCACAGCTCAAGTAAACTACTAGCAGCACAAACTTCACCTAGTCTAAAAACAAACAAAACAAAGTGGAAATCTAAGATATGAATTACCAAATATATTGTCAAGGTCATTACATTTGCTTGTTGGGGGGGTCAGTATTCCATGCAGCTTCCTAACTTTTCACCCTCTAATCATTGAAGGTTTTATGTAAATTTATTTGAGGCAGAATTCAAATCCAATAACTGAATAATGTTACTGTCAGAGTAGTTTGATAGGAAGGGCTTTGATCACATACTTAAGACAGATGTTTTCCCAGCTATTTTTTGTGCCATTTTGTATCCCTTTCACTTTCTGATCCATCTCTAAAGCCTGAAATACAAGTGCAGCATCACAAGGTTTATAGAGCGAATCAATACACAACCATCAAAGGTGTTTGGGAATAAAGCTACAGACAGTATATCACATTATAAAAGCAGAAGGGAATATTGATAAGAACATGAGAGATTAGTGTGGAGAAGAACGATGCCAGAAAGTACACATCAGCAGTCTCTTGTCTCCTTTCAAATTCCCAAATACATTCATGACAAAGTGCTTATTTATTATTTATAATAATGTATAAGATAAAAGGCAAATTGATAACTCAGCAAAACAAAAACAAAAACAAAAACAAAACAAAAACAAAAACAAAAACAAAACATGAAAACAATCAAGTTTGATGCAGGCTGACATCAAACTAATGCACGATGCATTTGTTAGCATTTTCCAAATTCAGATCATGCATACTATTCACCTTATCTTATAAAAAGTACAATAATATTTTAACTTTCTCCCGAATGATAAGTGACTGAGTTAATTCATCTAAACAAGCTAGCCCAGGAATCGTACATGCATGACTTGTGAAATTCATTTCTATCCTTAAAAGACAGTTAGGTAGGTTAACTAATAGAACAATAATTAAGTATTAACCCAACAGACCTCAATGAAAACTTCTGGTATAAGGACATCCTTAGCAACAAGCATAGCAACAGAAAACCGGGAACTTGTGGGAAATTTTTTCTTGGCCCAAACTCTGTGTCTTGAGGCCTTGCAATCCTGTGGCAACCACAACTTTTCTGCTCGATTTTCTTGTGTGAAATTCAACATTCCTATCATGCAGGCTCCAGAGAGAATGATGCAAACCAGTATTGTGGTGTATGGGCTGTGCCCAACAACTTTACCCAACCTGACATGCAACACAATAGGGTCAAATAGCTAACAGCTGAGACACTAATATGTAGCCTGCAATATCTCACAGCCTGTGCTGAGAGCCTCACACCTCTATTAACTGAAATATGCATGAGACATGCATACAGCTCAATCCTGGCTAAAGATTATCTCCACTTATTGGTGATAGACTATAATTAACAATGTATCTATAAAAGTATATATATGACTTCAATAATTTTATGCATAACTCAAATATTCAAACCCCTAAATAACTTTTGGTCATGTTTGAAACAGTTTAATTCTCCATACCATGCAAATGGACATTCCTGACATATTTAGTGAAAATTGTATTCTAACTGTTTCCTAGAATGCTGCACAAAGACTTCTTTTCAAAACAAGCTCCTTGAACAGTTAATATTATGGACATGCAGCTGTGTTACACAAAGTAAAATAGAGCCTCGACTGATCGAAATTACATCATGATCAATTTATCCATTGACTGGAGGTTTTAGATTCTAACGTTCAAAATGGAACTTATCAAACAAACTTGAATTTAAAATCCAACAGACCTGTAAAATCCTTTCTCGAGGGATCCTACGATGAGCTTGCTGAACTTTTTGGGGCATTTGCTCCCCCAGCTCTTCGCTTCGTCTGGTTTCGACTCTGCTTGCATTGTTACAAAGTTTCTCTTTGTTTGGCTGAAGAGGAAGTGAGTGAACTAGAGAATCAAAACTCCCACCTTTTTTTTTTTTTTTTTCCCCAGTGTAAAATTAGGTCGATCTCTGCAAGAAACTGTCACCAAAATGGGTTAATTATACAATGAAAATCGGGTGTATGCTACCCAGTTTACTCTTCGTTTTCAACTCCGATTATGCCTTATGCCTGTTATGCAAAATTCTGGGTCGATACAAATTACCTACCTGGTTGCAAACGAATAACAGGATGTGAATTGCAAGAGATAAATGAATATTTTATTATGTGATATTTTTCTCTTTGTTGAACGAATTCTGCTTTCCACAGCCCGTTTATTTGTCTGGCTATCAACAAACGACATGGCCATTCGAATTTGTGTCAAAATAGTTTTTTTCTCGGTTCACCGCGACATGTACTTACAGTACAGATGTTATAAGTCGTAAACTCATTACTCCATTACAGCGTGGTCATACACCATAATACAGAGGGATTAAAACATTAGCCAGGTTTTACAGTGTGACATTCTGCCCGGCGTGCAACTCTTAACCAAATAGATTCGAACTCCAAAGCAGCAGCAGCCATAGCTTCGTGTGGGTCTCCTGCTGACCGAGTGAATATTTAAAATAGTCTGCCGTTTTTTCTGTCGATTTACTCTCTGGATTGTTAGTTTACAGTCAGCGGATGATGGTGATTCATTACTCGACACAACATTACTAGCTGCAAGACAATGTCAGACGATCGACTTGGTTTGCAAAACAATCCATGCGGTTACTTCGCAACGAGCGACCGTATTATATTTGCCGGCGTTTTCCTCTGTCGCTGTTGACCCGATTTCATTTCTCACGTGGCGCTGGGAGTTCTGTTCAAACTGCAGTGCAAATATTGATCTTACGGATTTGGATAGTACTTGAGTTACATTGCGATATTGGCAGAGTTTATATATATCTTGGAGACTCGCGACCACCCATGATGGTCTAGCTCAAACGCAGTCTCCTGAATATCTGCTGAATGCAGTAAGAATTCAATACAAATGAACTCACCGCTCTGATTTTTATGCGTTTTGGAGGCTTTTCAACCGATCCAGCTGGTGGTCGTTTGGGCCGCTGGGCCGGTCAACCATAAAAAAAATTGGCTAATGTACTTCTTGCTTGAAAATTTCAGCCAGAATATCTGGAACAATTCAACTCTCTCCTGGGTTCCAGTTCGTAATCTCCATCATTCCCGATTTCTGCAGTTCGACTCATTTCATCGAGATCAGTGGACTATAAATAGCATAATAACATGCGTACAATAATTTCTTATTCTCATTTGCTGCGCGCGTGTCAATTTATTCCAAACAGTGCAGAAAATGTGAAATTTGAAAATGTTGCAACAAAACAGGAGGCGTGTTTTCATTCCTCAGGACGATTCCGATCCTGTTTACGAGAAAACAATTCCAAATTGCACTCGGCGATTTATGTGCGTAGTAGTCGGTTGCGGCATAAGCGCACAGTTCCTGTGGGGAGGGGGACTACGTAATGCTTGCCTGTCCCCTCCCCTCATGGTTCGAAATTCGGACAGCTCAACCCTGGCTGACGTTTCGGCTATAATTCTGATCAGAATTACAGTGGACCGCTGACACTATATTGGTGTGATCGGCGTATACGGCATACATAACATACATAACATACGAAATGTAGTGTTCACACTGGTGTCCCGGCCAACTGTCGGTACTCGTGTACTGGGTAGAGTGAACGCAGCCAACTGTCGGTGCGCGGGTACTGGGTAGAGTGAACGCGGCCCAAGAGGAGTGAGTGCCTATATAAGCTGGGCACAGAGCCTTATGTCAAAAACAGAAAAGTATGTAAGAGATAACACCCTTAATCCTTTATGCAACAGGGGCATCTTACATAAGCACAAACAGTTGCACTGCCGTTCAAATGCGCCTTAAAGTCCAAGTCAGCCTTACAGTCCAAGTCAGCGTTACAGTGTCTCTTAAATCGCCGATCTAGCCACAGCGAGTTGTCCCCAAACGCTACACATTATACCGTTTGATGTATCTGTTTGCTATGCAAGTTCGTGAGAAGTAAAGCTTTCCAAACAGTACAATTGCCTCGTTGGGCCTTTATTCTGTAACTTACAAATTTACACAAATATTCCCGCGTGACAGGAGAAAGTTTGACTGCGAATCAAAAGTGGTAAAGAGCACTAACTTGTTTGTTATAAGTTGCGGTTTTATACACTCAAGCCATGCATATTCCATCGTAGCCGACTGAGTGTCAAGCATGTTCGTCTTTATGTACATGAGAACGATGTTCTTCGGTTTAGGCAGTCAGAATGTTCTGCTCTCCGTTGATTCTCGCGAAGCTTTCAGCTATCACAAAAATCACGCTATTGCTCTTCTCACTCAGTATTACTAAACGACAATAACTTTACTTCTAGAAAACAATGCTCCCACAACCTCTTTCTGCAAAAAGCCTTTGTTTGAGCGTATACATATATAATTATTATAAGGTCCTTTATCTAATAACGAAGGGTCTGCCGTTAGTGTCATGACGTCACATTCTGAACACTCCAAACTTGCCGGTCACGTCTGATGATGTGTCTTGAGGCGAGGCGAGTGCTGCCCTTAAGCTCATACCGAGGACCTGCCGATAACACAAGGAATAGGTTAGACACTTCAAAATGTCACTTACTTTTGTGAAAAACAGAAAACAAAAACAAAACATTGTGGGAGCTGTGCAGTATATATGGCAGTAGATATCCGGTCTTATTTTATTCTTTTTACCCTTTCACTCTGGAGTGATCAACTTCAGTTTTCTATTTCATTCTTCCTTGAAACATTAGAAGAAGGTCGGGTCATCGCACCAAGCTGGGTATAAACCTTGAGCTTGGCTTAGTGCACAGCCCCTTTGCCCGTCCGTGTGAGCGTTGGCCATGTTAGTCGACAGAAAAGCCCTAGACTCCTACAGCCTGGCTTTATGTGCAAGGGGCGCCTGTACTGATTGAAGGACGATTAAAGAATGTCGCATGTCTTGTGCCGGCTTACGTGGCCAACACCCGCTGAGGGTGAGTTTGTTATTTTTTCTGAATCACACAATCAAATCTCAAGACGCTTTTCCCTTCCCAGCTGACCTTTCGCGTGTCTTTCGGTAGAATTATCCCGTCATCCCACAGTCGCCCTGTTCCATAGTACGCAGTAGATTGCTTCTCAAACCTTCATGGGAATAAGACAGACGTAAAATAACAACAAGAACAGTGAAACAACTCAGTAGGGTCCGATCACACTCGGACTAGAAATCGGAAATAAGATCATGAGGATATTCAGTAGAGCAAAGTCAGTAAAGCAAGGATGGATTAAAGTGTTTTCTTGCAGCCTTTGTCGGGCAAGGTTTTGGTTTTCGATGGTCAATCGAAAACCTCGCTATCTCTTGTGATTTCTCCTGGTTCACGTGTTTGATCGGTAATCAATGAAATAACTCATTATTTGAAACCTTACTTTGCCATCAGCTTTTGCCTTGTGTCATCCAGGTCGAGATCAGAGGGTCTCTCTTCATCTTGTGTTGTTTCCTACAAAACAAACGTAAGAGCGACTTCGACACTTCAATTTTATCCTTCAGTTTCTCACCAGTATGAAGAAGTTGCCCTTTGATAGCTTCCTCAGCTGAAAGCTGATCAAACTATCAGTTCTAACCACACCACTCGTGCATTTTGTACTTGAAAGGTTAGGAGAAAATGCATCTTGAGCTCGGGAATGAAACGATAATCGTACTTTGAACAACTGGGCCCTGGAATTATCGACCAACAAGAAAACCAGTTTTTGGTTTTCAAATAAAATACATTCACTGCAAAGTTGAAAAAAAAATCGCTTGCCTGTCTCACACTGGCCTCTGTTAAATTCTCTGGTGTATCCATAGCAACACGAGCTGTTGGCCACGTGTACAGAAAACGAGGATTAAATGAGCGGCCACACTGTAAATACAAAAAAAAAAAAAAAAAAAAAAAAAAAAAGACAAAAAGAAATAAAAACGACATAAGTGTAACGGCATGACGATTCGATGGAGATAACACTGATCGTGATCACGTAACGTAACATTCACAGTGTCGCTGTATTCCATGAACACGAAAGGAATTGAGCAACAAACCATCGAGTAGTTGTCAGGGCCATAACTGCCTCCCATGACAACAGTTATTTTGGGAACCTGGAAAAATAAATTAAATATAAGTAGACAACTCACCAACCCCCTCTGGCAGGCCACTGAGCCTCAATTAGAGAACTATCAAATGCCAAGTTCTCCTCATTGTGTGATACAGATGTGGTGAAAAACTTAAAGAGAAAATTAAAGTCGATCACTTTGTTTTCACCTGTGCGCACGCGACTGCTGTCATCAGTTTGGCCTGGTCCTTGAGCAGGCAGACATGTTGATCAGCAGCTAGATCCGAGGTGGACTGGGGCACAGTGTTTTGACAAAACACAAGGGGAATGTTCCGCTGACTGCAAAGTTCCACAAAATGGACGCCCTGGAAACAGAAAACCGCAAAATGTTCACCGAAATCGATTTAAATAAAAGTTGCAACATTTAGGCATTGTAATATTTACAAAAGAATAAAGGAGATGACGATATGGTACACCTGAACGATTTTGACGCAACATCACATCAACAAAACTTCACAAGTGTAGTGTCAGCTTTAAAGGGAAACCGGCGCGATAACTGTCAACATTGCAAGAGTATTGGAAAACATACTTAACTCGCGCTTTATTTCCATAGCTAAGGCCTGTTTCAAACGTTGCAGTTCACACGCGCCGAATACAATGCAAATGAGCAGAATCTATTGTTACAGCTATAATTTACGTTGTATTCGACGCATGCGAAGTTCGACGTTTGAAACGGGCCAAAGCTGTAGGATCAAACTGAAGAGGGCTAACTCTGTAGCTTGCACGAGTCAAAATCTCGCACCCAAGGAAACGTACGTATCGATCAAGATGTGCAGTGAGATTTATGGCTTCCTGACTTAGGAAGCCCCTTAGGGAACAGCAGACTAAACAGTTCAAGGCGTAAGTGTATAGTCATAACAGGAAATAGAAAAACTATCGAACCAATTGAGAAGAACAGAAATAGAACTGCAAATAAACGGCAAGCTTCAAGTTTGCATCAAAACACGTCAAGTTCCTTTGTCCACACTAAATTAACAGCACTAAAAATAACATGAACTCCGCTTAACAGCTACGTCAGCACTGCTATTAGAATGTACCAAGAAAGTGTACTCATTGAAAGCTTTCATTTGAGTGGTCACATCTTTAGGTTTCATTTAACATTTGGACGTTTTCTAGTCAGTTTATAATTTAGTTAAATTCGCATTTTGTTTTGTTTTGTTTGTTTGGTTTTCTTTTTGCTGTCAGTCGTTACGGCCTACGTTCAACTGTCATGACAAAGAGTTGAAATTAAAAATTTCCCACACAACTTTACAACTGTCAAACATATGTAATCAGTTGAACGATCGAACCGGATGGGTAGACAAACAGCCGCTCTAAAATGCAAATGGAGGAAACTCCCTCAACTAGCCCAGTGCCGGGGAACTGCAGTAGACATCCTTTTCACAATAAAACAGGCAGCCAAGACCAGTTGTTTACACATAAAGAAATGAGAGGAAAATGTGCAGAAAACAAGCATTAAGTAGCAATGCTAGAATGGAGTCTCCGATTGCAGGTTGGCGGATGTTTTCCCGCATTTGTCAAGGAATAACTTTCTTTTTTATTATTTTCTAGTTACAGGGGAAAGTACTCGCAAAATGTGCATTTTCGTTGCTTATTACTCGGTTCCTTCCTTTGATAACACAAATTTTAGTAATAAGATTATATACTCCACTTCATCCGGTGACAAAATATGGCAGGTGTATATTCTTCTAATTGACAGCACACGTGCGTTGTCTTATTAATGCAGCAGTCTTATTAGTCAATATTTAGATACGTCTTGTTCTAGCCATTATAAGAGGACTTTTCAAACGTACTGTGAGGCGCCTCGTTCGAACTGTTATTGCCACACGTTGTTCAGCGCACGCTTTCTTGACAACGATGGGGGATATGCTGGAGAATCTCACGAATACCAATGTGTCTACCAATACAAGCAGAGTCGACGAAAGTATGGACGACTCCTGTTACTACCTCAGCCGCTTCTTAGGCGACGTTGGAAACATGGTCGACGTGTACATCGCGAACATCGTGCTAAACGCCTCGCTTTCTATTGCAGCCGTACTCGGCAACGCCGTCCTCATCACAGCCATCTGGAAGAAGCCATCTTTATGTTCTCCTTCCAACATCTTCCTCTTTAGCCTGGCGTTTTCCGATCTATGCGTGGGGCTCATCGCTCAGCCTCTGTACGTAACGTACAAATTGGCAGGGTTGTTCCGATATAGCATTCTTCACTGCTATGCGGGCATCGCCTTCAATCTGATTTCCAGCACACTTGCAGCGACGTCCTTTCTAACACTGACTGCAGTGAGCATGGACATTTATTTCAAGCTAGCACTACATCTACGCTACCCAGAATTAGTAACGGTGTCTAGGGTCAAGCCTGTCCTAGCGTGTGTGTGGTTGCTGAGTCCGTTGTTCACCCTCACATGGCTTTGGAACTTGCAGGTTTATTACATCGTAACTACTTTCTGCTTCGTCTTTTGTCCCGTCGCAATCTCTTTCACGTATTTTAAGGTTTACCGCATCATTCTCTATCATCACCGCGCAATTAGCCACCAAACAGCAAGCCTACAAACAGTGAAAAGTCACAGGAACTCTGCCATGAGCATGTTTATCGTCTATGTGATGTTTCTTGCATGTTATCTACCGTTGTTATCGACGTTTGCGGCAATCTTCGTCGTTGGCAGGAACACCAGAACAGAAACGGCGTTTAATTTCACGATGTTGCTGGTTTTTAGCAACTCGGCAATGAATCCTGTGTTGATTTGCTGGAGAATGAAGGAGATCAGGAGTGCAGTGCTGGACGTGTTGTATGCAACCTCCTGCGTTCATCAGCACCTCACAAGAGCGCCAAGGGTTTCGATCGCTTCTTAGCTTCCTTTCACGCCCAAGAGCTTTTATGCATTCGAGTAGGAGTTGGAAGTGAACACTGCTATAGTAATATAAGGCCTGTGTTTCAAACGTCGAACCTCACATGCGTCGAATACAATGTAAGTTAGCTGAAACAACAGATTTTCGACGTTTTCGACATTTTAGGAGTTCGACATTTGAAACAGGCCTCAGTTTAATGATCGAAGTTCGGTGATCAGGTGTTTTTTTTGTTTTTTTTTGTTTTTTCATTTGAACCTGGTTAAACTATTAGGTTTCATGTAACAGTTCAGTGTATTTATGTATTTATGTTAAGGAATTTTTCTGCAAAAAAAATAATAAATAAAAAACCCAAAAGGCAACCCGCAGTTGTTCTTTATCGAAATGTAAATTAACCCCAAAACCCCCAAAACGGGCCTAAAACGGGCCTAGAAACTACTAATTGTATGCTGATTTTTTGTGCACCTGCACGTAAAGTCAACCCACGCTGGTTAAAGTCGGATGAACGCTCTAAAGTCTACACATAGGGCAAAACCTATCAAGTAAAGAAATTCTCTTGTTTTAAAGACAGTCGAAATAAAAGGAGCGGCAGTCATAAATCTGCACACTGAACAGTTTTCCTCTAATGTGCGTTTCCTCAAGACAGATGGTTCCGTTTCTAGGATAAACGTTTCCCGTTCAGGTGTTTTTGTTTTTTTTCCTCTATCTCATCGAGAGCTTTCATTTGAACCTGGTTAAACTATTAGGTTTCATTTAATAGTTCAGTGTATTTATGTATTTATGTTAAGGCATTAAAAAAAAAAAAAAAACAAACCCAAAAGGCAACCCGCAGTTGCTCTTTATCGAAATGTAAATTAACCCCAAAACCCCCAAAAAGGGACGTAGTAAAAAAAAAAAAAAAAAAAAAAAGCAAAAACAAAAAAAACAACAACAACAACAACAAAAACAAACGTATCTGCAGCTTTTGTTCTTGTAGAGCTAATTGCAGTCTAAGACAAAATAGATGTTTTGTCGTGGGCATTCTTCCGCAGCTCCTCGCCAAAGTCGAATAAAAGGCACAAAAGAAGAAGTTTAAATTTTACACTTGGCACCGCGTTAGACAGAAATTCTTTGATTGAATGAAACTCTAACTCTTCTTCAGAGAACTAAATGAATAAAGGAGTCACACACGTAAAACTCAGCCTTAGGCCAAGTCGGACGCCGAAGTTTCGCCGAACTCAGTGCAAATAGGCAACGCGGTTTAAGTTAATTTGCATTAAGTTCGGCACATGAGAAGTTCGTCGTCTGAAATTGACCTAAAACGAGTCTAGAAACTACTAATTGTATGCTGTTTTTTTGTGCACCTGCACGTAAAGTCAACCACGCTGGTTAAAGTCGGATGAACGCTCTAAAGTCTACACATAGGGCAAAACCTATCAAGTAAAGAAATTCTCTTGTTTTAAAGACAGTCGAAATAAAAGGAGCGGCAGTCGTAAATCTGCACACTGAACAGTTTTCCTCTAATGTGCGTTTCCTCATGACAGATGGTTCCGTTTCTAGGATAAACGTTTCCCGTCCAGTGCGGTTTGAGGTACGTAGCACGTACTTTATCAAAAACCCGCACAGGCGCAGAACAAAACTAGCTATCACAGGATAAGCACTCCGATTGTGAATAGCGCGGTTATTTTTCAGACTATAAAATTAATTGACAGATTGTAAACTGCCGTACGCACCTTTAAATTGGCCTCTGACGTCATCGGTCCATTGCTAGCTACCAGTCCCACCAGGTTACTGATGACAATTGAGAAAAGGAATGGTAATTTGGTTGATATGCATCTGTAACTGAATAAACCACGGCCAACGTAACAACAAGAGACAGAAAAAGAGACGCATTTTGCTTGTTCTATGTCACGTCCTTTGCAGCATACCCATAAATGTGTGCAAATCCTGTGATGAGAGTCTCGCCAAACTTCGATTTAAATTCCTGAAACTGACTACCGTCCACTAGACGTGACAGGATCTGAGAGAGAAAGAGAGAGAGCCTGGAGAGAGTTCATGAATCAAGTCGAATGGTTTGCGGCGCAAAATACCGCGGAATTCATAACTGCAGTAATAACTATTGTTCAAATGGTTCATGTCAATACCTGGTACATTGGGAACTGTGAGGCATCGTACAGAGCCAAGACAGGCAGGTCTTCCACGTCAAATTGTGGATCACTGCAAACACCTAAACAGAACTATATTTTGTTATTTCAACCACTCATCACTATTAAATCAGAATCAACAATAAAACATCACCATTATCAACATCGACAATAAAATAGTCATCATCATAACCATCATCATCATCATCATAACAACGACAACAACAACAACAACAACAACAACAACACGTATCTTCACCTGAGGGTGGAGTTCTCTGGGATAAGTTCAGACAGGTAACGATATTTCTGGTCGTCAACAAGGCGCTGTCCTCATCCTCCGCAAAATGATCGGTACAACCACTTACACTGATGAACGTAAGATTGGTGTTCACACGAGAGGGCACTAAACATGTACAGAACGCACGCACACTCGGACACACGATGCACGTCACGCTAAAGCACGTGCGCACACACTGAATGTACTTTGCACACACACAGAACCACTGAATACAAGGACGCGCATGCACACATCCAAGTGCACGCATACAAATATAGAATCTAATAGAGTGTATTGACCTGCTGTGCATGGTTGCTCCACCGAGTTCTTCTGCTGTGACCACTTCTCCGATTGCCGCCTGTTGAACCCAAGAATGCAGAATTCAGACAGCTAATGCAATTAACAAGGCTTGTTGGATAAAAGAAAACTGCATGCAGTAAGGGTGAACATATCGCTTATGCAAGTTTACGTGGCACATGTAAGACAGCGCACGTTTCTTTGGTCAAGCCACAATAACCTTATCAGGAGTAAAAGAACACGAAAGAAACGTCAACGAAAAGAGAAGGGGAAAGCTCTTGCTCCTCCACCCTCGTGTACTGCTTTTTATCCCTTTTTGTCCCCGCCTCACAATCTGCCCCTACCCCGTGTATGAAGTGTTTTCGAAGGTATTTTTGGGTTGACCAAAGAGACGTGTCGACAGTTAGCAGTATATAACCTTCACAAGGGGTGGGCCACCAAGGAAAATCGTCCCGATCTTATCAACAATTACAGTTTCTTCAGCCATAGTGGGAATATAAGCAGCACCGGCTGTGCACGATCCACATACAACGCAAACCTGTAAGACACCAATGCATGAATACAAATGACAAAATGCCCAGGATTCTTAAGAGTGGAGAAGAAAATGTCTACATGATGCCTGAGGATTTTACAGGAGAAACAGCTGCCTTTGTTGACTAAAGTATGTACGTTTGTCAAATTTGTTAATGTATGTTTTCCTAGCATCTTCTTCCTCTTGTTTCTTCTTCTTTTCCTCCTTTCCCTCTGCCAGCTTCTTGTTCTTGTTCTTCTCCTTTTCCTTATTCTTTCTCCATTTCTTTTTCTCTTCCCTGCACCTCCCCTATTCTTCTTCTCCTTCTCTACTTCCTGGTCCTCCGTCATCTCTGCCTCTTCAGTCTACTCCACCTTCTTGTATTTCTCTCTTCCTTCTTATGTGTGTGACTGTGAATGATCTAATTATCATGGACAACTACAGAGTAATGTGAGCCAAGTTTAGACTTACATGGGGAACTCCGTTCATGGTCAAGACTGCTTGATTATAGAATGTCTGTCCTCCTGTCTCGGGAAACACTTCCGTCTGAAAGAACCACATAAGAAAAGCACATTAAAAATACTCAAGTCTGCAAAGATGGAGTTACTACACTGAAGTCGTGAATGAATATAGATTAAGTAACTACAGTTTACTGTTACTTTATCGAGATGATCCAAGTCTCTCTTTTCAAATTCTAAGAGTAGTGGAAAACAAATTACCGTTTCCTGTATATAAATGATTGGAAGACTATGATTTTTTAGATCAAGAGCTCTAAACCTGTATCCATACTGTACCTGAAGGGGTAAAAACGCCCCACCCGAGTCCACCAGGTAAACACATGGCAGTCGATTGGCTTCTGCAACCTCTTGAGCCCTGAGTTGCTTTGAAACCGTTATTGGGTAGACAGTTCCACCTTTCACTGTTGCATCATTAGCGATCACAACACACAGCTGCTCTGAAATCTGTCCAATTCCCGTAACGATACCAGCACATGGCACATGGCCGTACTCCAGATCCAATCCTGCAAGCTGCGAAAACTCCAAAAAGTCCGTGCCTTCATCAAGGAGTTTCGCCAGGCGGTCCCGCACTAACAGTTTCTTGTTACGTTTAGTATGGCGCTCAATTGCCTTCTCTCCACCTCCGCATAACGCCACGTCTAAGTGTTTCTTGAAAATGCTTTCCGCCTCTTCGCTTTGAGCTTTTCTCGAGGTGTATTCTGGGCTCTTTGTGTCCACATATCCGTCGAGAACAGCGAAAGTGGAAGCTCTTTTAAATGACCCGCTATTTACCGTGTTGCTTCTTGAGTAAAACGAAGCAAATATTTTCCCTTTGGGAGCAAACCTCTGAACAAGACGATGCATTATGGAATAGTGCTGTTTAAGGATCGCCAAAAAAACTAGCTATCCATAAATATGAGTAAAGCTACTGCAAGGGTTTCCTCTTTTCAGCCTCTGGAAAGGATGAAAGGCGGACAAAACCGAGTGAAATTTCGATTTAAAAGCTCAGCTGAAAGGATATCAAAGTCCGACCGCCATGTTTGTTGAGGATCGCCAGGCCACTAAGCTGGTTGTCGCGAGGGGTCTGGACGGAGCCTTTATTTGAATGCAAATTTATCCACTTCCGAGTCTTTCGGCTCACCGCCATTACAACGTGTTTGACCATCCTTTTCTGACCTCAAAAATTCTGCAGGCGAACCAGAGTGTGTGCCACATGTTTCGAACATCGATTTCTCTCTATCTTGCGTGATGTGAGCCGGCGATGCACCCAATCTTGTGAAGAAAGCGAGTTCTAACAGAGAAATGGCTGATTCGGATGCCTATCTGTCGGAGGTATGTTTAATAATAATTCTTTTTGTGACCCATTGAAGGTGACAGATGGGTATATTGCCGTAGTGATCTGGCTTGTAGAGATTTGGCAATGCAGAGAAATGTTATATCTCAAGTATGCTTAACACCAGTTCAACACAACTCTGAACTCATTGACTGAACGAATAGAAATCAATATTTCGATTAAATGGTGATCACAGATCGCCTAGCGATTTCAAGACAATATTTTAAATGACTCAGAGATGGAGGACTCTCAACCAATGATATGATTTTCTGTCTTCGTTTTATCTGACATTTCATGAAACATGTTCAAGATCGAAAAAACGTACGAACGGTTTTGGTGTTATTAATATTTAGGCGAGGGGATTTTCCTTGCTACGGTGTAAATACACTGTACATGATGAACATGGTTTGACTTTCACTTGTACAATAATGTATATGTATTTTGTGAGTGTAGTGTCTATAACCTTGTGTTGTTTTATTTGAATATCTCGTCGAACAGTTGCTTCGGTTGTCTCCTGTTTTGAAAGTGCCTGCTTGATCTCCTGCCTGTGAGAAGCAGCTTATTTCAACCTTTCAGTATATTTCTCTGTCTAAATAAAGCACTCATTTCTAAAAAAGAGAATCTGCTCAATAACTTACCAATTATAATTTTTTTTTAGAATGTACTCATCATAAGCAATATTTCGTTATATTTAAATAGAATATATGGTCACACCTTTGGGACTGTGAGTTGGTTGAATGAAATCGTTGCCTGGCAGTGAAAGGCTTGAATGAAAAACTTTACCATTTTAAATATAAAATATTTACTTGAATTTTATAAAATATCTAATAAGATATCTAAATTTGCACATCTTTGCCATTTTTCATAATAGTTAAGATTTTGTGTCTGGCATAGTGTGGAGTCTCAGGTTATTGGCTCCAAGGGGGGTGAATAGGGGCCATCAAATCTGCTGATTCACGCCAGTTTTGTGTCAAATCCACCGATCCACTTTTTTTTCTTTAAAATATCCAAAAGTGATAATTAGACCATTATAAGATAAGGATCTGTGCTCTAAAACAGGAAGAGTCTGAAATCCGCACCAAACATTTTAGATAAATCTGTGATCTGCCATACTTTGAAAATCCATGAATCCTTAAAAAATATCTATGAAATTTAAATCCATCGATCCATAGACCTATTCACTTCAGAACAGTAACTGGATGCTTGAACACAACTGAATATCATGCATGCATATAAAATGTCACCTTGGCAATATAATAAAGCATACTGTAACATATGTGTACAATGTTGTAAATTCATTCCATGTATTTTCTTTAGAGATTTCCTGTCATTTCTGTAAATATAATTTTCTTCCAATATGCAGGGTGTTAATAAATTGGTGTTTGGAAATTATAACATCCAATTTGCCTTGAGTGAAAACTACAGTACACATATAAACTAGTTGATAACCATGGGGGTTTTTACGAATAAGTTTTGTGTCATTTGGCTGATGGCTTGATAATACTAACAGTAGATTGCTTGTAACTAATGACTGGGGAGATATTAAAATATATTCTAAATCTTTTATGAAATTCACCAGAGAGGAATTCTTGTCATTACAGTATAACAGATAAGAGATTCATTATTTTGCACATGCTGTTGGGACCATTTGTGTTATTTTTGTTATTTCCTAAAATTCCCAATGATATCACATGTCTCTCTTTATCAAGTGAAACAAGAAATAACTGTTAATGAGTAATGGTCTTCATTTTTTTCATCAGAGTGTATAATCCACTAAAAGAAATCGTTGAATTGAAATCTCAGTCTATTCAATCTAGTATACCCAAGGCATGCATTTTCTTCCCGTCCCTTTTGTCTCAAAGCAAATCCTCCTCTTTGCCTTCCATAATTCACAAGATTATAATTAAGGCTACTTTATCTTGCTTAAATATTGCAAAATTTTAAAAATTAATGAAAAACTTTTTTCCAGATGTTTGCTATGTCCTAGAACTTATAATATTGTCATCAAAGTAAGCAAGCCTTGTTATTTGCAGAATACATTCATTGGTGCTGCATTAGCAATATGTGGAAATTTGCTAATCAGTGTTTCTATGAATATACAGGTAAGTGGGGAAATGTTCATGAGTCTCAAGTTGTTAAAAATGACATATTTAATTTATTATTAAACAACGTGCAGTGCAATACATGTACATTACATGTTCAAGCTGCAGTCACAGAGAAGAAGCATTGTGTGGTCATAAAGTGTTTGAGTGGGACTTACAGAACTCTCAAATGTCTGATAGAAGTATGATAATGTAAATTATTAACTATTCACTACTTTCCAGAGATATTCACATACTCGTCAGGCAGAGGAGGCAAATCCAGCACATTATCTGAGGAGTAAGATATGGTGGTAAGTGTTAGACAGTTTCAAGAAGAGTGACAAGAAGCTGGCAGTTTTCAGATGACTGTCGAAAGTAATCATGTGATATTGCTTTGCTTTTGCATTTGTTGATACAATCCACTCACTAGTACATTATTAAACATTTTACATATTAAAGATCTTTAGAATAAAATGAATGAAACAATTTGGATTTTGCAGTTGACATTCTGAAGTTTCTTTTTCCTTGGCTCTGTAGGACTGGACTGATTTTGATGGTGCTTGGAGAAATAGGGAATTTCTCAGCTTATGGCTTTGCTCCTGCATCACTTGTTGCACCTTTAGGGACCACCACTGTTATAGGTACTCTTGTGTACTGTGTGTTTGCTGAGCCTCTCAACACTAACAGGGACGTTTCATATAGAACTTAGCTGTTTAGTACACATTTTAAATTTTACTGTTCCTTGCAATGGATATCAATATTACACAGATCGAAAATAACAGTCAGGTCCAGTTGCTTTTTCTGTGTCATTTACAATAATTTTTCTGCCCTGTCCTATACCCTATCCTGACCCTATACTTTTATCAATTAATTTGCTCATCTGTCCTTCCTCTCTCTTTCTCATCCAACAGCCAATGCCATTATCGCTGTTGTTATTTTGAAGGAGAAACTTCGATACCAGGATGTCTTTGGTAAAGTTGATTCCATTTTTTATTCTCAGTAATAAAATTGCACAGACTTTCAGTTTTGTAAGAAATATGGTGATACTCATCCAGAATTCTGATCCTTCTGTACTTCCACAGGAGTTACCCTGGCAGTGGTTGGTGCCTTTCTACTTATCACATTTTCAACAAAAGTAAGACATACAATATTACAGCTCAGCTCATACCTAACTATAAACTCAATCTATAAATTATGAAATACAACACACAGGATTTTGAATGTTATATTAAATTTTAAAAATGCAAATGTTTGATGAGGGATTCCAAACATACTTTCTTTGTTCCGACCTGGCAGTATACAGTATCTGTCATGGGGCATGTAATAAATGTAAATTAGTTTGCCAGTCGCACTCCCTGGTACATTTTGTCAAAAGCAGTTACAGGAGTTGCAGGAGAGATACCCTTTTAACCAAATATTAATTCAGTTGCTCATTAACCCCTATTGTACTGGAAACCAACATGGCTGTGATGTCTTTGTATATTTCTGAGTCTCCAGGGATTGGTTGCAAACCAAGAATTGAGTTTTTAAAAAAGTTACTCAGACAGAAAATATATTTTGGGATTTCTAACAGGATAATATAGAACTGAACGCAAAAGAGCTGGCAGAATACCTAAAACAATGGCCTTTCCTGGTGTATTTGGTAAGTGCAAAATATATTGTAATGTTTGTACAATCATGAAATCATGCATGTATCCATGTATACAGTTGGTAGTATTTACTAACTTGTTTGGTACACTTTCTTGAATTGCCTGGTAAGATTATTTTGTGAACAGCTGGATGGCATAAATTTTCTGCTTACTATGGCAGTCTTTAATAATATTTAATACAGTGTACATATGGTACATGTATCTATAGCTACAATAAAAAATCACTGAAAAATGTGGAAAATCTTTACCGCCATGCTTGCATTCTCAGGCTTTAGAATGTGTCATATTTTGCATCTTACTATACGTCCAAATGCGATACGACTTGGAGAATGTGGTGGTGTTCCTGTTACTGGTCGCTTTGCTTGGTAAGTCCTCGATTTTTTTTCTATTCAAAAGAGTAAATTTTTTGGTTCCTTTCTTAGCTGTAGCTTTTTCTGTGATAAGTTGAGCTACCACGGAGTTTAAGTGTTACTCAGTCACAGCACAGGTTTGCTGCCTTTGCTGATCATCTCCACACTTTTGCTGACTTGATTTTTATCTCTAGGCTCCTTGACAGTCATCTCAGCAAAAGCTGTGTCTTCCATGATTAATATCACACTGGGCGGTTCTAGTCAGCTGGGGCATCCTCTCTTCTACATCATGCTGATCGTCATGGTGGCAACAGCAGTTGCTCAAGTCAAGTAATGCCGAGTTCCAACACTTCAGTGCATTTTAATAAACCCCTAGGTTACTTCTGAGCTTACAATGCAAATTCTTCTCATAGAGAAAAGAAAAGTAAATAAAGTATGTCCATTAGTACTATGGCGGACTTGCTTAGTCAGCTTTCATTTGAAAAAGCTATCAAAATAGTTCGTATTCTTGCATCAAGTCCTCAATATTGCTTCAAGCTGTAGCTTGACATTGGTGAGTTGGAAGTGAAATGTGAGGTCAGGCAATCATGGCGTAGGGTCAGATAATTCGCTGGCATTGTCCACTGCTTAGCTTACAATGCAGACATTCCCCTTTGTAAAAAAGAAAGAACGGAAACTCGTCTGAAACCACGCAGGAAAGAACGCAAATGCCTGCATTGTAGGTCATCCACTGCTTTATAGTTGCATTGTTTTGATTTTATCTGGTTTTGTTTTCAGATTCCTGAACAGAGCAATGAAATCATTTGATGCTACCGTTGTAGTGCCAACAAACTTTGTCCTGTTCACTATTAGTGCTATTATCAGCGGTAAGACAACATGTTTGCTGTATTATCTTGTGGACTAATTTATTTGTCAGTCTGTTGTAAAAGCCTTCCATCTCACGCAACAACTGAATGTTTGCACTTTTTGGATCAGCACTTGCTCTGATACATAACATGTATTTCTCTTGTTCTGTTCTGGTCCCTTTTTTCTTCCTCCTATTTCAGGCTTGTAATATTCCTGTATTTATCTTTTCTGTTTTTTTTTTTTGTTTTTTTTTTTGGAACTCCAGGTATCATTTTGTACAAAGAATTCTACGGCCTGGCCTTCCTGGAGATTTTCATGTTTCTCTTTGGGTGAGTATTTCAAGCACTGTGATTGATTTGTTCCATTATTTGTCAATAACTAACGGCTGTATTAAACATTGCGCTTGTTGACTTGCGTATGCTATATGTCTAGGTTTCACTGTCAAGCCTTACATGTAGCCTCACATAAAATGCACTCCAAATCTGATGCACAATTTAAAGAAACAATAACAATAGAATTTGACTGCAACAATTCTTTTATTAATATCAATTTGAGAAATCTGATTTGTGTTCCCAGTTTCTTCCTGACGATTCATTGAGTTTGTTGTTTTTGTCCCTCTATGTACATTCTAGGTGTGTGTTGTCTTTCATTGGTGTGTACTACATCACATCTGATCGAAAACAAGAAGAATCTGACGAGCAACTTCTGCTGACCAATGCAGACCTTTTTCCTGGTACGTACTCCTTCCCTTGTTACACGGGACATCGTCTTCCGCACCTGTGGCCGTCACACTTTCCCAAATTCCTTTTTAATTTGCACGCAAAAAACATTGAGAAATTAGAAGATATTTTAGCACTTTCCCATCCTCGTTCCCAGGCTCTTTTCCCTACCCCGCCCCCCAGGCGAGGAGCAGGGGCGGGTAGGGAAAAGAGCCTGGGAACGAGGATGGCACTTCCCTGCAATTCGCACTTTGTCGTTCTGAGACAATTATTTTTATATCCTAATCACTTTAATTTCGAATTTTTAAATTTCGCGACATTTTTGCAATTTTTTTCACAGTCGCGAAGCGAAATTAATGAAATTAAATCGTCGCGAAAAATTCATGTAATGCGGTCCCTTGCTGAAGATAGTATGCGTAATTTACATGTACTGCTCCGATGCGCAAGTCATATATAGGAACATTTTCGTTCGTACGCAAGTTTTGTGGACCCAGCCCCTGTTCCATCTTACTTCAGTTTTGTCTAAACATATTGATGTTTAGACTGACCAAACTGTTTGTGTCGTTGTAGGCTTTCTGTCGTTATCTTCCTCCAAGTTAATTGCCGTCCAACCGAGAAATGCTCTCGCTGTATCGAACAGCTCCGGATACCCCATGTTGGCTGCCGGGAAATCAAGCTACGAAGCCACAGAGGAGACCGAAAGATAAGGAATACTAACATGATTAAGACTCTTAACCCCCTCACTGCCATCCAAGAAAACTCCTCAAAGTGTGACAACTCAAATGAAAGCTCTCGATGAGTACTTCCCGATGACAGTGGTGACAGTTCTGGACTGGTTGTTGTTGTTGTTTGTTGTTTGCCTGTTTGTTTGTTTGTTTGTTTGTTTGTTTGTTTTTGTGTTATGTTTAGTACAATGCCATTAAGAGAAATATGGCAATGAAAGGGTTAAGGTTTACTTTTGGGCAAAAGAATTCTGAGGAATCGCTTCAGTGGTATTGCATGCTATGGCGATCACTCGCTATGGAACTCGCTATAATATTCTAGTGAGCTATGAAGCACAGTGAGGAGAAACGTGTATTGGTTACTTCACTTCAGCTAAAGCTAATGCAAATATGATTTATTCTTGCATGCCACTCATATATATTTCCTTTGAGGAAATGGCGCGGACAATTTATATATTGAATGGAATAGTCGAACCGCTTGTTTTTGACAGGCTAATCCTTGATCGATGAACAGGGGAAAGAAATGTCCTCGAAAGCAAATTTAGCGGTGTAGTGTCGTAGTCATGCGCGGGCAGAATTATCTTTTAAACTAAAATTGTGGTTGTACATATATTTATTTCTATGGTGAATCTCGAATTGGTAGTCATGAGATGGCAGAACTTCTCAACAAGAACATGTGACCAGGCTTCTAATTTAATGTTCAGAACAAATTTCGGTATTATCATAACCTCCAGTAGCGTTCAGAAAAGCCTGAAAACTGCTTCCCTGGGTTTATTTTTATAAGTTTTTGTAATGTTTTATTGATATTTGCTTGTCAGGTGTCTGCACTTCAAGGCAGCGGTTATTCCGCAAAAACCTCAAATGCGCAGTTTTCGCAGCTCGTTCAACACTCGTAAAACCTGAAGCAACAAAATCTAAGCCACTCAAGCGTGAGTTAGTTCAAGTATATATTTTTTCACATTAAAGAAACGGATCACGTAAGGGGCATGAACGCTCATCAACGGAAGTGGCGTTAATTATTTATTTCCGCCTACCTCAGTCTGTCAACCAGACGGACTCAATTTGGTGAGATAAGTCGCTTCAAATTTTGTTAAATCTAAGATATTAACAAGACCGTGACATCTGTAGACTCAAGAAATTCATTGTCAGTTCTAAAGGCGTTCAGTAAGCTGTTTCTTCAGAAGAAGCCGGGCCCGGGCATGTTCGTTTGAGTGCGCAAAGCATCATGGTTGTTGCTTGTTCGTTTGTTGGCCTTGCGTTGTCCTTCCTCGGTGGACAAATGTCTGGTTTCTTCCGTCAATATGTATTCATAGTTTGGTGTATATAGTAGTACTTTGGATTCATTGAAGTGATTGGCAAATCTTATCTTATCTGTATAGGCTTAGCGGGTATAAAACCACAGCCTCACAGTGCGGGCTTGTGAAAAATAAAATAATAAACACAGCATCATGTTTGGTTCAATAACTGCTGCTGCGTTCTTATGTCCTTTGCTTGTTTGCTGATGTGAGGAGCTCGAGAATTTCTGAGGAGCAAGTGGGGCCTCTCGCGCACTCAACGCAGATCTAAGGTAAAGCCGAACCGAAAGCCTGGGGTGAGAAATAATTTCCTATTATATCAATCTTTTTTATGAATATCGAAACCTTTTTTTTTTAAATAACGTTTGATCTCGTTAGCAAGGTCATTTTTAGCACTCCATTTTAGTTCTTGATGCTGTATTTTCCCTAATTCCATCCTGAAGGGACAGGCCACTGTCTTAGGTAAAATATTTCAGTCTATACTTGTCGTCCGCCAAATACACTGGGCATTAAATAAATTACCAGCACACTCTTGGTGTGCAAGATTTCGGTGAACTGTTCTTGCATACATGTAGTTTCAACTCGTACAAGGAAATGGTTGTTTCAGTAGCCTTGTGTGGTCGTCTGTGAACCGGAAACGACTAGTCCAAGCAAAGCTGGCACGTATTCCAGTGGCCAAATCAGTAGTTGGGCATTTCTTTGATGTACGATTTTTTTTCCCGTTGATTTTTCCGTTCAGTTATGACTGCATAACTTTGCAGTGGTCCAAATAAAACACCAGTAGTAGTTGTAGTAGTAGTTTATTTCAACACGTTAACATATGTTTTGGAAATAGTTATTTATAGTACTCTAGTTGAATGACCTTGCGCCTCTTTCAACTTTTCTCCGAGTGTTGACATGTGGCCGCTCAACATCGATTATAAAACCACAGGAAACCCAGACATAGAGATACCTTCTTAGGTATCGTCCACAGGTATCCGGATGTTTTTGAATCCGCAACTTTTTGAAAACGCTTCCCAGAGTTTATTTTTTTGAATACGCTGTGAATACGGCGTCGTGTGGACGGTCGAATCCGTATATTTTTGAATACGCTGATCTGATCAAAAAGTTGCGGATCCATCAACCGGTCTCACCCGATACGTGTGGACAGGAGGCCAATCAGCAACGAAAAAGTTGCGGATTAAAAAATAACCGGATGCACGTGAAAAGGCTACAACGATTCGAGTATGCTACGTGTAGACGTGATTTTTTTTAAATCCACCATCGAGAAAGGTCCGGATTCGAAAATACGTGTGGACGGGTCTTACTTAAGGGGAGATTTAATGGAGTAAAAGCAAGCGGACGCTACAACAGCAAGAACATACACAGAAACAAGGTACGAAAGTCTCAGCTTAATTATTCCCGCCATGTTTTGCGTCGTCCAAGTCTCCCACACATTTTCTTATAAAATCCAACCTTAATTGTTGCGCTACGCAACGAGTATTACATGTCACACTATGATGCGAGCACCTGTGAAACGAAGAGAGGACATCTCTTGTTTGATGGAACGTTCGATGTGCTATACCTGCTGTGTACAAATGCGTAAAATGCTGGCCCGAAGCCAAAGAATCGAATCGGTCATACAACGACTTTTGTTTTCAATTTGTACTGAACGCGCAAAAGTACTGGCTCGAGGTAAATAATCGAATAGTCAGATCAATATTTTGCGAGTGTTTAGAAAGCAATAATCCAGGCGATTATAAGACATTACAAAGAATATCCCGATATAAAAATATTTGTAATGTCACATGATAGGAACGTGTCATAATCTGTATTCGTCGGAGAAGAGAAAAGACGGGAACATAACTTTACAAAACTGGCCGAGCGCACACTGACGACCACAGTCTTGTTATACAGAAAACCTGCATTTGTTTTTTCTGTGTTTGCACTTCCTGCTGCAACAACAACAACAAAAATGGAAGTAATGTATGGAGCTGGACTGGACTGTTAACTGGACTGGACCGTAGACTACCCCTTGCACTGGAGGATCCACCTGATTCCAGCTGCTGTTGCTCACCATGCCTCCCCGTCGGCTTCCTCAAGTAAACCACGCAACCAATCAACGGTTAACCCGAGTCGAGACAAATCAATGATGTACGCAAATGACATCCTATTTTCTGCAAAGTTTGTAGTATCTTTCAGATAAGACTTTTAAGGCTAGAGGTTATATCCTAAATGCGTAATAGAAAGACAGTCGGCACTCCAACCCACACCAAGAGCAAACAAAAGGATTTTGTCGTTCGTTATACAGAGTGCGTACGTCGCTGAGTGGAAGTCCAAAGTCCAGGCCTGTCTATAGTCCAGTCGTTTCTTTTAATGAGCTCCAAGCCGTTTAGAATTTAATCAGCGGTGGAACCACCGGACCCTATTCCATAAAAATTAGCATATAGCCATCTTGCTCTGGTCAATACCAGTGTTAAACCAGTAGTCAAAGTGCCACATCAATCCTTTATACAAACCGAGTCTTGTTCCGTTCGTCCTTCTCCGTGACTCAGACACGAGAGAAATAACGTTTAGTAATCACCAAATCTCGCGTATATATTGCCATTGGAGTGGCAGTTTGCTACTTATGCACCTCTCACAGTAACACTAACTGACATCTTCCAACTGCCAACATGAACCCACCTAACAGTACATGGGTTGACCTTTATAACAATTGATTATTTTTCTGGCGGTCACCCATTCAAGTACCAACCCGGCCAACCGGAACGCGAAATGAATATTCAGCGATGATGCGCACAAAAATCGTGACGGCGAGGAAAAAATTCTGACTCTCTTGTAAAGATGCCGCTCAAGGTAAGATCTGGGACTATTCAAGTTAAGTAAGCCTGTCGAACCTGTTTACCAAGTTGTTCAAACGATTACGTCACTCATAATAAAAATAATTTAGTAGATCAGTACTTTTAAAGGTTTATATTTGGCTTATATTGTTTCTGTTCAGTTCGAGGTTTGACAGCAACCCAATGTGACAGACGGCTGAAGTATGTCAAGGAAGAAGGAAGACTGTGGCCTGCAGTGCAGCGAAGCTTTTATAACTACGAAACACAAAGTTCGTGCAAAAGCGATTCTCGATGGGGGATTGAGTTGGTTCGTTGTTTTTGGGTCCTTTATGATCCAGTTCGTAGTGTTGGGAGTTCATAACATATTTGGATTGCTGTATATCGAGCTACTGAAGGAATTTGACGAAGGGAAAGCAACGATTGGTAAGTCAAATAATGCTTCATAAAATGCCGGTGTTTACTTGTTGAATCAGTTTTATTTCACTTAGTTCCTCTGCTATTTAGGATTTAATTTCATTAATTTTGGAATTTGTGCCTTGCGACTAAAACATTGCTCGCATTAAAAAAGGTATTGCTAACGAGAGGTTTACCTTGATCCCAGAGTTTTTCTCGCAGAAAACGCTTTCGTGCCACTGAAATCTTTTAGGCCGCTTGAAAACCGTGTGTCGCACGCGCACTGTGCTCAAATTTGACCGGCGTTCTTGTTGAACTGCAGTGCACAACTAATTTATGCGACCTAATTTTGACAAAATACATAGACGGGACTATAGATAAGAGCGGTAGAAGGCAGTTTTGTTTTCACAGTTATATATCTGAAATAATTCAGTGACTCTTATGCAAATACGGTGAAACTTCAAGAGAAGATAATGAGTTCTGTGGTTTTACCTTATGAATTATTTAGTGTGACCTTGCACAATTTGTGCTGAATTGAAATACTAAGCAAAGTACAGAGTTTCTATCCAATCATTCCACATTTGGAAGCGGGTGGCCAGTCTACCTTGATCCAGTAGGTTTTGAGAAAACGAGGCGTTGTCGTCGCGTCATTTTTCGAAGTAGAAATGAACAATTCATTATTGAAGCTAACAAAAGTAAAATTTCAATTTAATACTATGCGAACTAAACAATATGCTTTCAACGCTATTTCAACAATATTTTACGGTGGTGCAGTGGTCGGCTGGCAGTGTGTTTGTCTGCCTGGGAAGCCAGTAAGTTCTAGAGCACTGTTCTATAGACTGTGCAAACGTTATTTTTGATGTCCACACTGATGGATGTGAAATGTTGACAAAATCTCTTAATTTACAATTTTGACAAAAGGCATAGACAGGACTAGACAACAATAGCCAAAAAAGGCATACGTTCTGTTCTTACAGTTGATGCATATCTGAAATAGTTCCCACTCAAGTGGCGTAAAACTTCACCTTTAATAATCAGGAATTCTTTGCCCCCGACCTCCATGAAAATGTCCTGGGCATTTGAGTTTTTTATCGTAAATTTGTGGTGTCAAGTATCCCGCTTGCCTTTGCCTTTCTTTGTCTCACTCGTATTTCTATACTTCAGCCTGGATTGGTTCCTCCGCATTTGGCCTCGCCTTCGTTCTTGGACCTTTTACGACGGCCTTATGTACAAGATATGGCTGCCGTAAGATAACCGTCCTGGGAGCCTTGTTATTTGGCCTGGGCCTGCTGTTGTCATCGTACGTGGACAGCGTGTACCAGTTGTTCTTAACGTACTCGTTAATCTTCGCTGGCGGCTCCAGTTGCTGTTACTATACTTCTGTATTAATTCTTAGCGAGTATTTCTCCAAGAGACTGGTATTTTCTAACGGAATCGGGTTGTCAGGAGGTGGGCTTGGCACTCTGGCGCTAGCTCCGCTGGTCAATTATTTCATAGATGAGTTCCATTGGAGGGAAACTGTCCGAATCCTTAGTGCAACGTCCATTCTTCTTCTCACGAGTGGAGGGATATTTTATGCAGTGCCTGTTCCTTTTGGAGATGATGACACAAAAACGAGTGGCCAAAATCCGGCGGAGCAACCAAAGCTATTTGATGTGTCTCTTTTCAGGAACAAGGCGTTCGTTTTGTGGACAATAGTTGTTGGCCTTGTTTTGTTTGGCTTTTACATACCCTATGTACACCTGGTGAGTAATTTCTTCATGTGTCTGTGTGTTTGATGTCTATCGTTTTATGTCTCTTTTCAGTTCTATATTTTTTTATTCATGCATTAAACTGTCTCTTTTTCTTTGTCTACAATTTATTGCCATATCTGTGTGGTGTGAAAGGCTCAAGTTGAGCAAGTTGAAAATTAGAAGAAATCAGAGCGTTTCTTTTTTGCCGGTGAACTTTCCATGCAAATTAACTCAGTGATTGCTTTGGTTTGCGTTTTCTCTGCTTTTGGTGTAGTGCATGCAAACAGATTTGGCACTACTCTTGGCCAAACGGGAACATTTAAAGGCAAAATAGTGAGATCTGCTCACACAGGCAGCACGTGATAGTGGCGTTTTCTCGCAATGCTAGTTGGTCACCTCTTCAAAATGAACCATGCAATTGCGAAGTAGGTTGTCAATTCTGGTTGAAATTGTTGTCTTGCAGCTTGTGATTAGCTGCATCGTAAGTGCAGTCGAACCCCGCCATTTCAAAGTCGCACGGGACACGAAAAAAAGTTCGAAATAGCGGGTTTTCGAAATAGCCGATAGTAAATGACTGAAAAATTAAATCCAAGGGGATTCAGCTTGACTTCGAAATAACGGGGACTTCGAATTAACCGAGTTTGAAATAGCGAGGCTCGACTGTATTACGCTGATTGGTTTTGGTTTTCGGAAGTCGAACCGCTCTGAACGATGTGATGTAAGAGATCAAAAGTTAGAATTCAGCGGGGCGGTATGGCACTTACAGCAAGATTGAAGTGTAAGAGAAAAAAAACTACTTATATGTCCATCTATTTAGCGGGTACATGCATGAATGTGCTCTATTTTCTGTTCTACCAGGTTCAACACGGACAGGACCTTGGCATTCCCAAAGCTCAAGGTGCAGTGCTGGTGGGCTCAATAGCGCTTTTTCAAACCATTGGCAAGATAGGGTTCGGTTGGCTGTCGGACAATCCTCGAGTAAACCGAATCAATCTGTTCCAAATAAGTCTATTGGTGTGCAGTGTGATGTCGACCCTTCTGCCTGCCTTCACCTCCTTCGAGTCCTTGCTGGTGTATACCATTATATTCGGCTTACATGATGGCTGTTTTGTGGTGCATCTCGCGATACTCACTGGGGATATCGCCGGCAAAAAGAACATGGTGTCTGCTTTTGGAATGATGTATTTTTTCACAGCAGTCCCAATGATGTTGGGGCCTCCGGTTGCAGGTAAGAAATCATATTTGTAAACAATCATATTGTGTTATGTCAAGTTCTAGCCTTTAAAAATTGTCAGGAGAGTCAAAGCGCCAAAAGAAGTACAGTGCTTATTGTGCTTCACTTGATTTTGGTCTATTTGAGACACATCAAACGACGGAGATGAAAATTTGTTGAACTAAATGTTTGTTGTATATCTCGTGCATCAGGAATTGCTTACCCGTAATGCCGCACTAAATACAGTCGAACCCCGTTATTTCGAAGTGCGACGGGACACGAAAAAAAGTTCGAAATAGCGGGATTTCGAAATAGCCGATAGTAAATGTCTGAAAAAATAAATCCAAGGGGATTCGGCTTGACTTCGAAAACCGAGTTCAAAATAACGAGGTTCGACTGTTTGTAAATGTTTTAAAAGGTAGTTGCCATGTCTGAACCTAGAATTAAAATCAAGTGCATCTTCTTCATAGGCTGGATGTATGGCATTATTGATAGCTATGAGCCTGCGTTTTACATGTCCGGCGCCCTCACCGTTTTGGCCGTTTGCCTTCTGTTCTTGGTGCCATTCTTTATTCCACCGGAAGTTGAGCAGGAATGTAATGAAAAACCAGAGGAAGTTAAAATGACAGTGTCCTTGAATTCTTCGAGCAACGTGAATGAAAAGGTTTATCTAGCTCATGAATATAACGACTGCAAAGATAGCAACAAAAATGTACACAATCTCTTACGTGTACCCAATGAAGGCGAAAGGACTTTTACAGCCTCCATGGACAATATTGTGCAAAGATACCTCTCGATGCCCAAACTTGTCGCATGGGAGGACTGCACTTTAAGCAAAATGTTCGCCTATTCTACAGAAAATCTTTGGAGCCTGTTGGATACCAGTCGGGAGACGTCCGTTTAACAATAAAAGTCCCTGCAACTGCTCCTTGCAAACTGCAAGGAGCAGTTGTAGGGACTAGTGGTCAGAGAACTTGCAAAACTAGTTTCAACTTTTATCGGAACTATTCTTTATTTCATTTCAATTATACAAAAAGTATTAAAATAAGTACCTTTCTTTCTGTCTAACATCTGAGCTTTCAGTGTAAAGGTAAATGATTGCCGTTGTATTCGTACGGCCAAACTTTGCTTCTTACATTAGATTTACATTACAATGTACAGTGTACGTGCAACTGACCTGTTTATTTAATTTAGCACATGAATAACAATCGAAATACTGCTTATTACTATAACTTGTCAAAAAAGCTATCCTCGTGACTGGAAATTCTTTGTTGATACAAAATAACGGAGTCTCGACTGAATCATATTTTAGTTACAGCTTGTATCTGTAGAAAATACCCTTTATATGCAATGGCTGTGATTTATACTACCCAAGGCTCAACTGGATCATGGTATCCAGAAAATGAGGACGATCACAGTGTACAAAATTAAGTTACACAAGTGAAACCTCGTCGTCCTCTCACTCGTCTCCAAATCCATTGTTAAAGGTTACAGTTAAGTCTTCGTCGACCCCATATACGAGCCATTTCCACACGCATGCGCAGTTGTAAAGACATTCTGACTGACCACAGAGGACAACAGCTACACTGCTCATGACGCAATTACGACATTAAAAATTCGGAAAGAATATATGAGATTTAAAAGTTTCTAGTAGCTACTGCGCAAGAGTGTAGAAGTGGATCTTCCTGCCGGATGAAATTCTTTGAACTTAATTCAAATGTGTAATTGTCCATTCATTTTAAAGTTATTCGCCTTTTCACTTTCTATAGTCTGAGACCATACCATGGCTTCTAACCAATGAAATGTTCTTTCAAACCTCTCCAACAGCATAACTACCACTAATTACGTCTGCCAGCCACTCAGAAGAGAATATGTATATATTGTATGAATGCACCGGGTATTAATGGCTGATAAAATGCTAGCCTTCAAGTGATACCCGCTCTAAAGACTTCTTATTGCCCAAAAAATCTAAACAATTCGATAATTTTCCTTTCATTCACGAGCCTGTCATTGTAAGTTCTCGCTTCTTGTACTTAAACGAGGTAATCAAACTTTATAATATCACGTCTACAAAAATATTTTTCTGACTATAAAAATCAGTATTACAAAATATCGGGCGATGCTCCACGTCGCTAGGTTCGTCTGTTAGTTCTGAACTACAGACGCATCTTCTCAAATAATCTTGCAATGCAAAGTTAATCAAAGTTGTTGTACGCGTCAAACGACTCCAGGTACTCGGCCAAAGCGCGGTAAATAAACTCGTACTGGTCCTGTAAAACAACAATAAACAACTTCAGAAGAAATCAACCACCAGCCTGGGGTACAAACCACAACAACAACAACTGCGGTTTATTCGAAGCGTGGTAAACCTTAACGTTCTCATCACACTACAATTTAAATTGACTACGGAACGCCGGGGAAGAAATTCAGTTATGTCAGAGAGACCGTTAGAAGGACAAATGAACATTGTGAGCGGTTATCACGTGCTTTCCTCGCGTGACTTTCTCCCTCCCGGTTGGTCGAGAGGACAAAGTATTTACTCTGATTGGTCAGAAAACTTGCAAAACTAGTTTCAACCAATCAACAGGCCAGCTTTTCAACCTGCTACTCACCTTCGTCTGAACCATAGCTGGCCTCTGCTCCCGAAGTTGCTTGACAGTTTGGAAAACATCGACGACAGCCTCCGACTTAAGCCTCTCAATCAGGATGCTCAAGGCACAGAACACGCCCGTTCGGCCCACTCCCGCGCTAAAACGAAGAATATAAGAACAGAGTGAGAAAAAGCACGGCATAACAGAAATGAGTGGACGACCATTCGTTTAACAGGATTGAGTTAAATCACTGTGAGCACAGGCTATGTAGCATGACTGAAAAGACCTTAAGGTAAATAAGCTCAGCGTTACCTGCAATGCACCACGATTGTAGTGTTTCCTGTTGACTGCTGCCAGCGCTGAACCTGACCAATCAGATCGACGAGACCCCCTCCGGACTCGGGGGAGCCCACGTGGGGCCAACCAACGTAATGATACTGTCGCACTACACGTGACGCGCTCTCCTGTGGCATGGGGCGAGTATTGTATTAAGACAGAGACAGAGTTGAAGAATCATTGAGGAAAACTCGTGCGTACGCCAATTAATGCATTATTAATATTAATACATTATTTATTACATAATTAAGAATAATAAAGTAATAAACTATAGTAGTTTAAAATTAGAAATTAGTTTACACAATTATTAGTTTTAGGGCAACAATGAAAATACACTTCGTACAATCAATCGGCAGTTAGTGTTGGTTAACATTTATCCATTTATTTAGAAGACCATTTGTTAGTTGTACTACCTCTTGTTCTGTTAGCTGTGTTATGAGTTACGAAACTTGCCGATGTAAACTGGGAGTCAAAGACGAAAAGAATTTGCTTTTGGGCGAATAAGTAGAACTTACAGAAGAACTGGCAAGATCTACTCCTTGAGGGTGGAATGAAGGCTTGCCTCCGTGAACCATCTGTCAGATGAATTTAGTACATTTTATACTTGAACAACAAGTGGCGATAAATGGTTTCCTCGCGGCATTCGCTCTTATATTTTTAATATGTACACCTTACACACAACAATGGCGATGACATCAAAGCTTCAATGGAATCCTTACATTTGAACAGCGCAACTGGAAACATTTAAGCAGCTTTGTTAGTATGTACGGTATGTACGGTATGTATGTATTTATTTTTTTAGTTGCTGCACAGTTACTATGTACATCCGGGTTTTTGGTTTGTTTTAGTTTACCACGGAAAATCCATTGAGAGCTTCAAGAAAAGGATACATTTAGTTAAAAATACCATTACATAAAAATCAGATGTAGAGTTTTAACTTTTCTAACAGTAAAGTATAAAAATACTGCCAAGGGTTTAAGAAATACATAATTTTACTCGGTTTGTCGCTTTGAAGAAAATTAAAAGAATTAAATTAATAAACAAACAAAAAGTACACGTATGTATTTATCCATACTTACTTTAGTGCTCGTCATTTTGAACTCCCGCATGGTGTAATCTTCATAAGTAGCCTCATTTGTCATCTCCAGCACCATGTTGCCAATAGAGGTGGGTTGCTTACCTGGCCAGTAGCGATGCACTTTTACCTAAACGTGATGCAAAAATTGTATATGAGTGTCTAATAAAATTACATCACGATAATCTCTTCCTTCGATAATCAATCAAAACCTGCGCTAAACTTTCTAAACACCTATAGGTACGTCGACGCAGGCCACCGAGTTACACCTCTGTAAGGCCTGCAAATCCATTGAAATTATACTTTACCTTTCCGCTTTCCTCGACATTGGACAACATGACAACTGTAGAGCTCTCTTGTTCCCAGATCATGCGCCAGAAGTCGGGAATAGTGTCGGGGATGGGGGCCTGGGTGGCAATGAAGGCTCTCTTCTGCATGTAACCATCAATGTAGTTGCCGTTGATATAGTCAGAACCCTCCACTCCCGTTAAGATGCTGAGATGTACTCGAGTTTCGTCAAAAGGCATCACGTTCGCGTAGCGATTCTTGTTCTTGTTGTATGGCATTGTCGCGGCCTGGTACCGTGACATGGGCACGGAACTGCTTCCCAGCCGAGCGAACTCTGCTTCCATCTCTGAGCTGCCTAAAAAACCGGAAAGAGCTGCTTGAGAAATTTTGACTAATGTTACTGCCGAAACGCAACAATTTGCCACTGCTCCCACTCCACTAGTTGACTAACAGAATGCAAAATGTAACATAAAAACGGCAGGACAGAGTTGTGTATGCGCGGTGTAGTTATGTACTGTTGAAGAATGAAACGCCACTCTAACATTTCTCACCTGTGTCAAAGTTCACCTCCATCAGTTTTCGAATGTGGCTTCGCAAATCTTGAACCGAGACTTCGGTGTAACCGCAGAGGATCGCTTCTACCAACACGTCATGGATAAAGATGTACTGATCCTCCGTCTGCACCATCAGGTTCCTGTTGCACCTCATCTGCAACACGAACCCGTACACGTCCACAGTGCTCTCCTGTGCAATGCGCTGCAGCATGGCGTCGATGGTGATCCAGGTCCCGGTGCGACCCACGCCAGCGCTACAGTGCACAACCTGCAGAAGATACACGCGTCAGTGACGTCAACACAGGCAAGGCGCGAAAATGTGGCAAACACACACAGAACGCTTGGCGCGAATAATTGCCTCACTCGGTTTTTTTTTTTTGTTGTTGTTGGCTCTGAAATTATTTTTGAATTGTCTTGTTCAGAATCCCACCAATTATCCAGCCTTTCCTAAGTGAGTTCGATTGTTCGGTAGTCAGGCCATCTTCTGTCTAGAAGCCCTGTTCATATAGAGAAAAGTTGTCCCGGGGACCAGATCGGCGCGCCAACTATTTGCACATGTGTTTGCACATGCCTAAGATCCCCATCGTTCAGGACTCAGTCAACCAATAAATAAACTTCCACTCCCAAGCTCAAAAGGAGGTCCTCTCCACGTTTTAAGGAGAAAATGTTACTAGCGAGAATTGATCCCTGCGCCCTGCTCAATTTTCGTCGACCTCCCAGTACCGCGGAGTATTCTGGGATTCGTCCATACCGCGTCGTCCTGGGACCTTAGTTCTTACGTCAAAGATTTGCAAAAATGTCGAAGAAAAAGGTCCGTCTTCAAAAACGAAGGCATCAAGCATGAAAGCGAAAGCGGAAAACGAGAACATCCTAAGTTCGTCTTTGAAAGCGAATGGAGAAGGTACGTACAAGACAGCGAAAACCAGCCGGCTCCTTTATCTTGCAAATGTGTATCTGACGAACAGAATTTACAACTCAAACCGGACACTACAAACGTGTGAAACACGAGAAGAACCAAGCTCGTCTTCCAAAACGAAGCCAAGGTAGACGAAAGCTTTAAAATACGCCACGAATGATATTTTGTCTCATAATTTGCAGCTATTCGTGAATGAAAATTATGCAAATCCGAAGTCCAAATTCTAATGCTATCAAATTTCCCGACCAAATTCCCACGCAAGTGTCACTTGACAAAACTGGATTATTCAAGATTTTGTATATTTAGGGCTCGTTCGCACCAGGAAGTTTAGTCGATAATATTTCAGCACCGAGAGCAATATGACGGCTTCTTCAATGTTTGGTAGCAATGTGCTAACATATGTTTTTGGTGGCAAGCGCTGTTTGCACTTCAAATGATGCAAATGTCGATATTAATGTCGTTAAAATTACAAGTGCGACCGGAGCCTTATAGGGCACGTTTTTCTTGTCCATTCATTTATTTCAATGTATGATATTTTCAGCATGGGCGAGGAGAAACTTGCTACTATCGTATTTCTAGTAGTTTCTTAATCAGCTTTCATCTGCGCAAGGTATCAAAAGCCGAATTCTCCACACCGTATGATACATTTATAATGAAAAACCAAAAGTAAAAATCGAAGCGACCACATTCTTAGATCTAAGAATCAAATCACAAACGTAAGACCTCCAGTCGCTTATACGAGAGGTGCAATGGCGCATATAACTTACGATGGGTCCAGAGTTGGGTGGATTAGCCGATGACGACTTCCGAACAAAATTGAGGATAGAAGTTTTACTGGAAGGCACGCCATGGTCAGGCCATGCAGTGTAGTGGTAATGACTGATCATTCGTTCTCCACGTGTCCCCGTCTGCTTTACCATGAACGAGCGGACCACGTAATCACTGAGTTCCATCATATGCATGTTCGTCACTTCGATGTTACCGTAGGTCATGCTACCTTCATCGGGCCAATACTGCTGGCACTTTATTCGGCCTCTTTCTTCACATCGAGTTACCTAAAACAGTGGACAAAACTTGTAAGTTATAGTTCCGCTTACATTTGACCAGTGTTCAATAAACTGTCAAAAGCACTTTTTTGCAATCGTTGGGGCAACCTTTCCGAAATTCTCGGTCAGTCGGGAATAACAGCAAAGTAAACTGTGATTTGTTTTAGCTGGTTGGGTTACAATATGTAATTTGCGCAACTATATTACCATGACAATAGTTCTGGATCCTTTTTCCCAAATCATCCGCCAAAAGTCGTCACAGGTCTCCGGCAGCGGCCCCTGGCTGGCAATGTACGCATTCCTTTTTTGGTAACCGTCCAGGAAATTTGCGTTGATGTAATCAGATCCATGAATCCCTGCGATCCGCGACAGTTGTACGCGCGAGTGATCGTACGCCACGATGTTGTTGTAACGATTCTTAATTCGGTTGTCTGGGTCCAGCGTACCTTCCCAGGTAAATTCGCGGTTCGGTTTGAGCGAGCTGTACTCCTGTGAAAACAGCAAGTCACCATTGGCGTGCAGGTTGCGAACGTGCCGCTCAAACTCGTGCACTGACAGCACTTCTCCTGGCTGGTGGTTGTCTGGAAAGGAGAACGGATCGAAAGAAAAAATGGATGAGACTGCGAGTAATGAGACGTGTGTGCAAGTATTGGTGAATGAGGGAGTATGCAGCGACAGTATAAGTAATGAAAAACAAAATAGAAGGGGGACTCTACAACATGGTCCAATCATAGCATTGTTAAAACTGTAATAATCAAACATTCAAGTAAACGGTCGTTTATTGACAACCTTTAGTTTGACGTGAGAAGGCGTGGGGACTATCCATAGCTCGTGCGCTCAGAAGGCCCGGGAGGGGACTATACTGAAAAGCCGAGGATATCGGTTTAGAATAAATTGTTACATAGTGACTCGTTCATATTGTGGTCGGCACATTGACTCACCGAAAGCACCCGACTCGGCTCTTCGTCTTATCCTGTTTGTCATTCGTCGGATCGGACCTTCACCTTTCTCTCGCAACTCGCAATTTTCTTCTTCACCTTGGGAATTTCTTCTTCGTCTGATGTAATAGATCACAGCAGCGACAACAAGCATGACGAGGATCGGCACCAGCACTGCTGCGACTACAGTTCCTACCGGGAACTTCTTCTCTGTTTTGAACGTGGTGATTTCTAACGATTCGTAATTCCCGTCTGCATCGAAAGAGCGTTGGAAGAAACCGTATCCTACGCCATCCGCCAGTTCCCCATTCAAGAATTCATAAAAGGTTGCTAAAATACAAGACACAACTGGTCATTACATGGCCGCGACTTTAAGTGTTTTTCGGATGACTGTCGAAAGTAATTGTGGGTCTGATTGCTTTGCTTTTGCGTTTGCTATACGCTGTTCGATTGGTCCAGAGACGTTTGGCAGCATTCTTGGCCAGTCAGGAACACAGAAAAAATCGATTGCGAATTTCTAACGCAAGCAAGTAACTAGTGATGGCAATTCCTGGCACTAATGATTGCTTTCTTTTTCAAAATAAAACCAACGCAAATTACTTTTGGCTTCTGATTGAACGACATCGTTTTCTTACAGCCTTTGTGATTTGCGGCGAAATTATTTTGGTTTTGGTTTTTCATAGTCATCCAAAAACGGCTTTAACACTCAAACACTGTTTAGGACTCGCCTCATATAGAGCTACAGCATTATCATCAACAAACCAAAGATGTGACTTACTTCCTGTGTTTCTCCTTTTTCTTCTGCTCTTACTTGCACTTCGGCCATATTTCTTCCCGTTTCCGAGTGGGAACTTCCCCGTAAATTTACCAAAGGAAAACTCGGCTGTTATGTACGGCTCACCACACGTCTGGTTCTCGTAAACTCTCAGATAAGGTTTATTATATTTTGAATCCGAAGAGCTTCCAAGGTCATTCTCATTGCATTTCTCGACAAGAATAAATCGAGTATACCTAATGAAAGAGAAGTAGTGGAAGAAGAAGAATTAGTACTAACGCAAAGGATACGTGCACTGCAACTTTAGAACTTTTTTTTTTTTTCAGAGTAAACACGAAACGTTTCATGAAGTACTCTATACTCACGATACAGGTTTGCCCGAGCGTAAAGTCCTTATGTCCTTTACGGGTACTTCAACAGTTCCAGTGCCGATCGTCATGTCGCCCTGGGTGATTTTGCTCTCTGGTGGCCCTGATTACAAGGGAAAGGTAATTTTAGTGACCCTATTTTTAACCTCGTGATACTCTCGTACCTATTGTACACGAATATACATACTACATTTGTGGCTTGTGCCCATGCCATAAGTGAACCGTACACGGCTTTTAAAGCTTTCTGGCACTCATCAAGTATAGGACGATGAATTTAGTCGCGTGGTGAATTTTGGGTAATGTCACCAGATGCTGGAAAGAACCTGCTGCTGTGTGGCATGAGTTGTCTTGTAGCAGATGCGGTTAAGTGGGGTAAAGGAACTTACACTTCTTAGCCATGAAAATCCTAAAACAGGAGGAAAGCCCGTCTCCTACTTTCGTATAAGCCAACACGCACACTTTGTATGTTCTGAATTCAGTCAAATCCTTTAGTGACTTTTCCCTTTCTGAACTATTAGCCTCTGCAATTTTTTTCTCCCCACTGGGTAAATCGTAGTAAATGATTCGGTAGCCCGTGATTGCTCCATTCTGATGATCTTTTGGTACGTTGCCCCATTGTACCAGGATGCTTGACGAGCTCGTGTTGTGACCACGAACATTAGCGGGAGGTGCACTGGGCTCTGGTAAGTAACAAGTCTCATTCCAATTAGTAGCAGAAAAATATTCGCAAAAACAATACAACAACATATGCGTGAAAGGCAGATCAACTACAACACAGTATCACTATATGACCTGTTCAATGTAATGCTGTTCAGAGATCTTAACGCAAACCCGGGTTAGTTGACCATGTTATTGTAAAGTTAATAGCAAAATGCTTTACAGTTTCATTTAGAGCGGCCCTGTTACTAATCTCGTAAGACTCTTCAAACTGTATTTAATTTAAAGAGACCCTCTCACCGTAGATGCTTTGTGCGCCCATGTTTATATTTACTTCCGGACCTCGACTTTCCCGAGGCGCCCACGTTGTGACTGATCAATCTGACCAACGCTGCTTGTCATACTCAATACACTTTCTGAGTTTGTGCTAATTTATTTCGCGATAAAACGTAGAATCAAAGCAGCAAGGCAGCTGTAAGCTCGCGAATTTGTAAAAAGTACTTTTGCGGGAGTGGGTATTTAATAGAACTGGCTCAAGGCCACATCGTAAAAATTGCTCAATTTTAGGTATGTGGAAGTTCGCATCCGTTTCCACGGGCCTCCACTTTTGCTGAACCGTGTATTCGATTTAGTCTCAGTTTTGAAAACCCTCATTTACGAGGCGGCAGAGGGTGAAAATTATAAAACTTAGACGCTCGAAATGGGAGAATTTAAAATTCTTCACCGAGCCCAAATCTTTGAACCGGAAGGAGACCTTCCGGAGTCGCACTGAAAAAAGTCTATCCGTGACTTCATTATTCATGTCATGCACAGCTTATGTTCAACATCTACATATTCATCAGAGGCCATGATACTCCAGCCTGGGCTGCATTCAAGCTAAATACGTGCTTAAAGAAAACACGCCTTTCTTCTTTTGGCTGAATTTCAAGTCGAATAAGTTTAAATAAAATCTGATAACTTGTTGACATTATTTGCGGTTTTGGTCAAATTCATTTTCGAATTCTTCTTCTCTCAGTTCTCTATAGCATTTTTCATTGTTGGCGAAAACTATGCGAAGCAAAGCAAATATAATCAAACGATAGAAATATTTCGACAAGCTGAAGTCGCTCGATCGCGATCAGGGCTGTCAGTGGTCACGGGTCTTTCAACTTTGACTTACGCTTGTCAAACCGAGAATTTACCAAAACCTCTGTGATAATGGTTCTGAGGTGCAACAGATCTACTGGCAATTCAGGAATACAATGATAACAATCAAAATAACTCCAAAAAACGTCTTCCCATCTCTTCGTTTCTTCATGCGTATTCACTGATGCTCAAATTTCAAAGGCAATTGTTGACACAACATGACGGACTGACGCAGTCTTAACTGCAGTAAGGTGGGATGCTTAAAAATGAACCCTCGCCTGGGTTACCCCGGTCTAGCCAGGACCTGATTTGTGGGCCGGGCTAGCCAGGCTTACCCCGGGATTCCCCGGATTTTTATCTTGGGGTAAGCCCGGTCAAAGCCCGGCCTTGGGCCAGGCTTACCCCGGTAAACTGGCCAAGCTTTGACCCCCGAAAACCTCGGTCTGACCGGGCTTTTGATGCAAGGGTGATGATAGTCCATGATAGTGCATGATAGTTCGTGTTCAAACGCGCGTGATAGTTTGAACTATCATCGACTATCATCACCGTTAGATCGTGCCTTAAGACAGACACTCTCAAAACCAGTTCCAACTGTCCGTTTTAGATAAGTGCCCGTCTTAAATAGAGTTCAGCTAGAGTAGCTGGTTGGACCGCTCCTGCCAGGTATTCGTCTTAAAGAGATGTCCATTTTGGAGGGGTGTCAGTTAAAAGGAGTTTAATAGACCCTTAAACTAATATTGAGTTGTCAGTTCAGTGAAGAGTTACAACACGCCTGTCACCAAAAAAGAGCACAAAATAGCACTTACTGTCTTCCTCGGTGTACTTAACAGAACAAATCACTGGGCCGTCTCCTTTGACAGTGAACGCCAACACGCAGACATTGTAACCCGTATGCTCATTTAAGTCCTTCAACGTCAATTCTCTCTTAGACGCAGCCACTTTAGCTGTCCTGTTCACTACACTTGTTAAGTTTCGGTCAATGACTTTGTAACCTCTGATGATTCCGTTTTGATCCAGCAGTGGTACCTCTCCCCACTTTACAAGAATACTTGTGGAACTCACGACGGAAAGTGTGATACTGCTTGGTGGAGCTTTGGGTCCTGGTAAGGGAACATAGTGGATGTATGTAAATAGCTGTTTGCAAAAATTAATATATGTACAAATACCTAGTGCATCATGGAAATGATCTGAGTTCTAAAATAAACACAAAACCACACAAATCATTAAAGTATAACACCAAGAAGATATCTACTGTAAGTTCAAAATGTATAAATTATTGGCTTCCAAACAAAATTGCCAACTTAAACTTTTCCCACAATACACTTGATCAGTAGGTTGGTTGTGATCGTCCGGGTTAGAGTAGTCTCCAGAAAGACTGTCGTTGGTGACTGACGTTTCGACTACCTGAGCGGAAGTCATCTTCAGAGTCAAGTGAAAAGTATTCGTCAGATGGCGGTATATATGTCTCTGGTCGTAGAAGTGATTGGTCCGTAATGTCGGCCTATGGTTGGTCGAGTCGGCTTGGTTGTGTTGATGTTGTTGATGTCAGTTGATGTTCTTTTGTCCTGTTGATGAGTCTATTGTTCGTTCGGTTGCGTTTGATGTCATCTATCAGTCGTTTGTAAGGTGCCGGTAATTGTTGGCATCTGTTGAGAGGTTTCCGTTCTAAGTTTGTGTACCAGCTTTCCAGTGTAAGTCGTTGGTAGTAGTTGGTACTGTGGCTGATGCATTCAGCAGAGTCCCAGTTGATGTCGTGTTTAGTCTGTCGGTGATGTTCAGAAATGTGATTTCTGATGTCGCCGTTTCTGGTAGCTCGTTTGTGTTCAGTAAGTCTCGTGTTCAGGTTTCTGCCAGTTTCACCGATGTATAGGTGGCTTTGCAGTCAGTACAAGATATTCTGTATACTGTTCCCTGTCTGTTGATGGGTTCGTCTTTGTCCTTTACGTTGGTCAGTAAGTCGCGTAGAGTCGTGATGGGTTTGTGGGCTACCCGGATCAACACAACCAAGCCGACTCGAACAACCATAGGCCGACATAGGCCGACATAACGGACCAATCACTTCTACGACCAGAGACATATATACCGCCATCTGACGAATACTTTTCACTTGACTCTGAAGATGACTTCCGCTCAGGTAGTCGAAACGTCAGTCACCAACAACAGTCTTTCTGGAGACTACTCTAACCCGGACGATCACAACCAACCTACTGTTCACACTCCTGGGTTCAAACCATTTGCCAATACACTTGATATTAGCTATTAACAAGAAACTCTTTTTAATAAGGAAATATGCACGGATGTTGTTCCGAGCATATTATGCTATACCATGCAGGATCGAAGTTTAGGGATTTTGCCTTCAGTCCGCAAAAAAAAGAAAACTAGGTCTAGGCAATCCCGAAATAGTTGTTGTATCAAAATATAAATAATCCGCACAAAAGCATCACGTGACCATAAAAAACTACAATGCGATCAAAGATAAACATGGGATTACTTTGCAAAAATACAGTATATCTGGATGATTATATAATTCTTAAGAGCAACAAAACTTAAAAATACATATCCCCTTTCGGCACGCTTAAACCAACAAAAGGACACAAAACATGGAACGTTACGGCTACCTAATTGTGGCGAACAACTACTCACCAGTGCATGTAAACAACAGATGACATTAAGATTAAAACTTACTGTCTTGAGCCGTAACATTCAAAATGCAACTCTCCGGACCGTCTCCTTCAACAGTGAAAGCCAACACACAGATCTTGTAGATTGTGAACTCGTTCAAATCGTTCAACGTTTGCTGTCTAATTCCTGAACCGCTCAAATTTTTAAAAGTTTCTTCTCCACTTTTATTGTATTTGACGCGATATCCAAGGATGATTCCATTCTGATGAGGAAAAGGTACTTCGTCCCACTGCACCACAATAGTTCTTGAACTCGTGTTATGGACTCGCACATTACTGGGAGGTTTAGCGGGATCTAGTAAAAAATATATATATATATCCATTTATTAATACCATGATATGACAGAATGGTACTTACACGACCGGATGAACGTGTCAAGAGAAATCTTTACAGTGTCAGAGATGTGAAAACATAACTCAAGGGACAAAAGCAATGTGGACCAGATAAAACATTACCAGCTCAACACAGACCATTAAACATATGCTTTAACTTTCTGTCGTAGAAAAGTGTTGTCTCAAAATAATATCACAATCTCCACATTAGTCAATGTAAAGAAAACACGACTAACGACAATCCTCCTCGATTTTATATCATAGTCATCACAAAGGCACTAGAAGATTAAAACTTACTGTCTTGAGCAGTGACATTCAAAATGCAACTCTCTGGACCGTCTTCTTTAACAGTGAAAGCCAACACACAGATCTTGTAGATTGTGAACTCGTTCAAATCGCTCAACGTTTGCTGCCTATTTCCTGAACCGCTCAAATTTTTAAAAGTTTCTTCTCCACTTTTGTTGTATTTGACGCGATATCCAAGGATGATTCCATTCTGATCAGGAAAAGGTACTTCGTCCCATTGCACCACAATACTTCTTGAACTCGTGTTATGGACACGTACATTACTGGGAGGTTGAGCGGGTTCTGGTAGAAAAATATCCGTTTATTAATATCATGAAATGAATGATTGGTACTTACACGTCAGACAGACTCCGGATGAACGTGTCAGTAAAACTGTTTACAGTAAATAGACGACAAAACATAACTCAAGGGACAAAAGCAACGAGGACCAGAGAAAACATTACCAGCTGACAGACCATTCAACATATGCTTTAACTTTCTGTCGTAGAAAAGTGTTGTCTCAAAATAATATCACAATCTCCACATTAGTCAATGTAAAGAAAACACGACTAACGACAATCCTCCTCGATTTTATATCATAGTCATCACAAAGGCACTAGAAGATTAAAACTTACTGTCTTGAGCAGTGACATTCAAAATGCAACTCTCTGGACCGTCTCCTTTAACAGTGAAAGCCAACACACAGATCTTGTAGATTGTGAACTCGTTCAAATCGCTCAACGTTTGCTGCCTATTTCCTGAACCGCTCAAATTTTTAAAAGTTTCTTCTCCACTTTTGTTGTATTTGACGCGATATCCAAGGATGATTCCATTCTGATCAGGAAAAGGTACTTCGTCCCATTGCACCACAATAGTTCTTGAACTCGTGTTATGGACACGTACACTACTGGGAGGTTGAGCGGGTTCTGGTAGAAAAATATCCGTTTATTAATATCATGAAATGAATGATTGGTACTTACACGTCAGACAGACTCCGGATGAACGTGTCAGTAAAGCTGTTTACAGTAAATAGACGACAAAACATAACTCAAGGGACAAAAGCAACGAGGACCAGAGAAAACATTACCAGCTGACAGACCATTCAACATATGCTTTAACTTTCTGTCGTAGAAAAGTGTTGTCTCAAAATAATATCACAATCTCCACATTAGTCAATGTAAAGAAAGCACCACTAACGACAATCCTCCTCGATTTTATATCATAGTCATCACAAAGGCACTAGAAGATTAAAACTTACTGTCTTGAGCAGTGACATTCAAAATGCAACTCTCTGGACCGTCTCCTTTAGCAGTGAAAGCCAACACACAGATCTTGTAGATTGTGAACTCGTTCAAATCGTTCAACGTTTGCTGTCTATTTCTTGAACCGCTCAAATTTTTAAAAGTTTCTTCTCCACTTTTATTGTATTTGACGCGGTACCCAAGGATGATTCCATTCTGATCAGGAAAAGGTACTTCGTCCCACTGCACCACAATAGTTCTTGAACTTGTGTTATGGACACGTACATTACTAGGAGGTTGAGCGGGTTCTGGTAAAAAAAATATCCATTTATTAATATCATGATATGACAGATTGGTACTTACACATCAAACAGAGTCCAGATGAACGTGTAAGTAAAAATTATTACAGTACAGAGATGACAAAGCATAACTCAAGGGGCAAGAGCAATGTGGACCAAAAAAAACATTACCAGCTGAACACAGAGCATCAATATATGCTTTAGTTCTCTGACGTAGAATAGTGTTGTAGCAACAAAACATTACAATCTCGACATTAGTCAATTGAACAAAAAAAACACACAAAAAACAAAAAACAAAAACAAAACAAAAACAAAAACAAACACAACTAACGTCAATCCTCTTCTATTATATCATAGTCATCACTAAGACACTGAAAAATTAAAACTTACTGTCTTGAGCAGTGACATTTACAATGCAACTCTCTGGACCGTCTCCTTCAACAGTTAAAGCCAACACACAGATCTTGTAGATTGTAAATTCGTTCAAATCGTTCAACGTTTGCTGCCTATTTCCTGAACCGCTCAAATTTTTAAAAGTTTCTTCTCCACTTTTATTGTATTTGACGCAATATCCAAGGATGATTCCATTCTGATCAGGAAAAGGTACTTCGTCCCACTGCACCACAATAGTTCTTGAACTCGTGTTATGGACACGTACATTACTGGGAGGTTGAGAGGGTTCTGGTAGAAAAATATCCGTTTATTAATATCATGAAATGAATGATTGGTACTTAAACGTCAGACAGACTCCGAATGAACGTGTCAGTAAAACTGTTTACACGACAAAACATAACTCAAGGGACAAAAGCAACGAGAACCAGAGAAAACATTACCAGCTGAACACAGAGCATCAATATATGCTTTTACTCTCTGTAGTACAAAAGTGTTGTCTTAAAAAATATCACAATCTCCACATTAGTCAATGTAAAAAATACACGACTAACGACAATCCTCCTCGATTTTATATCATAGTCATCACAAAGGCACTAGAAGATTAAAACTTACTGTCTTGAGCAGTGACATGTACAATGCAACTCTCTGGACCGTCTCCTTCAACAGTGAAAGCCAACACACAGATCTTGTAGATTGTAAATTCGTTCAAATCGTTCAACGTTTGCTGCCTATTTCCTGAACCGCTCAAATTTTTAAAAGTTTCTTCTCCACTTTTATTGTATTTGACGCGATATCCAAGGATGATTCCATTCTGATCAGGAAAAGGTACTTCGTCCCACTGCACCACAATAGTTCTTGAACTCGTGTTATGGACACGTACATTACTGGGAGGTTGAGCGGGTTCTGGTAGAAAAATATCCGTTTATTAATATCATGAAATGAATGATTGGTACTTAAACGTCAGACAGACTCCGAATGAACGTGTCAGTAAAACTGTTTACACGACAAAACATAACTCAAGAGACAAAAGCAACGAGGACCAGAGAAAACATTACCAGCTGAACACAGAGCATCAATATATGCTTTTACTCTCTGTAGTACAAAAGTGTTGTCTTAAAAAATATCACAATCTCCACATTAGTCAATGTAAAAAATACACGACTAACAACAATCCTCGATTTTATATCATAGTCATCACAAAGGCACTAGAAGATTAAAACTTACTGTCTTGAGCAGTGACATTCAAAATGCAACTCTCTGGACCGTCTCCTTTAGCAGTGAAAGCCAACACACAGATCTTGTAGATTGTGAACTCGTTCAAATCGTTCAACGTTTGCTGTCTATTTCTTGAACCGCTCAAATTTTTAAAAGTTTCTTCTCCACTTTTATTGTATTTGACGCGGTACCCAAGAATGATTCCATTCTGATCAGGAAAAGGTACTTCGTCCCACTGCACCACAATACTTCTTGAACTCGTGTTATGGACTCGCACATTACTGGGAGGTTGAGCAGGTTCTGGTAGAAAAATATCCGTTTATTAATATCATGAAATGAATGATTGGTACTTACACGTCAGACAGACTCCGAATGAACGTGTCAGTAAAACTGTTTACAGTAAATAGACGACAAAACATAACTCAAGGGACAAAAACAATGAGGACCAGAGAAAACATTACCAGCTGAACACAGAGCATCAATATATGCTTTTACTCTCTGTAGTACAAAAGTGTTGTCTTAAAAAATATCACAATCTCCACATTAGTCAATGTAAAGAAAACACGACTAACGACAATCCTCCTCGATTTTATATCATAGTCATCACAAAGGCACTAGAAGATTAAAACTTACTGTCTTGGGCAGTGACATTCAAAATGCAACTCTCTGGACCGTCTCCTTTAGCAGTGAAAGCCAACACACAGATCTTGTAGATTGTGAACTCGTTCAAATCGTTCAACGTTTGCTGTCTATTTCTTGAACCGCTCAAATTTTTAAAAGTTTCTACTCCACTTTTATTGTATTTGACGCGGTACCCAAGAATGATTCCATTCTGATCAGGAAAAGGTACTTCGTCCCACTGCACCACAATACTTCTTGAACTCGTGTTATGGACTCGCACATTACTGGGAGGTTGAGCGGGTTCTGGTAGAAAAATATCCGTTTATTAATATCATGAAATGAATGATTGGTACTTACACGTCAGACAGACTCCGAATTAACGTGTCAGTAGAACTGTTTACAGTAAATAGACGACAAAACATAACTCAAGGGACAAAAGCAATGAGGACCAGAGAAAACATTACCAACTGAACACAGAGCATCAATATATGCTTTCACTCTCTGTCGTAGAAAAGTGTTGTCTTAAAAAATATCACAATCTCCACATTAGTCAATGTAAAGAAAACACGACTAACGACAATCCTCCTCGATTTTATATCATAGTCATCACAAAGGCACTAGAAGATTAAAACTTACTGTCTTGAGCAGTGACATTCAAAATGCAACTCTCTGGACCGTCTCCTTTAACAGTGAAAGCCAACACACAGATCTTGTAGATTGTGAACTCGTTCAAATCGTTCAACGTTTGCTGTCTATTTCTTGAACCGCTCAAATTTTTAAAAGTTTCTACTCCACTTTTATTGTATTTGACGCGGTACCCAAGGATGATTCCATTCTGATCAGGAAAAGGTACTTCGTCCCACTGCACCACAATAGTTCTTGAACTTGTGTTATGGACACGTACATTACTAGGAGGTTGAGCGGGTTCTGGTAAAAAGAAATATCCATTTATTAATATCATGATATGACAGATTGGTACTTACACATCAAACAGAGTCCAGATGAACGTGTAAGTAAAAATTATTACAGTACAGAGATGACAAAGCATAACTCAAGGGGCAAGAGCAGTGTGGACCAAAAAAAAACATTACCAGCTGAACACAGAGCATCAATATATGCTTTAGTTCTCTGACGTAGAATAGTGTTGTAGCAGCAAAACATTACAATCTCGACATTAGTCAATTGAAAACAAAAAAAAAAAAAAAAAAAAAAAAAAACATGACTAACGTCAATCCTCTTCTACTATATCATAGTCATCACTAAGACACTGAAAGATTAAAACTTACTGTCTTGAGCAGTGACATTTACAATGCAAGTCTCTGGACCGTCTCCTTCAACAGTGAAAGCCAACACACAGATCTTGTAGATTGTAAATTCGTTCAAATCGTTCAACGTTTGCTGCCTATTTCCTGAACCGCTCAAATTTTTAAAAGTTTCTTCTCCACTTTTATTGTATTTGACGCGATATCCAAGGATGATTCCATTCTGATCAGGAAAAGGTACTTCGTCCCACTGCACCACAATACTTCTTGAACTCGTGTTATGGACTCGCACATTACTTGGAGGTTGAGCGGGTTCTGGTAGAAAAATATCCGTTTATTAATAGCATGAAATGAATGATTGGTACTTACACGTCAGACAGATTCCGAATTAACGTGTCAGTAGAACTGTTTACAGTAAATAGACGACAAAACATAACTCAAGGGACAAAAGCAACGAGGACCAGAGAAAACATTACCAGCTGAACACAAAGCATCAATATATGCTTTTACTCTCTGTCGTAGAAAAGCGTTGTCTTAAAAAATATCACAATCTCCACATTAGTCAATGTAAAGAAAACACGACTAACGACAATCCTCCTCGATTTTATATCATAGTCATCACAAAGGCACTAGAAGATTAAAACTTACTGTCTTGAGCAGTGACATTTAAAATGCAACTCTCTGGACCGTCTCCTTCAACAGTGAAAGCCAACACACAGATCTTGTAGATTGTGAACTCGTTCAAATTGTCCAACGTTTCCTGCCTCTTTCCTGAACCGCTCACATTTTTAAAAGTTTCTTCTCCACTTTTATTGTATTTGACGCGGTACCCAAGGATGATTCCATTCTGATGAGGAAAAGGTACTTCGTCCCACTGCACCACAATAGTTCTTGAACTCGTGTTATGGACTCGCACATTACTGGGAGGTTTAGCGGGTTCTAGTTTAAAAGAAATCCATTTATTAAGACCATGTTATGACAGAATGGTACTTACACGTCAGACAGACTCCGGATGAACATGTCATTAAAAATCTTTACAGTATAGAGATGACAGAACATGGGAGGAGCCGAAGCCGGGTTGAGCCGTAAGTACCCGTTGCTAACCAAGCTGTTTTAATCCCAGTTAACTGCGGCGAACAAAGGTGTAAGCAAAACAGCACGCAAGCGCCTCGATCCTTGGGGTGAGAATGTTTCCCGTGGGGCAAACGCCAGCCTGCTGAGCTGCTTTGTGAAAGCCGGATATCAAGAATTCACTGAGCTTTGGGGCTGTTTGCTGTATCTTTTGAGTCTCTTCAAAGTTTGTCATTTTTTCTTCGACAAATGGGCTGATACACTAAACTATTGCGCAAATTTAAAGTAGCCGTCCGTTGCCGAGTATTAAAATTGACAACTTTCTATCATACCAAAATAAGCTGATACGCAAGATTGAAGCGTATATCAGTCTTGGAAAAAAGCCAATCACTGCAAAAAACGGTTTTTCCTGACTTTGACTTCACTTCCGTGCAATATTCCCTCCCAAAGATTCGTGTCGGAACATCCACTTCCTGGGAACATTGCAGCAACTAAGATTCTGTCTAGTCAGGTAGTAATAGAAAGATCCCAAATGGCTGAAATTTGGTCCAAAAAAAGCCTGTCGTAGAAAAGTCTTGTCGCAACAAAACATTACAGTCTCGACATTTAAGTCAATGGAAAAGAAAACACGACTAACGACAATCCTCCTCGATTTTATATCATAGTCATCACAAAGGCACTAGAAGATTAAAACTTACTGTCTTGAGCAGTGACATTCAAAATGCAACTCTCTGGACCGTCTCCTTCAACAGTGAAAGCCAACACACAGATCTTGTAGATTGTGAACTCGTTCAAATTGTCCAACGTTTCCTGCCTCTTTCCTGAACCGCTCACATTTTTAAAAGTTTCTTCTCCACTTTTATTGTATTTGACGCGGTACCCAAGGATGATACCATTCTGATCAGGAAAAGGTACTTCGTCCCACTGCACCAGTATACTTGTAGAACTGGTGTTATGTACTCGTACATTACTGGGAGGCTTGGTGGGTTCTGGCAAAAAGAATATTGAAGCGTTAGTTTCTTGAAAACGGCAGTCACCAAGTTTTAGTCAGAGTAAAATTCGGACGAATAAACTCAATAAGTAAAAAATAGATGAACTATACATGGCGTGGATGTTTCGTATACAGAAACGGACATAGCAAATGTTATGTGTAGAAAAAGCACATATATAATAAAACAAGTAAACATCAATGTGGAAAAGCTAAATTCGAATGAAGAAGCTTAGGCTAACATTTCAATAGTTAGCCCTTCGTCGGAGCTTGCATTTGCGCGCTCAAAACGTCAACTTGAACTTCTTTACGTTCCCCATATTTTCACCTGATTTATCATTTGTTTTATCTCAATGCCGACGCAGTCCAAAATTAGTTCTCACGAGTGATACTATACTAGTACCCTGGGTACCAGAGGTTTCTTTTTCTCGGAAGCTCCGAGCTGCGCGGTCGCGTAGGGCTTGGGGCGAAACCACGGGCGGACAGCCCTCCTCCGTCCGTGGTTTCGCCCCCAGCCCTACGCAGCCGCGCAGCTCGGAGCTTCCAAGAGCGAGAAACCTCTGGCACCAAGAACTCCGTCCTGCCACGTCCACTAGATTTCTTTTAATGGTTTTAGTATTTGACTTATACACTGCGACTTTGGTTCGGCAGAAATTAACTTCATAACCGGAATGTAATTTCCCGAATTAAGTATATTTCAGGATTTACGGATGAATTTATTCCCAAAGCCCCGATTTGTTTCCGGGCTATCCTTGGAACTGATTAATTTACCTCAAAATTGTGTTGCTGCAGATAATGAACTCGACTGCATTCTGAACTACAAACTTACTGTGTTGCTCAGTTTTCTTGGTGATGAAGGAACTAAGTGGACCAACTCCTTTGCTGTTAAACGCTTGCATAGCAAAGTCATACCACGTGTGCTCCTCAAGTCCCATTAGGTTGCGAGTAACTACATCTCCGCCATTCACTGTGATGTTGGTTAAATTTGAATTTCCCGACAAACCATTTGCCGTGTTGTTCAGCTGATACACAATGTAATAACCCGTTATATTACCTCTGGCATCCTCCTCGGAAAGAACCTGGAAATGGGTAGCACATGATCGTTCAGTTGTACATAATTGACAATTCAGAGCAATTCTGTTGGCAGACTTTCAAAAGATAATATATAATTTTCACAACAATTTCGAGTATTGATTGCGATAAGCGGAAACACATATTGTAAATAACACAATTTTTAAATTAATTAAAATTAGAGTAATTAAAATTACTCTATTGGAAACAATTCTTGATGCCGAAATATCTTTCAATTTAAGGCAAGGTAACACAACTCGCAAAACTCTTCGAGAAACAGAAGAGCGATTGCTCCTTTCAAACTCTTATTCTTACAAAAGCACAAGATGGAAATGTGCGCTGTATATGCTGTGCGCGTGCGCTTGCCCCTTCAGATGCGCAAGGTCTGGGAGAGCGATGGCCTTCTCTCCTTAAGGGAGCTCACTCTTCCCAGAAAGAGCGGGTTTCTTTGGCGCTCACACGATTGGGTTTGTTTTGCAGTCTACCGAATGATAATATGAGGAAAAGTTCTGATCTTGTGAGGTTCCTTTACGTAAGTATGAAGCCTTGTTATTTTAAAACGGCAAAGCCTATATTTTCACTCTCCAAAAAATATACCAAAAATCGGTCTTAGATTTTCCTATTTGGAGGAAGATGTAAATTTTATGCCCGTGACACATAAGACGGTCAGGCTTGCCACACCAGCAGTTTTTTTGTGCCTACTTACATTCCATTCTATACTGACTGCAGTTGCACTGGTAACAACCACCGAGAAAGTTGGAGCTTTAGATGGGTCTGTGAGTTAAAAGACAAGGAGTCGATATGATGTGATTAATGCACAGACTTTTTTAAGGGGGAGGAATTTGTATACTTTTTAAAAATCTTGATAAGAGGGGCTCAGTGTATGTATGTAACATGAACATAATCCTCCAGTCATGTGACCACAAAGGTTTGAGTCTTGTCAAAACCCTAATTATTTTAGAGCTATATCTTTTGAGCAATTGTTGAAGCTGCTTTATAACTTAATGTGAGTTAATAACTGTTTAACTTGAATATGCCCATAATAATCACATAAGAATAATTAGCAAATATACTGTTGCAATTGGGAAAAATTAGTGTGCATAACACACACACACAAAAATTGAAATTTACCTTCTTCATTAGTCGTAACAAGAAGCTGGGAGCTACTTCCACTGGTCCCAATGTCATTCCTTGCAGTGACTTTTATCTGATAATCTCTGAATGGATAAAGTTTTCCAATAACAACTGTTTTGTTGGTAGTAGTGCATCCTTCAGCTGATATTGAGCCATCACAGGTGATGTTTGGCACCGCTTCTTCATCACGTGTAATAGTAACTTTGTAATCCAAAATGTTGCTGTTTCCATCAAAACCATTTGACCAGGAGATGGCAATGCTTCTAGATGACTTTGAATTGAAAGTGATGTTTGTAGGTGGATCAGGGGCAGCTGAAAAAAAAACAAACAAACAAACTAACTAACTAACTAACTAACTAACTAACTAACTAAAACAAAAAAAACAAAGTAATTGACACCTATGTAGTCAGCTGCACCCACAGATAAAATGCACCTCTTAATTGGAGCTCAAATTTGGGAAACAGAAATCATAGAAGGAAATCAAAGCTTTCAGTCAATATGAACAAAACATAAAGATAGCTGGACTGAGAAACAATGGTATTATTGGGGTACAAAACTTCTTTTTTTGGTGAGGATTTCGTAAATGAAGGTATATACCTGGCATAATTGCATTATCAAATTTTTTGCTATTGGCATACTAGAATCACAGTATTCACAAACATCCCTCCTCTACCCTATTTTGGAGACTAAGTTCAAGATGAACTTGTGTGACCTGATCAAAAGTGTACAAAAGGAAATCACTATTTTGATGCAAGGAGGACTGATTGATTGATCGACTAATTTGGGTGATGCATCATTGATGATCGATATTATTAGCCACTGTTGTAATGGAAAAACCCCTAACAACTTACTCTGAATGATAATCAATTTTGTTGCTGAGTTGTTTCCTGCGCTGTTCATCACAAAACAGGTGTAACTGCCACCATCTTCTCTTTTACTGGAATTAATACTCAATACCTGGTAACTTGACTGAACATTAACATAGATTCGGTTGTCATTGATAACAACTCCACTATTGTTCACAAGCAATTCATCTCCTTTCTTCCAAAGTACTGTTGCTGGTTCAGAGGCATTGAAGCTGCAGTTGAGATGGATTTGTGTTCCAATAACAACCCGTCCACTGTTATTATGTGTAAGAGACACTTCTGGAACATCTGCAAAAATAATGTTTTGCATAAAACAGTCAACTGTGATTATTTTCAGCAAACAACACATTCTAACTACTGGAGACAGCTGCATCTGCAACCTTCACAAATTTTATGATGGAATATTTCAAGTCAGGGGTTGAAATTAAGCCCCACAGGGATGAGAGATAGAGCTCTCTGGGGGTGGGGTCTTGGGGCTAACACTGACTATTGCTCAAAAATGCACTTTTATTATTCAAACTCAACTATAACTATAAGTTACAGCTAGCACATGATTTTAACCAGCATGCAACTTTACCTAATATATTTTAGCTTCATTTATTTGCTGCAAATAAGTCAGTTTTATTCACATTCAATTACCTAACTCTGCTTAGTATTTTTGTAATCCTTTATAACATAATATAATACAAAATAAAATAAAATAAAATAATACAATACAATACAATATAATATGTAATAAATATAACAAATAAATGTATATAATATTAAATTATATTACATACATTATACATTCTCATAATATATATCTTATAAGACATAAACATAATTATAACATTGTGATTTTTACCACAACACACTAGTTTCTCGCTCTCTGATTGGTCGATTAACCGTGGTAAATAAGAGTCCAGACAACAATATGACGCCAGCTGACGCCAGCGTGTCACGCTTTGCAACGCAAGTCAATGAAATTTTCTTCTATATTTCTAAATATTGTGGTAAAAAACAAATTTCCACTGGTTTGCCATGGTGTGGACTGATACACATGGTCAAAATTAGTTGTGGACTCACTCGGCGAAGCGCCTCGTGAGTCCACAACATTTTGACCATGTGATGATGTAAATCATGGTAAATAAGAGTCCACACCACAGCAAACCAGTGAAAATTTATTAAATATATTATATTAATATCATTAATATAATATAAATCACAATGTTATAATTTAGCTTCACCCAGCATTCTCTTTCATTTAAAAATTGTCCTCAAATTTCCAGGGAGCCAGCCCAATAGGTTTTTCCTGGTTCAGCATGTTTTAGGGTTTAGGAATCATAAAAAAAAAAAAAAAAGAAAAAAAAGAAAGAAAAAAGAAATGGAAGGGGTTTTGGGAATTTTCAACTATTAAATATGGAACAAAGTTTCAGAATTTAATGTCTTCTCAAGTGCTAATAACGATCCTACTTTATTATACAGAAGTCCACAAAAATACTTTAAATTTTCTGGGGGAGCAATTTCCCCAGAGCCCCAGACACCCCCCCCCCCCCTCCCCCCTCCCCCCTCCCCCCACTACATGTGATAATAGCACATGACTTGAAAGCTGTCAACTGTGTCATTGTACTCATCCAATATATTAATTAAGATATCACATCTTGAAGCAAAAATCCATTTACAGAATTATTGCTTTGATGATCAAAATTGGGATTTGATGATTGAAATGGGATTGCATGATGATAAAAAATTGGTCCCTAAAAAATGGGACCCTACTTACACATAGCATTTCACTTCTCCACTACTAAATTATTGGTTTGCGTATTTTGAGAAACAAAGTTGGCAAGAATAGGGAATGACATCAGCAATTTGTGATTTGCATACATGTCACTACAGTACATCTCTTAATTGCTCCATGTTTATATACAGGTGAAAGACTTTACAAAATTAAATCATTTTGCTTATTATGAGCACATCGAGATCTTTAAAAGCTCTAAATTCGACCGCTTTTATACAACTCAATAACCAGACACCAGCGACCTTTTATCGGAACTTTCCATCTCCGCTTGCTGTATTCACTCAACCGCAATTAATATACGTTATGGTGACGCACATATTTATGATTTCAATAGTCAAATATTTTATATACTTTACAGAATTTTCTTGAAGAAAAACAACAATCAGTTCAACACAATAGCAACAGCGGTTATTTGTGTTCTCACAATTACGACAAAACTATCCGAATGTCCGAACTATAGGAATTATTGATCAGATAAAGACGAAGACTGAAAATAAACATAGGAATTGTCACAAAAAGCTTCCGGGATGTCCAAGGTATCATTTGATCGGCTAAAAAAACGCAGAAGTCTTCAATCGGACCACAGAGCAACAGATCTTTCACGATTACATCAGCCACATAAGAGAATTAAATAAAAATGTGCCCAACTTTTACGGATGTAGCTTTCACCGACAGACAACTCACTCAAACGCCGCTCACAACAGACTGCTTGATCTTGGTCAGTACGATTTCTGTGACACTATAAGTAGGAAAATGTGTGAGAAAAAAATCCCTTTGAGTTTGTTTTAGAAAAATTGGATAGGAAAATTAGTCGTTATTAACTACAAACCAGGTGGAATATTTACAGTAATGAATACCTGACCAAAACAACAGATGACATTTTCGCTGCTTTTATACCTTTCATTTGAACCCAAACGGCTTCCTTGAACCAAGAGAAACTCTACTGCCCTACAAACTCGATAAAAGTCTCATCACTTTCGAGATCAAACGCAAATCCCTTGCTCATAACTGTAGTTTGACTTCAGATTTACAATCCACACTTCAAAAAAATATCCGACATGACGATCGACCAAACTCATATAAGTACGACGGAAAATAGGAATCACAAGAATACTTACAGTCTGCTATTGCAATCTGAGAGCATGAAATTGTTACTAAAATCGCCAAAATCCAAAGTGATCGCGACTTCCTCCTAGCCGCTTGATCCATGCTTCGACACAGCAATCGAAACAAATTTGCATTTTAGTGGCTGACCCACCCCCACACGGGAGAAATGAAGCGAAACGCACTCGGAAGTGTCAAGCAATTTGAATAAACAATATCGTTTTGTAAACAGAGTCAGAAATGACTCCCTTCAAGCTTCCGTGACACTGTAAGATGCCAAGAAAAGTCTGATCTAACACTGAATTCGATATAGGATTTTTTTGGAACCTGAATCATCACCTCCAAAGAAAAAAATAACAAATACAGCAAATTCAAAAGAAAAAAGAAGAAGAAGAAGAAGAAACACCACAATATTTATCATGTGCATCAGAGGTATTACCATTTGACAAGACATGTTTGCGCAAAACATCCGATTTTTAAACGTGCCAAGGCCAGTGTCATTAGCGTCATACAAAAATTGATACGGAATATTCGGGTCAACTTATAATAACACGGCAATGGTTTCAAACGTCGAAGTCGCGCCACTGCCGGTGTGACAGGAAATGTGTTCCCCCCGGAACACATTTCCCAGTAAATGTGTTTCCCCGGAACACATTTCCTAGGATATGTGTTCCCCCATCCAGAAATGTGTTCCCCCCAGTAAACGTTGACCATGCCGAAGGCATAATTGTGCCCTGCCCTTGTCAGGTATTCTGAAGTCCAAAATTACGACAATTCTCGATCAATTGTGACACTGCTTCTTTTGTATTGTGGGCTTATCTGCTCAAGACGCCTGTTCGTGTAGATACCAAATAAATTGCTCCACCGATTTACACACTAGTTTTATTTATAACTGCAATTGAAAGTCTAGTATTCCATTAAACTGTAACATGATGCTCAGTCAGTTGTGTTGCACGAGTCAGGCAGCACGACGTTTAAAACAGCCTGAATTAATAGGCGCGGTTCAAAACGCAGTATTGGCTTTGGAGTTATGTTTACCAGCATGGTGGTTACCAGGGTTATTAGGTACAGCTGTAATGGTTCAGGTTGAGCTAATATTTGAAAATCATGTCAATTCGTACACGGAGAAAATAGATAGCATCCGATCGAGCTTTTGTTCAAAAAAAATACAAAGTACACTAGACAAAAGGGGTTAGATAATTATATTTTTGTCTAGTGTCGGTGTTTCGGCGCCCGCGATCCTCGCCACGGGCACGGTCGCCAAACACCAGCGGCTGGGGAGTGAGCTTGAGAGTCTGCACTTACTAAAAAAAACTGGCCCACCACAATAGTAAACCGAAATATCTCCGAATTGTATTCTTGCAAGCTGAACAAGTTTGGCAAAATAATAATACTCCACTAGTGAGAGATATTAAAAGAAGCAGAACAATCTGGAGACATTAAAGTACACAACAAAGAGAAAGAAAAGTGAACAGTGTTCGTACTTACAATTGACTTTAAGCGTTGCGGTTTGGGAAGCCACAGTATCGACACTATTATTGGCTTCACAGCTGTACCGTCCTCCGTCCAGCCTGGACACCAGGCTTATTTCAAGTCTGCTAGTGCTGCCAGTTCTGGAGATATTGAAGGTTTTCCGCTCATTTGCGTTTAATAAAATGTTGTCTTTCTTCCACACAATCTCAGGAGTGGGTTGACCTTGCACCGTACAATTGAGAATTACGCCTTCACCTTCTTGAACCTCTTTGTTCTCCGGTTCAGCGGTGAATTCAGGACCATCTGTTTTAACGTCAAAAAAGCAATGAGAACTTTGACGTTAAAAAAATACAACAAATTCAAATATCTCCATACAACATTGCTCTTATCTATAAAATGTACCAAATGTTCGTAAAAATTAGTTAAACTCACAATTTACAGTGAGATAAGCTGTGTCAGACGAGACATTATCCGCATCATTTTGTGCTTGGCAGATATAATTTCCCTCGTCAGTTCTGCTCAGATTCTTGATGATCAAACTCCATGTTCCTGACGGTTCATTTTCTGTGATTCTGTTGTGTTCTGTAGAGTTCACCATGTTGCCATCTTTAAACCATTTGACAATAGCAACGGGTTTCCCAGGTTCCACTTGGCACTTTAGTGTAACGTTTTGTCCCTCATTTTTCGTTTCATTGGAAGGTGATAATAATATTTTGGCTGCATCTGTGGGTAGCAAGTAAACATAAAAAACATTCTTCTTCTTATTATTTTTTTATACATTTGATGCGTCAACTGAATGTCTATAGGTTTCTATTCTTTCATCTGACAGAACTAGTAATCGTAATAACCGGTGATCACGGATTATGGTCACGTCCTCATCCTATCCTACATCTCCTAAGAGTCATTATTACTAAAATAATTAGACATGATGAAATAAATGTCTTACACTTCACCACCAGGTGTGCTGCGGCAGAAGAGACATTCTCCACATCATTTTGTGCTTTGCAGATATAATTTCCCTCGTCAGTTCTGCTCAAATTCGTGATGATCAGACTCCATGTTCCTGACTGTTTGTTCTCTGTGATTCTGCCGTCTCCTGTAGAGTTCACCATGTCGCCATCTTTAAACCATTTGACAGTAGCAGCGGGTTTCCCAGGGTCCACTTGGCACTTTAGTGTAACGTTTTGTCCCTCATTTTTCGTTTCATTGGAAGGTGATAATAATATTTTGGCTGCATCTGTGGGTAGCAAATAAACATAAAAAAAAGAATTCTTATCTACTTAAACAATTGAAGCGTCAACTGAGTGTATGTAGCTTTCTATACTTTGAACTGACAGAACTATTAATCATAAAGACCGGTAATAACGGACGATGGTCTTGTCTTAATCCTGTCCGATATTTAACAATTATTCGCCGAAGTGGAGGAGAATAGTAATGGATATTTACCGAGCCGTTTCGGCGAGGTAAATATCCACCGCTATTCACCGACACTGAGGCGAATAATTGTTTTAGTATATACCACACAAGTTTAATAGCCAACTCCCAAATAGCTATTTTATTTCCGACGAAAGTGGGCTAAAATTGGGGTTCGCGCGCCATTTTGTTTTACCGGAAGCCGCCGGGAGGTGAATAGTACTTGAAATTCCGAGATTGAGGAGCCAATCAGAGCGCGCGAAGAGCGCTATTCACTTGTATGGTATATACTAACATCCAATAGTCTAAATCTAAATAAAATAACGCAGTGGACATGATGAATAAATGTCTTACAATTCACCACCAGGTGTGCTGCGACAGAAGAGACATTCTCCACATCATTTTGTGCTTGGCAGGTATAATTTCCCTCGTCAGTTCTGCTCAGATTCGTGATGATCAAACTCCATGTTCTTGACTGTTCCTTCTCTGTGATTCTGTTATCTCCTGTAGAGTTCACCATGTCGCCATCTTTAAACCATTTGACAGTAGCAGCTGATTTCCCATTTTCCACTTCGCACTGTAGAGTAACGTTTTGTCCCTCATTTTTCGTTTCATTGGAAGGTGACGATAAGATCTTGGCTGCATCTGTAGGTAGCAAGTAAACATATTAAAATAACACTCATTTTTTTATGATACAGTTGATGTTTCAACTAGTCTGACAGAACTACAATCAAACCTTTATTAAAAGTCCATGTATTAAGCGTCCCTATATTAGAGGACTGTTGTGAAAGTCCCGAAAATGTAATGCTCAGTAAGATATTGTTTACTCTATCTGTTTGAAGCGTACACCCTGTACTAAATGGACGCTTTACAATTCTCCAAAAGTGTCCATACAGGTTTCACTGTAGTATATTCATAGTGACCGGTAATAACGTGATAAAGAACAACGATCTTGCCCTTTTCCTGTCCCTCTTCTCCAAATAGCCTGACTATAAATAAAATAATTGGACATGATGAGATAAATGTCTTACAATTCACCACCAGGTATGCGGCGGCAGAAGAGACATTCTCCACATCATTTTGTGCTCGGCAGGTATAATTTCCCTCGTCAGTTCTGCTCAAATTCGTGATAATCAGACTCCATGTTCCTGACTGTTCCTTCTCTGTGATTCTGTCATGCCCCGCAGAGTTCACCATGTCGCCATCTTTCAACCATTTGACAGTAGCAGCGGGTTTCCCAGGGTCCACTTGGCACTTTAGTGTAACGTTTTGTCCCTCATTTTTCGTTTCATTGGAAGGTGATAATAATATTTTGGCTGCATCTGTGGGTAGCAAATAAACATAAAAAAAAGAATTCTTATCTACTTAAACAATTGAAGCGTCAACTGAGTGTATGTAGCTTTCTATACTTTGAACTGACAGAACTATTAATCATAAAGACCGGTAATAACGGACAATGGTCTTGTCTTAATCCTGTCCGATATTTAACAATTATTCGCCGAAGTGGAGGAGAATAGAGATGAATATTTACCGAGCCGTTTCGGCGAGGTAAATATCCACCGCTATTCACCGACACTGAGGCGAATAATTGTTTTAGTATATACCACACAAGTTTAATAGCCAACTCCCAAATAGCTATTTTATTTCCGACGAAAGTGGGCTAAAATTGGGGTTCGCGCGCCATTTTGTTTTACCGGAAGCCGCCGGGAGGTGAATAGTACTTGAAATTCCGAGATTGAGGAGCCAATCAGAGCGCGCAAAGAGCACTATTCCCTTGTGTGGTATATACTAACATCCAATAGTCTAAATCTAAATAAAATAACGCAGTGGACATGATGAATAAATGTCTTACAATTCACCACCAGGTGTGCGGCGGCAGAAGAGACATTCTCCACATCATTTTGTGCTTGGCAGGTATAATTTCCCTCGTCAGTTCTGCTCAGATTCGTGATGATCAAACTCCATGTTTCTGACTGTTTGTTCTCTGTGATTCTGTCATCTGTAGAGTTTACCATGTTGCCATCTTTAAACCATTTGACAGTAGCAACGGGTTTCCCAGGTTCCACTTTGCACCGTAGTGTAACGTTTTGTCCCTCAATTTTCGTTTCATTGGAAGGTGACGATAAGATTTTGGCTGGGTCTGTGGGTGTCAAGTAAACATAAAAAACAATCTGATCTCTTTATACATTTGAAGCGTCAACTGAGTGTGTGTAGCTTTCTATACTTTGAACTGACAGAACTATTAATCATAAAGACCAGTAATAACGGACAATGGTCTTGTCTTAATCCTGTCCGATATCATCCAATAGCCTGTATCTAAAAAAAAGCGCAGTGGACATGATAAATAAATGTCTTACAATTCACCACCAGGTATGCGGCGGCGGAAGAAACATTTTCCACATCATTTCGTGCTTGACAGGTATAATTTCCCTCGTCAGTTCTGCTCAGATTCGTGATGATCAAACTCCATGTTCCTGACTGTTTCTTCTCTGTGATTCTGTCGTCTCCTGTAGAGTTTACCATGCCGCCATCTTTAAACCATTTGACAGTAGCAGGTTTTGTAGTTTCCACTTGGCACTGCAGTGTAACGTTTTGTCTTTCATTTTTCGTTTCATTGGAAGGTGACGATAAAATCTTGGCAGCATCTGTGGGTAGCAAGGAAACATTTTAAAATTACACTCTTTTTATCTTGATACATTTGATATTTCAACTAGTCTGACAAAACTACAATCAAACCTTTATTAAAAGTCCCTGTATTAAGCGTCCCTGTATTAGAGGACAGTTGTCAAAGTCCCGAAAATCTACTGCCTAGTAAGATATTGTTTACTCTATCTGTATAAAGCGTACATCCTGTACTAAACGGACGCTTTACAATTCTCCAAAAATGTCCATACAGGTTTGACTGTAGTAATCATAATGACTGGTTAATAAAACGATCACGGACAACGACTATGTCCTCGTCCTGTGTCTTTCTTCCAAATAGCCTGACTGTGAATAAAGTAACTGGACACGACAAATAAATGTCTTACAATTCACCATCAGGTGTGCTGCGGCAGAAGAGACATTTTCCACATCATTTTGTGCTTGGCAGATATAGTTTCCCTCGTCAGTTCTGCTCAAATTCGTGATGATCAAACTCCATGTTCCTGACTGTTTGTTCTCTGTGATTCTGTCATCTGTAGAGTTCACCATGTCGCCATCTTTAAACCATTTGACAGTAGCAGCTGGTTTCCCAGGTTCCACTTGGCACTCTAGTGTAACGTTTTGTCCCTCAATTTTCGTTTCCTTGGAAGGTGATGATAAGATCTTGGCTGGATCTGTGGGTGTCAAGTAAACGAAAATCACATTCTTATTTTTTTTATACATTTGATGCGTCAACTGAATATTTTTAGGTTTCTATTCTTTCATCTGACAAAAGTGGTAATCATAATCATCGGTGATAACGGACTGCTGAAAAAGTTAAGACCCTTTGTACTTACAGTGTACTGTCAATGTCGAGACAGTTAAGCTACCATTTGTTGCCTGACACCGGTACTGTCCTTCATCAGACCTGTGCACGTTGACGATATGTAGACTAGAAGTTTTGTTAACTCTTGACACAATAAACCTCTGGTCTGTTTGATTGACTTCAGTTCCATTCTTGAACCAGGTCACGTTGCTTTGTTGAAGAGCGTCACAGTTGATTGTAACGTTGCCTCCTTCTTGTACTGTTGCATTCTGGGGGCTTGAGAGGATCAGTCCAGCGTCTGCGTCTACATTTGGAGTGTATAATACACAACGTTAAGCATCTGCGCCGTACGTTCAGCATTGATTAAGTATCAAGGGCACAACATTCCATTGGTATTGTATTCAAAGGTTTTGCCTCTAAAAGTTTTCTTTTCTCTTTTCGCCTGTTTCTGTTTCTTTTCTCAGTCTGTGCTCTCGTCTGTCTGTCTGTCTGTCGTGCTTTCTTTTTCCTAGTTTGTCTCTTTTTTCTCCAGGCTCAATGTTGTCTCTTTGGCTTTGTCTGTCTGTCTGTTTTTCCCCTTCTTTTTTGCTTGCCATTGTGCCACTCTAAAAACTCAAGGCGCAAATAAATCGAAATACTCGTTCACTTTCTGATATTAAATAATATGCTTGTACAGCTTCCTTTTAGATAGGATAAGACACATTAAAGGAAGTTAAAGTAAACGAAATTTCCGACTGTGATGCGCTTGCCGAAAATAGCTTGAAACTGTGCAAAGAACAAATTTGTTTTTAAGGAAACGTTAAACGATTCAAGGTAAAACTCTTTTTTCAACTTTTGAGATTTATTATGGACCTGCTTTTTCGTCTGAAATAGGATCCTGGGCTGGAACCGCGATAGGTACCTATCCATTCTATATATGGAACAACCAGACGAGCAAATACCTATTGTGGCCCTGATGAGCAAATATGCAACCTTGAATAAATAATTATTACAGGTATTTGCTCGTCCGGTTGTTCCATATATGGAATACGTACTATAAATACAGATGGGAACCGCTGGGGGGAAGGGGGCGGGAGGTGGCTAGGAGGGTTGGGAAAGGGATTATTCGACGGAATGGATCAATCTTCTTTTTTATATTTAATATTTTATTTTTCATGAACCTTTTGCCCTTCTTTAAGTAAAATATTCCGTAGAAAGCGTAGCGAAAGTCACAATTTTGCGTCAACGACCACAATATTTAATGAAGCCTTGTGGCAACGCCGCCCTATGAATTATGTTTACTCAAGGAGTGTCGTTTTTATCAAACTGTCTTGTGCTCGCAGTGAACGTTAGCTAGACCGCAGATGCTTTTAATGACATTGTAAATTTTTGTCGAAAGGTTTTAGACAAATTTTAATGCCATGTCGTATGAACCGTGATGGGTTCGTGACTAACAATCGTCACTTTCAAAAGAATTAACTTCCGCATACCATTGAAGAGGACCTGTAGCTCATTCTGCATCTTTCTTGCTTCCAGTAACTGTCCCAATAAAATTATCCCTTCTCAATCTGCGACTCGAAGGTCAATTCTCGGCTTCGTTTTCTATCACTGATTAGTCGTGTAACCGAAACACAGTATTAAATGACATGAAAGTCGCATAATTTATAGCATCTACACTGTTTGCAAGTTTACATAGTATTTTACATAGTTCGAGAATCTGTATCATTGGATCATTGTAGAGCGGGTTTCCCTATTCTCTGTCTGTTTGTCCGTCTCTCTGTCTCTGAGGCCAATCTTGGTAAAATCTGATTAGGATGCAATCAGGCTATAAATATCGAACCACGATTTTTAAGTTTAGGATCCAGCTACCAGATGTTTCGTGCCTCGCTAAGAAATCTACCCAGCCTATAATCTATTTCATCCACTTCCGCTGTATTTCATCGAGGTTGGTGTAGTTGGTGGGTATCGAATAGCGGACAAAGACAAACTGACAACCCACATAAGACTGACAATATTATAAATTCTATTATTTTGTGTAACAACAAGGACTGCTGTGTTCCTTCAATCGTGTTACCTGTGGCAGCAAAAGTACGACTTTGACCAGGACTCTCAATTATCAGCACAAATCTGAATGCTTTAATTCACATGAAAAATTTATACCATTGACGGCTTCATGGAAGAGACAGAATGAACTGAGCAGTTCGCAAGTGTTTACTGATATCAACTGATAATACGGCGTTCATAAAATCAACAAACACATTTTTCGTATGTGCTCTTCGACTTAAAAGAAGCCTCGATTATCTGGATTTCATAACACTGTCCTATTATCTCCGTAAACTTGGAGGCCAATACTGACATAAGGCTCCCGGAAATCATCACAATGTCTTTTGGTAACAAATAGCCGCCCAGTCGAAATGAAAATACAGCCCAAAGCTAAACATTGATCGGCAACAAATACGAGAATGAGCGGCGAGCGAGGAAAAGGTTTTAATACGAACAGAGCGAAACATGTATTCATTCAAGCGACAAACAGAGTGAATATCAATCTAATATGCTTACCAGAATAAAATACCAACGCAGCACAAGCGAACACAAAGAGAACCCTGTTGCCTTCCATTCTTTGAAGAGATATTCCTGATAGTGAGTTTTTCCTGGGCGAAGGTGAGTTATACTCTACACACGCCGTCTTCCGTCATTATGGTTTCGCTTCTTGTTGTAATACGGAATGTGCGTTAATTATTAGTTGATTTCTGGGATACTGTTTCAATGACATCACCGCAGTCATCCGAGTCGAGTCGCATGCCAACTTGAATAAACACCGGTAAAATAATAATAAAAAACAAAACAAAAAAAAAAACAAAAAAAAAACAAGAATATTTGTTCTCATTTTATTTTTACGCTCTAACAATGAAAAATATTTTGTTAGAAGACTTGATATGTACACAAAGGGTGAAATTTGAATCCGATTGTTTGTTTCACTTTTACCGCGAGCCGTATGCTTGATGTTCACATCAGGAAGAGTGTCGGTAATGTGCTTCGTAGATATAATAATCACGCAGCTTTTGTTTATTGTTGGTTGAAATGTTGCAAGACTTGATGACTTGCAGCCTTTGAAGTTTGAAGGGGAGGAGAGGTGAAGCAGAGGAGAGAGAGGAGATACGACAGACAGACAGAAACACGAGAAATTTGACAAAGAGAGAGAGAGAGAGAGAAGGGGGGGGGGGGGGGGGGGGTGGAGGGGTGAGAGTGGAGGGGGAGTGAGATACACCGAGACTAGAAGGCAGTGAGAAGAGCACCCTTAAACCTAAATAGCCAGAGAGACGGTAGTAAGGGCCTAAATTTGCATTTGGCATTTATGTCATTAATCTGATCAAACGACTGAACTGGAACACGATTGATCAACAACGGGCCTGCGTGGATCTGTGCCTCAGTACGGATATGCCATCCATTTTATAGTTAATTTAAATCAACTGTAAATAGAAGCTTGATAAATTTCGTTAGAACTGGACAACTGCCAGCTGAACTCGAGCTTGTCTTCCTGCCGCGTGGATATTAGCTTATCCATGGTAGTCTGTCTCTTTTGTCTCTAGTCTCAGTGCAGTATGGCCCTTTAAACCTTGCTCAGAGCCTTCGTCTTCCAATCTTTACTCTCTCTTTGTCTGTTTCAGTCTATATCTGCCCAGGCTGCCAATTTAATAAACATGTATTTTACAAGTTGGACCATTATTCAAACACCACTATAAACGGACTCCAATCGTACAAAAGTTTTGCAACTCCATTACAGATATGGGTCTCAACTCTGCACACCACGTGATTAGTTACTTTTCACGGTCGTTGAGGCCTGGGTACTGATTTGTTACAAAACATGGCGGACGGATGGGGTGCTGCATGAACTGGAAAGGAAAACTTGCATAGCGTGAAATGCAAGACATTTCGGAGTATTTGAGGTTAGACGGACACCAAGGTTATTTCATAATACTATCTTAGTGCGGTTCGGGATGAAGTCAAGAAATTTAACCTGAGATCCCGCACTGCTTATGACTGTTTCCATGACTCGGTGTTGGCGGCTTCCAACTGTGTTAGTTCCTCTCAGTCCTGGATGGAGCGGGGCACCTCTTCTAATCAGAGAGAGGCGTTTTTGTTCTCGGAAAACTTCAAAGAAAAGACCAATTAAGAAAGAGTCCCTGTATTCCATTCTGAACGTGGCGCCGAGCGCTTCTCGCGCAGAAATCAAAGAGGCTTACTATCAGTTATCCTTCAGACTGCACCCAGACAGAAACAGGGATTTAGAAGACGGACAACGGTTTGCAGGTCAGTTAGTTCTCTTTTCCCCCCAATCCCCCGTCCAGACTCTCAGTTGATTCAAATAACCCCACCCCCACCCTGTGGAATGCACATATGCACTTATACCACAGATATGACTTGACTGATGGTAATCACATTTTTGGTTTAGAGCTCACGCAAGCTTATAAGGTGTTGAATAACGTCGCTTCCAGACGAGAGTATGACAAGGAAATTGGTGCATACTATTTGATCAGAAGTTCCCCAAAGAAAAGAGGTGGGGAAAAAGTGCTGAGATTAACAGATGATGTTATGGAGATAGAAATGGCTGACATACAGGAGGTGAGTTGACATACATATGTTCAGCCACTCTTAATGTTGAAGACATCTGTATGCAGGCTAAGCAGTAAGTAGTATAATATTAGTACATATACATATACACAAATTGTCTTATCTTACCTGGTATTCATTTTCCAACAGCCTGGTATTTTTCTTAGTAATGTCATGAGCTTGAGTGCAATCCTTGGTGAAGCAATAAGAGTAAACAATATCCAAGCAGTGAAGGGTCCTTATGGAGTGCAGTCACATGAACTTAGGATGCTTTATCTGCTGCGTCAAGTGTGTAATGGAACTCTTGTTGCACACAAAGGAGCTACATCAGTCACATTCATCCCTGGTGACCTGCAGGAGGGCATGTTGAGGGCAGAAGCCGGGCGTTTAGGGTAAGGATATTTTTTGGGTGCTTTGAGGTTTTAGGAAATTGTTTGTCAGTGCTAAGCCTTTCACTCCCAAACTAAAATGCTGATTCTCCCAACCCTTTAAAAAGAATCTGTATGTGTGACATAGCAAGAATTGACATTTCAATCAGCTATATCATCTGAGCAATTAAAGTCAAGATCTCCTTGCTGTTTGATATATTTCTGGTGAGAAACTGAAGTTCACTCTTCAAAGTGAAAGTTTTAATTAGTAATCCAGTGATGTGCTCAGTTAGAAGATCAGTCAATGAATCAGACAGTCACTCAATTAGGCTGAGTTCATCATTCAGTTAATCAATCAACCAGCCCATCAGTCAGTAAGTTGGTCGATTGTCCAAATACATTCAATATTAGCTAGTCAGCCATTGAGTTACTGACTTTCTCATCTAGTTTTTTTCTTTGCTTTGAGCTTTACTGGAATTTATGATACTAATTTGTTTTATGTTTATTTGACAGGAAACTCAACTTGCTGATAGAATCGGTCCTTCCTTGCTTAGCATTTGCTCCAAGACCAGTCTACTCCACACTTAACACAGTGCACTTGACTGGAAGCACCCATTCTGTCAAAGGACTTCATGTTGACTACCTACACAATGTATGAATACAGTAATATTGTTAAAATCTTTATTGGGTAGAACAGTCCATTGAAATGAAAGCTGAAACTTTGGATTTGTTTCTTATTCAGGTATTCAGACCTTTTCTTCATCGTTTTGGATTTGATTTTAGCTGTAATATAAGAAGAAGGTACAGTGAAAGTTAATTACCTTTTGTACTGAATAACATCAGTCTCTATTTAATTGTCACATATCTTATATGCATGCATACATTAGCACTAATATTAATTTTTTGTAATGATCGCAGGTCTTTTCGGCCCTTATGGGATGGCAAAGTGTTACTTGAAACTCTTCCAGTGTCTTCCCTCAAACCCATTCAGTTGACAGAACAAGGACATGTTACAAAGATAAGTGGCTGGGCCTTTGTGGCAGGACAGAAACCAGTGCGGGTAAGGACTTTAACCTTCCAGGTTGAGTTATGCTGTTTCCCTGACTCTTGTTTTTATGATATTGTTGTTGTTGTTTTAACTCAACTTCAAAGTTGTTGTAATATATGTATTGTATGGTGGTATTAAGGGTGTATACTTTAATGGATATACAGCAGCACTCTTCATGTGGTTGAGAAGTTTACAAAAGAAGTCTTGCTTTACCTACTTTTGTTACGTAGCACCTTTTGATATTGAAGTGTTTTAAGGTACCAGTACGATCAAACTTCCCGAGTAAGTTCTCTTTACGCTGAGCAAAAGATTACTAGGCAGCTAAAGTATCATTCAAAGTTTACAATAATCTTGGCTACGTAAAAAGCCTTGTTTGTTGAATACTTGTTTGCTACTTGACTAAAGGTAGCCCAGTTGATGGCTAAGTCCACGGTGACATTTCTCAAGAAGAAATTTAAAGGTATTCCTGTGGAAATTGACTCAATAAGATATGCAGACAACAGAGCGGAGGGAACAGGACAAGGGATACTGTAAGTGAGCTTTCTATTCCTCTCAACTTTATGCTGCTTTACATGAAGCTTGTGTACCAGGTCAGTCATACTTGTGTTTGAGTGCGTGACAGAAAGTGACGTATGAAATGACGTATAAAATGACGTATAAAATGGCGTACATGTCGTAAGACGTAACACCCATGCTTTTACTTCAAATTCTTCGTCCGCTATCTTAGGATCTTGTTTTGCACGTTAATTGTGAGTGTACGTACTGCGTCTGCACATTCTGTATGTGTGAATTCCCTAGTTTCCTTTGTTTATTTATTTGTTTGTTTGTGTTGTTGTTGTTGTTTTAATTGCTGTCTTGACTTCTGCTGTGTTTTTGAGGTTTTCAGAATTTTGGCAGAGACCTCATCAGGCGTGTTATTGTCAGGAACTGCGTTGTGGAAGCGAGGTTGGTTCTCTGAATCTTCCCGCGTCTGTCTATTTTCTTGCGTTGTTAGATATTATTCTCTATACGTAGCCTTACACAGCAGACTAACCCCGTCAGTGTTGTTCATTGGGCAGGTCTGTCATCGGATGACGTGGTCAGTAGGGCACTGCGCATGCTTATTCACAGTATCGACAATGGCGCATGTGTGGACGAATTTCTTCAGGACCAGGTGAATGATGGGTACAGTTTTATATTTTGTAGTTTGCAGGATTAAATAATGCACTAGTGTAACCAATTAGAGGGCAGTCCTTTGTCATGATACAAGATGATAAAACGTAAAATGTTTCAACGTAAGGTTGACGTGCACTGTACGAGTGGTTTAAGCTGACGTGTAGAGCGTTTGCTTTCATCGCAACAGTAAAGGATAGTTTGTTAGGAGGGATTTATGTCGCACAATAATTTACAGCCACAATCTTGCAATAGATGACGAGGTATTTCATCTGGTACGTCGCGTACCTTTTTGTTGTTTGTAAGTAACGATATTCTGGCCTCTGTGGACACGTTTGGTTTAATCCAGTGGTTGAGAATCCAGTATTGGTGATGTTCGTACAGATGTCGTGTTGCTTTTGTGACTGGCTCTATTTTTGTCAGGCTGTCCTGTACATGGCTCTGGCCGAGGGAACGTCCGTCATTAGGACAGCTCCGCTCTCCCCACGCACGAAAGCGGCCATCTTGGCTGTTGAATCACTGTGCAAGGTAAATATAGGGAACAATAAGGGGGTGATGTGTGGTGCGATACAGCAAGAATAAGAGGCAAAAATAATGGGCAAAAATAATAGGACAGAAGAGGAAGTAGTGGACAAGAGGGATATTCACTATCTGGTTCTAACAACAAACATACAAACATTGTAGCCTTATCAATTTTTTCTAAAATCGGCCGTTTTTGACTTTATTAACTAATCAGACGAAAAATTATAGGTTTGCACTCAGATTGCTAGAAGTCCTTCTTATATTGCATGTATTTTCTTTCTTCCCGCAGCTGAAATTTAGAATTTCTCCTGTTGCTCAGAAGACAACACTCGATTCTGAGGGAAGTGTTCTTCTTCAATGTGATGGCATCGGCTTTGTCAACGAAAATGACGACCGAACCTGACGCCTTGCTGCAAGAAGACGATCTACCGCACTTCAAAGTTGGTCAAATTTGATACATCTTTATTTTCTCTGTCCAAGTTTTGTTTTGGAGTCGCAGTTATAAAGCAACTTGAGCAGTTGCAAATATATTTAATGAAATATTTTTGAACCTCGTCGATCTCAATCCTCTCAGCTGAGGATGGCTAGGAGTGCTTTATAGCGAAAGTTGTTTGATGAATCGACCAGGGCTCGATGTGTAAAACCTGGAAATCGTTAAGAAATTTGAGCTGACGTTTCGAGCGTCAGCCCTTCGTCGGAGTAAGTTGATAATTTTGTCGTTTTTCGTGTGGCGTTATGTCGGCCACGTTAGATGAACTCTCCATGGTTTCTTTGCCCTGGGTTCCAGAGGTATTTCGCTCTCAGAAGCTCTGGTGCGGCCGCGTAGGGCTGGAGGCGAAACCACCTCAGCCCCATCCCTCCGCCGCCTGTGGTTTTAATAATCATGGTACAAACTCAAGAATGCGTGTAACCAGCAATTCAGCTGCGTGTTCCTGTTTAGACGTGCGTCTTGAAACAAAAGCGCAGACCAGCGAGGTGTGACACTGAAACGCTTTCACTCCCAAGGTCAAAATTTCATCTGTATTTATAGTACGTATTCCATATATGGAACAACCGGACGAGCAAATACCTGGCCCTGATGAGCAAATACATTGTCCCAAGGAGCAAATACGCAACCTTGAATAATAATTAGCCGTAAATACGTGGCTTACGAGCAAATTCGTGACATTGAATAATAATTAGAGTTAGGGTTAGAGTTAGGGTTAGGTTTAGGATTAGGATTAGGGTTATGGTCAGGGTTGGACCGTAATTTTCGTATATGTATATGTATTTCTCACTCGCATTAATTCAATTTACGGCTAATTATTATTCAAGGTTGCGTATTTGCTCATTGGGGCAATGTAGTTGCTCATCAGGGCCAGGTATTTGCTCGTCCGGTTGTGCCTTATAAGGAATACGTACTATATATACCTATCCAAAATTTCGATTCTCCCAACTTTTTGAGAAGAAAATGTATGAGTGATGTGGTGAGATTTGATAGTTTAACCTGCTTTTATCTTTGCAAACTATCAAAGGCCAAGTTCTCTTTACTGTATCATATGTTTCTGTTGAGAAATTGAAGGAGAAAATCGAAGTTGATCCCCACCGTTGGGAGTGAAAGGGTTAAACACTTTCGAAGTTCGCTCACATGTAGAGAGATACAAACTTGATATAGTTGTTGCGGGGTAAAATAGAAAACAAAGCACTCAGTGATAAAGAATGAAGTCGAAGAAACGGCAGCAGCGATAGGTTCCCTTTACGTTCGAAGCTGCCAGGCTTATTCCTGTGCAATACGTCAGCATTCTTTTATTAGTTATTGGAAGCGAGCCCTCACCACAGATTGTGATAAATGTATGATTACTCGGTGCTTATAATGTGGAACATTTGAGAATCCTGGCGGCAAACCTTTCGTTTTTGTGGGCTAAATACATGTTGTTTGAGTGCCACTTTCATTTCCGGGTTTCTTGTTGTGGTAGCATAAGGTGCATAATTTAAATGCCAATCACTTTACATCCGGTTTTCGCCAACCAGTGCGACAGAAGGACTCTTACTTCAGCACAGTGCAAACTCGAAAGGAGGCATTGGCGTTCTCGTGTAACTTAGATTATTTCACCAGTGGAGTTGGAACGATACACAGGATATGTGAGTAGAATTATGTTGATAAATACCTGAAGTCGCAGAATCTCCTTCTATAAAGAGGCTTTTTAAACAGACATTTTAAACTCGAATGAAGCTACTTCGTTTCTGCACGTCGCTTGAGTTGTATTCACAATTGCGTTTTCTAGTAAAGGAGCAGAACTTACTTGTTCTGAGGCTATCTTAATTTATAATCCGTTGGCAATTAAGGACATTTGTCGATGCATGGATACGTTACTGGATACATGGAGACGTCGGATACGTTTTTTATTTGGCAATTATCTCGAACGTTCGATCGTTCGACTTGAAAGGCCTGTTAGTACCAGGAACGGACTGTACCACAAGCGAATGTGTTCATTTTGTACGCACACAATCGACGCGAGTGTGTCCAAAGAGACTTGGAAATTGTATTCAAATGAAAATCCGTGATTCTGAACAAGTAAAGTGCTCAGACGCAAAATACCGAACGTGGCGCGGGACCAAAAATCGAAGTTTGACGTATTTCGACCCGAGTGGAAAGGTGGAAAGGTGTTGTAATTGAGCTATTTGGAATGAGCGTTATTTCATTCGAAACAGCAGCAAGAAATTCAGCGATAAAATAACAGTAGTCATGCGTTGTGTAATTTACAATGTCTTCGGTTTCACTCATGAAGTGTCCACGGCGAAGAAAAGCAAGTATGATTAATTTTTATTGCGCGAAGCATTCCCAATAACATATTTTCTGCGTATCTCGCTTAACAAATTAACTCCTTTTGTTAAAAATTAATGCAGTACTGAAGATTATTTATTAAAGGCATCGTGATTCCGCTAAAAGCAGACGTGTAAACGCATTTAATTTTTTCATGAGAAAGTAAGAGCCCAGTCGCTCTGAGAAGTTTAGTCGATAATGGCTCAGCATCGAGTGCCACTTTCATTTCCGGGTTTCTTGTTGTGGTAGCATAAGGTGCATAATTTAAATGCCAATCATTTTACATCCGGTCTTCGAACTAGTGCGACAGAAGGACTTACTTTAGTAGAGTGCAAACTCGAAAGGAGACATTGGCGTTGTCATGTAACTTAGATTATTTCACCAGTGGAGTTGGAACGATACACAAGATATGTGAGTAGAATTATGTTGATAAATACCTGAAGTCGCAGAATCTCCTTCTATAAAGAGGCTTTTTAAACAGACATTTTAAACTCGAATGAAGCTACTTCGTTTCTGCACGTCGTGTACGTCGCTTGAGTTGTATTCACAATTGTCCATTCACCTATACCCATCAAAGACGGTGTATCGAACTAGCAGAAAGAAACTGGAACTACCTTGGTATGCATTTATCTGCGTTTTCTAGTAAAGGATCAGAACTTGTTCTGAGGCTATCTTAATTTATAATCCGTTGTAGTACCTTAAGGACATTTGTCGATGCGTGGATACGTTACTGGATACGTTACTGGATACATGGAGACGTCGGATACGTTTTTGATTTGGCAATTATCTCGAACTTTCGATCGTTCGATCTAAATTATTCTGTTTTTTTTTTTTTTCTTGCAACTGATGTACTACACGAGGTTAAATGAAACTGAGGCTTTTAGCTCTACCATTCAAAGTCAGAACCTTCTAAGTTGGAATGAACGAAAACAGGTTTTGATTTTAAGCATGCAAACCAACATGATATTGAGTATGCGTCACTGAGTTCCATCCTTGCTGAAAGCTTATGCAAATTTGGTTCCATTTAATTATTCCGAAACTGTCCAATACTATAAATGCGATAGCCCGTTCAAAAAGGTATAGCTATGTTCTTATACAGGACGCCCATTTTGTTTCCCCTTTCTCTCCAAAACAACATGAGCTCTAACGGTGATCTTTTGTCTGGAGTATAACTTCTGACCGAGTATCAATTCTCCCAATGTTAGTTTGTTTAATGCGTTTTGTCCAAGCAGTTTGGGGAATGTAGGGCCTGTAAGAACCAGGGACGGACTGTATCGAAATGCAAGCGAATGCGTTCATTTTGTACGCACACAATCGACGCGAGTGTGTCCAAAGAGATTTTTGGAAATTGTATTCAAATGAAAATCCGTGATTCTGAACAAGTAAAGTCTAATAGAATGCAGCTCAGACGCAAAATACCGAACATGGAGAGGGAGCAAAAATCGAAGTTGGACGTATTTCGACCCGAGTAGAAAGGTGATGTTGTAATTGCTTTGGAATTAGCATTATCTCATTCGCAACAGCAGTAAGAAATTTGTGTAATGATTAATTTTTATTGCGCGAAGCATTCCGAATAACATATTTTCTGCGTATCTCGCTTAACAAATTAAACTCCTTTCGTTAAAAATAATGCAGTAAATCTAATGAGGATATGTTTACTATTTAGAGGTTTGGTCAATAGGCCGCTTTCTCAAGATTCCGCGCGCATCCAAGCTTGAAGGGCCAAGACTTTAAAGTTCAACTTTTAGCTTAATTCTTTCATGGTGGATTGTTCGGCCTCGATATATGTAAATGCTTCATGCTGAATATTCTCGTATCGAAGGTCGTTGCCCGTCGAGCTTGGACGCGCGCGCAACCTTGAGAAATGGTTTTGTTCAGTTTCAAAATAACAAATTAAAGTGCGCAAAGTATTGAGGTTGAGGGAGACTTTACCTCGTGCATAATTTATATTTTAAAGGAAAACCATTCATATCCGACTCCTTGCCTTATTTGGGCTGTTCGTGGTGCTCAATGTGACTCACTCTAGTGTTACAAGCTCTTCCAGTTCCAGTGTTACAAGTTCATCCAGTTTCAGTGTTACAAGTTCATCCAGTTCAAGTGTTACAAGCTCATCCAGTTCCAGTGTTACAAGTTCATCCAGTTTAAGTGTTACAAGTTCATCCAGTTCAAGTGTTACAAGTTCATCCAGTTCAAGTGTTACAAGCTCATCCAGTTCAAGTGATACAAGCTCATCCAGTTCAAGTGTTACAAGCTCATCCAGTTCAAGTGTTACAAGTTCATCCAGTTCCAGTGTTACAAGTTCATCCAGTTCCAGTGTTACAAGCTCATCCAGTTCCAGTGTTACAAGCTCATCCAGTTCCAGTGTTACAAGCTCATCCAGTTCAAGTGTTACAAGCTCATCCAGTTCCAGCGTTACAAGCTCATCCAGTTCAAGTGTTACAAGCTCATCCAGTTCAAGTGTTACAAGTTCATCCAGTTCAAGTGTCACAAGCTCATCCAGTTCAAGTGCCACAAGTTCATCCAGTTCAAGTGTTACAAGCTCATCCAGTTCAAGTGTTACAAGCTCATCCAGCCCAAGTATCACAAGCTCATCCAGTTCAAGTGTTACAAGCTCATCCAGTTCCAGTGTTACAAGCTCATCCAGTTCAAGTGTCACAAGCTCATCCAGTTCAAGTGTTACAAGTTCATCCAGTTCAAGTGTTACAAGTTCATCCAGTTCAAGTGTTACAAGCTCATCCAGTTCAAGTGTTACAAGCTCATCCAGTTCAAGTGATACAAGCTCATCCAGTTCAAGTGTTACAAGCTCATCCAGTTCAAGTGTTACAAGTTCATCCAGTTCCAGTGTTACAAGCTCATCCAGTTCAAGTGTTACAAGTTCATCCAGTTCCAGTGTTACAAGTTCATCCAGTTCCAGTGTTACAAGTTCATCCAGTTCCAGTGTTACAAGCTCATCCAGTTCAAGTGTTACAAGTTCATCCAGTTCAAGTGTCACAAGCTCATCCAGTTCAAGTGTTACAAGTTCATCCAGTTCAAGTGTCACAAGTTCATCCAGTTCAAGTGTTACAAGTTCATCCAGTTCAAGTGTTACAAGTTCATCCAGTTCAAGTGTCTCAAGTTCATCCAGTTCAAGTGTCACAAGTTCATCCAGTTCAAGTGTCACAAGTTCATCCAGTTCAAGTGTCACAAGCTCATCCAGTTCAAGTGTCACAAGCTCATCCAGTTCAAGTGTTACAAGTTCATCCAGTTCAAGTGTCACAAGTTCATCCAGTTCAAGTGTTACAAGCTCATCCAGTTCAAGTGTTACAAGTTCATCCAGTTCAAGTGTCACAAGTTCATCCAGTTCAAGTGTCACAAGCTCATCCAGTTCAAGTGTCACAAGTTCATCCAGTTCAAGTGTCACAAGTTCATCCAGTTCAAGTGTTACAAGTTCATCCAGTTCAAGTGTCACAAGTTCATCCAGTTCAAGTGTCACAAGCTCATCCAGTTCAAGTGTCACAAGTTCATCCAGTTCAAGTGTCACAAGTTCATCCAGTTCCAGTGTTACAAGTTCATCCAGTTCAAGTGTTACAAGTTCATCCAGTTCAAGTGTCACAAGTTCATCCAGTTCAAGTGTCACAAGTTCATCCAGTTCAAGTGTCACAAGTTCATCCAGTTCAAGTGTTACAAGTTCATCCAGTTCAAGTGTCTCAAGTTCATCCAGTTCAAGTGTTACAAGCTCATCCAGTTCAAGTGTCACAAGTTCATCCAGTTCAAGTGTCACAAGTTTATCTAGTTCTAGTGTTACGTCCTCGTCATCGGTTAAGCCAACTTCGTTTGTGACTTCAACTTCAACCCCAACTTCAGCACCCGGTAGGTTGTGGTATTGCGTTCGCCTTTTTTCAACAAGGGATTTGATGAAAGAGATAGCAATGCAGAGACAGAGATGGAGCGAACAGACAAGCAAGGCTTATTAAAATGGGTTGAGAAAAGTTATGCAAAACAAAAGTAGAGTATGACAGACAGTGCTACAGGCTATTCAAAGGCTGCAACATATTTGAGGAGGACGTAGCAGAACCTTTGTTTTGTGTTATTGTTTTAACCCATTTGCAACTTTATTATTCCTCAGCGGAGGACTTTGTTGCGATGACCTTAAAACTGACCGACAAGATTTTTACTGAACAGCTGAGTGCCCATTTCACCAAGGAATTCAAGCTGTTAGCTGCTGAGGTTGAAAATGAGGTATAACACGATTGTAGTCAGCAAAACGTCACATTCTATAATTATACAACTTTCAAATCTCACGGCACCACATGACTAGAGGCTTGAACACTGCAGCATGTATTACGAGGTAATACTTAACCACTTCCTATTTTCTTTTTTATTGAAAGATATCCTCGCTTTACCAAAAAGAACAACTCTTCAACAGAGTGAAAGTCATCGAGTTCAGGTAAATAGAATTATTGTCAGTTGTCATTGTGCTATAAAACAGGGCAAATAGACTGCTAACTAATATTTCAGGGTTTTGTAGGTGTTTTATAGGTGTTTTTTTCGCAACTTTGGTATTCCTGGAAAACTCCACTTGCATTTCTCTTTTCGAAGCCATTTTACTGTTAATGCATTGCGCGCCTATTTTTATACTAGAAATACGATAATCGCAGATACCCCTCGCTCTGACATTGATGGGACTTTTACTTTGGTACTCCCAACAAGAGTACCCTTTGTTTTGTACCGAAATGTTGACTCAATCTTTTCTTCGAAGTCAAATGCTACACGCAAAGGAAGGAGAAATAGAATAGTGTGTGTTATACTTTTGCGTTGAAAAAAAGAATCGATTGCGTCACGAAGTACGTATTTCCCACGGTCGGTCGGCACGACAAATTAATTTATACAGTCTGCCAAGCACGTTCTCAAATTTAATATTCAAATTTTGAAGTTGGTCGGCCGTCGTAGTGGAAAAAAAGAACAACGAGATTCCAATTTTGAATTCATAGGCATTACAATTAAATAGGCTTCCTGTGCAGTTTGTTTTTACTCTGGACTGCATGCACAAGACTCAGGCATGCATGTTTAATGAGCTCGAATTGTTTTGTACGTGAACGCGCTCAAAACAACATGATTTCTCCCAGAATCAAAGCAAAACTTGAACGGTTTACTTCAAATTATACACGGGCTTCAGACCTAGTCATACTTCTAAGGGCTTGTGAACGATTCTCGCTGCAATCACCGCATGTCAAATTACAGTATTTGTTACAGTTTTAGTCTTGAAAGAAATAATAAGACATCTGACTAAATCATTCAGGACTCCAAGTTCCGATTGCTCTGAGCCAATACGGTAGCCGAAACTGGCGACAGAAGCGTATTAAAACAATGCTTCGAGGGAAAATGATCAGCATACAGATTTTAATACATTCTTGAAGTGATCGAGTTACGAGATACGGGATAGAATATATTTGTCACGGTGATTGTTCGCTTTCCACTGACTGACCTTTGTTGCTTGTCCTTTCTGAATAAGGATCTGAGTTTAACACAAGACGGCGTCTGAAGCTCCCGATTTGCTTCCAAGCGCTGTTCCCTTTGCGGAGCCGTTTGTTCGGCACGCTTCCGTTCCTGATGCTGTCGGTTATCAAATGTTTGTCGTCTTTTCTCTAGACGTATTTGGCACTGTTCGATTGTTTCACGATTTCGCCTTGCCCGTGCTACTTCCCTTCTCTTTTGCAGACGAGCTTCGCGAGACCGTGCTGTGTCAAGTTTTCCAGTTTTCAAATTCATTTTCGTGAACGCAGTTACGTACAGTTGTTGCTTCGTTCAAACCTTTGTTTGACCTCGCTTTGACGCTAATCGATAATTGTTATTACGTCATTGCCTTAGAGGTCGCCCTATGACAGACTGACAGACTGACTGACGAACATTAGATTTCGAGATGGCGACTCGCTTGGAGTCTCTACACAAAGCGAATTTGCTGCATTAGCACCGTGATTACTAGAAATACGATAATCGCAGATACCCCCTCACTCTACCATTGATGGGACTTTTACTTTGGTAACTCCCAACAAGAGTAGCCTTTGTTTTACCGAAATGTTGACTCAATCTTTTCTTCGAACTCAAGTGCTACACGCAAAGGAAGGAGAAAAAGAATGGTGTGTGTTATATTTTTGCGTTGAAAAAAGAATCGATTGCGTGACGAAGTACGTATTTCCCACGGTCGGCACGTCAAATTAATTCATACAGTCTGCCAAGCACGTTCTCAAAATTTAATACTCAAAGTTTGAAGTTGGTCGGCCGTCGTAGTACGGGAAAAAAGGAACACTGATTTTCCAATTTTGAATTCATAGGCAGTACAATTAAATAGGCTTCCTGTGCGATTTGTTTTTACTCTGGACTGCATGCTCCAGACTCAGGCATGCATATTTAATAGGCTCGAATTGTTTTGTATGTGAACCCACTCAAAACAGCAAGATTTCTCCCAGAATCAAAGCAAAACTTGAACAGTTTACTTCAAATTATACACGGGCTTCAGACCTAGTAATACTTCTAAGGGCTTGTGAACGATTCTCGCTGCAATCACCGCGTGTCAGATTACAGAAAAATAAGACATCTGACTAAATCATTCAAGACTCCAAGTTCCGATTGCTCTGAGCGAATACGGTAGCCGAAACTGGCGACAGAAGCGTAGTAAAACAATTATACTTCGAGGGAAAATGATCAGCATACAGATTTTAATACATTCTTGAAGTGATCGAGTTACAAGCTATACGGGATAGAATATATTTGTCACGGTGATTGTTCGATCTCCACTGACTAACCTTTGTTGCTTGTCCTTTCTAAATAAGTATCTAAGTTTAACACAAAACGGCGTCTGAAGCTCCCGATTTGCTTTCAAGCGCTGTTCCCTTTGCGGAGTTGTCTGTGTTACCCGCTTCTGTTCATGTCGCTTTTGGTCGGCATTCATGCGCTGTTGTCTTTGCGGAGTCTTCTCTTCGGCCCGCTTTTTCTCCTGAAGGTCTCGATTCGCTTTCAAGCGCTGTTCTCTTTGCGGAGTTGTCTGTGTTACCCGCTTCTCTTCATGTCGCTTTCGATCGGCATTCATGCGCTGTTTTCTTTTCGGTCATAGTTCCGTCTTTTGTCAAGACGAACTTGGCGCTGTTCGATGGTTTCACGATTCCGCCTTGCTCGTGCCTGTTCCCTTCTCTTTTGAAGACGAGCTTCGCGAGACTGTTGTGTTTCAAGTTTTCCGGTTTACAAGTTTTCCATTTTCGTGAACACAGCTACGATATACTGTAGTTGCTTCGTTCAATCTAATTTCTCTCATTGCGAGTAAAACTACAGGGATACACGTGATCGATCCGGCCTTTGTTATTGGTTCTGCAGCGACGCGATAGGAACTGGGGACGAGGTCGCACGCAAGACTGACAGACTGACAGACGAACATTAGATTTCGAGATGGCGGCAGGCTTGGAGTCTCCGATAAGGCGATAATACTACTGCATTAGCGTCGTGAGTATTTCCCTCACTTCGTTCGGGGATTACCCTCACTTCGCTTCGCTTCGCTCGGGGATCACACGAAAAATGGAGGACTTCGTTTCTCGTGTTTGTCTGTTTATTTGTACATAATGATGTAAAACCAGGAACGTGTATCGAATATCTTAGTAGGGGCAGTAATCTATAAAACAATCGCAACGCCCCAGTGAAGCCAAGCTCTCGGATGTATTTATAAACACGTGTTCATACAGCAGTATCACTGTCAGATGGCTTCTTCTGCATATAGGTTTACTTTAGTGTTTTCTATGTCAACCCCCAAGGATTCTTATAGACTACTGACCAGTGTTTGTCCTTCTATGGAAAGGAAAGGAAGTGTGATCGTACGATTTCGCGTGTATTTCAAACTGGATGGAGATCTCCCATCAAAACTTAAGATTGCCAAAGAGTTAGTCAATCAGGTGGAGAAAGCGGGCGGCAAAGTTGGAAACCTAACGATTGATGTAACATCCATCAAAATAAGTGGTATGTATCAGGATTCATGTTATGGTCTTGTGCTTGTGTTCAAGTATGGATAAGTGTTTGATTGGAAGCGGGGACCTCAGGACACAATTTCAGTTACTTTAACTCCGGATGAGGGCCTAAAAATAACCCGGCTGTCTCCATGTGATCGTATATATGTACAGCTATGCACGGTATCTATGTAGTTCATCAGGAAATGTTTTTGACATTTTTCATTCTTTGATTTTGTATGTTCACAGGGAGGCCTGCTCCTCCAGTTAACCTCACTACGACTGCCGTCAAGGAGACAGAGATAAGCCTGACATGGAGTGCGGACAGGGAACTGTATAACATCCAGCGGTACTTGATTGAATACAAAGAATTTGGGGAAAAATCATGGCGAAATGATACATCAGAATACGAAACATTCAAGGTAACAGGCCTTGAACCCAGAACTGTGTATTTTTTTAGGGTTTCTGCTGAAAATCAAGAGGGATATGGATCACCATCCGAAGTTTATATGCAAATAACAGGTGAGGAATACGCATATTTGATGTTCCTTCTGAAGGATTTCCATCCGTAACCAAAGAAAAATGTGTACAGTATTGCGTTGGGTAAAGCAATAAGATTTCCAACTATTTTTCGGTGCATGTTAAATTTGTGTTTTGTAGAAGTAGTCATTTTTCAATGGAGCACCAAGTCTTGATTCACGCGAAGTTTTAATGATGTGTTTCTGTTGTTTTGACAGCCGACAGCACGAGCAGTAACTCCTGGTGCTGTCCCGCCGCTGTGTTTGCCGTGCTTCTTACCATGAACCTGATTTTGTTGTTGGTGATATTTTACTTGGTTTATCGCCTAAAGAAACAGACCACTGGAAGTGCCCGCGGAGACGAACAGCTGCAACTGAACGAAGTAAATGTATTCATCAATAGAGATGCTGAGCCATACGCAGATGTGAATACAGACAACACCGGAGTCTATGAGTCACTCAGTGATAAAACGCGGGAAAATGGACAGGATAATAAAGGCTCTGTGTATGAAGACATTGAAGGCCACAGAGACGTCAGGGCGCAAAATGCAGGTAAATTACACTACCAAGCGCTTACCATTCCCAGACCCGGAGCGAGAGGAAGAGAAGATGGCGCGCAGGGGGCTGGGTCCCCTCAGTCCCAGTCCGACTATGAGCCTTTGCAATTCAACCAACAAACGTCTGGAAATACCGTATATGAAGAACCTCTTAATGGAGGCAAGTTGAAGCCGTCAGTAAATTCCTCCCCATCTAGGGGTCCTGTAAGGGCCGGAGGATCTACTCGGCCAGGGACAGGAAATTACAGCAATGTGATGAACGTGGTGTATGAAAATACTTCTAAAGCGTAAGTGGACTAAAAGACTTTTGCCATTTCACAGTTCGCGAGCTACCGAAGAATGTGATATTTGTTGCTGTGTGTATTTTTGAATCTCAAAGTTTCCAAACCTTTTAGCTGAAGGTGGTTGTGATCTGGTTGTAGCGAGAATTCTTTGATTATTTCTTGTTTAGTTTAATGTGAAGTCATATGCCGGCCATGTTGGATGAACTTTCCATGGTTTATTTTGAAAGTTATTTAACATGGCTGTTTTTCCATTCTGAATTTTCGGGGATTGGAGAAGTGTGTCAGGTTGTAGATGTGTTCTGTATTTTGTAAACAAATTTCAAATGCTCAATTCACTGAAAGCCTTACTTTGAGATAATACGGGTTTCAAAGCAGAGCTTCACATCGTTTGTCAGTAATTACTTCTGAATAAAGACTTGTTTATTGCTCACTTTTTGTTGTTGACTCCTCACAGGGCGCATCGTAAAACTGTTTTACGTCTGCGGTGCCGTCACTACGTTTTTATCCAGTAATACAAATATGAGAGTACAAACCTGACCGGTCGGTGACCTGATTGAGGTAGCATTTTCGCCAAAAAACTAAACTTGTTCCTAAGTTCATTGCTCCCCCAGAGAGCTACAAAGACGTCCAAGGTGAAGACGTAATTTTGAGCTGTGCAGACCAGGGCCTACGAACGGATAACGTTCAGTTATTCCCGAACCGGCAGTACTAGCAGACAAAGCCCGGTGTCCACGTTAGGGAAAGGTCGGAAAACGTGTTAAGCTAATACCACTGCAGGGACTGTGGCTTCAACCTTACTGTAAGTACGGTCACGTTTTGTAAGAGTTTAAAAGAATAAAACGTTCTCGCTTTCACGAACTAATAACACCAAGACGCCCGATATAAAAAGGTTTGGCGACAGTATAGTATTTTACAGCATTCCTTGGCTTTTTTCCTTGTTAAGACAGTTAAAATTCGAAACTAATAATTAGCTCTTACGCTAAAAATGCATAGCATTGAGCATATAATATATATTTCAAAAGCCGACGATTAACATATCCATAAACAAGGTCTTGTTTATTTAACGTTAGCCAATAAGCACGATCATGACTTGAGCTGAACAGAGACTGCTAGCCACGTGCGAAAAGTGCTGCAGTCAGACGCCGAAAGTGATGATTCTGAATCACTACCAAATGCTGCACAGCAAAGTCCCGGCAGTCCCGGCAGTCGTTTGTATTTAGTAAAATTTTTCAGACTCGGGTACACCCGATAAGCGGGTCATATTACAGCTTATGTTTAAAACAGTATATAAAAAGAATTGATGTCACATTCACGCGAGGGACTTATTTTGACTCTTGGGGCCAGTTGTTCAAAGTGTGAATAGTGGATAAATGTTAAAATTTAGCCTTATAGTATCAACTGGGTAAACTTTCTCCGGTGGATAGCGCTATCCAGTCTTTGAACAACTGGACCCTGGTTGTTTGTAGCCTGTTCTGCAGTGGCTGTGTTTTCACGATGCAGCTTTTCTGGCTTAACATTCCTCACGCCGATTTGTCTACCGACCTGAGTAAGCAACTTAACTAATTTGGGTGTTTTTACGAGCGGACGTGTGATATTTGATCCAAGTAATTTATGCATCCGAACTGAAAACACATCCATGATGTTGGACAACGGAGAAGCTTACAAGTATATTGCTCTTGTGTTCATTGCTGTTTTATCGCGCTTACTTTTTATTCGACGGAGGAAGAGGTTTCAGCGAAGGCTTAGGTTGCTAGCAGTTATCAGGAGAAGATTTGAGGCTTCTGTCTTAGAACGAATTTAGTCGAAAAGGAGGGCAGTGATCGGTCGAAAGAGAAAAACAGCGTGGGTTCTTGAAAGACCGCAATTTTGGTTTGAGCACATGGTACTAAACCAGTACGAAAACAACATATGGCGTGAACATTTTCAAATTTTAAGACAAACCTTTCGCGTTCTCTGCAATCCAGTTGCGCCGCATTTGGTGCGTCAGGATACAAACATGCGGCAAGCGATTCCAGTCGAAAAACGAGTAGCTGTTGTCTGAAGAAACCGCAAATTTCCGATTTCACAGCTCCCGTCAAAAGTTTTAGTTCAATTGACTCTCATTGGTGGAAATTAATTCCCGACAAACTTAAGGGCGCGTTCGATTGGGTCTATTCCGGAATAGGAATAGCTAAAATGACCCAACGTTTTGCTTGTTCCGAGGCAGATTTTGTTGAAAATTGTTTTAAATATCTCCATGCTTGCATTTTGAACAGCTCCCGATACATCCTAACCTTAATCAGCTCCAAACCAAAAAAAATTTATCAATCAGCAGCACTATTCCTATTCCGGAATAGACCCAATCGAACGCGCTCTAAGCGACCTCGTTTGGTGGCTTAAATATTTTGGCTTTTTACGTCAAATCTCTACCCGCTTAACTTTAAGCGAGTTGGAGAGGCAGCTGTTTTCATGAGATTTCCGGAGATCACTCGCTAAACGACTAAAAAAAGCCCTCGTGAAAACACGGCCAGTGAGTGGGTAATGACGTCACTGTCACGCTATGCGCCTTGTGGTCGGCGATTCTTGCAAAGTGTTTGTTTTTTAAAATGACGCTAGTGAAGTTTTTACACTTCATGAGCAGGTGATTTTACGTTTTATATTCAAATGACATTAAAATGACGTCACAGTCACCTGAGGAGCTTATTTTGACTCGTGGTCACTCGTGGTCATTCTTGGTCACTCTCCCAACGGATTATCTTTGTGAGCAAGGCACGTGACCAGCCTGAACCAGGGTCTTTCTTCGGGGGCGGGGGCCGGGAGATGAAAGAGCCTGGGAACGAGGATGGGTAGCATAAGGTGCATAATATAAATGCCAATCATTTTACATCCGGTCTTCGAACTAGTGCGACAGAAGGACTTACTTTAGTAGAGTGCAAACTCGAAAGGAGACATTGGCGTTGTCATGTAACTTAGATTATTTCACCAGTGGAGTTGGAACGATACACAGGATATGTGAGTAGAATTATGTTGATAAATACCTGAAGTCGCAGAATCTCCTTCTATAAAGAGGCTTTTTAAACAGACATTTTAAACTCGAATGAAGCTACTTCGTTTCTGAACGTCGCTTGAGTTGTATTCACAATTGCGTTTTCTAGTAAAGGAGCAGAACTTACTTGTTCTGAGGCTATCTTAATTTATAATCCGTTGGCAATTAAGGGCATTTGTCCATGCATGGATACGTTACTGGATACATGGAGACGTCGGATACGTTTTTTATTTGGCAATTATCTCGAACGTTCGATCGTTCGACCTAAATAATAATAATAATAATAATAATAATAATAATAATAATAATAATAATAATAATAATAATAATAATAATAATAATAATAATTTTTTTTCTTGCAAGCCATGTACAACACGAGGTTAAATGAAACTGAGGCTTTTAGCTCTACCAGTCAAAGTCAGAACCTTCTAAGTTGGAGCGAAGGAAAACAGATTTTGATTTTAAGCATTGAGTATGAGTATGCGTATGCGTTGAGATATTGAGTATGCGTCACTGAGTTCCACCCTTGCTGAAAGCTTATGCAAATTTTTTTAAATTATAACTAAATGAGTTATTCCAAAACTGTCCAATACTATAAATCCGATAGCCCGTTTAAAAAGGTATAGCTATGTTCTTATACAGGACGCCCATTTTGTTTCACTTTTCTCTCCAAAACAACATGAGCTCTAACGGTGATCTCTTGTCTGGAGTATAACTTCTGACCGAGTATCAATTCTCCCAGTGTTAGTTTGTTTGATGCGTTTGGTCCAAGCATTTGTGTGAATGAACCTGTTAGTACCAGGAACGGACTGTACCACAAGCGAATGTGTTCATTTTGTACGCACACAATCGACGCGAGTGTGTCCAAAGAGACTTTTGGAAATTGTATTCAAATGAAAATCCGTGATTTTGAACAAGTAAAGTGCTCAGACGCAAAATACCGAACGTGGCGCGGGACCAAAAATCGAAGTTGGACGTATTTCGACCCGAGTGGAAAGGTGGAAAGGTGTTGTAATTGAGCTATTTGGAATGAGCGTTATTTCATTCGAAACAGCAGCAAGAAATTCAGCGATAAAATAACAGTAGTCATGCGTTGTGTAATTTACAATGTCTTCGGTTTCACTCATGAAGTGTCCACGGCGAAGAAAAGCAAGTATGATTAATTTTTATTGCGCGAAGCATTCCCAATAACATATTTTCTGCGTATCTCGCTTAACAAATTAACTCCTTTTGTTAAAAATTAATGCAGTACTGAAGATTATTTATTAAAGGCATCGTGATTCCGCTAAAAGCAGACGTGTAAACGCATTTAATTTTTTCATGAGAAAGTAAGAGCCCAGTCGCTCTGAGAAGTTTAGTCGATAATGGCTCAGCATCGAGAGCAATACGACGGCTTCTTCAATGTTTGGTAGCAACTTGCTGACATATATATCTGGTGACAAGCGCTGTTTGCACTTCAAATGATGCAAATGTCGATATTAATGTCGTTAAAGTTACGAGTGCGACCGGAGCCTAAAACATGAAATATATTGGAGCAAATCTAATGGGGATATTTTGGGGACATTTAGATTTTTGGTCAATTGGCAATTTTCTCAAGGTTGCACACATCCAAGCTTGACGGGGCAAGACTTTAAAGTTCAACTTTTAGCTTTCTTTCATGGTGGATTGTTCGGCCTCGATATATGTAAATGCTTCATGCTGAATATTCTAATATCGAAGGTCGTTGCCCGTCACGTCAAGCTTGGAAGCGCGCGCAACCTTGAGAAAATGGTTTTGTTCAGTTTCAAAAGAACAAATTAATGTGCGCAAAGTATTGAGATTGAGGGAGACTTCACCTCCTGCATAATTTATATTTCAAAGGAAGACCTTTTACATCCGACTCTCTGCCTCATTTGGGCTGTTCGTGGTGCTCAATGTGACGTCATGTAACTTTAGTGTTACAATCCCATCCAGTTCAAGTGTTACAAGCTCTTCCAGTTCCAGTGTTACAAGTTTATCCAGTTCAAGTGTTACAAGTTCATCCAGTTCAAGTGTTACAAGTTCAACTTCAGAACCCGGTAGGTTGTGGTATTGCGTTTGCCTTTTTTTCAGCAAGGAATTTAGATATGATGAAAGAGATACCAATGCAGAGACGGAGATGGAGCGAACAGACAGGCAAGGCTTATTGAAATGGTTTGAGAAAAGCTATGCAAAACAAAGGTGGAGTATGACAGACGAGAGTGCTACAAACTATTCAAAGGCTGCAACAGATTTGAGCAGGACATAGCAGAACATCTCGTGTTTGTGTTTTGTATTTTAACCCATTTACCACATTTTTCGTTTCTCAGCGGAAGACTTTGTTGCGATGAGCTTGAAATTGAGCGATAAGGATTTTACTAAGGAGCTGGGTGTCAATTCCTCCGAGCAATTCAAGAAATTAGCTGCTGAAGTTGAAAATGAGGTATAACACGATTACAGTTAACAAATTGAACCATCACATTCTATAATACCCCTTCATATCTCATGGCACCACATGATTGGAGGTGAGAACGTTGCAGCATGCTTTACAAAATATTACTTAACTGATTTGTTTTTCTTTTTTTCTTGAAAGATATCCTCGCTTTACCAAAACGAACCACTGTTCAACAGAGTGAAAGTCTACGTCGAGTTCAGGTAAATAAAGTTACGTTATCTGTTATTGTCATCTGTCGTTGTGCTGTAAAACAGGACAAATAGACTGCTAACTACAATTTTAGGGTTTGGTGCGACAGTTTCGTCCAAAAAGGTGTTCTATAATAATAAGAGTTCGCAACTTTGGTACTCCTGGAAAAATTACTAACTCCGCTTGCATTTCTTTTTACGAAGCCATTTTACTGTTAATACATTGCGCGCCTATTTTTATATCACACGAAAAATGGAGGACTTCGTCTTTCGTGTTTGTCTGTTTATCCCCGAGCGTAAGCGAGGGTAATAATTACGACGCTAATGCAGTAGTATCGCCTTATTTGGAGACTCCAAGCGGGTCGCAATCTCGAAATTTAGGGTGGACCTCCAGAGGTGGTCCACTTTGACCGGTTGGACCGGTCGGACCGAAATTTACCGTTCCATTTCACAAATCTCGTTTCAGTACCGCTCTTCTGTCTCCAGCTCGCTGAATTCACCATCATGGCCGCCATGATGAACGAGGATACTTGTTATCAGTGTTCTGTTTGATTACCTAGTAGGGGCAGTAATCTATAAAATAATCGCAACATCCCAGTAAAGCCACGCTCCCGGATGTAATTATAAACACGTGTTCACAGAGCAGTGTCAGTGCCAGATGGCTTCTTCTGCATATAGGTTTACTTTACTATTTTCTATGTCAACCCCTAAGGATTATTATAGACTACTGACGAGTGTTTGTCCTTCTATGGAAAGGAAAGGAAATGTGATCGTACGATTCCGCGTGTGTTTCAAACTGGGTGGAGATCTCCCATCAAAACTTAAGATTGCCAAAGAGTTCATCGATCAGGTGAAGAAAGCGGGCGGCAAAGTTGGAAACCTAAAGATCGATGAAAAATCCATCAAAATAAGTGGTATGTATCAGGATTCATGTTATGGTCTTGTGCTTGTGTTCAAGTATGGATAAGTGTTTGATTGGAAGCGGGGACCTCAGGACACAATTTCAGTTACTTTAACTCCGGATGAGGGCCTAAAAATAACCCAGCTGTCTCCATGTGATCGTATATACGTACAAGCGCGGTATCTATGTAGTTCATCAGGAAATGTTTTTGACATTTTTCGTTCTTTGATTTTGTATGTTCACAGTGAAGCCTGCTCCTCCAGTTAACCTCACTACTACTGCCGTCAAGGAGACAGAGATAAGCCTGACATGGAGTGCGGACAGGGAACTGTATAACATCCAGTGGTACTTGATTGAATACAAAGAATTTGGGGAAAAATCGTGGCGAAATGATACATCAGAAAACGAAACATTCAAGGTAACAGGCCTTGAACCCAGAACTGTGTATTCTTTTAGGGTTTCTGCTAAAAATCAAGAGGGATATGGACCACCATCCGAAGTTCATATGCAAATAACAGGTGAGGAATACGCGTATTTGATGTTCCTTCTGAAGGAATTCCATCCCTAACCAAAGAAAAATGTGTACAGTTTTGTGTTGGGTAAAGCAATAAGATTTCCAATTATTTTTTAGTGCGTGTTAAACTTGTGTTTTGTAGAAGCAGTCATTTTCCGAGGGAGCACCAAGTCTTGATTCACGCGAAGTTTTAATGAGGTGTTTTTGTGTTGTTTTACAGCCGACAACACGAGCACTACAACCGACAGCACGAACACTACAACCGACAGCACGAACACTACAACCGACAACACGAGCAGGAACTCCTGGTGCTGTCCAGCCGCTGTGTTTGCCGTGCTTCTTACCATGAACCTGATTTTGTTGTTGGTGATATTTTACTTGGTTTATCGCCTAAAGAAACAGACCACTCGAAGTGCCCGCGGAGACGAACAGCTGCAACTGAACGAAGTAAATGTATTCATCAATAGAGATGCTGAGCCATACGCAGATGTGGATACAGACAACACCGGCTTCTATGAGTCACTCAATGATAAAACGCGAGAAAATGGACAGGATAATAAAGGCTCTGTGTATGAAGACGTTGAAGGCCACAGAGACGTCAAGGCACAAAGTGCAGGTAAATTACACTGCCAAGCGCTTACCATTCCCAGACCCGGAGCGAGAGGAAGAGAAGATGGCGCGCAGGGGGCTGGGGCCCCTCAGTCCCAGTCCGATTATGAGCCTCTGCAATTCAACCAACAAACGTCTGGAAATAACGTGTATGAAGAACCTGTTCGTGGAGGCAAGTTGAAGCCGTCAGTAAATTCCTCCCCATCTAGGGGTCCTGTAGGGGCCGGAGGATCTACTCGGCCAGGGACAGGAAACTATAGCAATGCGACGAACGTGGTGTATGAAAATCTGAAGACTTCTAAAGCGTAAGTGGACTAAAAGACATTTGCCTTTTCACAGTTCGCGAGCTACCGAAGAATGCGATACTTGCTGTTGTGTGTATTTTGAATCTCGAAGTTTCCAAACCTTTTTGATCTGGTTGTAGCGAGAGTTCTTTGATTATTTCTTGTTTAGTTTAATGTGAGGTCATATGCCAGCCATGTTGGGTGAACTTCACTGAAAGCTTTACCTTGAGATAATACGGGCTTCAAAGCAGAGCTTCACATTGTTTGTCAGTAATTAATTCTGAATAAAGACTTGTTTATTGCTCACTTTTTGTTGTTGACTCCCCACAGGGCGCATCGTAAAACTGTTTTAAGTCTGCGGCGCCGTCACTACGTTTTTATCCAGTAATACAAATATGAGAGTACAAACCTGACCGGTCGGTGACCTGATTGAGGTAGCATTTTCGCCAAAAAACTAAACTTGTTCCTAAGTTCATTGCTCCCCCAGAGAGCTACAAAGACGTCCAAGGTGAAGACGTAATTTTGAGCTGTGCAGACCAGGGCCTACGAACGGATAACGTTCAGTTATTCCCGAACCGGCAGTACTAGCAGACAAAGCCCGGTGTCCACGTTAGGGAAGGGTCGGAAAACGTGTTTTGCTAATACCACTGCAGGGACTGTGGCTTCAACCTTACTGTAAGTACGGTCACGTTTTGTAAGAGTTTAAAAGAATAAAACGTTCTCGCTTTCACGAACTAATAACACCAAGACGCCCGATATAAAAAGGTTTGGCGACAGTATAGTATTTTACAGCATTCCTTGGCTTTTTTCCTTGTTAAGACAGTTAAAATTCGAAACTAATAATTAGCTCTTACGCTAAAAATGCATAGCATTGAGCATATAATATATATTTCAAAAGCCGACGATTAACATATCCATAAACAAGGTCTTGTTTATTTAACGTTAGCCAATAAGCACGATCATGACTTGAGCTGAACAGAGACTGCTAGCCACGTGCGAAAAGTGCTGCAGTCAGACGCCGAAAGTGATGATTCTGAATCACTACCAAATGCTGCACAGCAAAGTCCCGGCAGTCCCGGCAGTCGTTTGTATTTAGTAAAATTTTTCAGACTCGGGTACACCCGATAAGCGGGTCATATTACAGCTTATGTTTAAAACAGTATATAAAAAGAATTGATGTCACATTCACGCGAGGGACTTATTTTGACTCTTGGGGCCAGTTGTTCAAAGTGTGAATAGTGGATAAATGTTAAAATTTAGCCTTATAGTATCAACTGGGTAAACTTTCTCCGGTGGATAGCGCTATCCAGTCTTTGAACAACTGGACCCTGGTTGTTTGTAGCCTGTTCTGCAGTGGCTGTGTTTTCACGATGCAGCTTTTCTGGCTTAACATTCCTCACGCCGATTTGTCTACCGACCTGAGTAAGCAACTTAACTAATTTAGGTGTTTTTACGAGCGGACGTGTGATATTTGATCCAAGTAATTTATGCATCCGAACTGAAAACACATCCATGATGTTGGACAACGGAGAAGCTTACAAGTATATTGCTCTTGTGTTCATTGCTGTCTTATCGCGCTTACTTTTTATTCGACGGAGGAAGAGGTTTCAGCGAAGGCTTAGGTTGCTAGCAATTATCAGGAGAAGATTTGAGGCTTCTGTCTTAGAACGAATTTAGTCGAAAAGGAGGGCAGTAATCGGTCGAAGGAGAAAAACAGCGTGGGTTCTTGAAAGACCGCAATTTTGGTTTGAGCACATGGTACTAAACCAGTACGAAAACAACATATGGCGTGAACATTTTCGGATTTCAAGACAAACCTTTCGCGTTCTCTGCAATCCAGTTGCGCCGCATTTGGTGCGTCAGGATACAAACATGCGGCAAGCGATTCCAGTCGAAAAACGAGTAGCTGTTGTCTGAAGAAACCGCAAATTTCCGATTTCACAGCTCCCGTCAAAAGTTTTAGTTCAATTGACTCTCATTGGTGGAAATTAATTCCCGACAAACTTAAGCGACCTCGTTTGGCGGCTTAAATATTTTGGCTTTTTACGTCAAATCTCTACCCGCTTAACTTTAAGCGAGTTGGGGAGGCAGCTGTTTTCATGATATTTCCGGAGATCACTCGCTAAGCGACTAAAAAAAGCCCTCGTGAAAACACAGCCAGTGAGTGGGTAATGACGTCACTGTCACGCTATGCGCCTTGTGGTCGGCGTTTCTTGCAAAGTGTTTGTTTTTTAAAATGACGCTAGTGAAGTTTTTACACTTCATGAGCAGGTGATTTTTCGTTTATATTCAAATGACATTAAAATGACGTCACAGTCACGTGAGGAGCTTATTTTGACTCATGGTCACTCGTGGTCCGCATTCTTGGTCACTCGTGGTCATTCGTGGTCACTCGTAGTCACTCGTAGTCACTCGTGGTATCGTTGTCAGGACGTGGACGGCAGTTCGATAAAATAACGGCAGTCGTTCTCCTTAGTAGGAAACGATGAAATCAATAGAACCTGGGCAAAAACGGAACAAATTGAGCAACTTAAGAATAGGCAAAGTTACAAAGACATAGGGAAACCAGAGACACTATTTTTTGGTTCCTCGCGTTTCCGTCACCGTCCTAGGTTTCTTAAACTCCCTATTAACGATAGCGTAATGAAGCTTCCCAAAAAGCGTGGCTGATTCGTGTTCTTTGTGCCAGCCTCGTTTTGATTTGACAAACGCACAGCGCGACAAATTTCTTTGACAGGGGAACCCTCCCAACGGATTATCTTTGTGAGCAAGGCACGTGACCAGCCTGAACCAGGGTCTTTCTTCCGGGACGAGGGCCGGGAGATGAAAGAGCCTGGGAACGAGGATGGGTAGCATAAGGTGCATAATATAAATGCCAATCATTTTACATCCGGTCTTCGAACCAGTGCGACGGAAGGACTTACTTTAGTAGAGTGCAAACTCGAAAGGAGACATTGGCGTTGTCATGTAACTTAGATTATTTCACCAGTGGAGTTGGAACGATACACAGGATATGTGAGTAGAATTATTAGTTGATAAATACCTGAAGTAGCAGAATCCCCTTCTATAAAGAGGCTTTTTAAACAGACATTTTAAACTCGAATGAAGCTACTTCGTTTCTGCACGTCGCTTGAGTTGTATTCACAATTGCGTTTTCTAGTAAAGGAGCAGAACTTACTTGTTCTGAGGCTATCTTAATTTATAATCCGTTGTAGTACCTTAAGGACATTTGTCGATGCATGGATACGTTACTGGATACATGGACACGTCGGATACGTTTTTGATTTGGCAATTATCTCGAACGTTCGATCGTTCGACCTAAATAATAATAATAATAATAATAATAATAATAATATTTTTTTTTCTTGCAAGCGATGTACAACACGAGGTTAAATGAAACTGAGGCTTTTAGCTCTACCAGTCAAAGTCAGAACCTTCTAAGTTGGAGCGAAGGAAAACAGATTTTGATTTTAAGCATTGAGTATGAGTATGCGTTGAGATATTGAGTATGCGTCACTGAGTTCCACCCTTGCTGAAAGCTTATGCAAATTTTTTTACATTATAACTAAATGAGTTATTCCAAAACTGTCCAATACTATAAATCCGATAGCCCGTTTAAAAAGGTATAGCTATGTTCTTATACAGGACGCCCATTTTGTTTCACTTTTCTCTCCAAAACAACATGAGCTCTAACGGTGATCTCTTGTCTGGAGTATAACTTCTGACCGAGTATCAATTCTCCCAGTGTTAGTTTGTTTGATGCGTTTGGTCCAAGCATTTGTGTGAATGAACCTGTTAGTACCAGGAACGGACTGTACCACAAGCGAATGTGTTCATTTTGTACGCACACAATCGACGCGAGTGTGTCCAAAGAGACTTTTGGAAATTGTATTCAAATGAAAATCCGTGATTTTGAACAAGTAAAGTGCTCAGACGCAAAATACCGAACGTGGCGCGGGCATGCATGTCCAATACCACGGCTCGTAACGAGTCGTAAAAGTGAATTGTCGACTCGTGCGAGTCGTACAACTCGTCTAATGTATTCACCGGCGAGTCGTAAAGAAAGCCAATCGATCCGTGAATCTCATTGACGGTGTCTCCATTTGCACGCGAAATGCACACAAAGAATTGTTTATTCCTCGTTCTACAAAAAGCACCGAGCGCAAAATGCACCCAAAAGTGTATTCCTCGTTCTACTAAAAACACCACGCAAAATCCGTGGTATTGGACAACAACAAATTAACTCCTTTTGTTAAAAATAATGCAGTACTGAAGATTATCTATTAAAGACATCGTGATTCCACTAAAAGCAGATGTATAAACGCATTTTATTTTTTCATGAGAAAGTAAAACATGATGAAATATACTGCAGTAAATCTAATGGGGATATTTAGATTTTTGGTCAATTGGCCATTTTTTCAAGGTTGCACACACATCCAAGACTTTCAAATTAAACTTTTAGCTTTCTTTCACGGTGGATTGTTCGGCCTCAATATATGTAAATGCTTCATGCTGAATATTCTAATATCGAAGGTTGCCCGTCAAGCTTGGAAGCGCGCGCAACCTTAAGAAATGGTTTTGTTCAGTTTCAAAAGAACAAATTTTAAAATGTGCGCAAAGTATAGAGATTGAGGGAGACTTTACCTCGTGCACAATTTATATTTCAAAGGAAGACCTTTCACATCCGACTCCTTGCCTTATTTGGGCTGTTCGTGGTGCTCGATGTGACGTCATGTAACTCTAGTGTTACAAGCTCATCCAGTTCCATTGTTACAAACTCATCCAGTTCCAGTATCACAAGCTCATCCAGTTCCAGTGTTACTAGCTCATCCAGTTTCAATATCACAAGCTCATCCAATTCCAGTGTTACAAGCTCATCCAGTTTCAGTATCACAAACTCATCCAGTTCCAGTGGTACAAGTTCAACTTCAACCCCAACTTCAGAACCCGGTAGGTTGTGATATAGCGTTTGCCTTTTTTTCAGCAAGGAATTTAGATATAATGAAAGAGATACCAATGCAGAGACGGAGATGGAGCGAACAGACAGGCAAGGCTTATTAAAATGGTTTGAGAAAAGCTATGCAAAACAAAGGTAGAGTATGGCAGACGAGAGTGCTACAGACTATTTAAAGGCTGCAACATATTTGAGCAGGACACAGCAGAACATCCCGTGTTTATGTTTTGTGTTTTAACCCATTTGCCACATTTTTTGTTTCTCAGCAGAAGACTTTGTTGCGATGAGCTTGAATTTGAGCGATAAGGATTTTACTGAGGAGCTGAAGGACAATTCCTCCGAACAATTCAAGCAGTTAGCTGCTGAGGTTGAAAATGAGGTATAACACGATTACAGTTAACAAATTGAACCATCACATTCTATAATACCCCTTCATATCTCATGGCACCACATGATTGGAGGTGAGAACGTTGCAGCATGCTCTACAAAATATTACTTAACTGATTTGTTTTTCTTTTTTTCTTGAAAGATATCCTCGCTTTACCAAAACGAACCACTGTTCAACAGAGTGAAAGTCTACGTCGAGTTCAGGTAAATAAAGTTACGTTATCTGTTATTGTCATCTGTCGTTGTGCTGTAAAACAGGACAAATAGACTGCTAACTACAATTTTAGGGTTTGGTGCGACAGTTTCGTCCAAAAAGGTGTTCTATAATAATAAGAGTTCGCAGCTTTGGTACTCCTGGAAAAATTACTAACTCCGCTTGCATTTCTTTTTACGAAGCCATTTTACTGTTAATACATTGCGCGCCTATTTTTATATCACACGAAAAATGGAGGACTTCGTCTTTCGTGTTTGTCTGTTTATCCCCGAGCGTAAGCGAGGGTAATAATTACGACGCTAATGCAGTAGTATCGCCTTATTTGGAGACTCCAAGCGGGTCGCAATCTCGAAATTTAGGGTGGACCTCCAGAGGTGGTCCACTTTGACCGGTTGGACCGGTCGGACCGAAATTTACCGTTCCATTTCACAAATCTCGTTTCAGTACCGCTCTTCTGTCTCCAGCTCGCTGAATTCACCATCATGGCCGCCATGATGAACGAGGATACTTGTTATCAGTGTTCTGTTTGATTACCTAGTAGGGGCAGTAATCTATAAAATAATCGCAACATCCCAGTAAAGCCACGCTCCCGGATGTAATTATAAACACGTGTTCACAGAGCAGTGTCAGTGCCAGATGGCTTCTTCTGCATATAGGTTTACTTTACTATTTTCTATGTCAACCCCTAAGGATTATTATAGACTACTGACGAGTGTTTGTCCTTCTATGGAAAGGAAAGGAAATGTGATCGTACGATTCCGCGTGTGTTTCAAACTGGGTGGAGATCTCCCATCAAAACTTAAGATTGCCAAAGAGTTCATCGATCAGGTGAAGAAAGCGGGCGGCAAAGTTGGAAACCTAAAGATCGATGAAAAATCCATCAAAATAAGTGGTATGTATCAGGATTCATGTTATGGTCTTGTGCTTGTGTTCAAGTATGGATAAGTGTTTGATTGAAAGCGGGGACCTCAGGACACAATTTCAGTTACTTTAACTCCGGATGAGGGCCTAAAAATAACCCGGCTGTCTCCATGTGATTGTATATACGTACAGCTATGCACGGTGTCTATGTAGTTCATCAGGAAATGTTTTTGACATTTTTTGTTCTTTGATTTTGTATGTTCACAGTGAAGCCTGCTCCTCCAGTTAACCTCACTACGACTGCCGTCAAGGAGACAGAGATAAGCCTGACATGGAGTACGGACAGGAAACTGTATAACATTCAGCGGTACTTGATTGAATACAAAGAATTTGGGGAAAAATCATGGCGAAATGATAGATCAGAATACGAAACATTCAAGGTAACAGGCCTTGAACCCAGAACTGTGTATTTTTTCAGGGATTCTGCTGAAAATCAAGAGGAATATGGATCACCATCCGAGGTTCTTAAGCAAAAAACAGGTGATGAAGATGCGTATTTGATGTTCCTTCTGAAGGATTTCCATCCGTAACCAAAGAAAAATGTGTACAGTATTGCGTTGGGTAAAGCAATAAGATTTCCAACTATTTTTCGGTGCATGTTAAACTTGTGTTTTGTAGAAGTAGTCATTTTCCGAAGGAGCACCAAGTCTTGATTCACGCGAAGTTTTAATGAGGTGTTTCTGTTGTTTTGACAGCCGACAGCGCGAGCAGTACAACCGACAGCATGAGCACTACAACCGACAGCACGAACACTACAACCGACAGCACGAACACTACAACCGACAGCACGAACACTACAACCGACAGCACGAGCACTACAACCGACAGCACGAACACTACAACCGACAGCACGAACACTACAACCGACAGCACGAACACTACAACCGACAGCACGAACACTACAACCGACAGCACGAACACTACAACCGACAGCACGAACACTACAACCGACAGCACGAGCACTACAACCGACAGCACGAACACTACAACCGACAGCACGAACACTACAACCGACAGCACGAACACTACAACCGACAGCACGAACACTACAACCGACAGCACGAGCACTACAACCGACAGCACGAACACTACAACCGACAGCACGAGCACCACAACCGACAGCACGAACACTACAACCGACAGCACGAACACTACAACCGACAGCACGAGCACCACAACCGACAGCACGAACACTACAACCGACAGCACGAACACTACAACCGACAGCACGAGCACCACAACCGACAGCACGAACACTACAACCGACAGCACGAGCACTACAACCGACAGCACGAGCACCACAACCGACAGCACGAGCACTACAACCGACAGCATGAGCACTACAACCGACAGCACGAGCACTACAACCGACAGCACGAACACTACAACCGACAGCACGAACACTACAGCCGACAACACGAGCAGGAACTCCTGGTGCTGTCCCGTCGCTGTGTTTGCCGTGCTTCTTACCATGAGCCAAATTTTATTGGTGGTGGTATTTTACTTGGTTTATCGCCTAAAGAAACAGACCACTCGAAGTTCCCGCGGAGACGAACAGATGCAACTGAACGAAGTAAATGTATTCATCAATAAAGATGCTGAGCCATACGCAGATGTGAATACAGACAACACCGGCTTCTATGAGTCAATCAATGATGAAAGGCGGGAAAATGGACAGGATAATGAAGGCTCTGTGTATGAAGAAATTGAAGGCCACAGAGACGTAAGGGCGCAAAGTGCAGGTAAATTACACTACCAAGCGCTTACCATTCCCAGACCCGGAGCGAGAGGAAGAGAAGATGGCGCGCAGGGGGCTGGGGCCGCTCAGTCCCAGTCCGATTATGAGCCTCTGCAATTCAACCGACAAACGTCTGAAAATACCATGTATGAAGAACCTGTTGATGGAGGCAAGTTGAAGCCGTCAGTAAATTCCTCCCCATCTATGGGTCCTGTAGGGGCCGGAGGATCTACTCGGCCAGAGACAGGAAATTATGTCAATGCGATGAAGGTGGTGTATGAAAATCTGAAGACTTCTAAAGCGTAAGTGGACTAAAAGACTTTTCCCATTTCACAGTTCGCGAGCTACCAAAGAATGCGATATTTGTTGAGCTGTGTGTATTTTTGAATCTCAAAGTTTCCAAACCTTTTAGCTGAAGGTGGTTGTGATCTGGTTGTAGCGAGAGTTCTTTGATTATTTCTTGTTTAGTTTAATGTGAAGTCATATGCCGGCCATGTTGGGTGAACTTTCCATATGGTTTCTTTTGAAAGTTATTTAACATGGCTGTTCTTCCATTCTGAATTTTCAGATTGGAAAAGTGTGTCAGGTTTTAGATGTGTTCTGTACTTTGTAAATAAATTTCAAATGCTCAATTCACTGAAAGCCTTACTTTGAGAAAATATGGGCTTCAAAGCAGAACTTCACATCGTTTGTCAGTAATTACTTCTGAATAAAGACTTGATTAACGCTCACTTTTTGTTGTTGACTCCTCACAGGGCGCATCGTAGAACTGTTTTACGTCTGCGGCGCCGTCACTACGTTTTTATCCAGTAATAATACAAATATGAGAGTACAAACCTGACTGCTCGGTGACCTGATTGAGGTAGCATTTTCGCCAAAAAACTAAACTTGTTCCTATAAGTTCATTGCTTCCCCAGAGAGTTACAAAGATGTCCAAGGTGAAGACGTAATTTTAAGCTGTACGGACCAGGGGTCTACGAACTCAATGGGTGAACGGAAAACGTTTAGTTTCTCCAGAACTGGTAGCAATAGATACTGAGCCTGGTGTCCATGTTGGAGAAAGGACAGGAAGCAATACCTGTTCAGGAGCTGGGCTTCGACTCAACTGTAAGTACGGTCACTTTTTTGTAAGAGTTAAAAAAGAAACGTTATCGCTTTCACGAACTAATAACAAGAACGGGACGCCCGATATAAAAGGTTTGGCAACAGTATAGCACTTTACAGTATTCCTGGGCTTTTTTCGTTATTAAAACAGTCAGTTAAAATTCGAAACTAATAATTACCTCTCGCGCTAAGAATGCATGAGCATTTAGCATATAATATATATTTCAAAAGCCGACGATTAACATATCCATAAACAAGGTCTTGTTTATTTAACGTTAGCCAATAAGCACGATCATGACAGCATTAATCAAGTATTCTGTCGCTGAAATTCAGCAGGTGTGCTGATTCTCGCCCGAGAAAGTTGCAATTTTTCCGTTTTCTTGATCAAGCCGCGCACAGTAAGATGAATTTCTGACTCCTTTGAGTTTGGAAGTTACCATGAAGGCTCTCTCGTCTTGTTTCAGCATTTCACTTGGCGTCACGCTTTTTCTGTTGGAGTTTTATTCTACTGAAGGTGAGGTTTTTAAAGATCATTAATTATTATCCTAAACTGAGAAACATGTAATGCCACATGAAACTGTAAAAGCGAATTTTGTTCAGCCATCTGCCAATTGTTTTCTGTATCGTGCAATTTTTTTCGCTTTTTACACGGACAGGTCGCTATTTAACAAATTTTCGGACTCTTGTTCTAATTATTCCTGGCGCTTATCAGAAATGGCCAATTGTATAATGTGCCATTTGCACCGCATTTCCTTCGCTATGTTTGTTTCCCTCTTGTTCTCCTGTGTGGATTGACTAATATGATATTGTGATATTTTGATCCAAGATTGCTTTTTACGGCGCATTGGGTACCATACGCTAAGAAAGCGTTCGCACAATCGGCTGGATTTAGAATGTAACCATGGTTGCGATTTGGTTGTTTTTGATAACAATGTTCCTTGAGGCGCGATTATTTATTTAACAATTTTTTGTGTGAACGCTTGGTTTATCTAAGAACCATATCTATGTAGTATCTAAGTCAAGGTAGAGTAACATGGCACTTATATCTCGTTCAGCTTAATTACGTGTTTTATCAAACCAGAGAACACTTCTCCTTAACATGTCCAGCGTAATATCCCTTGCACAAAAATTAAACAGAACTGTGTTTGTTGTTAATAATTACAGCCCTTTACAGCGACAGTTCGCCAGCCCAGGAGTATCGATTGATAACGTCCTCTCGTTATTCGGTCACATGTCACGATTTCGTTAGTCACGCGCGAGACAAAATATATTTGATGGATTCAAATTGTTCACTTGTCTTTGCAGTATTTAAGAAAAATAATTATAGACCACCACAAATATTTCGCTGGGAAAAGATTTGGTACGAAAAAAGGATAAAACTATCCAGTTGGATGTGTATTGGCCTGTTGAAACTCGCTAAAATATTCTCACACATCCTGGAAGGCGTTTGATTTGCAGAAACGTCTCTTTAGTCGTTTTCACCTGTATGACGTCTTACAATGGAAGTAAGTTGTGCTTTCGCGGTGTTTACAAAGAAAAAAGTGACGTCATAATTTTCCCTGTTTACACAGGAGAACAAAGATAAGGTCATTCTAATTTTAAGAACTATTTGACTAAAACACTTCTGTTTGCCCAACCATAACTTAAAACTGAGTCTGATGATTTGATCTAACTTTCTCTATTTAGGAATTGATAATTGCCGGGTCTTGCGATTTGATCCCCTTCTAAGTGGAAAACGTCTTGATAACCACGTGATCGAGAATAAGCGAGCCGGTTCAGAGGACTTTTGTCAGGCGCTCTGCTACAGGGAGAAAAAATGCCGCTCTATCAACTACAAACAAACCAAGGATAACGATGGAACGCATCTGTGTGAGCTGAACAAGTCAACCAAAGATCAACACCCAGATGACCTGAAGAACCACTTGGAGTTCAGTTACCATGGAACAAAGGTTCGTGAACAACCCAACAAGTCGGTACATATAAGGCTTCTCCTGGGGGCTTTTTGCTTTCAAACTGTAAATTAGGTTGGCAAAAACGTGCATTCTTCTTTGCATAGTGGACAGTGATGCATGTTATATCACGACAATTACTCGGTTCGGATTTATTTTCATAATGAGAAGTTCGCTCCATTGGCCAAAGTTTGAAATATATTTGACATTTGACACAATGCAAAAAAATATTATACTCAGGCTATTTATACTGTACGTTTGTACGAAGTTTGAGTCGCCATAACTTGAAAGATTCCAACCATTACGCAGAGTAGAATACCTTAGTTTACACGATCCACACTGACTGGCAATGCACTCACGAGCATGCGCACTGATCCAGCAAGTCTCGCGTCACTCTTCACCCAACCTGTTCGATCACTTGTTTATATCAGGACCCATGCACAAGCAATCCTTGTACAGGAGGCAAAACCTGTATAACAGGGTTTGGTCCCGATGGATACCACTGCGCATGTCCTACGGGATACACAGGAGATCGGTGCGAGAAAGGTACGTGTACAATTGACAACGTGATTTGATATAAGGACAACTTTATTATTTACACAAAAATGTATACTTCAAAAATCATTCTCATGGGATACTAAAATACTAAAACATGTTACCTTCGCAGAAGTAGTGAAAGGAACATATATGCTATATTAAAAGTCATACGACAAAAAGGACTGGAGGCGTGATCAACAATTAAATGATACTAGCTTGTTCATAATCAGGCAGACAAACGATGCCTCACCACTCGCCAGTTTTAATTAAGTTTATCGAATTTGTATTTTCAGTTGAGTCCTGTAATGACATCGCTTCAAAAGGTGCGCAACACGATGGCTCGTATGATCTTGCTGTCAACGATGCAACTTTTCAGGTGTGTATAGTTCCGATTAAGAGGTTCTCGCCTTTTATCTCCGTACAACTGACTGCGTAATTGCATTTATTGTCACGTGAGATAAAAAAGGAACACCGACGATGTATATTCTCTCGAACTAAAGGAAAATGACAGAGGGCAAGGATCTGTCATCATCTATGCAGTACTTACAAAGAATGTAGCGAGACAATTAAATGTTCGATTATAAATATTGCTGCAGTGAAATCTAGGGTATACTGAACGCGAAATAATGCGTGCCTTTTACATACCTAAACATTTCTGGTGTTCATTTCAGGTTTACTGTGACATGAGTGACGACAAGAAAGGATGGACTCTGATCGCTCGCTTCTCCAATAACGACGCCAAGAACTGGATGAAAAATAGCGGTGAATATTGGTACGACCGAAACTTCTCCTTTGGTCAAACTACCAACCCTGCAGACAACACAGACATGATCTCTCCAGCCTTTTGGTCCGTCAACGGCACCGAGTTCAAGATCACACGCAGTGACGACTCCACCCACACAGCTCTGTTGCACACCACAGGTGAGTGTCTCGGTGGACAGACATTCCGTTCTAAGTTGACGAGCTACGGCGACTTCAGAAACAGCACAGTATGGGCTGAAGACAAGTGTCTTGGCAACTGTACCTTGCATTATGGTGGGCAGTACATCCACACTGAGGGATTTCGAGCTGCAGAGTGTGATGGCGATATTCAACAGAAGGACCAGATAGGTTTCTGGTGTGACTATAATAGCAACGGCGCAGTGTTGACGATTGGTGGAGCGGGACAGAACTGCTATAAAGCTGCGCATGGGATCGGGATCACTGAAGCTGATGAAGCGTCTTTCGCTCATGATCAACATGGTGATGTTTTGAGTGTTGAAAACGAATATGACTTTGGTAACACTGCTTGGAAGTACAACGTTGTGTCGTCCTATTCCCTTAACTTATGGGTCCGATGAACGCGAAGCTTTGAACGTATGATTCAGGGACAGAGTCAGACATTTAAGGCCCGTTTCAAACGTCGCGCCTACTTCCGTGCCGAACTCAATGCAAATTAGCTCAAACAATGGATTTTGCTCGTTTGCATTGAGTTCGGCACGGCAATGGCGCGACGTTTGAAACTGGCCTAAGATTAATTCGTTACTAACACCAGGGCTCGGTTGTTCAAAGGAAGATTAGGATTATCCTGGATTAGCACCAAACGTGTTGTCATTTTTAACCCAGCCCTGAAAATGGGCAAGTTTCGCTTATACCTCAACGTACACTTGATAAGCTTTGAGCTAAAAGAAGCTTTTTAGTTGGTTTTCGGACAAAACCTTGTAGTTCGTTGGCCAAAGCGACGAAGGAAAAAATAGATCAAACTTAGATTAGCCTTGAACAACTAGGCCCTGATTTGTATTATAGCGCCACTAACGTCGGGGTCAGTATTGTAGTTGTAAATTTGATCAGTTCCCAGATATTTTTAATGTGACTACAATCCACTGCACTTTAATGTTTTTTGTTTTGTTTTGTTTTGTTATTATTATTATTATTTCATCTTAATGTATCCGCGGTCTGTCCGTCTGTAGTTCAGGTTTCCAGTTATCAAGTGAGTGATTTACTTTCGTCTTTAATTTCAGTGCACGACTGCAACTGCACAGATTTGGTCTCTGTCGATTTTCACTCCACACTTTCTCTGCACTAAATCCAGTCTCGAGAGTGCCCGCCTTAAAGAGAGTTTACTTTAACAAGATTCCAACCTAACCCAACCTCTACTTCCAACCCAACCCAACTTTTAACCCTAACCCAAATTATCTTTATTAGTTTTGTCAATGTTTTGTTCCAAACTGGGTCGGACCGGGCACTGGCCTCCTGACAGCAGACCCACGAGCGACTCCCGTTTGACTTTGCCCAACTTCCGTAACTATACGACTTGTCATATTAAAGGTCGTTATAATGACAAACAAAGGTAAGCCAAGTACCCAGGCTGATTCATAAAAAAAAAATACAGCTTTATGATTAACCACGCTGAACAAAACAGGGGGTTTCAAAACTAATTCTATTGTTGTTAACATAGCGGTCGTCAAGTAGAAAAAAACAATTGTGTTCATGTCCCGTTTAAATACTTTGAATACCTGTTTAAGCAGAAATGTAATCCTTATTTAGAACATTTTGCGGATATTTGTAACGGTATTCGCTGTAGATACACAAAGTGAAAATATATATTCATTGAACAATCCACCACACTTGTGCCTTCTCAGATAACTTAGTGGAAGCATCTGTCTAAATTATCATCTTTCTATGTCTAAAAACGGCACCTCCAACAAAGGCTCTTAATCGAGCAGATGCATCATGTGCACATTTCGTAGTGAATAAGAAAACCAGGCTTATTAACCCCTTCACTCCCAAGTTCAAAATACAGATCTCCCAAGAGTATCAAAAGCCAAGTTCTCCTTACTATATGATATATTTCTGGTGAGAAACTGAGGAGAAAATCGAACTTGATTACTCTTGGGAGTGAAAGGGTTAAGGTTCACATTGACAACAATCTTTGTATTTGCCTGTGTCTTCAATTTCACGTGGCCAGCGGCGAGAATCCGTGTCAAACATTTTTGTATGATACGTGCATGAACGGTTTCCAACCTCAAAGCTCAATGTATACAGAAGCATGCACCAGCTGTCGGCGGCAAGAAGCCAAGGACGACGATAGCAACGTCACTAGGCGGTAAGAAGAGACCGTTGTAAGAAAAAGGAAATAAATGCAAGACTTTGCCACTAAACTAATCATGCGTCGTGTATTTTAGGCGATGTCATTCTTGTTCTTGGTTCGTCAACGTCTTAGTATATTTACACGAAATAATTATTTGGATACACACAGTGCTATTTTGGGGGCAGAATGTGCTGTTTGTTTTCTGGTCACGCATCAAATAGTTAATGTGATTGAATAAGCGCTGGTTCCCTTAGATTTGAAAAAAAAATGCATGCTTGCGGTTTTACAGCAACCAAGAGTTCTTGCCACAAAATACTTTCTCGTAACATCAGAAAAAACGTATTTTGCTCACTCCAGAGTTCTTCGCGACTTTGTCACATTACACTAAACATTTCTGGTGTTCATTTCAGATTTACTGTGACATAAGTCACGACAAAAAATTATGGACCCTGATCGCTCGATTCTCCAATAGCGACGGACACCAAGAACTGGATGAAAAACAGCGGTGAATATTGAACAAAACCGGAAGAGCGCAAGTACGTGTCAACAAAAATCTCACGTTCATACTCGAAACTTGGGCGCTTGATCGAGGTCAAAATTCGAATTAGTAAATTCATCGTAGTTGTAGATTTATCGAGTGTTAAATTTTATGATCATCGACTCAAATTCATCAATACTTTAAATTTATAGCACTAATTCCCACTTCAAATTTGTCTTGTATCAGAAGTCATCGAAATCACAACTTCAGTGGCGAATTAAGTTTTGACTGCTCGTGCTGAATGGCGAACTCTTTGAATTCGGCAAATTCTCCGCCCACATGGCGACTGATTTGGCGAATTCTACGCGCCATATAGAAACTCAGACAAGAAAAGGAAAGCTTCCGCTCCGCTTGCACGTAAACATCCAATCAAATTATATTCTTTTTGCTTGCACGTCAATCAAATTTCAAAATCTTAGAGGGGGACTCATCTTTTACCAATTGTCATACCTACGCTTTGGCTTTCGGGTAAAAGCAATTATATGCTGGGCCTAAAAACAAATTTTGCTCACTGCTGAGTACTTCGCGACTTTGTCACATTACACGCGATATTTTAAAAGTTCTCCGTTTCCTTGACAGGGAGTCCCTGACCAAATTGACCTTGAAGAAAGGTATGATGGCGTTTACAATGTTTTTGCTGGTTGGCCCTCTCCTTGTAATCTTCGCCTCTGCAGGTAAGAAAAAGTCGAGAAACGATACAGAACACATGCTATTGTGTTGGTCAATTACTCGAAGGAGGTAGATATTACATCTTCCGTTATGAATCAGTGCGATATGAGCGTCCTGCAAATCTGTCCGATATAATATGACGTACCAGTTTCAGCAGCCGAGCGGAGCAACGTTCTGTTCCGAAAACTTCAATTTAATACCGATACTGACTTGATTTTTATTTCTACTTGACCAGAAATCCGCAAAGGTTTCCTCCAAGCAGAAATTTTAGCTTATTTTCCGTTCGCAAAACAAATTGAGTCGGCAATCCGCAAAATTTTCCTCCCGTAAAAATTTTCTTCTACACGGTAGTAACTTCTATAAATAATGCGTGATGAGATTCGATGGCTCTTTGTCTGAATTTATGTCATCTTCTTTACATAAATGAGATCCAAGATATAAGCTATAAGACATAAGTTTATAAGAATAATATTCTTACAAGTACAGCACTGGTCTTATTTTCGGCGCCGGATTTACATTTTAGACAGTTTGTATACGTTGTGTGAGTATGCATGTATGTAATGTATGTATTTACAAGACTGGCGTTGCCATTGAGCTCGCTGGGTGAGGTCGAGACCAGAAGAAACTAAAATAGAAAGTAGGGACAAGAGCGAGACTTCACAAGAGACTTTCCGTTCCTCACTAGAAAAATATCATACAGTATAGAGAACTTGACTTTTGACACCACGAAACCTGTTACTATAAATTGTCATTACAACACTCGTACACTTGCTTCTTAAAGTGCACATAAGCCTTCAGAGTTTACATTTTTATACGAAATTAGGAAGTAATCTAAGCAATTTATAGGCCAAAAGAATGCCTTTTCGACGCGTTATTGTATTTTGTCGCCCGGTAAACATGCGAAAAAGCACCATTTTGGCTTCCGGTTTTGATTTTGTCCGTGTAAAATTATCGATCAAGGACATGGGCTGTGACGTCAGAGGAGCGTCCGGTTTTACTCCGAAATGGCAAAGAGGTGCAGCGAGGAAGCGAAAGAGAAAATAGGTCCAGTTTGTCAATGCCAAACGTGTGAAATGTGAGCTGACGATCATTTCCGGATCTGCTCAGCTTATTTCAAATCAGATGATTTTGACATCCCATGGAATTGACAATAGACGAATACTGATAAAAGACATTCTTAGTGTTGGGTAGTACAAAGTTGACAAGAAGAAGAAAGATTGACCGGGTAATCGTCGAGTCCCACAATTTGTCGGCGGGTACTAAGTACTAATTATATTTAATCCAAAAATATATTCAGATGTGGGAAGTTTGATACCTTTTCTATCGTAGGTATCGAATAATGAGCAAACCATCGCGATCGCCGGACGTTTATGGTCGATGAGGTCACACTGCAACACACTGCAGTTCATGTTTGAAAGCGAGCGAAAGATGGTTTTTCGGCTAGATTTTTCTAGGACTATAGTTGACCGTGTGCCGGATTTGCGGCTCATACTTACTCGAACAACTTGACTTCCACATCGCCGAAGTTAGACGGCGGGCCCAGAAGTTGGGAAATTTCTGGCAAACTCCGAGAGGAATCGTGCTGAAATTGTCTGCCCGCCTGTTGATAGTTCCACTGCGAAAGTAAAATCCTTCAAACGGTAAAGAACGGCGCCATAAACCGCAATTAAAGTGTAATACTTTATTGTCTACCTGTACAGGGAAGTTTGGAATGACGCGTTCTCTCGAAGTCAAATATAACTGACAGTGGTCAACTGCCGTGACAAATTATGCAACTGCTGTTAGTCGAAATCCGGAGCGAGAGTTATCGTGAGACATCCGCAGAATCTCAATGCTTGTGAATGCCGATGCTGCCGTAGCACATCAACATTGCAATTCCCACACAAACACCTAAAATGTGAGGAAAACACAGAGAAGCAATTACAGATGTACCACGAAAACAAATCCAAAACTCTAACTAAATATTACGCCGCTTACCAACTACTGGCTCCAAAATTTTCTTCCGAGCGATCTTGCGGTGTTAATAGTTCTTGTTCGTTTCTCTCCCATTCCTTTCTTTCCAGTATGTACGAGGCAACAGATGCCATGTACAGTGTAAAGCATATTAAAATCATCATAGTTTACGGCTAAAGTTCGTCATGGCTTTGGTGTCCGTTTTCCGCCTGGTATTTTCCCAGAGGTATTTCGTGTTGCCACAGAAAGTTCGTCGGGACTAAATAATTAGCGGTGACAGAGTTATTTGCAATCCCGTAGCGGTATCCATTAAATATAATCGAATCCATCAAACATTTGTTTATGGCTATGATGTTGAACTAATGAACGCAAACCAAAATCGTTCCCTAAAAGCCAGTTTATCCGTGCATGTTCCACAGAGCCAAACGGTGTTGAGTTTGGATACAATTCAATCGCGGCGCCCACATCCCAAGTTGTTTGCGAAGTCACCTTACGTCATCGCATATCACGCGGCAATGTGAACCAATCACCGTGTGCTGATTCGTAACTCAGAAAAAAGATAAAATAGTAAAAGTAATATGTCGATGATGAAGACACAGTTTGCAATTCTAAGCTCGTCGACGATTGTTCAATTTCCACCGACTATATTTTGCAATATTCCTTTCTGAAGAAGTGTCTGCGTTTTAACACAATACTGGCGTCTGGGAATGTGTTCAGGTCGGCCAGTCGATGCCTTAAAATATTTGTTTCACGGCTAGCAAGCTTGCCTCCCATACACTGGCAAAATATCCGGGCAGTTTACCGCCGTCCGTCGAACTGCTTGGCCTTGTATCTGCATCTTGTTGTACAAAATCACTTCCGTTCGTTCTCTGTCGTTTGTCACCAAAAAAATGGCGGTTTACAGTTCAGCTGCTGAGTAACCGCGCTTGAGTAATCGCGCCTTGAGGTCTTACCTGGCACACACACGAACATTACATTTCGAGATGGCGACCCGCTTGGAGTTTCCAAATAAGGCGATACTACTACATTGACGTCGTGATTTTTACCCTCGCCTACGCTCGGAGACAAGTCGATTTCTACGAGTTTTATATGCTGAAACAAACTCCATTTTATCAAACGTCAACACCTGTACAGCCTTTCATTAATTCGGGGCGTGAAACTTGACTTTCAACCTGTATTGAGAAGATCCCTACTCAAAGACTAAAAAGTCTTGACAGGGTAATATAAGACGCAGAGTTCTTTTTGTGCTTCCTGAACTCGACAGTATCAACAGAAACGTTAACAAAAGTACAAAAAGGAAATTAGAAATTGCGTGTATCAGACATCAGTGTATTTCTGACTTTACCTCAACCTCTTACTCAACGCGATATAACTATTTAAGAGTTTCTCTTTACACCTTTTTCATTATTGTTATGTATCTTGCCATGTCTAGTTGCAGGTGCATGTCCATCTTCCGTGATTGGAAACTCCCCTGGTACATTCTCAAGTCCATCCTACCCAAACAATTACCCAAACTACGAATTTTGTAGCTGGGGCATCACAGTACCACATGGTTACCGTGTGAAAGTGAACTTTGATACATTTGAAACCGAGAGCAACTATGATTACTTGAAGATTTATGACGGCAATTCAAGTTCCAGTACACTGCTGGCTTCCCTCAGCGGTGCTCTTAACGGACAACGTGTTTACTATTCCACTGGGTTATCCATGTGGTTTAGTTTCTCTACAGATGAATCTGTAACAAGAAAAGGATTCCACGCAACATATACACCCGTTCATGGCGGTTCGTATATACAACTCAGTTTCTACGTCTGTAATTTTACTTAATAAGCTGCAGAAGAGTTTTCTTGCTAATATTAGCATTGTTTTAATTAATGCTAAAACTAATCTTAGTGAAGGATATTTTGTATTTATATTTTGCGTTTATAGAGTCCTGATTAAGAATCGGTCTAAAAACAAAGTTTGATGTTGTGGCGTACGTTCTCTTCGTTATTACGGCTAACAAGATCCTTATAAGACATGATTTTTAAAAGATTTATGACACGCGATAATAAGAGTGGTTTTAAAGCAGTGATTCATTGTTAGTTTATATATTTGTGTTTTTCTTATATAAACTTGACTTTCAACCTGTATTGAGAAGATCCCTACTCAAAGACTAAAAAGTCTTGACAGGGTAATATAAGACGCAGAGTTCTTTTTGTGCTTCCTGAACTCGACAGTATCAACAGAAACGTTAAAAAAAGTACAAAAAGGAAATTAGAAATTGCGTGTATCAGACATCAGTGTATTCCTGACTTTACCTCAACTTCTTACTCAACGCGATATAACTATTTAAGAGTTTCTCTTTACACCTTTTTCATTATTGTTATGTATCTTGCCATGTCTAGTTGCAGGCGCATGTCCATCTTCCGTGATTGGAAACTCCCCTGGTACATTCTCAAGTCCATCCTACCCAAACAATTACCCAAACTACGAATTTTGTAGCTGGGGCATCACAGTACCACATGGTTACCGTGTGAAAGTGAACTTTGATACATTTGAAACCGAGAGCAACTATGATTACTTGAAGATTTATGACGGCAATTCAAGTTCCAGTACACTGCTGGCTTCCCTCAGCGGTGCTCTTAACGGACAACGTGTTTACTATTCCACTGGGTTATCCATGTGGTTTAGTTTCTCTACAGATGAATCTGTAACAAGAAAAGGATTCCACGCAACATATACACCCGTTCATGGCGGTTTGTATATACAACTCAGTTTCTACGTCTGTAATTTTACTTAATAAGCTGCAGAAGAGTTTTCTTGCTAATAATAGAATTGTTTTTAATTAATGCTAAAATGATACATAGTGAAGGATATTTTGTATCTATAGTTTGCTTTTATAGAATCCTGATGAGGAGTCGGTCTAAAAACAAAGTTTGATGTTGTGGCGTACGTTCTCTTTGTTATTACAGCTGAAAAGATCCTTAGAAGACATGCTTTTTAAAAGATTTATGACACGCGATAATAAGAGTGGTTTTAAAGCAGTGATTCATTGTTAGTTTATATATTTGTGTTTTTATATTTGTGTTTTTCTTATATAAGGCAGTCCGTGCTAAGCTAGTGCTATTGATCCTTACAGTTGCTACTTCTTCAACTTATCCTTTTTCTCTAAGTTTAGTACTGCATAATTCTCACTGAGTGTTATCGTTTTCCAATCTTTTTCTCGATACACTGGCGTTTTCGTATCAATTTGCAACAAGACTGGAGTTGCCAGTGAGCTCGTTGGGTGGGGTTGAGACCAGAAGAAACTAAAATGGAAAGTAGGGACAAGAGCAAAACTCCCAAAAGAGACTTTCAGTTTCTCACCAGAAAAATATCATACAGTATAGAAAACTTTACTTTTGACACCTTGCTCAAATGAAACCCATTACTATAAATTGTCATTACAACACCCATACACTTGCTTCTTGAAGCTTGAGCGACTCTGCATTTTGAGCTTTGAAGTAAAAATGTTAACCAGCAAGAAAAGAGTATTGCTTGACTTATCTTTTCATGCTCAGTCGATGTTGACAGTTTGACTTTGAACACTTATTTTTAATCAGAAGCCACGATAATTTAGCCTTCGCTTTAATACTTATATACATTTTTTTACTAAATGCGTTTCTTCTATGAGGCTTTCAAGTATTCCCGCTCCGTAACAAATATAAAATTGACAGCGAGGAAAGTAACACGAGACCGTTGTTTACAATATTATTGCGGTTTTGTTCAGAGCGTGTTCAGTCATTTGAGACTAACAAACTCAATACTTAGAACTATTTCGATGTCTTTTTCATTTCTAGTATACAATACCACTATGAAGCAAAGGCTACTTGATCGATTGGAAGAAATATTTCAACATGCACTGTACGATCAATCGAAGCATTTTGACAACTGTCACGCTCGTGCGCAGCATAACACATGTAATATATTCACAGAGACGCATTGTGTCGACGTAAGAATGGATATTTTTGTTATAAAAACGGATATACTTTCGGCGAAAAAACAGAACAGTTACAGTATGTACGAGGCAACAGATGTCATGAACAGTGTAAAGCATAAATCGTCATTGTTTATGGCTAAAGTTCGTCATGGCTTTGGTGTCCGTTTTCGGCCTGGTATCTTCCCAGAAGTATTTCGTGTCGCCACAGAAAGTTTGTCAGGACTAAATAATTAGCGGCGACAGAGTTACTTGCAATCCTGTAGCGGTAGCCATTAAACATAATAAATCGAATCCATCAAATATTTGTTTACGGCTATGACGGTGAACTTAGGAACGCAAGCCAAAATCGTTCCCTAAAATCTTGTTTATCCGTGCATGTTCCACAGAGCCAAACGATGTTAAGTTTGGATGGGATACAGATAACTTAATTTATACACAAGCCATTAACGTACGATTCAATCGACTACATCTCAAGCTGTTCGCGAAGTCACCTTACGTCATCATATATCACGTGGCAATGTGAACCAATCACCGTGTGCTGATTGGTAACCCAGAAAAAAACTAGAACACGACGATGAAAACACATTTCTAATCCTAAGCTCGTGGGGCTACGCCCAACGAGCAAAAATTAAGTCTATTTTATCAAACTTTAGAACCTATATACAGCTTAGCATTAATTCGGTACGTGGAGCTCGACTTTCAAACTGTATTGAGAAGAAGAAACAGGGTTGTAATATCACCGAAGACTTTCTTGTCCTGCCAGCCTGTGAATAGCTGATGAAAAAATGAGGAAATCTTAAAGCGCTGGGGTAATCATATCTCATTGTAAACAGACATCTTTAGAGATGTATCTTCTCATTTCAAATTTGTTCTCTGTGTTGTTTGTTTCTATTTTGTTCTCGATCTGATTTATCTATTCAGTTTCTACGCTGGATAGGTTTCACTATGCCGAATAGAATTTCGGACCGTTTCGAAAACCTACCTGTACAATGTAAATACGGCTCGAAGGGGCTTGGTTTGGCCAAAAAGCCTAGCATGCGGTACAGTGTAATCGGAACGGCTGAGCGTCCGGCAAATCTATCCGATATAAAAAGAGGTTATTACACGGGAAGGAGTGCAATACGGCGGAGTATTTTTACGAGTCAGTTTTATTTTTTCGAGCCTGCTTCAGGCGAGAAAAAATAAAACTGACGAGTAAAAATACAGCCGTATTGCACGACTTTTCGTGTAATAAATTGTTTATTATACGACAAACGAAGCAGGGCAAACGTTCTCGTTGCGCGCAAAATGGAACAAAAAAATTACGCGTTCGTAAACTTTGCTTGCGAAAAATGATCACGTAAGCTAATAAACCAGTTGATCTGGTTCCAGACGAGTGCAATACGCTCCCATCTTTGCACTCATTTTGGCCCGTATTTGCACTCGAAAATGTGAAGTCGTGTAATAATAATATGACGTACCACTTTCAGAAGCGGAGCGGAGCAAGCGTATATGTATGTAATGTATGTATTTATAAATATACCTATGACACTACGCGCGTCCTGATTGGCTGAATAACCGTGTAAGATGAGAGTATATTACACGCTGACGTGACGTGAAGCTACTCTTGTGTTCACCTAACTTCCCGTGTGTTTGTTTAGATGAGGAGTATATAACACCAGAACGCGTTGTACATTTCTTAAGTAATTTCCCTGTACGTTAAAACGCAGCCATACAATTCAAACCTGTATTTTATATAATTATCATATGATGTCCGTTTAGTGTTGTTAGAGTAATGGGTCCACCGGTGTAAATGTTTATTGAATTGGCCCCTGTTTGTCCTACGAAGAGACGCGCGTGTTGGTGCAGACTACACTTGCTTAGTGCTGTGAACTGACACTCAAATTAGCCAAAAGGTGCAGCCAGAAGGCCGGAGAATAACATACTGAAATAATTCAGTGGCGGGCAAAACAAAATATTGATTTACAAGTGTGAAAACATCGTAAAAAGTGAACCCATTTTTTTGCAGATGCCTCGTGTTATCCGCCATGTCTCCTGTTTTCCAACCAAACAAATATTATCGCGGTGGATCCAGTGACCTCTACTTCTCAGTCAGTCGTTTCAGGTCTCCCGCTTGCAGGGGCAGTGGATGTACACTTTGATAAGGAGCTCATCTTTTGGGGTGACGTCATTGATCAGACAATCAGCCGAGCGAATATTGATGGAAGCAACGTTTCCACCATCATCAACGTCGGAGGAGAGTGCGAAGGCATAGCCGTGGAGTGGTTGTCTAACCTGCTTTACTGGACTGACGCTACTAATGACGTCATAGGGGTGGCCTGGTTGGACGGAAGTAATAAACGGATTTTGATTTCTTTGGATCTGGATGAACCACGTGGCTTGGCGGTGGACCCACGAAGAGGGTAGGAACAGATGTGGGGTGTAGTGCTGTAACATTGGTAAATTTGGTAATCTAAAAGCCGCAAAGGAAGTTTCTCAAAGAAAGATTATCCAAGAATAGGCATTAGCTAGACTGACTCTTTTAAGGTTTAAAAACCCAGAAAGGCGACAAGCGCCATCCATTACTTTTCAAACTGAGGTGCACTCTACATAAAGGGTAAAAGGATATTTTGAGAGTGTAAATGTAATGAAAAAGCCTTTGAAGCAATGCAGTTTTTATGAAAGTAATGGTTTTACGCAATGCACTGTATTGTGCCGCCGCACATAGACGGTTTATACATGTTGTTGAACTCCTCTGTTACTGAATTTGCGTTTCAGCTACATGTTCTGGACTGACTGGGGGAAATCTCCTAAAATTGAGCGTGCGACACTGAATGGCGAAGGAAGAACTCCCATAGTGACGTCAGGAGTTGTCTGGCCTAATGACGTCATCGTTGATTTCTTAACTAACAAACTCTACTGGGTTGATGCCTCTTTGGATAAGATTGAAACTTCTGATTACCAAGGGAACAACCGTTCACAAGTGTTCTCTTTATCTGGTATTCATCCATTTGCCCTGTCGGTTTTTTCCTCTACATTGTATTGGACTGACTGGAAAACTGTAAGGAGCATTCAAAAAATTGACAAGTTGGATGGGACTAGACTTGGTGGCTATAAATTCCCAGGAAAACCATATGGCTTGGCTATGTATGACAAGTCAAGACAACCTGTTGGTAAGTTCCTTCTCAACAAAGTAGTTGCTATGATAAAAATCCTGCACACTGTATTGATTAAAAAGAGTTTTTTTGACCCCAAAATTAAAGGAGCCCTCTCAACCACAGTCCTTTGCGCGCCAAAATCCTTGGTTCCGCCATTTTTGGGGCCCCCGAAAGTTGAAAGATGAATAGCAATCCACTTCCATCCGACTCGTTTGAAGAGAACTTAGTTTCTTTTGATTTAAAAGTGTTACTAATCTATTTTTCTTTTGATTAGTTACGTTCTTTCATGTTGGGAACCAAGTTTAGCCTTGGGTTTTCCTGATGTAAACAAAAACATTGAAAAGACTGAGAGAGCCCCTTTAAGGCCAAAACTGTTAGAAAATGGAGAAGTCAAAATATGTTTTTAAATATTTTATATATTTTAAAAAGGCCTAAATTAGATTTTATTATTCTTATTCTTATTCTTATTCTCATTATTAGAGTTATCCTATCTCCTTATAAACAGACCCCTTAATTAGAGATATATCTTGACATTATAATTTGTTCTCTGTGTTTCTATTTTTTCGACCTATTTATTTATTCAGGTTCTAGTGCATGTTCTTCCAACAATGGGGGGTGCAGTCACCTCTGTTTGCTCAAACCAGCGGGATACGTCTGCGCATGTCCCACTGGCGGTGTCCTGAGTAATGCAAAATCTTGCATAGAAAGTGAGTACCAAGGAAGACTAAGATCTGCCAACCGCTTTTTCTAAGCTTATAAATAAGATCAATAGTACGCTCGATCTGATTGGTAAAGGCTGAAGAAATTGTCACATGCTCTATTTCTTTACTGAAAGATAAGGTCAATATATATGCAATCTGATTGGATAAACGCTGACGAATGCCACGTGCGCATTATAAATCTCAGTTTGACGTCAGCCTGCATCGAATTTGATCTCTTCGAGTTCATTCCCGAGCTCTGCGAGGGTAATATTCGAGACGCGGATGGGGTATCTCGAGACGCTGAACGGGGTCGCTATCTCGTTCGTCAGTCATTCAGTCTGTCAGTCAGTCAGGCGGTTGACCTTCAGGCGCGGTAGCTACACTTTCAAGTTTGATTTATTGCGGATGAGAAGCGATGGAGCACGACGGCAGTGATTTTCTGCCGCAAGATGCAGATACAAGGCCAAGCAGTTTGGCAAACGAAAGGGCAAGGTGGCGATCATGGTTGGAAACGGCTTGTCGTTACTCAACATCTATTGGCTAATAGATAGCCAGTAGCGTAGCAATCAGATTGCAAGATTAGTTTTATACCACAACACTAGTTGTTCTTTTACTAATCAATAGAGCACGCTGATAAGCGCTCTATGTTTTTGAAATAAAATACACAGGAAGTGACGTGAGTATGATATGGTAATATTTTATAACTTCGTACAAAACCTGTGCTGGGGCGGCATTTCGTGAGAGGGAGTTCCGGGGGCATGCTCCCCCACTCAACTGTAATCTAGATTCCCTGAAACACTATTTCGTGCATTTTTAGATTTTTATTTATTTTTATTTTTTAACAAATGTAAAAGCTCAATTGAAACCAACACTTTCGAAGCAGCACTTTTTGCAAAATGCACCAATGCACTTGTTGTTAGTTTAGTGGTGATGTTCGGCACGCGCGCCGAATAGACTGAACTGAACTTACGTTGTTTTAATTTTCTTTTTCTTACTAGTTAGTTTATTTTCGTGTTACGTTCAAGCTACTTGTACTCACGCGTATCTGTCCAGAATACTGTTACATTCCCTAGTGGCATTCTCACAATAGCTCGTTAGTCTCCTTTGTTGTTTAGGTCAGTAATTTATGCTAGTAAGGCTTTTTCTGGGTGTGTCGTTGTTTTTTTTTCAATTCAGTGTGAGTGAGTGCGAATGCGTACGTTGTACCATTAAAGGTTGCACTAGCTGCAGTTCTTCAACGAACATTTTGGTCCTTCGAGCCGGATATCTTTCCTCACCCATTGATGCCCTTTATCGGCCGGAAAACTGCGTCGCTATGTCCGTCAACGAATCACGACCTGATGAAGTCAGTCTACAAATGCTTGCGCGGACAAAAGCCTCCAGGACAGGAAAGTTATCAGCATTAACAAGACGCTTAAACAAAGCCAGGAAAATTATTGAAGATAACGGAAGCCGTACCGAACTGAGGGCACTTCGAAATTTGATTGAACGCTCAGTTCCTGAAATTGTGGAAACTAACAAAGCCTTCATGGACTTGCTTGAGGCAGAACCAGATTTAGAAGCTGCAGAAGAATGGATTGCACAAGCCACAGAACACGCGGAGTCGTGCCTCGAAGAAATAAAGGCCCACCTTGAAGAAAGAGCCGACGAAGCGGCCTCTGTAGCATCATCTGAGAGCAAGCACACACCATTGTTTCACTCGACGTCGAGAAGGACTACATACTCGCGCTTGAGTGGATTACCAGAATTTACAACAGATCACGCTTTAGAAATGACCAGACAACCGCAACTCGACGCCTTGAGAGCCTCTCAGCTAGAGGAAGCTACACAACGTAAGATCGAAAAAGATCAACAATTAGCTCGGCAAAGAGCTGATCAAATCATTGCCAACGCGAAAGAAGAAGCCGAGAAAGCCAAGCACGTTGCATGGACTGCTCTCCATAAAGCAGAGTTTAGCAGATTTGAATCGGACCTTCCCCACAACGTTGCCCGGATAGAACAAGAAGAAGAACTCGAGCATCGACTTGCAGATTTCAAAGATGAATTTCTGAACCCGCCGTTTGCTGGTGTTCATGCCAGAGCTACTCAACTCCCAAGGGACTCAGTTTACGACTCCATTGATGGTTGGATTGACAAATTGATTCCATATACAGAAACTGTTTTACCAAGACAGAGGACATCTGTTACATCACTAGAAGAATCTCTCCTCCGTCTTGAACACGGAAGAGACACACCAAAGATTGAAATCTTGCGCTTTGACGGATCGCCGTTGGATTGGCCACGATTCATAGAACGTTTCTATGAACATGTACACAACAAACCCTTCTCTAACGACACTCGCAGATTAACCCAACTGCAAATGCATCTCGATGGACAAGCAAAGAAACTTGTACAAGGCCTTGGATGTGAAGGAAAAGGGTATGCTATTGCACTTCAATCGTTGAAGAAACGTTTTGGTCATCGCAGCCTTGTAGCTCGCTCTGTAATGGAAGAAGTCACAAAGGGAGAAGTAATTCCTCCCAACAATCGCCAAGCTTTGAGCAATCTCCATACTACCATCAGAGATTGTATCTTTACGTTGAAGAGGATGAACTTTACATCTGGGCTCAGTTCTTCTGAAAATCTACGCATGGCTATATCCCGACTACCACAACACTTGCGCCTAAGCTGGGCCAAAAAGGCGAGGAAAATACGCGTTACGGAAGAACCGACACTCGTCCACTTTGAAAGTTGGTTGTCGACTGAAGTAGAAGCCTACTATGATCCCGACCTGCCACCGGACCTGAAGAAAACGGAGACCAAGAAGAACACAACACAAGTGACAAGAGTCACCACTCTTGCGACCAAGTCCGAAGTGGCCGGTGAATTACAACAGCAGCCAGTGACTCTCTGCCCAATCTGCGCAGCGCCACATCACCTCAGTCGCTGTTGGAGCTACAGGAACAAGTCATTTGCCGACAAGATGTCACTTGTAAAAGGAAAGAAACTGTGCATTAACTGTCTGAGACCTGGGCATTTCGTGCAGAAGTGCTTCTCAAAGTTTTCCTGCCGTGTCACAAACTGTGGAAAGAGACACCATACGACTCTTCACGATGCACCCAGAAACACTACCGTGAACCCAGGTGCACCCTCTAATCTACGTCAGCCTGAAGTCATCACAACTCCTGCTCAAGTCAGTCCTGTTTCTGATGCAGTTGTCACAACTCCTGCCCAAGTCAGCCCTGTTCCTGGTGCAGTTAATGTCACCGCTACCCGTTTGACAACCAATGAGATATCATCATTTTGTGTTTACATTCAGATGGTCCCGGTTCGTGTCAGCAGTGCAGAAGGAGTCTCTATTGAAACTTTTGCACTTCTCGATCCTTGTGCAGAGGCAACTTTGATACGACAAGATCTAGCAAAGAAGCTAGGCCTACGTGGACCTACCAAAGATTTATCGATTGGCACAGTACTGTCTGATGGATCACGTCAGCAGTCAGAAGTGGTTAATTTCACAGTTAGCCCTTCATCTTCCTTGGTACCGCCTGTGCAGATTACAGTGGAAGAAGCATGGACAGTTCCCCAACTGAATGTCCCCCCGCGGCGTCAGGGGTTGACATTTGACAGCTCCAAATTTCCCCATTTAGAGGGCTTGGATTTTCCTGACGTTTCTTCGTCAGAAATTACCCTACTGATTGGTGCCAATGTTCCTCGAGCTATCTTAGCTCTCGAGATCCGCCCTGGAGGTAGATCGCAGCCCTATGCAGTGCGCACTGCGCTTGGTTGGACGCTGCTGGGGCCAAGCAATACTTTTCAGCATACCGCTGACATGCGAGCCAGCATAAACCACGTGACAGTATCGGAAGACAATAGGCTTCATCAACAACTCCAAGAATTTTGGAGCACAGAGTCCTTTGGCTGCGCCTTCAAGGGACATACCGCTCGCTCTGTACAGGATGAGCGTGCGCTGCAAGCGCTGGAGGCGACCACGAAGAATGTGGGCGGCCGGTACGAGATAGGGATGCTTTGGCGCTACGAGAAACCAAGCTTGCCGTTCAACCGCGCACTTGCTGAGGGACGCTTTGCTCATCTTGAGAGGAGGTTCATTCGTGATTCAGAACTTCGCCAGAAGTACTCAGAAATCATCACCAAATACATTGACAAGGGATACGCAAGGCCTCTCAGCCCTGAAGAATCCAGTATCATGACGCAGAAAACATGGTATTTACCACACCATCCAGTGCTCGCACCTCACAAGAAACTTAGAGTTGTCTTTGACGCAGCTGCCAAGTACTGTGGAACCTCCCTGAATGACCAGCTAGTGAGTGGTCCAGACCTGCTGAACAATTTAGTTGGAGTACTCCTCCGCTTCCGTGCCGACCAAGTCGCCATCGTGGCCGACATTGAAGCCATGTTTCATCAGGTTCGTGTGAAAGAAGAAGACCGCGAGTGTCTGAGGTTTCTCTGGAGGAACACAGCGGCACCTGACCAGCCACTTCTCACATACCAGATGCAGGTGCACATATTTGGAGCAACGTCATCTCCATGCTGTGCCACGTATGGACTTCGCAGAACTGCCATCGACAACGCGTCAAGTTATGACAAGGCCACAATCGAAGCTGTGCTGCGCAATTTCTACGCTGATGATCTACTCAAGTCTGTTCGGACCACCAAGACAGCTATTCGTTTAGCCCAGCAGCTCGCCGACCTGCTTCAAAGGGGTGGCTTTCACCTAACTAAGTGGATCAGTAACTCCCGTGAAGTCATAGCAGCTCTTCCACCCTCAGAGCTTGCCACTCCCTCCATTAACCTGGATTTTGACTATCTGCCCACTGAACGAGCTCTTGGCGTCCACTGGAACGTCGAAAGGGACGAGTTTACGTTCAACATCGCTTTGAACTGTACCAACACGAAACGAGGAGTATTAAAGACCGTCAGCTCCATCTTCGATTCCCTTGGATTCTTGGCGCCCTTCGTTTTCAAAGCCAAACACCTCCTGCAAGAACTATGGCGCCAGAAGGTGGGGTGGGATCAGGATGTCACTGGAAAGGAATTAGAGATCTGGGAAAACTGGAAGTGGGACCTCCAGCATCTACCAGCCTTTCGATATCCCCGCTGCTTTGAAGTTCAAGTGTCTGAAGAGGTCGAAATCTTACAGTTGCACGTTTTCGCTGACGCCTCTGAGAAGGGATTTGCAGCGGTAGCTTATCTTCGCTTTGTGTACCTCTCCGGAAAGATTGCATGCAGTTTCCTGATGGCCAAATCACGAATGGCTCCACTTCGTTCTCTTACGATCCCAAGACTCGAACTGCAAGCTGCGGTTATGGCTGTACGCCTGAGCGCTACTCTTCTCAGAGAACTTGACCTCCCGATCCATGAAGTTGTCTATTGGAGCGACTCCATGACCACACTTCAGTATATTTACAACGAAACGCGAAGGTTCCACACCTTTGTTGCGAATAGAGTCGCAGAGATCCACGAGAACAGCAAACCTCATCAGTGGCTACACGTCCCAGGAATTCTTAACCCTGCCGATGATGGCACTAAAGGTCTCCTAGCCTCTCAACTCGTTCCTGAACACAGATGGCTGAAAGGTCCTGATTTCCTGTGGCAAGAAAGGGAAAACTGGCCGACACAAGTTGCCATTGAAGAACCGAAAGATGCTGATGCTGAAGTCAAGAGGGTAGAATTTGTTGCTGCAACAATATCTTCGCACTCTACAGTCGTCGACCCAACGCGTTTTTCAACGCTTTCTCGCCTTCTCAGAGTAACAGCCTGGGTTAGACGCTTCATCAACAATTCTCGTTCAAGAAAGCCTGGCAGAAGCAACACGTCTGGCCCTCTTGAGGTTGAAGAAATTGAACAGTCTTTGCTACTCTGGGTGCGCGAGATTCAACAGGAGGTTTTTGCAGATGAGATTTCGTCGCTACAAAGGGGAGAGCCTTTATCCAAGAGAAGCTCTCTGTTGCCACTCCAGCCATTTCTCGAAGATGGTTACTTACGGCTTGGTGGTCGACTAGATCGCGCCCCCATCCCGTACGAAGCCCGCCACCAGCTTATCATCCCACATAAGCACCATGTGACTACACTCATTATATCGGACTCCCACGTACATCTTGGACATGCTGGTTCAGAGCACGTTCTCTCTTCTATAAGGCAACGCTTCTGGATAGTCAAGGCTAAGTCAGCGATTCGCCACGTTATCCATTGCTGCCTCATTTGCAAGAGACGAAACGCTAAACCAGCCATCCCAGTGATGTCTACACTACCATCCATAAGACTTGAAGTTTGCGCTCCAGTCTTCTCCAACGCCGGGGTGGACTACTTTGGCCCCATGACGGTCAGAAGAGGCAGGGGTACAGAGAAGCAGTGGGGATGCTTGTTTACCTGCCTGACGTCTCGAGCCATCCATCTCGAGTTGGCTGGATCCCTTAGCACAGACTCCTTCTTACTTGCCCTCAGACGTTTTGTAGCCCGTCGAGGTGCACCCAAATGCCTCGTGTCTGACAACGGAACCAATTTCGTTGGCGCCGCAAAGGAGCTGCAAGAATGCATTCATTCTTGGAATCAAGAACACATCTCCTGTCAGCTGTCTCAGAAGGGAATTCAGTGGAAGTTCAACCCTCCATCAGCTCCGCATTTTGGTGGTGTTTGGGAGAGAATGGTCAGATCGACAAAGACTATTCTCCGGACCGTGTTGGGTAATCAGTGCGTTAGCCATGATACACTCAACACCTTACTGACAGAGGTGGAAGCTATTTTAAACAGTCGACCCTTAACGCCCGTCAGCGATGATCCCAGTGATCTTGAACCCATCATACCAAACCACTTCCTTCTTGGACGTGCCAGTCCAAATCTTCCTCCTGGCGTCTTCTATGATTCTGACCTATGCAGCCGCAAGCGTTGGAGACAAGTTCAGATCATGGCTGATCACTTTTGGAGCCGCTTTGTCCGTGAATACCTGCCACGACTTACGTCTAGGCCCAAGTGGAATCAGGAAACACGCCCCATTCAAGAGAAAGACATGGTTTTAGTAGTTGAAGACAACGCACCTCGGGGACTTTGGCCACTTGGTAGGATTGTCCGCATACTGCCTGGATCAGATAGCCGCATCAGAGCAGCCGAAGTACGAACCAAGTCTGGTGTCCTGACACGGCCCGCTGCGAAGCTATGCCTCTTGGAAGAGGCTCAAGCGTGACGAACTAATCACCTGATTGATGTTCATCACAGGGGTGGCGATGTTCGGCACGCGCGCCGAATAGACTGAACTGAACTTACGTTGTTTTAATTTTCTTTTTCTTACTAGTTAGTTTATTTTCGTGTTACGTTCAAGCTACTTGTACTCACGCGTATCTGTCCAGAATACTGTTACATTCCCTAGTGGCATTCTCACAATAGCTCGTTAGTCTCCTTTGTTGTTTAGGTCAGTAATTTATGCTAGTAAGGCTTTTTCTGGGTGTGTCGTTGTTTTTTTTTCAATTCAGTGTGAGTGAGTGCGAATGCGTACGTTGTACCATTAAAGGTTGCACTAGCTGCAGTTCTTCAACGAACAGGTGATTCTAGACTTAATCATGATTAGTCCTTTTCGAAAACTGGGTCATTAAGCACCATCCTCCAAGGGTGGTGCTGAGCGGAAGTCGGGATTAGTGCGTTAAAATCCACGGAAATAACGAGTAATTAATTTGCGAGCGCTTCCTAGGGGGATCTTGGGACATGCTACCCCGGAAGAGTTTTGAAATTTGGCTCTCTAAAGTGTCATTTCCTGCCTTCTAGAGATGAAAAGCGGTTTTCAATATAGAACATTTAACCATTAAAATGTTCTTTAAATGTCTTATCGCAAACATTGCATCTATGTTCCGGATATTTCGTAAATGCAACAGTGCTGCCTCCAATATCTCGTATGAATAAAGGGGAAGAACGGTTCCTTTTGAAACGTTGGAAGTGTATGCTGCATGATAAACGGTTTTCTGAAAATTAACCTCACTTGTTGTCTTTTCACTTACGAGTAAGCCAGTTGTTGCAGTTCATCCAGAATCTCTCTGACTTATGAGTACCCATCTGTCATTTTGTGACGCTAATAAATGGATGTTTTTCTACTAGGACCTGCTAAACGTCCCAGTAATGTACGAGGGCATAACACCAGTTCAACAAGTATTCTGGTGCAGTGGGACCAGGCTAATTATACTGTAATTATCCTTGGATACCACATCAAGTACACTAATACGAATGGAGAAAGACTTTCGACATCAGTTAACGGTTCAGCATATAGAAACCTGACTTTGGAGGGGTTGAATGAATTCACAAGCTACAACATCTGTGTTTTGGCTTACACTGCCGAGGGAGATGGTCCAAAGAGTTGCATTTTGGTGTTCACGTCTGAGGATAGTAAGTTTTAGTTGATCTTTTGGCAATTTCTGTATGACTACCGTAGTATGCATTCATAGATCGTACTCTTTCTTGTCTTTTTTCAGTTCTTTTAGTTATGATCACGCATTTCAAGAAAAATGCTAATTTATAATCGCAGCTTTTTGCAAGTTCCATTCAATATCAATTTGACATTAGAAAATAGAGGCTTGTCAACTTCTATGCACTTTAGCCGGATAGAGTCTTGTCTTCCCTTTATCTTGTTTGCCTATTATGCCTCTTTCTAAGTCTGCTAACCCGGGAAATCATCAGTCCATATTGTCAACCATCTGCCTCATACATATATCCAGCTGTCATTTTCTTGACATTTATGCCCCCATGTGTTTTTACTAGAACCCGCTCAACCCCCTAGTAATGTACGAGGTCATAACACGGGTTCAACAAGTATTCTGGTGCAGTGGGACGAAGTACCGTATCCTGATCAGAATGGAATCATCCTTGGATACCGCGTCAAATACAATAAAAGTGGAGAAGAAATTTCAAAAGAATTAAGTGGTTCAGGAAATAGAAAGCAATTGTTGGACGGCTTGAACGAATTCCCAATGTACAAAATCTGTGTGTTGGCTTTCACTGTCAAAGGAGATGGTCCAGAGAATTGCACCTCAGTGGTCACAGCTGAAAATAGTTAGTTTTCGTTTCTGTGAATATTTATTAGCTACAGCTGTCAGGTAACAATCTTTGGTGCGTGTACTAATTATACATCATGTATTTCATAAACCACCTACAGTTTAGCTGGTATATCTATGCACCCAACTAAATTTCTTCTAGAATCTATTGATGCATTGATGCATCTACCGCGATAATGTACGAAACCATAAATCCAGTTCAACAAGCATTCTAGTACAGAGGGATGATTCCAAGGGGGAGGGGCACTCATCATAATTTTGGGTGGGCGTGTGCCGCCCGGTCCTGAAAACCCTTACCCAATTTCACACCAAAATACCTGATTTTCTATACCCTATTTCAGACCTTTTTAGATATTTTTTGTTCTTTTGCAACGATTTCCGCCCTGTGTTTTCTTCCAATTGCCGTGCAATGTCCGCGGCGACACATTTCTGTTAAAATCATACCTATGCCAGACCAAAAAGACAAAATTGATACTCTAGTTCAAACTAAAAAGGCAAAATCGATACCCTAGTTCAGACTAAAAATGTTTGTAAACGATACCCCTTTGGGGCGGCACATACCCCCACCACCACGGGGGAATGATGTGCCTTTGGCTGTTCAAAATGGAATCGTCCAATTACACTGACTGATTCTGGGTTACACTTTGTTCTTTATTTTGTATCACTTGTTTGACAGATAGTCCCAAAACCATTTACTTGAAGATCTGGCTTCCTTGCCTTCTAGTGGTCGTAATTTCTCTGCTTATATATTTTTGTTATCGACACCGGAGGAACAGGCACTCGAATAATACTGCAAACCCAGAGGTAATAATACTGCAAACGTTAAAACCATGACTATATCAGTCACGTTATCCCGCCTGAAGTTTTACATTATGTGTAATATGGACAATATAAGTGACAGTGATATGGACAGTAAAAAGGACGTCGAGAATCACAAAAGCGGTGAGCTGATATTTCACGTTTGGAGTCCACTGATTCTCAAGGCACATGTTCTTGAAAGTTATAACCGAACTGGCGGCCTCTTTACCTGTGTATTTTACAATTCACTCGATCGAAAGCTTTTTAGCACCTTTGAACCGAAGCGTTGTCTAAAAATCGCAGTATTTGTATGGCTTCAACTCTTTTATTTTCTAATGCTAAATACAGCGAATAGATTTACAGCGTTTCTCATTCACGAGTTGGCTCACAGGTTCCTTTGATTCATATTATGCATTCATAATCTCAGTGAGAGCTAACTTTTTTTTTTTCAGGGTGACATAAGCTTACAATTACTCCAAGATACTAGCAACGCCTCCAATGATCCCGAACAGTGGAAAATACCGCACAGTGCACTCACATTTGAAGCGGAATTGGGCTCGGGTCAGTTTGGTAAAGTCGTGAAGGCCTGGCTCCAAAGGGATTCTGGTGAATCTCAAGTATGTGCAGTCAAGATGCTGAAAGGTGAGAAGGTGAAAGTGATGTTCTGTTGATACGTTTACAGTTCCCATACTTTCATCAGAGATCGACTGTGGTAGAATCGGACCAACTGCAGAAATTTATCATATAGCTGATAATCTTGAGGGTATAACAGCCGTACAGATGAAGATTAGTACCAGGGTGTCTAACTTTTCAATAAACTTTGATAAATTGTGTTTCCTTTTACACGAGGAAGTTAGTCTCACACCTTCCAGCGCATACCAAGTTGCAGAAGAAATTGCGTGTGTGTACGGTGAAATTATATATGTCACACAACCGGCGGCACCTTGACGTAAAAAGCAAGCTGCAAGAGACGAGTTGCAGGGGAGTTGCAGAACAATCTTGTACTTTGTACTCTTGTACTTAAAATCAAACATTTCATGCAAGTTGCAAAAAAGTTGTGATCTGTAACGCGTCGCAAATTGCAGGGAAACTTGTTTCGTGTAAATGGGCCTTTACTTGATCTTATATGCAGACATGAGTACAGGAACGCTACAAATGTAATTAGGACTTAAATTAGTAATAACAATAAGTTTGTAGTAGTCTAAATTTGTGATTGGAACATTGGCACCAGTGAAAGGAAGTGAGGTCGTTACAATAGTTGTCTAACTATCATTATTATAAGTCATCCCCCCTCCCCCCCCCCCCCCCCCCCTTGCTCTGCTATAGTGATTTGCCTTCTGTCTTGTGATTCCAGAGAGAGCTACAGAACTGGAACGTAGGGACCTGGAGAATGAAGTACAGGTTATGAAAGACGTAGGAAAACACCCAAACCTCGTCAATTTAATTGGTGTCTGCTCAGTCGAAAGGAGTCAAGAATTGCTGGTGGTGCTGGAGTTCGCTGAAAATGGAAGCCTGTTGGACAATTTGCTACAGAACAGAAGCAACGACTTTATTGGCTTCGACAAGCTCAGAATCGCTCTCGGAGTGGCAAAGGGAATGGACCACATCGCATCCAAGAAGGTACGTTTTACTCGGTGGTAGCTTTGTCATGATGCCAAAGGTTGCCGAAACGCCAGCTGAATAAGTCCAAGTCTATTCATTAGTTTCCTGCAATTTGTTACAGGCATTCAAACCTACGATCATCCGATAAAATGTGAAAGTATGCGGGACCGATTTTCCCACTCACGAAAGTAACAATTTTGCTCAGCAATTTTGGACTTTATGACATCAAACGGTTTCCCCATTCTGGCAACCGTGTGGTCACAAACTCACAATGGCAACGCCCGGAAAAATCAAATGAGTTTTGGAATCGGTATACACTGAATGGCAATGCAATGTACGATCACACAGCAATAGGTTTATGCATCAATATGGAGTGAATTTGGAGCATACACTGTTTTCCAATGGATGTTTCTTTTAAAATCCACTCAACGAAATGCCTTTATACAGCTCGATGCCTCTTTTCTTATTTCTTGTTCTTAGCATGTCCACAGAGACTTGGCGGCAAGAAACGTTTTGCTGGATAAAGACATGATCCCAAAAGTGGCAGACTTTGGACTTTCTCGCGACGTGTACGAGAGAGGATGCTATGAGAAGACAACGGGGGTACGTACAGTTCAAGTCCCTTTTTTGTGACCGCTATGCTATACCTTGTTCCAATTACAACTTTATTTCTTAAAATGTGGTTGTTATATTATCTCATTTTTATGTCGTGTTTGTGTCAATTATCATCTTTAAAGATCGTGACAAAGTTAGTTCAACGTCTCAGTGAAGTAAAATCTACATAGTTTACATAAAAAGATGTAATATATTCTGCAGCGTTTCGACTCCAACGTGTAACAGCGACGAGTTGTATGACCAAACATGTGGTGTCATCTTGATGTATACTCAGAACTGATGTCCTGGCAAAACGAGGACACATTGTGGCGGCAACAATGTATCCTTCGATGTTTGCAGGGTGGCAAAACGTGCCGCAACATGGTTGCGCTCAGTGTGTCCACATCATCTTTTTTTGCGCGTGTCAAAACGGGGCAATATTTGGGAAACATGCTTGCGCTAGCGATGTTGCCGCCACAATGTGTCCTCACTTTTCCAGGGACAGAACACTTATCCTACGTTGTAATTATTTCATGTGAGAACTGTCCTTCGTCTTCAGGGTATACTTCCTGTCCGCTTGATGGCCATAGAAGCATTAGAACGCTTTGAGTTCACTTCTAAAGGAGACGTGTAAGTCACGGTCATATACGTGCCCAAATCTATTTCCCATATTTTGTGCCTCCACAGGCCTCGTTTATTGACAAAATCTGGTCAAATTTAGAAGAGAGGTCAAATATCACGTTTTTCCCTCCCGAAGGTGGTCTTTTGGGGTGCTTCTGTGGGAAATAGAGACAGCAGGTTTGTTTTCCATTTTCTTTGTCTTTGTGGTAACTATATAACACGACAGACTAATTACATGTGTCCTATAATGTTCTCCCCATTGCATTTGTATCCTGACAGGCCAGGTGCCCTACGCAGGGCTGGATGCCACGCAGTTCTTACCCCGACTAAAATCAGGTTACCGTTTGGAGAAACCAACACACTGTTCTGACAACATGTAAGTTAGTTAAAAGTCTTAGTCATGAAAATTTCACATTGCCCGCGACGAAATGTTCGTAAGATCAAATAAAATTTGCGCGCACAAGTGTCGAGGAAGGTCGTTTTGTGGAAAGCACTTAGTAATAACTTTTGATACATTAATCGTTGTGAAAGTAGATTATCCTTTCTTCACTATAACTTGTCTGGCAATATTTCTACTGCTGAATATTTCTCCTAATCGTCCGTCTCTTTGTAAGAAAAATCGCATCGTGCATGTGAACGGGGCCTTCAGTTGGTGATTTGCTTACTTTCATTTTCGATTAAATATTTACTGGGTTTCTATTTTAAGGTACGATCTTATGACGTGGTGTTGGTTCCGTGACCCGGACAAAAGACCCACCTTCCAGGATCTGTGCAATGAACTGGAAACTTTTATCAACAATTCTCACGGATAAGGAACGGAAGAGTACTATTGATCCGTACCCAGCCCAGTTCTTCAAAGTGCAGTAAACTTACGAATGACTACCAAGTTCAAACTTAGATTTTAGCGCACAACACACTTTTATCTTTGATTTCTTTTGATTAAACTAAAACATATAGGTTGTTTAGTTGGTAAAACTCTGCAGTTGGTTGGGTAAGTTGATGTAAGGAATAATGAATCTCAAACAAGGCTCTGTATAAAAGCTTTCTAGACTAATTTCTGCCAGTTTTTCCAATGAAAGTAGGCTATTCCGTCAACTCGAGTACTTTTTAAGATGTTGGATAAAACAGTCCTTCAAAAACCGACATTTTCAGCATTGTTAAAATTTTCAGATCTAGTTACATGTAATAATTGGATGATTTGAAGAAAAATTGCTAACTGAAAACAGTCAGTTTTGGAGTCACCAAAAATATCAAGCACAACAATGGTTTACAGCACTTTATTTTCATGTCAACTATAAAACCATGGACAGTTAGTACTTGGGAGAACAAGGAGAAAGACTTGTGAGGAATCGACTAAAGATCGATGTATGAAAAATGGACGCCGAAGTTTGAGCCGAGTGACGTTTTGAACGTCAGCCCTTCACTTGCTCCGACGAAGAGCTAACGCTCGAAACGTCATCTCAAATTATATTTCACGCATCGACTCTTAGGGCCTGATTATATGAGCCGGGCTGGCCCGGTTGGACGGTTTGCCGAGATCCCGGCATGGCTGTGAAACACACCAAAAATCGACTACGCGATTACATGAGAACCGGGCCAGCCCGGAAAGCCGGGATCCCGGCTCTGAGCCACCGGGATCCCGGCTGACTGGGCTGACATTTTTCCATGTAATCGCGTGAACCGGGCCAGCCCGGCTCACGCGATATAATCGGGCCTGATTATATTGTATATAATCAGGCCCTTAGTCGATTCATCATGCGTCTGTATAAAACCAGAAAAAAAGTTTCAGTACTACAAATGAAAGCGTAGCAGCTTCCGTCAATAGTTTAGCAACAGATAGCACCGGGTTCTTGTAATGCAAACTTGTGAACTTAACTAGGCAAGTACGGCCAACCTTCTTGGTGTGCGTCTAAGAGCATGTAACACCTAAGCAGGGTAGTAGCAAGCGTTTGAGAGCCTGTGGGAGCGGTTTCTCATGAAAATCCTCCTGACTAGCTTATTCTAAATGCGCTTTGGTAATGACGTCAAGTCAAAACGGTATATTTTACGTTGTTTTATTTTTACTTTTATTTTTTTGTTGTATTTAATACTTTACACTAGTTTTATTATAGATTTAGGGTGACCAATCTAGAAGTAATTTTTAATATTCTGTTATTGGCTTTCTTTGATACATTCAATCAAGTATATTCAAATGTATCAAAAATGTAATAAGTCAAACAGATCAACCAAATAAAGCCTCTGTTTCAACGCGAGGCTTTAATACGCAAATAAGTTTGACAAAGTTTTGCACCAAGCCTTGTAGTCTCCCACACATCCATTCGAACCTTTTTCACACGATACAAAGGAGACTACAGGCCTTGTTCAACAGTCACAAAAGGCAATTCAGCCAAGGCCATGTTACTGTAAAATGAATTATACAAGGTTCTGTCTAATTCCACTTTATTGTCTAATTTTTTAGTAATTTTCCAGTGCATCTTTTAATGCTCTTAACCCTTTCACTCCCAAGATCAAAATACAGATTCTCCTAACCTTTTAAGAAGAAACTGTATGAGCAATGTAATGAGAATTGAAAGTTTAATCAGCTTTGATCTTAGCAAGCTATCAAAAGCAAAGTTTTCCTTACTGTATGATTTATCTCTGGTGAGAAACTGAAGGAGAAATTTGAAGTTGATCACTCTTAGGAGTGAAAGGGTTAACAACAACAACAACAACAACGCCTTTATTATAAATTGATAAATATTAATCATCCTAAGCAGTATACAGTACTACCTGTATGTTTTCATATCAATAAACTTCACTTCCTGTAACCTTCTACTCGGTATGAATCAAATGCTATCCAAAACAAAAGTAACAGCAACACTTCTAAATGTTCTATCAGCTGTCTCACTGTTCAAAATGTTCACTCTATATTGAAAGCTATTAGACTAGCTTACAACACATACAGTGTAGCTTGTATCATTAAGGTAAATGTATGTCATTACCTCCTGCAGGCAATAAGTCCTGAACTACAAGGGTGCCCACCTCCACACAGAGGAAAAGGATTTAGCTCCCAAACATCTTTCAAAGATTTAGTAGCACAAATCATAAAGTCACCAGGGTAAATATACACTGTATCAAGTTTCTGAGATTTACAATTCTATAATGCTGCCTAAAAGGACTCCCATTTTGTTAAAACTAAAGTAGCGATTTGATCCCCTTCTGAGTGGAAAACGTCTTGATAACCACGTGATCGAGAATAAGCGAGCCGGTTCAGAGGACCTTTGTCCGGCGCTCTGCTACATGGAGAAAAAATACCTCTCTATTAACTACAAACAAACCAAGGATAACGATGGAACGCATCTGTGTGAGCTGAATAAGTCAACCAAAGATCAACACCCAGATGACCTGAAGAACCACTTGGAGTTCAGTTACCATGGAACAAAGGTTCGTGACCAACCCAACAAGTCGGTACATATGAGGCTTCTCCTGGGGGCTTTTTGCTTTTAAACTGTAAATTAGATTGGCAAAAACGTGCATTCTTCTTTGCATAGTGGACAGTGATGCATGTTCTATCACAACAATTACTCGGTTCGGATTTATTTTCATAATGAGAAGTTCGCTCCATTGGCCAAAGTTTGAAATATATTTGACATTTGACACAATGCAAAAAAATATTATATTCAGGCTATTTATACTGTACGTTTGTACGAAGTTTGAGTCGCCATAACTCGAAAGATTCCAACCATTACGCAGAGTAGAATACCTTAGTTTACATGATCCACACTGACTGGCAATGCACTCACGAGCATGCGCACTGATCCAGCAAGTCTCGCGTCACTCTTCACCCAACCTGTTCGATCACTTGTTTATATCAGGACCCATGCACAAGCAATCCTTGTACAGGAGGCAAAACCTGTATAACAGGGTTTGGTCCCGATGGATACCACTGCGCATGTCCTACGGGATACACAGGAGATCCGTGCGAGAAAGATACGTGTACAATTGACAACGTGATTTGATATAAGGACAACTTTATTATTTACACAAAAATGTATAAGATCATTCTCATGGGATACTAAAATACTAAAACATGTTACCTTCGCAGAAGTAGTGAAAGGAACATATATGCTATATTAAAAATCACAACAAAAAGGACTGGAGGCGTGATCAACAATTGAGTGATACTAGCTTGTTCATAATCAAGCAGACAAACGATGCCTCATCACTCGCCAGTTTTAATTAAGTTTATCGAATTTGTATTTTCAGTTGAGTCCTGTAATGACATCGCTTCAAAAGGTGCGCAACACGATGGCTCGTATGATCTTGCTGTCAACGATGCAACTTTTCAGGTGTGTAGTGATTAAGAGGTTCTCGCCTTTTATCTCCGTGCAACTGACTGCGCCGTAATTGCATTTCTTGTCACGTGAGATAAAAAAGGAACACCGACGATATATATTCTCTCGAACTAAAGGAAAATGACAGAGGGCAAGGATCTGTCATCATCTATGCAGTACTTACAAAGAATGTAGCGAGACAATTAAATGTTCGATTATAAATATTGCTGCAGTGAAATCTAGGGTATACTGAACGCGAAATAATGCGTGTCTTTTTCATAACTAATCATATTCTGCTCTTCCTTCCAGGTTTACTGTGACATGAGTGACGACAAAAAAGGATGGACCCTGATCGCTCGATTCTCCAATAGCGACGCCAAGAACTGGATGGAAAACAGCGGTGAATATTGGTACGACCGAAACTCCTTCTTTGGTCAAACTACCAACCCTGCAGACAACACAGACATGATCTCTCCAGCCTTTTGGTCCGTCAACGGCACCGAGTTCAAGATCACACGCAGTGACAACTCCACCCACACAGCTCTGTTGTACACCACAGGTGAGTGTCTCAGTGGACAGACATTCCGTTCTAAGTTGACGAGCTACGGCGACTTCAGAAACAGCACAGTATGGGCCGAAGACAAATGTCTTGGGAGGTGTGACTTGCAGTATGGCGGCCAGTACAAGACCACTGATGGATTTCGAGCTGCAGAGTGCCGTGATGGCAATATCCAACAGAAGGACCAGATCGGTTTCTGGTGCGACTATACTAGCAACGGCGCAGTGTTGACGATTGGTGGAGCGGGACAGAACTGCTATAAAGCTGCGCATGGGATCGGGATCACAGAAGCTGATGAAGCGTCTTTCGCTCATGATCAACATGGTGATGTTTTGAGTGTTGAAAACGAATATGACTTTGGTAACACTGCTAGGAAGTACAACGTTGTGTCGTCCTATTCCCTTAACTTATGGGTCCGATAAACGCGAAGCTTTGAACGTATGATTCAAAGACAGAGTCAGACATTTAAGGCCCGTTCAAACGTCGCGCCTACTTCCGTGTGCCGAACTCAATGCAAATTAGCTCAAACAATGGATTTTGCTCGTTTGCATTGAGTTCGGCACGGCAATGGCGCGACGTTTGAAACTGGCCTAAGATTAATTCGTTACTAACACCAGGGCTCGATTGTTCAAAGGACGATTAGGATAATCCTGGATTAGCAGCAAACGTGTTGTCATTTTTAATCCAGCCCTGAAAATGGGCATGTTTCGCTTATAACTCAGCGTACACTTGATAAGCTTTGAGCTAAAAGAAGCTTTTTAGTTGGTTTTTGGACAAAATCTTGTAGTTCGTTGGCCAAAGCGACGAAGGAAAAAAATAGATCAAACTTAGATTGGCCTTGAACAACTGGGTCCTGATTTGTATTATAGCGCCACTAACGTCAGGGTGAAGTATTGTATAGTTGTAAATTTGATCAGTTCCCAGATATTTTTAATGTGGCTACAACTCCACTGCACTTTAATGTTTTTTGTTTGTTTGTTTGTTTGTTTGTTTGTTTTTGTAGTTCAGGTTTCCAGTTACAAGTGAATGATTTATTTTTGTCTTTAATTTCAGTGCATGACTGTAACTGCGCAGATTTGGTCTCTGCAGATTTTCACTCCACAGTTTCTCTGCACTAAATCCAGTCCCGAGGGTGTCCGCCTTAAAGAGAGTTCACTGTAATAAGATTCCACAGTATCCGCACAAATTATCTTTATTAGTTTTGTCAATGTTTTGTTTCAAACTGGGTCGGACCGGGCACTAGCCTCCTGAGAGCAGATCCACAAGCGACTCCCGTTTTACTTTGCCCTGATGTTGAAATGAGGGGGGCTCCAAAAATTCTTAGACAGCTTAAAACGCTGGCAAGGTCGTTATAATGACATACAAAGGTAAGCCAAGTACCCAGGCAGAATAAAAGAAAAAATTACAGCTTTATGATTAACCACGCTGAGCGAAGCAAGGGGTTTCAAAACTAATTCTGTTAACATAGGCTATTTAGCAGTCGTCAAGTAGAAAAAACCAATTGTGTTCATGTTCCGTTTCAATACTTTGAATACCTGTTTAAGCAGAAATGTAATCCTTATTTAGAACATTTTGCGGATATTTGTAACGGTATTCGCTGTAGATACACAAAATGAAAATATGTATTCATTGAACAATCCACCACACTTGTGCCTTCTCAGATAACTTAGTGGAAGCATCTGTCTAAATTATCATCTTTCTATGTCTAAAAACGGTACCTCCAACAAAGGTTCTTGATCAAGCAGATGTGTCATGTGCACATTTCGTAGTGAATATGAAAACATGCAGGCTTAACCCTTTTACTCCCAAGTTCAAAATGCAGATTCTCCCGACCTTTTAAGAGTAAAATGTATGAGTGAGTAGTGAGAATTGATAGTTTAGTCAGCTATCATCTGAGCAAGGTATCAAAAGCCAAGTTCTCTTTACTATATGATATATTTCTGGTGAGAAACTGAAGGAGAAAATTGAAGTTGATTACTCTCACGTGGCCAGTGGCGAGACTCCGTGCCTCGTTCTGTAAGGTATGCGCATAAGTGTAAAGATAGCTAATTTATGTCAAACATTTTTGTATGATACGTGCATGAACGATTTCCAACCTCAAAGCTCAGTGTGCACAGAAGCACCAGCTGTCGGCGGTAGGTAGCCAAGGACGATGATAGCAACGTCACTAGGCGGTAAGAAGAGACCGTTGTAAAAAAAAGGAAATCAATATGCAAGATTTTGCCACCAAACTAATCATGCGTCGTGTCATATTAGGCCGATGTCGTTCTTGTTCTTGGTTCGTCAACGTCTTAGTATATTTACACGAAATAATTATTTGGATACACACAGTTCCATTTTGGGGACAGAATGTGTTGTTTGTTTGTTTTTTGGTCACGCATTGTATAGTTAGTGTGATTGAATAAGCGCTGGTTCCCTTTGATTTGAAAAAAAAAAAAAAGAAAAGAAAAAAAATGCCGTGTTTGCAAGAGTTCTTGCACAAATTTTCTCGTAACATCAGAAAAAAAGTATTTTGCTCACTCCAGAGTACTTTGTCACATTACACTAAACATTTCTGGTCTTCCTTTCAGGTTTACTGTGACATAAGTGACGACAAAAAAGGATGGACCCTGATCGCTCGATTCTCCAATAACGACGCCAAGAACTGGATGAAAAACAGCGGTGAATATTGAACAAAACCGGAAGAGCGCAAGTACGTGTCAATAAAAATCTCACGCATACTCGAAACTTAGGCGCTTGATCGAGGTCAAAATTCGAATTAGTAAATTTGTCGTATAGTTGTAGATTTAGCGAGTGTTAAATTTTAGTTTCATCGACTCAAATTCATCGATACTTTAAATTTATGGCACCTAATTCCTACTTCAAATTCGTCTTGCATCAGAAGTCATCCAAATCTCAACTTCAGTGGCGAATTAAATGTTGACTGTTCGTGTTAAATGGCGAACTCTTTCCTCACTCCGCGCCATAGAAACTCAGCCAAGAAAAGAAAGGCTTCCACACCGCTTGCACGCTTGTTTTAATGATTATATCGGGTTAACAAGAACTTTTAACATTGAACATAATAGGAAATAAAGCGTGCTCTCATAACTCCGAGGCGACCGGTACAACAGTCATCTGTGTTCCCTATTCAACTCCAAACACGTCCTCAAAAGAAACAGAGACTGTTATTATAATACGTTATTACAAGAACGTACAATAACTCACTCAGGTTTTGTCGTTGTTTATGTTCATGTTGGCGCTAGAACAACTACAATAACTATAGTTCGAAATTGAAAGTCAGGAAGTAAATTTCAATTTAATACCAATACTGCCTTGATTTTTATTTATACTTGACCAGAAATCCGAAAAAAGTTCTTCCCAGCAGAAATTTTAGCCTTCTCGATCAGCAAAAAATTCCTCCCGCAAAACAAATTGAATCGGCAATCAGCAAAATTGTCCTCCCGCAGAAAAACTTCCTACACGATAGTGACTTCTATAAATAATGCGTGATGAGATAGTAATTTCAATGGCTCTTTGTCTGAATTTATGTCATCTTCTTTACATAGATTAGATCCAAGGTATACAAGTTATAAGATATAAGTTTATAAGAAAAATATGCTTACAAGTACAGCACTGCTATTACTTTCGGCGCCGGATGAAGTTTACATCTTAGACAGTTGACATGATGATTCGGCGAATTCTCCGCGCCATAGAAACTCGGCCAAGAAAAGAAAGGCTTCCACACCGCTTGCACGTGAACATCATCCAATCAAATTGTAGTGTTTTTGCTTGCCACGTCAATCAAACTTTAAAATCCTAGAGGGGGGACTTCTTTTACCAATTGTCATACCTACGCTTTGGCTTTCGGGTGAAAACAGTTATATGCTGGGCCTAAAACCAAATTTTGCTCACTGCAGAACACTTCGCGACTTTGTCACATTACACGCGATATTTTGAGAGTTCTCCGTTTCTATGACAGGGAGTTCCTAACAAGTGATGTCAAAAGTTAAGTTGTTAAATTGATCTTGAAGAAAGGTATGATGGCGTTTACAATGTTTTTGCTGGTTGGCCCTCTCCTTGTAATCTTCGTCTCTGCAGGTAAGAAAAACCCGAGAAACGATACCAAACATATGCTGTTGTGTTGGTCAATTACTCGAAAGGTAGATATTATATCTTCCGTTATGAATCGGTGCGATATGAGCGTCCTGCAAATCTATCCGATATAAATATGACGTACCACTATTAGAAGCCGAGCGGAGCAACGTTCTGTTCCAAAAATCGTTCTAAAAACGGCGTGCCCAATGTAAACCGATTCTTTAATTCTGTGAAAATGGACGGCCTGACCACGTTTCAATCAAATACGGCAAAATCAGTGTAATACCGAGTATAGGAGTTTAATTTTGCGGGAGTTAATTTTTGTGGATTTTACGGATTTCCTACCATAACTATAGTTCGAAATTGAAAGTCAGGAAGTAAAATTTCAATTTAATACCAATACTGCCTTGATTTTTATTTATACTTGACCAGAAATCCGAAAAAAGTTCTTCCCAGCAGAAATTTTAGCTTTCTCGATCAGCAAAGATTTCCTCCCGCAAAAACAAAGTGAATCGGCAATCCGCAAAATTGTCCTCCCGCAAAAACTTCCTCCTACACGGTAGTGACTTCTATAAATAATGCGTGATGAGATAGTAAATTCAATGGCTCTTTGTCTGAATTTCTGTCATCTTTTTTACATAGATTAGATCCAAGATATAAGTTATAAGATAAAACGCAGACACTTCTTCAGAAAGGAACAGCAAGATACAGTAGGTGGAAATCGAACAATCACCGTAGCAAATTTCACCTTTTACGATAACAGGATTGTAGTTTTCAGAATCCAAGTTTGACAAGATGACGACGCACAATACAATAAAAAGTGGAATTTTCGTACTGTATAAGGGCTGCTCTATACAGTGTATTTTGAAATCATTGAAGACGTAAACAGTGGTGTTTTGGGTTTTGTTTCCTTTGCTGGGAAAGAGTTAAAGCTATGGCTTTCAGGAACCGGTGAGTTTTGAGAAATTACATCAATTAACGTACGCTTATGTTTATAATCATTATGGTATTTCAACAATCGCCGTATATTTTGTCGTTTGATGCCCCAGGAACTGTGATGAAGGCCAAGCAGAATTATATTGTGATCTTTTCGCTAGTTTTCAAAGCTATTTCAGAGTGCCTTCGTGCAAGATTGTGTCATCCGACTCCTGACATATTTGCTTAATTTCGCTGACAGTCTGACACATGGAAATGCTGTGAAGTTTTCTCGCCGTGTTTGTTGGCACACTGTATTCAAGGATGAAATGTAACCGGGTTGAAGTGCTCTTGCTTTCTGAAGGCTATAAAGTAGAAAATACCCGGCTAGGGTCCACTGCTTTCCAAATTAGACAATTACAGTCTATTGTGTATTGTCTATATGGGTGGTTGCTCGCTCAATACAATCGAACCTTGTAGTATTTAGTGACTTCATATCTTTTTTCTATCAAAGGTTTTTAATTCGTCAAATGCGGTTTGAAATGTTGTTGTGTTCAAAATTGAACCCTTGCCAAAATTCACACATTTCCGAGACTTCGAAAGGGGCGTTGCTAAACAGCGAAACAGCGAAACGAAACAACGAAACAGCGAAACGAAACAGCGAAACAGTTTCAAAATTTTAAATTTTAAAAAGAAAGGCAAAACAACATAAACCAGCAATTGAGAATGGCGAAGAATGAGAACGCCTCGAGCACCAACATGGATCCAACTATAAACGCACGTAGAAAGAAAACACGGAAAGAAAACACGCACACACCGATCGAACGTCATGCAATAAATTGCTTCGAGTGACACTGAGTTCGAAGGCGAAGTTCCGGCACGTGCATTAAAACTTACCGTCAAGCAACATGCATGTTTGTGCCTTCAATCAGAGTAAGTCGGCCATTCGCCTTTATCACACAGCGGCCATGTTGGATTTTACGTCATAATTTTAACACGAAAGCGAGGTCACGCGTGTAAACATTGCAGGTTCACACTAGCAACATAACGACATAAAAAAATGATCAGTTTTTTCCTTATGTCGTTATGTTACTATTATGTCGTTATGTCTGCGTGTTCACACTCCTAACATAACGACATTAACGTAACGACGTTATGCTCATGTCGTTATGTCGCTAGTGTGAACCAGGCTTAACAGTTTGATGTGATGTGGAAAAGCTAATAGCGCCAAGAAGGTGTTTAGCCCTCCGTCTGACCAAGTAAGTTCGCTTCGAATCTGTGAGACATAACAGCTTGAACAAGCTACGCGCGTTTATAGTTGGATCCATGGTGGTGCTCGAGGCGTTCTCATTCTTCGCCATTCTCGATTTCTGGTTTATGTTGTTTTGCCTTTCTTTTTAAAATTTAAAATTTTGAAACTGTTTCGCTGTTTCGTTGTTTCGTTGTTTCGTTTCGCTGTTTCGCTGTTTCGCTGTTTAGCAACGCCCCTTCGAAAGCGCATAAACAAGCGACTCTCGCTTTGACAGTTCTAAATTTGTTACACTCAAAGAAACGTATTAAATTGATAAAGTAAAAAGAAAAGAAGAACATACACGTATGTGGTTAGGATACAGCGTTGGCTGGAGCAATCGCAGCTTTTTTTTAAATTCATAAACAATTGGTGTCGTTTGGTGTCGAAGATCGGCTTTGCTGATTGTGCAAAGCTGATCGAGTCACGATTGTAGTTGCGCTTTTCTTGGCTTTCAAGTCTCGGGAGTATTCTGTAGTTGCGTGTAAAAGTTGTCTCAGCGAATTTTGGAGTTCAGCTAGTGTCCACGAAAATTGAAGACTGTGCACGTTGTCTGAACTAAACCAGGCTGCCGTGCGACAAAGATTTTTTTTAGCGGCCGACTGGTGACGTCGCTACACAATCGTGGTTTGCAAAGAATATTTTAACGTGATCTCCGAGCGGAAGATAAACAAGAACCCCGCTTTCCGAAAACCCACGACAGAGCGAGGGGATATTTAACAATTATCCTACTCGGGCTTGCCGAATATGGATTAATAAATAACCAACGAGGCGCCGCGTCGAGCTGATAGCTGAATGAATGAAAATCGAGTGAAGAACACATTCTCATGGAATTACACCGCACAAACACTCTCAGAAGGAGTTTACAAAAATGTCTTAAGGTGATGTACCAAAATTATTGCCGAAAATTTGGACGTTGTTACAGTTGTAAACATCGCATTACGGAGGGAATCGCTTTCTTTGCTCGCCATGTGCGACGTTTGTAATGCTGCTTGAAACTGACAACTGGCTGTGCTGAATGAGAACTGAAGCTGGAGATGCTTGAACATCAGCAAGGATTATTGAAGAAGAAAACTATATTTGCTTCTGTGAGGGCAGAGTCGTTGGTGATGGAAAACTGTTTACATCGCGGAGGCGAACCGAAGTGAGCGATCGATCAATGGTTGCTCGTATCGAGTTGAGCGAAGGTGCCATCTTATTCCCTTTTCTGTTGTGTAAAAACACTTGAGGCATGCATTTTTTTCCTCTTTGCTCATTCTTTAATTAGTGTTGTAAATTTGTCTCACTCGGGACTCTCACTCAGGTTGTGAAATCTGAAAAAAATTTCTCCACATTACTTCGTCGCTCACGAGTTCATTGACCATATTTGTCCATCCATTGGATATATCAACAATAAACTACTTTTGGCGAGGAAATATGCACGGATAATTGTCCGAGGATATTATCTGTTCCAATAAGCGAACAGTTGCCCGAGGGGAGGGCAACTGTGAGCTTCGAGGAACAGATAATGTCCAAGGACAATTATCTGTGCATATTTCCGAAGCCAAAAGTAGTTTATTGTCTTTATTATCCTTCAAATATTCCCTCTCGCAGTGCAAATAACGGCGCGGAAACTGTGAAGCTTTTTAGTGCTTTCTGGAACTGCATTTTCGACCAATAAATTGATGTCCTCCTCAGTAGTCATCTTGTAATGATTTTTGTGACTAAATAAATAGAACTGTGTTCGGATATTGTCAATAAACAGCGTTAGTTCGCCAGGCGGGGGTTATTCGCTGATAACGTCCGCTCACGAGCTGCTGAGTTTTAGCTGCTGAGTAACCGCACTTGAGTAATCGCGCCTTGAGGTCGTACCTGATACACACATACACATTAAATTTCAAGATGGCGACCCGCTTGGAGTCTCCAAATCAGGCGATACTACTGCATTAGCGTCGTGATTTTTACCTTTGCTTACGCTCGGGGACAAGTGGATTTTTACGAGTTTTGTAAGCTGAAACAAATTCCATTTTATCAAACTTCAGAACTTATGCAACATTTCATTAATTCGGGACGTGAAACTTGACTTTCAACCTATATTAAGAAGATCCCTACTCAAAAGCTAAAAAGTCTTGACAGTACATAAGGTAATATAAGACGCAGAGTTCTTTTTGTGCTTCCTGAGTTTGACATATCAACAGAAACGTTAGCAGAAGTGCTACAAGTAAATTAGAATTTTCGCGTAACCAAACATCTGAGTGTATTCCCGACTTTACCTCAACGCGATATAACTATTTAAGAGTTTCTTTTTACACCTTTTTCATTATTGTTATGTATCTTGCCATGTCTAGTTGCAGCATGTCCATCTTCCGTTAGTGGAAACTTCTCTGGCAATTTTTCAAGTCCATTGTACCCCAACAATTACCCAGACAACAAGAGATGCAGCTGGGGCATCACAGTACCACGTGGTTACGGTGTGAAAGTGGAGTTTGACACATTTGACACCGAGAGCCACCATGATTACTTGAAGGTTTATGACGGCGATTCAAGTTCCAGTACACGGCTGGCTTCTCTCAGCGGTACTCTCAGTGGAAAACGTGTTTATTATTCTACTGGGTCATCCTTGTGGTTTATTTTCTCTACAGATGAATCTGATACAAGAAAAGGATTCCATGCAACATATACTCCCGTTCTCCGTACGTATATTCAACTCAATTTCTACGTCTGGAATTTTACTTAATAAGCTGCAGAGGAGTTTTCTTGCTAATATTAGCATTGTTTAAATTAATGCTAAAACAAATCTTAGTGAAGGATATTTTGTATTTATATTTGCGTTTATAGAGTCCTGATGAGGAATCTGTCTAAAAACAAAGTTTGATGTTGTGCCGTACGCTCTCTTTGTTATTACGGCTAACAAGATCCTTAGAAGACAAGTTTTTTAAAAGACTTATGGCACGCGATTATAAGAGTGGTTTTGCACCAGTGGTTCATTGTTAGTTTAGATATTTCTGTGTGTGTGTGATTTTTTATAGGGTCCGTGCCCAGCTAGCGTTATTGATTCTTACAGTCCACTGCTACTTCTTCAACTTATCTTTCTTCATTTAGTTTAGTTCTAAAATATAACAGTTTTATAATTTTTCCTTTTTATTTCTCGATACATTGGAGTTTTTGTATCATGTTTATGCTAAAATAGACTCTATTTCATCAAACTTCAGAACCTACACAGCTTTTCATTAGTTCGGTACTTGGAACTCGAACTTGTATTAAGAATTTTGCTATTTAAATACTAAAAAGTCTTAACTGTGTATAGGGTAATATAAGATGCAGAGTTCTTTTTGTGCTCCCTAAATTCGACATATCTCAGTAGAAACGTTAGCTGAACTGCTGAAAGTAAATTTGAATTTGCGCTTACCAAACATGAGTGTATTCCTGACTTTACCTCAACGCGATATAACTATTTAAGAGTTTATTTTTACACCTTTTTCATTACTGTTATGTAATAAATCTTGCCATGTCTAGTTGCAGCATGTCCATCTTCCGTGAGTGGAAACTTCTCTGGCAGTTTTTCAAGTCCATTGTACCCCAACAATTACCCAAACAACGAGAGATGTAGCTGGGGCATCACTGTACCACGTGGTTACCGTGTGAAAGTGGAGTTTGACACATTTGACACCGAGGTCAACCATGATTCCTTGAAGATTTATGACGGCGATTCAAGTTCCAGTACACTGCTGGCTTCTCTGAGCGGTACTCTTAACGGACAACGTGTTTATTATTCCACTGGGTCATCCTTGTGGGTTAGTTTCTCTACAGATGGATCTTTTACAAGAAAAGGATTCAACGCAACATATACAGCCGTTCCCGGTACGTATATACAACACATTTTCTCGTCTGTAATTTTACTCAATAAGCTGCAGAGGAGCTTTCTTGCTAATATTAGCATTGTTTTAATTAATGCTAAAACTAATCTTGGTGAAGGATCTTTTGTATTTATATTTTGCGTTTATTTAGAGTCCTAATGAGGAATCTGTCTAAAAACAAAGTTTGATGTTGTGCCGTACGTTGTCTTTGTTATGAGAAGCACCCATCGGAGCTATTCTGCAAAATATGTGTTCCACACAGCATCCTGTGCTGGGAGGCATAGCACTCCTTTCGGGCTGCTGGCAAAGATAAGTCTTGCAAAGCCTGCGAAAATAGACAGAGCTTCCGCCTGCCGCTTTGTGCGGCCGAAAAATGTGTATTCTAAAGCCTGGAAGCAGTACTTTATTATTTCCGGCTGGAAAAAAATGGGTGATTTGATCAGTTGCTGTGAGATTTTCCTGGGACTGCTCTACTTGGAAATGGACATTCGGAAATTGCCTTCCTGGGAATGTGGAACACCTTTGTGTTTGCCAGCAACAGAAAAAAAGCCGATACACGCGATAATAAGAGTGGTTTTGCACCAGTGATTCATTTTTAGTTTAGATATTTGTGTGTTTGCTTGTGTTTTTTTACAGGGTCCGTGCCCAGCTAGCGTTATTGATTGTTACAGTCCACTGCTACTTCTTCAAATTATCTTTTTTCCCCTTAGTTTAGTTCTAAAAATTGTGTTTCCTAAATACGACATATCTCAGTAGAAACGTCAGCTGAACTGCTGAATTTGCGCTTACCAAACATCAGTGTATTCCTGACTTTACCTCAACGCGATATAACTATTTCAGCGGTTTCTCTTTACACTTTTTCCATTTTTTGTTATGTATCTGTCCAGGTCTAGTTGCAGCTGCATGTCCATTTTCCGTGAGTGGAAACTTCTCTGGCAATTTTTCAAGTCCACTGTACCCCAACAATTACCCAGACAACAAGAGATGTAGCTGGGGCATCACAGTACCACGTGGTTACCATGTGAAAGTGGAGTTTGACACATTTGACACCGAGGTCAACCATGATTCCTTGAAGATTTATGACGGCGATTCAAGTTCTAGTGCACTGTTGGCTTCTCGCAGCGGTACTCTTAACGGACAACGTGTTTTCTATTCCACTGGGTCATCCTTGTGGTTTATTTTCTCTACAGATGGATATTTTACAAGAAAAGGATTCCATGCAACATATACACCCGTTCCCGGTACTTATATTCAACTCAATTTCTACGTCTGTAATTTTACTTAATAAGCTGCAGAGGAGTTTTCTTGCTAATATTAGCATTGTTCTAATTAATGCTAAAATTAATATTAGTGAAGGATATTTTGTATTTATATTTCGTTTATAGAGTCTTGATGAGGAATCGGTCTAAAAGCAAAGTTTGATGTTGTGCCGTACGTTCTCTATGTTATTACGGCTAACAAGATCCTTAGAAGACATGCTTTTTAAAAGACTTATGACACGTGATAATAAGAGTGGTTTTAAAGCAGTGATTCATTGTTAGTTTATATATTTGTGTGTGTGTGTGTGTGTGTGTGTGTGTGTGTGTGTGTCTGTTTGTGTTTTTTTATATAGGGTCCGTGCCTAGGTAGCGTACATTGGAGTTTTTGTATCAGTTTTATGCTAAAATAAACTCCATTTTATCAAACTTAAGAAACCTACACAGCTTTTCATTAGTACCGTACGTGGAACTCGACTTTCAACCTGTATTAAAAATATTGCTATTTAAATATTAAAAAGGTCTTGACTGTATAGGGTAATGTAAGATGCAGGTTTTTTTTTTTGTGCTTCCTAAATTCGACATATCAGTAGAAACGTTAGCTGAATTGGCTGAAAGTAATTTTGAGTTTGCGCTTACCAAACATCAGTGTATTCCTGACTTTATCTCAACTCGATATAACTATTTCAGAGTTTCTCTTTACACTTTTTCCATTTTTGTTATGTATCTGTCCAGGTTTAGTTGCAGCGTCATGTCCATCTTCCGTGAGTGGAAACTTCTCTGGCAATTTTTCAAGTCCACTGTACCCCAACAATTACCCAAACAACAAGAAATGTAGCTGGGGCATCACAGTACCACGTGGTTACCGTGTGAAAGTGGAGTTTGACACATTTGACACCGAGGTCAACCATGATTCCTTGAAGATTTATGACGGCGATTCAAGTTCTAGTGCACTGTTGGCTTCCCTCAGCGGTACTCTTAACGGACAACGTGTTTATTATTCCACTGGGCCATCCTTGCAGTTTATTTTCTTTACAGATGAATCTGATACAAGGAAAGGATTCCACGCAACATATACACCCGTTCCCGGTACGTATATACAACTCAATTTCTACGTCTGTAATTTTACTTAATAAGCTGCGATGGAAATTTCTTACTAATATCAGCAATGCTTTAAATAAAGCTAAAATGATACGTAGTGAAGGATATTTTGTATTTATGGTTTGCGTTTATGTAGTTTTGAGGAGGAGTTGGTCTGTAAACAAAATTTGATGTTGTGCCGTACGCTTTCTTTGATATTAAGTCTAACAAGATCCTTATAATAAGTGCTTTTTAAAACACTTATGACACGCGATAATAAGAGTGGTTTTGCAGCAGTGATTCATTGTTAGTTTATATGTTTGTGTGTTTTTTCTTATATAAGGGTCCGTGCCCAGCTAGCGTGATTGATCCTTATAGTCGCTACTTCTTCAGTTATCCTTTTTCTCTAAGTTTATTACTGCATAATTCTCAGTGTTATCATTTTCCAATCTTTTTCTCGATACATTGGCGTTTTCCTATCAATTTTTTATGCTAAAATAAAGTCCCTTTTATCAAACTTTTGAACCTATATACAGCTTAGCAGTAATTCGGCACGTGGAGTTCGACTTTCAAACTGTACTGAGAAGATTAAACAGGGCTGTAATTTTACCGAAAACGTTGTCGTTCTGACGGCCTGTGAATACGCTGATTAAAAAATGAGGAAATCTTAATGCGCTGGGGTAACCCTATCTCCTTGTAAACAGACATCTTTAGATTTAGGATTAATTTGTTCTCTGTGTTGTTTGTGTTGTTTGTTTCTATTTTGTTCTCGATCTGATTTATTTATTCAGTTTCTACGCTGGCTAGGTTTTACTATGCCGAATAGAATTTCGGACCGTTGCGAAAACCTATCCGGTACAATGTAAATACGGCTTGGAGGGGCTTGGTTTGGCCAAAAGATGAGAATATATTACACGCTGACGTGACACGTGACGTATTTTATTGACTAACTATTTGGCGGCCTCGTGGTCTCCCTAAGTTACTCTTGTGTTCACCTAGCTGGTGTTTGTTCAGATGAGGAGTATATTACACAAGAACGCGTTATATGTTTCTAAAGTAATTTCCCTGTACGTTAAAACGCAGCCATACAATTCAAACCTGTATTTCATATATCATATGATGTCCGTTTAGTGTTAAGAGTAATGGGTCCACCGGTGTAAATGTTTATTGAATTGGCCCCTGTTTGTTCTGCGAAGAGACGTGTTGGTGCAGGCTACACTTGACGTGAACTGACACTAAGGATAGCCAGAAGGTGTAGGCAGAAGGCCCGAGAATAACATCTTGAAATAATTCAGAGGCGGGCAAAACAAAATATTAATTTACAAGCGTGAAAACATCGTAAAAAGTGAAACCATTTTTTTGCAGATACCTCGTGTTATCCGCCATGTCTCCTGTTCTCCAATCCAACAAATATTATCGCGATGGATCCAGTGACCTCTACTTCTCAGTCGGTGGTTTCAGGTCTCTCGCATGCAAGTGCAGTGGATGTACACTTTGCTAAGGAGCTCATCTTTTGGTGTGACCTCGTTGATCAGACAATCAGCCAAGCGAATATTGATGGAAGCAACGTTTCCACCATCATCAACGTCGGAGGAGAGTGCAATGGCCTTGCCGTGGAGTGGTTGTCTAACCTGCTTTACTGGACTGACAACACTAATGACGTCATAGGGGTGGCCCGTTTGGACGGAAGTAATAAACGGGTTTTGATTTCTTTGGGTCTGGATAAACCACGTGGCTTGGCAGTGGACCCACGAAGAGGGTAGGAAGAGATGTGGGGTGTAGTATTGTAACATTCTGGTAAATTTGGTAATCTAAAGGCCGCAATGGAAGTTTCTCAATAAAAGATTATCCAAGAATAGGCAATAGGTAGACTTACTGTTAAACCCAGAAAGGCAATAAGCGCCATCCATTACTTTTCAAACTGAGATGCACTCTAAATAAATTTAATGAAAAAGGCTTTGAAGCTCTGCAGTTTTTTATTAAAGTAATCGTCTTACGCAATGCACTGTAGAAGGTCTGTACATGTTGTTGAACTCCTCTTTTACTGAATTTGCGTTTCAGCTACATGTTCTGGGCTGACTGGGGAAAACGTCCTAAAATTGAGCGTGCGACACTGAATGGCGAAGGAAGAACTCCCATAGTGACGTCAGGACTCGTCTTGCCTACTGACGTCATCATTGACTTCCTAACTAACAAACTCTACTGGGTTGATGGTTGGGGTAAGATCGAAACTTCTGATTACCAAGGGAACAGCCGTTCACAACTGTTCTCTGCCTCTTTAATTCATCCAGTTGCCTTGTCGGTTTTTTCCACTACATTGTATTGGACTGACTGGTCTTTCAGGGGCATTATAAAATTTGACAAGTTGGATGGGACTATACTTGGTGGCTATAAATTACCAGGAAATCCAAATGGCTTGGCTATGTATGACAGGTCAAGACAACCTGTTGGTAAGTTCCTCCTTAACAAAGTAGTTGGCTGTGATAAAAATCCGGCACACTGTATTGATTAAAAAGAGATATTTTGACCCCAAAATTAAAGGGGCCCCCTCAACCAAAGTCCTTTGCGCGCCGAAATCCTTGGTTCCGCCATTTTTGAGGCCCCCGAAAGTCAGAAAAATGAATACCAATCCACTTCCATCCGACTTGTTTAAGGAGAAGATTAGTTTCTTTTTATCTAAAAGTGTTACTAACCTATTTTTCTTTTGATTAATTACGTTCTTTCGTGTTGGGAACCAAATTCAGCCTTCCATTTTCCAGATGTAAACAAAAGCATTGAAAAGACTGAGAGAGCCCCTTTAAGGCCAAAACTGTTAGAAAATGGAGAAGTCAAAATATGTTTTTAAATATTTTATATACTTTAAAAAAGCCTAAATTAGATTTTATTATTCTTATTCTTATTCTTATTCTTATTCTTATTTTTATTCTTGTTCTTGAAAAGGCTGAGAGGGCCCCTTTAAGGCCACAACTGTTAGAAAGTGGAGAAGTCAAAATATAATATTCTAATATTTTATATCCGTTAAAAAGGCCTAAATTAGATTTTAAAAGGGCTGTAATTTCACCGAACACTCTGTCCTGTGAACACGCTTATTAAAAAAGAGGAAATCTTAAAGCGCTAGCCACATTACTTTTTAATCCCTGTACATGTGTTTATGCATCTCTATTCATAATATAAAGGTTTCTCCTTGTTTGTTGTAGTTCTTCCAGAATCTCTCTGACGTATGAGTACCCATCTGTCATTTTATGACGTTAATAAATGGAAGTTTTTCTACTAGGACCTGCTAAACCTCCCAGTAATGTACAAGGTCATAACACCAGTTCAACAAGTATTCTGGTGCAGTGGGACCAGGCTTATTATATTGTAATCATCCTTGGATACCACGTCAACTATACTAGTACAAATGGAGGAAGACGTTCGACATCAGTTAACGGTTCAGCAAATAGAAACCTGACTTTGGAGGGGTTGAATGAATTCACAAGCTACAACATCTGTGTTTTGGCTTACACTGCCCAGGGAGATGGTCCAAAGAGTTGCATTTTGGTGCTCACGTCTGAGGATAGTAAGTTTTAGTTGATCTTCTGGGGATTTCTGTATGACTGCCGTAGTATGCATTCATAGTTCGTACTCTTTCTTGTCTTTTTTCAGTTCTTTTAGTTATGATCACACCGCATTTCAAGACAAATGCCGAGTTATAATCGCAACTTTATGCAAGTTCCATTCAATATCAGTCTGCCATTAAAAAATTGAGGCTTGTTAACTTCTGTGTACTTCAGCCTAATAGTGTCTTGCCTTTCCTTTATCTTGTTCACTTGTTATGTCTCTTTTTACATATTTGGGATTCATGTGTGTTATATTCCAAAAGTGTGCCAACCCAGGAAATCATCAGTCGATACTTTCAACTATCTGTCATACGTATATCCAGCTGTAATTTTTTTGTGACATTTATGCCCCCATGTGTATTTACTAGAACCCGCTCAACCTCCCAGTAATGTACGAGGTCATAACACGAGTTCAACAAGTATTCTGGTGCAGTGGGACGAAGTACCTTATCCTGATCAGAATGGAATCATCCTTGGATACCGCGTCAAATACAATAAAAGTGGAGAAGAAATTTCAAAAGAATTGAGTGGTTCAGGAAATAGAAAGCAATTGTTGGACGGCTTGAACGAATTCACGATGTACAAAATCTGTGTGTTGGCTTTCACTGTCAAAGGAGATGGTCCAGAGAGTTGCATCTCAGTGGTCACGGCTGACGATAGTAAGTTTTCATTTCTGTGGATAACTATTAGCTACCGTTGTCAGGTAACAATCTTTAGTGCTTGTATTGATTATACATCATTTATTTCATAAAGCACAGTCTAGCTGGTATCTCTATATACCCAACTAAATTTCCCCTAGAATCTATTGATGTATCAATCACGATAATGTACAAACCATAAATCCAGTTCAACAAGCATTCTATTACAGAGGGATGTTCCCGGGGGGAGACACTCATTATAATTTTGGGTGGGGGTGTGCCGCCCGGTCCTGAAAACCCTTACCCTATTTCACACCAAAATACCTGATTTTCTATACCCTATTTCAGACTTGACTCCAAAAATGTATACCCTATTTCAGATCTGACTCCAAAATTTATACACTACTTCAAAGCTTTTTAGAGATTTTTTGTTCTTTTGCAACAACTTCCGCCCTGTGTTTTCTTCCATTTGCCGTGCAATGTCCGCGGAGACATATTTCTGTTAAAATCATACCTATCCCAGACCAAAAAGACAAAATCGATGCCCTATTTCAGACCAAAAAGACAGAATCGATACTCTATTTTAAACTAAAAATGCTCGAAAACGATACCCTTTGGGGCGGCACATACCTATATGGTTATGGGAGTACCCACCTTCGGGGGGGGGGGGTGGGGGTGGGGGGATGATGGTGTGCATTTGGCTGGTCAAAATGGAATCGTCCAATTACACTGATTCTGGGTCACACTTTGTTCTTTATTTGACAGATAGTCCCAAAAACACTTACTGGAAGATCTGGCTTCCTTGCCTTCTAGTGGTCGCAATGGTTTTGCTTATATATTTCTGTTATCGAGGCCGGAGGAACAGGCACTTGAATGAAGACCGAAGGGTAATAATACTGGAAACGTTAAAGTCATGACTATATCAGTCACGTTATTCCGCGTGAAGTTTCACATTAAGTGTAATATGGACAGTATAAGTGACAGTGATATGGACAGTAAAAAGGACGTTGAGAATCACAAAAAGCGATGAGCTGATATTTCACGTTTGGAATCCATTGATTCTCAAGGCACATGTTCTTGAAAATTATAACCAAACTGGGCCCTCTTTACCTGTGTACCGCGATCTCCTCCTGACTGGCTTATTCTAAATGCGCTTTGGTAATGACGTCAAGTCAAAACGGTATATTTTACGTTGTTCTTTCATTTTTGTTTTTATTTGTTTTTTTATTGTATTTAATACTTTGCACTAGTTTTATTAGATTTAGGGTGACCAATCTAGAGGGAATTTTTAATATTCTCCTATTGGTTTTCTTTGATATATTCAATCCAGCTATATTCATATGTATCAAAAATGTAATAAATGAAATAAATCAACTACATAAAGGCTGTTTCAACGCGAGGCTTTCATACACAAATGCGTTAAAGTTTTGCACTAAGCCTTGTTGTCTCCCACGCATCCATTCAAACCTTTTTCGCACGATGCAAAGGAGACTACAGGCCTTTGTTGAACAGTTACAAAAGGCAACTCAGCCAAGGCCACAAGACTGTAAAATGAATTATACAAGGTTCTGTCTAATTCCATTTTATTGTCATTTTTTTTTAGTAATTTTCCAGTGCATCTTTTAATGCTTTTAATCGACCTAAACAGTATACAGTACTGCCTGTATGTTTTCATATTAATAAACTTCACTTGCTGTAACCTTCTACTCGGCATGAATCAAATGCTATCCAAAACAAACATAACAGCAACACTTCTAAATGTTCTATCAGCTGTCTCACTGTTCAAAATGTTCACTCTATATTGAAAGCTATTAGACTTACAGCACATACAGTGTAGCTTGTATCTTTAAGGTAAATGCATGTCATTACCTCCTGCAGGCAATAAGTCCTAAACTACAAGGGTGCCCACCTCCACACAGAGGAAAAGGATTTAGCTCCCAAACATCTTTCAAAGATTTAGTAACACAAATCATAAAGTCACCAGGGTAAATATACACTGTATCAAGTTTCTGAGATTTACAATTCTATAATGCTGCCTAAAAGGACTCCCATTTTGTTAAAACTAAAGTAGTTTGGAAACCAAATTACTAAAAACCAGCTTGGGAAATGTCTTTTACTGAAGTGTTGCTATGGAATATCTCAAGAATGAATAAGTTAATATTGGACAGACTAGTGATAAGGTACTGTATGCTGCTGTGTACTTATAAAACATGACATTTTTGCTTTCTATTTAATGTTTCTTTTGTTAGCAATTCTACAAAAATATTTAGTACAGTGACTTATTAGTTCTTATTAATTCCTCTTGATGAACTTTAGTCACTCGCAGTATGCAGTATTTACAAATGCCTGTTTTTAAAGGATTTAGTCTGTCCAGTCAATCTTGAATCTTGTCACTCTTGGCTGTGATGCCAAAATGTTTCTCTGTAGCTGAAGAGGGAATGCAGAAATACAGCACAATGGTAATCAAAACTGTGTATGATGAAGAGGAAAAAGGAAAACAAAAAAGACATTGATGAAGAAGAAGAAGAAACAAACAAGGGAAAGTCTAAAGAAAAGTTCATTGTATGCTTGCATCATTGTCTCGACTGTACCTTTTCAATGATCGGTTTTGCAGGTGGATTTTCTCGCATTTCCTCATCAACATACTCTGTGTTGACATAATACCCCACTCGAACAAATTCCTGGTCTTTATAGGAACACGTAAGTAGCACAACAGTCACCCCAACTAGATCTTGATCAGGAACTTTGCTGGGATCTGGGGGTTTGGCCTGTGGACAAAATGGACATGCTTGGATCACATGTTCAGTAAAAGGCTTCAGCAGAGTAACCTGTCAATACAGTTGTGTGTATCAGCTGTCTCCTGTGTACTCAAACGTCTCTATGATGCAGGCTGAAAATTTTATGCTGATGACATAAAAATACCCCCAAAAACCAGGCACTAGCTTTGAACAAACCTACATTTCTTGATTCCATGATGACCAAGTGGTTACATATGAAGTTAAAATGGTGACCTCATCTATGTGAGTATGTCTGTATTCTTTGTAAGGGGTGGCAAATGGTGAAATCTGAGATTTCGTCGAGACCCTTGTTTGAAATCCGAGACTAAGACTTTAGAAAATCCGGAAAGAAACGATGGAAAAAAAACGCACAAAAATGAGACTTCGTCACAAAGGCTTCTGAGATTTTAAGGTCAGATTGAAAGGCACCATTCGCCACCCCTTTTGTATTATAATGCCATCAGTTCAGTATGGAAGGGTTTGTATGCTCTGAATTGCACAATCAAACAATAGAATCCTGAACTGAATGTTATTGATCCTCACCAGAAATACAAATTTATGTTTCCCTACTGGTACAGGGCCAACAAGTACGGAGTCTAGAACTTGATCATGATCCACACTCTCCGCAGACCCGACATAAATAATCTTCCACTCCAAATCTAATAAACAACAAACAAAGAATAATGTTACTGGGTTAATGGAGTGGGCAAGTTTACTTGCTTCTGTGAAATTGTGGTAGAGTTTGATTGCTCAGTTAGATAACTAACCCTTATCCTGACATAACAGAAGCTGTAGAACCCCGTAATCTTGAATTATCAAAGATAGCGAGAAATGCTTTGAGATAGTAGGGAATTGAGATGGCGGTGTGCTACAAAAGGATTTCTACCAAGTTTATTTCCAAGGAAAATCAAAATTCTGTTCAAAATAGCGAGGGGTTCGAGGTAACTGTATTCACGATAGCAGGGTTCTATTGTACAGTAGAGTAAGGTAAAATATTGGAAGAGCAGGATTTTGTCAGTATTTTTAGTACAAACCAATTTGATTGTACGTTATAATTCAGGCAAATGACAAACCAAACTTCCAGTTTGCAATGAAGACAAAAAAGATCTGCAAGATTCAAGTGTGATGTGGCATAGGGTTTTACATGAACAAATTTTGTCCCGATTGGCACAAAAAGGCACTGATCCAACTTATGAAGGAGGACTAAACAATAATAGAACGAAAGTAGCAGCACTAAAGTGAAAATCTAAAAGAAAACCGAAGCAAATGAAGTCCTGATAAGATTAATAGAAGTACCAAGTTACGTATGTGCTGTAGCCCGTCTTCTGCCCGCCCGCCCTATAGTGTAATCTGCACGATAAGTGTGAACATGATCTAACGATCTAAGGTCCTCTATCTCTAAAGTACCATAACGTTACCTTGATTAAGATCTTCTATACATTCAAAAGTGATTTGGAACTGAAATGAATTTTCAAACGGTGAAGGGTTTTCTTGTACAACCACTTCGACAATGTTGACTTTTGCCATAACTTGCTTATAATCCGATGGCTTAAGCAACAATCGTCAGTCCTGTAACTCTTCAATCGCGAATAATAGTGCAACACACGGAGATCACGGCGTATTCTTCACCGATTCAGTGACATCTTGAAATGGCGGCAATACTGACAAAAACTGGCGCGGAAACTCAAATAGTCACGTGGAATGTCAGCGGTAAACTTATTCAGTCCCAGTTTCTCTCGATTCTTCCCGGACTTCCCCGGACTTCATAATGTCAGGTAAGATTCTTTTGAAAATATTGTTCTTATTGCTCTATCTTCCCCCGAACCATGCATTTACTTGCTCGGAGAGATGTTTGATTGATATTGCGTCTCCGAGGTTTGACTTTCTGGCATTGAATGCGCTTGCTTTCTCACAAACAGGGTCGCGTAGCCTGACCAATCACTTACAGCTGTCGTACCAGGTAATCAAACAGTAGTATTCCCGAAGAACCAAACAAGCAAACAAACAACAGTTAACAGCACTCAACAGAACAAGCGGTACAGTCACAGATAACTAGGATTACAAAGCCCGTACAGAGTGCGACTTTTTCGTTTTAGTGCAGGTATTAACTTGGGTTTCTTTTGACCTTTTAGGAGTTTGGAGTCAAATTTTGCTGATGGTTGCGAAAGTGTATAGGAAAGTCATGATCAGACTGACGTTTTTCATCCCCTTGGAGTACGGATTATCGAGCTGCCTGCTTAGAGTGTGAGTCTCACTTTGTTATAAATTTTGTAAATTTGACCAGCTTACTTTTCATTATTTATGTATATGATGTGTCAACCATTGATGTAGAAAAGCTTATAACACTGTAAGAGAAGTTTAAGCTGATGTTTGGACCATATATCCTTTTTGTAAGGCATCCATATCATAATTATGTTTTATATCCATGTTGACGCAGATAAAGTCTAGTTGTTACAGGGCTAGATTCCAATTTTAGCTTTTTTATTGACAGAATAGTTTTAGCTTGCACATTCTTGGGTTGGCTCCAAGACTTGTCATCTCAATGAATCACACTGACCAGTTTGTGTGCAGGCTCAGTGAGCTCAATTAGATTTAGAATGGATGACTTTAGCAGTTCAGTTTACTGGTTTAGATGACTGACAGTAGAGTTGCTCAGTGTCTGACTACAGCATAATCAGTTACTCAACATTGTATGGGATGACAGTGGGTAATTAGTTAACAATCTTGTCTGAGGTTGTAGGTGAGGACTGTTACATACAGGACTGTATTTAACTAGTTTATTCACTGGCTGATGGTTGTTTAGTCAGACTGGACTGAGACAACAGGTCTTGACAATGCTATGTGTCTGACTGACACCAGCAAGTGTACATAGCTTGGTGTGTACACGCCTGTGGTCAGCTTGTTGTGTATTGATTTTTAATGTACATATAGTTGGTTTAAGTTATTTTAGAACATATATGGTAGCCATTATTTTAATTCATTCTGATAAGTTTGATCAGTAGCATTTAAAAGTCCAATATTAATTTAAAGTGTTCAGGAAAGCGAAAACGTTTTATGTCACATGCCGATGTAACCAACCTGCTGTCTCTCTGTGTCCATCATTTCTCTGTCTCTCTCACTCTGTTTGTGTGTCTCACTCTATCATCAGACTGACATGTGTCTCTCTCGCTGTTTCTGTCTGTCTGTTTCTGTATCCTTCCTTTCATTCTAAAACCTCATATTTTTAATGTTTGATGAGCGTGTCATCCTAAACTCGTTCCCAGTGCTCAGTTCATCATCAAGACTGCGCGTCCTTCTCCGAAGGCGCGGAACGTTGAGGGACTGTGCCGAGCATGTGTCCGACTGTTTCTCCTCGTCTTCCTCTATCAAGACAGATAACTTTGTCCGGCTGTTTGTCGGCAGAGACCTCCGTCTTTGTTGCATAAGGGTCGACGATACGATAGTAGAATGCTGACGAATAATAAAAAAGGCAACAACAATTCAGTTTTGACAACTAAACGGCATGAATTGACGATTCAAGTTGAAAAAGTCCACATATATATGATTGTAATCTCCATACAAAATAAGCTGAGCCGATATTTCCACCATTAAAACTATTTGCTATCTCTAATGCAGGGCTAAAGTTTAAAAGATCAGCTATGATATGCATGTAGGGTTAGCTCACACCCAACTTTCAGTCGATAAGAGTCCGATGTCGTTTTGTTCCGTAGACTTCGTCACTGGCTCGGTGTAAACGCTGCTGCTCACTGTGTCAACATAACGCCGAGTCAAACGATGGATTTAAAAACTCGAGGGTACGGGAGGTGGATACCGGAAGACCTTGAAGATTTTATACCAACTCAGTGGTGTGTGCCGTTACACAGCAAAATTAAGCTATTGATTGGTTCAAACTTTGTTCATACTTTGTGGCGTTCAGCATGTCAATGACAACACTGTTCGGTCCCAGCAATCAACACAGTTGTTCAAGGTCACGATTAGCTAATTATAGATTAGTCTTTGCTTTATGTTTTTAATATTGAAGCAGGATTCACTTGATCCTGGATTAATAGCTTGTGGTGTGGTGTGTTCTTGCGTTGGTGCGTCGTGTTGTGAGCAAAACCTTCTCATTTTCAGGCTTAAAATTGACAAACGAGTTTAGACCCAGCGTTATAAGCCTTATCGTGCATTGAACAATTCTTTGGTGCAGGTTTCCGTTATCAGTGATCATATATAATTGGTCATGTCCTCTACTTTTTATAATCGCTTTATGCATGTCGGATAAGAACGTGTTCCACTAACCTCAATAGGCAACAGCAAATTCAGGTTTGCGTGGGAAAAGTCACTCGGATCGGCAGTTGTGTCGGGCCCAGACCCCTCCGCTTCCCATACGGTTATTGTCGGCAGCAGTGATGGAAATGTGTGGCGCCTACACACGCCTGTGGTCAGCGTCGGCAAGGTTACGTGGTCGCTGTCGGATCTGGTTGGTTTCGGACCACTATGGCTCATGGATAATATATTGTTGTCACTTTTAGACCTTAAGTCGGTGGCTAAATATTTAGGCGGTCTTGGGCTGCGTACTTTATCAACCAGTCTGTCTAATCTTGGTGAAGTCGCGTGGGGCCTGGGGCTGAATTCTTGCACAGACTTCTGGGATTTTTCATGGCCGGATAACTGGGCTGAGTCCGTAAGCCGCGTCCTTGGAGACTGGGGACGATTGAACTTGTCTGAATCAAAGGAGTCTGTGTGGTTGGTCACTTCGGAGAGTTCTTCCGTTTTTGTGAAGCCGTGAGAGAATGAACACGCTGGAGCATACGATATGTCTGCTTGTTGTAACCTCTCTGTTGTTTTGACGTAGACGTTTGAATTTACGTCCATTTGCATGTTTTTTCGCCCAGAGGGGAGCGTGCATTCATCTATCCTTTTAAAAACGTCATTACTCAACCCACTGTTGATGGAATGCTGATTCTGGTGATGTGGGGTTGACGTCTTTCTTCGTAGCTTTAGAATGTTCCGTTCCTGTAGAAATTTGTTGAAAAGACATAAAGAAAAGATATAAAGAGTGCTTTTAAATAACTCGAACCAATGTGGTTTACACAGGGGGAGATAAATAATTACATGGTTGATTCTTGGAGTTCCGCATAAGCGAAGTCAACATTAAATATTGACTGATTGTGACAACATTGACGATAGGTCACAACGTAATTTAAGTCGATCGATGGAAAACGATTGCACAAAAATTGGTAGACTATTTGCGTTTGATCTGTGAAATATTAATGACTGCGCGGGCATAGCCCATGTTTGAAGTCACAGCCTTTGGGCCAGTACTAATTTAAAAAAATATTAAAATTCATATCAGCAGGTGTTTTACAGCGCTAACAATAAAACGTTGTATGGCCTTTGTCGTCCTCAATACGAGCGGCTTTCAATTAGGAAATGCGTCAACGAGGCAGTTTTATTGATGGACAGCTGTTTTCTGAGAGGAAAGTGACAAGCTACAGGCTTTAAGTTTACATTTAAAGTCTTCCTATTAAAATAAATAAGCTGCGGTTGATGTGCTTCAACGCGCGTTGTCAACAATAAATTAGGATGTTTGCCTGAGGGAAAAACCTTCGTTGGAAAGCCTTCGTGTTGCGCAGTTTGAAGCAGAGTCGTGAATCAGGTTGAAAGGCTTAGTAGAAACATTTCATACGGGCAGTGTTAATGGTTAAAGCTCCTGTTAATTAAAATCTAAACATATCAACTGTCTTTCCAAACAGAAAACTGTTCGGAAAGACAGTTTCGTTATTTGCCAGTTATGCAAATAAGCATCGGAAAAATATGGTTTCGCTTTTTGGCGTTCGTATATGGTGCCCATTGACAAAGAAAATTGATCTTGACCGAAAGTTTGCGGCCAAAATTAGCTCTTAGTCCGCAAAAGAATGCTGTTATGTTCAGACTCAACAAGAGTGGTGCGATAAATGGTTTGTTTGGAGCTTGTTCATCTGCATTGCTTATAAGCGGTTGTGAATATGGCGCTTGAATAAATTATATTGATGTTGCTAAATCATTCGTACAGTAAGTTTCTGGAATTCTTCATTTATTAATTATTTTTTGCGTGCATTTAATAATGTGGAACTGCATGCATGTATTCTATTATTCGTCAGCTAGACCGCCACTTTCCGACAAAGCATAGAACATTTTATACCTTCAGGCGGCGACTAGCATATATGGTCGGATTATTGTGAATTACATATGACGAGGTTGTATACTCCGCTTGACTAAATTTAAATGTGCGTTTGTGAAAATTGATAAAATATTGGATCGTGAACGTTTCACGACTTACCGAGGAAAGGCCTCGCAAATAGCAATCCTTTGTATGGCGGGTATTCGGGCGAAATACAATATGTATTGCTTATTGAGAAATATACTCATCTCTAAATCAACAGTTTCAACAGTTTCAGAATTAATACATTCATTTAGTTGGCGAAGTTGGTAAAAAATACATAGAATAAAAGAGGTTATCAGATATTCCAAGAATATGAAGTTTATAAATGTTATAGATCCGTGTAGAAAATAGTTATAACTCCACGATTTCAAGCACTTAAAATGTAATATGTGACCTTCTAATGGCTATGACTACATATATTGAAATATCTGCACAACTTTATGTCGCAGAGCGGTGTGGTTTAGAAACAGAAACCAAGTAACCAACCTCCAATGCTCGTGTACTGCAGAAAACGACTCATTTGCTGTAGGCGCGTGTGGAAATCTACACAGTCGTCAACTGGCGCCGTCACTTTGTGTGACGCACACTGCGAATAGTTTTTAACACTTGATATCACGATCAATACACTGGTGATGCCGTGGCGTGGAATTCAAAATGGCAGTTGCGGGGCAGCGGTATTTCTTTACATTTAAGGCTCAGAAATTTATTAGGGGAGGAGAAGGTGGGGTGAAAGTTGGGCTCGAATGTAGCGGATGGTTGTAAGTATGTTTAGTCTTATTATTTTTTGGTTCCTTCTAGTGCTGTCAGAATGGACAAAATGTACCGGAATCTGTCTTTAGAGGCTTCAGCTACCAGCACGTCACGCTAAGTGAGCCCGCAGGAGCCTCTGGGAACGAACTTGAGAGGAGTCAGATTCAAGCTAGCGATTGGTTTAAGAATATTCCAGGCATACCTTGGTTAGGTATGAGTGTTGGCAGTACTGTATTTGGCTTTTGCGAGTTCAGAGATTTAAGCCGTGGATATCCTGCGGATAGTTGAATGTTGTGAAGTTTTGCGCACAGTCAACAAGAAAAAAAAAGAGCTTTACTATAACTTACCGAGACTTCTGGTCGTTGCGTTTTCTGATCTGGTGTCCTGGCCGCCTCGACGCCTTCAAGCCAGATGCGTATTCTGTTTTCCATGACGCTGTGTTGACGAGGCTTTTCTTGATGCTCAACTACGCTGCACAGGTCAGTGACACGTGACTGAAGCATATAATAACAAATTAATGACAATTTTAGCTATGATAAAATAGTTATAATACAGGAACAGAAGAAGTGGCCATTAAATTAATTAAAATTATTATTATCCGTAGTCCGGCACTCCAAACAAATTGACAGAGCTCGCTGCGAAACCGCAGTCCAATTAGTGGGCGTCAATGTTACGTAACAAAATTTAACAGCTGAAAAGCTTTTGTAGTTTCACTTGTCCGAACTTTGCCATGTTTCAGGCACGAATTCGGCAAAGCAGTAAATGCTGATTATGTTGACGGATCAGAGCCGAATGCCGAAAGAGCTTTGTTAATGTTGTAAGGCCTTTATAAATAGTTACTTTTTGCATGTGCTCGAAATTCGGGCTTATTCCTGTTTTCGTGATAAATCATGCCTCAAGACTCTTATTAATAAGAGAGTTCGTGTGATAACCATGAAAATATAAAACTATACTCACCACAAAGCGGAGCTAACTTTCCAGATATCGGTACGCTGACAACAGTCGAGTTGTTTCATCCGCTAGAAAGCACGTTTGTCAGAAAAACGCAACTGCACTCCGTCTCTAGAGGATTGATGAATAAAATGAAAACAGCAGCTCCTACACTTTAATTAAAATTGTCACTATACTCCAGAGAATACAAAATCTTTGTAATATTATTTAAAGTAGCGTTTGTAAGAGTTTTACATTAGATGACTAAGAAAGGTTTTAGGTAAAGATATTGCATGTTTTGGAATGCTGACGCAGTGCTATTTTAATAGTTAATAGTTAATAGTTAATAGTTAATAGTTAATAGTTAATAGTTAATAGTAATAATAATAGTTAATAGTTAATAGTTAATATTTTAATAGTTAATGCTTAAAAGCGGCTGTAGTTTGATCAAAAGAACACTCCAAAGGAGAATACTTTAGAAAACATCAATTAAAAGGTACATTATTAATTGGTTCGCAATAGTAATTAGTATTGTCTTATTTATAGCTTAGCATGATGGAAATAGAGTTGATTTGAAATGGAATACGACTGGCAAATATAGCCGACGAGAGATAGTGTCGACAGATTATAGTTTCTCGGCTGCCGTGAAAATGAATGAGGCATACGACATTGCGTGATGCTCCAATACGATGTTAATAATATAATTAGAGACGTGGGGTCAAGAGGCGCCGACAATTCAACATTCCCAACTGTGCATTGCAGCGGTTCGGTTAGACCTGCTGACGTGTAAGACCTGAGGACTCCAATTGAGCTTACGGCTCCTTGCTGTTGACGGCAAATAAAAGTGTAAGCTGATCTTGGAAAATGGTTTGAAGAATTCATCTTCTGGTGACTTATATTTAATTCCAAAAATTACTGGACTCTGGTCATTTTGAGTGACAGTCCGAGCGACGTGTATTAATGAAAATCTACAAGATCGTTTATTCTCCGGCCCAACTATGTGAGGAGAAAGTATAATAAATGGGCGATGTGTTGAGAAATGAGAGCCCGGCAAGCTACTATTGCGGATCAAATGACAAGTTTTCCTGATGTTTTTCAGCTAAGAAAACCAAGGCTGATCCTTCAAAAACCATATGTACACCTAGTTCTTTAGGCAACTATAGCCAAAGCGACTTTGTTCTGAGACTGTTTGGTTTAGTTTCTGCGATGGCGTCATTTTCATACATTTTGTCTTGTCCACAAGGAACGTTCACTAAAAAAAAAAAATCAATCGATCGAAGGAATGTTGATATTCAAAAACACACTGAACGAAAAATGTGCATAAACAATCCCAAAGTTAAACAAAAACAAAACGCCATAACTTAGCTTCCTGACCCCCTAACAGCCGAGTGATAAAATATCAATATGAGAAACATTCGAAATATGCCCCTCCACTGGCGGATAATCTGTGTATATAAGATTAATCAACATTGTAAGAATTTCTCTGGTTTATAATGAAGAGGTACTTAACGGGTTGAGGGAGATCAGAAGTATTCTCCCAGCTGCACCCCATACAAGAGACCACGGACGATCGCCCGTCTTCTGGTAAGATGTTGCAGCTTAGATCGAGTGTAACCGCTGATTTTTTTACCCACGTGCGGTTACTCAAGCTCAGTTGTAGCTGTGACATAGATAGCGCACTATTGTAGAGAACGATTCCTCTGTTCGCAGAGATCGAGCGCCGATAAACTAACAACAGAATCATGAGCGTACAGTACGTTGTTTCAAGCGAGCTAAACTAAGATTGATTTGTCTTGCTCGTTGAAGTATTGATGTCGTGAGTATGGGGAAGTATCATAAGCAAGCGGGCAAGCTATAAATCTACTGGTATCCTGTCGGTTGTTTCAATATTATCGCTACTTTTTCGATTGTCGATTCAAATATTTGTGTTTCAATTAAGCACGCGGTCAGTCGTGTGGTGTTGTGTTTGTATATTCTCTCACGCAGATCCGCACAACTCACTTTACACTTTCTTGAGTATCGATCATTCAATCAGCGTCACTATAGCCTGCTGACACCAGGAAGCTATTGTTTATTTTGGACAAACGCTGCTGTTTCTTGGTTCGAAACCGGTTACAATTCACAGGATCGAATTAGCCGACTCACCTGACTCGAGCGTTTGTAGTTGACTAGCCCGACCGATGTACCATCCGAGAACGAAGTTAAGTAGTCAGATTAAAGATTGTATTAGTCCAAGGCATGAGAAATATCGAAGGCAAATATTAAGTAGGGCTGGAGTCGTTTAAAGTTTGTTAAATGTGAGACTTCATGTGAACGTGACGTGTTCAATGGATTCCCGGGAGTGGATCAGTAGTTGCATCCGTCAGTTTCGAGTGACCCTCCCAACTGTTATGCCCTGTATCCACTTCATGGAATTTGTCTGCATCTTGAACTTGCTTATTGGCTCACCAAACCACCGAACAGAGCTGAACGGAACAGCCAGTTTGTGTCTAAAAAATCTTGTATCCTCTATTCAACACCCTATGACGACCTGCGAATAAAAGTGCAATCAGTCCTAGCGGAGCTTCTGGTTGCATGTTTCATTTGAAGGTATGCTCTTGATGCCCGGTCTTGATGTTTCCCAACAAAGCTTCATAGTTATTGTTAAACAAAGGGTAATGGATGATAGGCATTTAAAAAAACGACCTTTGGTGTCTCTTTAGAATATTTCTCATATGAAAACTGAGTCAAGTATCACCATTCTTACATTTTTTTATGTTGTTGAATGGTTAATGGTCATGAAAATGTAATTTCTTCATATGTTCCAGTGGAAACGCGTGCAACGCAGGCTAACTTATCTAAACTTAGTCTTGAACAGGGTATCAAATTAGAGCACTGTCTTAGACAGGGTAGCAAAATTTCCATTTTTGTGTCTTGAATAGGGTCAGGATTTTATAGAGTCAGCGGAACACCCCTACCCAAATTCCTATTGAGTACCCCCTCCCCCCCCCCCCCCCCCCCGGGAGAGCAACAGACTCTGTAGGGTAGAGTCTCTAAATTATTTGGCATTAAATACAAGGTAAACTTTTGCCAGATTGTATTTGTAAGGTGAAAATTGTGCAAAAGATTGAAACTGTGTGAAGCACTGGCGAGGAATCTTATAAGGTACCCATACGACTCTCCTTTGGCCAGCCTTTTTACCAACCATTTCAAGTACCAAAGAGCTTTGCTTTTCTATACCCTTACCCGGGCCTCGAAAAGGAACCCCTTTCAGGCGGAGCCTCCCGGTACAGTCGATCATAGGGAGTGCCTCCCCCGGGTACCCATGTAATAGCATGTACTAGTTTGGTGTCAGTTGTAGTTATTTTTAGCCCTGTTCTGTTTATGAAGTCTAGAAAATTCTAACACTAATCGTATGCCAGAGGTGTAATGCAATCGGTGTAAACCAAAGAACTTACTGTAGTTCAAGCAACACATGCGTTGGAAACTCAGTTGTTTACGCTTTAGTCACTTTACATTCCTCAGAGGTCATACTCCATGACCATCATGAAAATCGTCTGTCAAGACGTGCGGTTGAATGAGCCACTTTTACCTGGCATACACGAACAGTCTGAAGGATGATAACCACAGGAAATACTGACGGAACTGCTCAGAATGTTAACGTCACAAAATAGAACCGGCGGAAGCCAGCAGACGACGTCACGCAACTGTCAGAACGCGGACAAAAGAGCAGTTTATTTATTCAAAAGTGTAGTGTTCAGTTGGCAGAACGAGTACGTAGAGCGTTGGGTAAAGACGCAAGAAACTCGATTAGCTGCAGTGAACTGGCTTGTGTGCTACTTTCAAAACTGCGAGGAAGTTAGAAGAGGCGGCTATTTTCTCACAAGCTGTATCCAGCACCTATCTGATCCGCTTTGTCACATCAATGGATCTTTTATATTGTATTCATTAGAATATTCAACGATATTAACCAGAAAAGGTCAGCTTGTCACAAGTTAATCAAAAGAAAAGAAAATGTCGACGTGTCGTAAGATCATATTTCTACCTTGATTGCTTATAGCTTCCACGATTCATTTGCGTCATTCTCAGATACTGCACTTGTTTGTTTAGCCAATTAGATCGTTGGCCTTGTTAGCCCGCCGCTACATTTCAGGTTCGATGAGATCCTGTCGAAGTCTTGCCTTCGTGGCCAAGATTAGTTTCCCATAACTTATTGTTTCTCCCACTTTATTCCTGGCAGACATTCCCGCCTTTTGACCACCAGACGTGTCTTGGGCTCGTTCCAGAACTAGTTCTGGAACTTACCATATCCAGTTGACCTGATCCTTCTCAAGGCAACCGCAATGAAAGGAAAACTACTGATCCTATGGACGATATTACTACTTCAAGTGACCCCGCACGCGACGACTGGTAAGTCTCTAGGTAGGGGGAAGGCTTTGATTCAGTGTCTGAGAGATGTGCTGAAATAATATCCAAGTGGGACAAATATTCAGCTTTTCAGTTATGTTGTCGTTATCGATACATTCAACACCTGAATGGTTGATTGTATTCACGTTTGAGGCGTCTAAAACTCTGTTATGGCTGCACAGCCGGCTGTGTTCATTTTATGTAGTAACAATAAAACGCCGAAGGATTGCGCCACAACCGCTTCAGTATCAGTGCAATATTTGTACTCTACGGCCGTATATTGAATATATTGAGTGAATACTTTGCAGACTTCCATCGAGCTGGAACGTACGTTCAATATCAGGTCGAGATGGCTTTCAGTATACGAGTCCGTGTACGTAGTATTTCACGGATTTGAGGAATCAACAGATACGATCTCTCAAAAGACTGAAGACAGGCGCTTTATTAATAGTTTAGGTAGCGCAATAACAAAGTATATTCAAATTTATCCACAAAGTGAAGAATGTGCAAATATCCATTCGTTTCCGTTCTGCCTTTAATTCTTCTTCCTGGGCGTAGACAAGGTGATCTAATGCGTGGGGTCACTGTAGCCTTTCTTAATCTGACGGCATCAGCCGAAACTGTTTCCCTCGATGTGTTACTCTAGAGAGCCACAATGTTGTGCTTCATTCAATTTGCTGGCGTTGTTTCTCGCGTGAAATATGCACCCGACCGTAATCAAATTTAAAATTGCTTTCAAATGGGACAGTGGGAGGTACCAACCCCAGTGGGTCTTTCTTTTGTTTGTAATAATTGTTCATAATTATGTCATGTCATAAACGTGACTGTTTGACCGCTCATAAAACTCAAAATAGGCCGCACTGATTTATCTATAGAAGACACGTGTTTGCTGACGTTTCCTTGGATAAAAATATTTCTGAACAATTTTCGCTGTACCAATTTAAGACAGAACATTCCACAGAAGCCAATTCCTATGTTGTGTCAGCTAGATATAGTAAGGTCAATTATAAATAAGTATTAGAAGATCAATCAACTGCATTATGCGGTGACACGATCTCAAACGATTAACTGATCATTAGACAAAACAGAACCAGATATAATTTACAAGAGAAAGAGAACTCGACAAGACAGTCGACAAGTAAAGGAAAGTAACTATACGTTAGCCATGTAAGATTATCGTCGTCTATGTAGACTAAGGTAAAACGCATAATGCATCAACGTACGTTTGATGTGGATAAATTTAACGCCGTAGAAATGGTAGTTAACCTTCACAAGATGGAAGCATAGACTGTGAAAGAATAAGGACTAGCTTCACCGGCTTCTAACACCAATATTGCAGCCACTTTTACAGAACACTTGAGAAAACGGATTGGTATAATGTAAGCACTCAAGGATAATTATCCACTGATTCAGGGATGAACATCTGTTGTTAGTAAGTCACAATATCTGCGGCCCTCATCCTTTCCACGCCTAATTATTTCCTCTTCTTTGTGCGTCGGACGTGTAAATATTTTATATCATAATACATTTAGGAAATGCGGCGTAAAGGCTCGAACGTTCCAGAGTCGATCAAATATTAACCCAGCTCAAAGAGCTCAGCTTTAAAACACAGATATGCGGCCGTAAACCAATCACGTGGTACATTAAAACTAAAGTGATCTAAAGATTGGATGCGGAACAGATTGCGTACACGGCCTTTGTCAGATCTCTGCGGGATATTTTGTAAAGTATGGATGGTTTTCAAACGATATCATCAAAATATAATTATGCATATGAAGTTATTTTGTGTTACCTTCGAAGTCTTCACGAAGTAAGCCCTCACAAAAATATTATCCGTTTGAAGTTTGACCAAGCAATCTGGAGGACCCCTCTGTAAATCACTTTGTCGGTGAAGTTGGCTTCCTCATTAAAGATCGTTATTGTTATTAAATTATGTGTTTTCGTCAAACCTTGTGATTTGATATACGGAAAGAGATCGAGCAATTATACGTGAGTATTTGCGTACTCAATTTATGAAAATGTTGACAGACAACTGAAACATAAAGCTGGATAATTCTCTTTTAATTTACTGCAATGAACAATCACGGAGAGTGCCACAATAAAGGAATGTAATGGCTGAGCACGCAAAACATAATGGGTAGCACCTGTGCCTTTCGCTCAGTTTGGCTTGAAGTTGCAGCCATCTAATCGTTATTACTGTCGTTTTAATTAATTAATTAATTAATTAATTATTAATTATTTTTATTTTTTTACAAATATGAGTTGGGCCACACTCATTTGCTGCAAGAAAGAATAATTAAATAAATAATTAATTAAATAATTAAATAAATAAATAAATAAATAAATTGTTAAAAATGTTATTTATCGCTACCGATAAAATAGTAACATTATCTGTAGCGGTTAATTAAGTAGGATGTATAATGCCTTCTCTTGTGTTGCGTCCTCAGTGGTGTCGCTTTACGATTCTGCTTCACATTACTGGCCTCTTGATCAAACGACCGGCGTTGACGATGTCAAAAGCAACCGAAGTGGTGTCATCCGTGGATCCAGTGGCAATATCAACTTTTCTGGTCCAAACCGGCAGTTCCTGTACACAGAAGGCAATAGTTGGCTTGACCTTGGCGATTTCCGTGGTACGTGTTTATCTGAGCCCGCGTTCTGCGTGAACTCTGTTACAGTTTCAATCTGGCTGAGGTACACTTATCAACTTTGGGATAAAAAGCAGGTTTTCCTGGGAACCACAAGCAAGAATTGTTCAAGAGGGTTTACAATCTACTCAGAACCCGGGGAGAGAGCCAAAAATGCGGTTGTAGTTAAAGTCAGCACTCTGAAACGTGATTGGTTGGGGAGACTCCAGGTAACGCGGTCAGGGATCTGGACACACGTGATGTTCACGTGGTCGAACAGCAGTGGTTTGTCTGTGTACAAGAACTGTGAGCTCGTGTCTTCCTCTCAACGTGGTCGCTCCGTGACTCCTTCTCATGTCTGCAGTACATCTGACCAGTGGTCGGGACACCTGAGTCTGTCGAGCTCTAACGACGGTCGCAAGAGAACGCAGAGCGATTGTTCATATGATGATGTCGCTGTGTGGTACACGAAACTGTCCTCTCAGGACTTGGATTCGCTTTTTGGTGAAAAAGTGGGTAAGTTACTTATTTGATTCCCGAGTCTTGTTGTGCGAAGGAGAACTATATATGGATCATTGACCGCTGCTTCCGCCATACGAAATATGGTGTGCAGGTTGTTGTTGCTTTGAAACCATGAGAGGTACGGTTGTAGAACTTTATGGAAGTGTCCAAGACTACATATTTTCAATTTCCCTTTGAAATTGTCGCAATTTTCCAAAATTAAATTGACGAAACCTGTCTTTTTATCAAAAATTAACGGGCCATTAATAGTCTATTTTTTGGCATTTAGTTTACAACTCAGTTCGCGTAGTTAGGCTAAGAACCTGCACTTTGTAGAACAATGAAAGGTTATTACATTATTCATTTATACATTAATACTTACATTATTTTGCCAAAAGATCCTCCAGAGCGGCTGAGCTGTAAACGATCCAGCACTTGGCTGGAGGTCACGTGGGACCCTCCTGACCCAAGCTATGACGTGTTGATTGGATATGACGTGTGGTTATCAGACCCGGATAGGAACACGAGAAAGGTTGGCAGTATCAAGGGGACAACTTTCAACTCTACTAACTTAGGTATGACTACCTTGCCTTTCTTCTTCTCTTTGTTTTTCATTTTAGCTATTTTCCCTCCTTCTTCTCCTCTTCCTGGTTATTATTCTGTACATTACTGTTATTTTCTTCTTCAATCTGTTCTCAATGTTCTTAATGCTCATTTTGATCTCGTTAATTTGTTTAAGTATTTCTTGTTCTCTTTTGTTTGTTGATGCAATCTTCTTCTTGTGCCCAGAGTTCTTTGTATTCTTCTTATTCATCTAGGGCTCGTTAATCTTTTCTTTACTTTTTTTTTTTTTTTTTTTTTTTTTTTTTTTTGTTTTCGTTCTTCGTTCTTGGCTTCCTCTTTTTCTTATTTTGTTTTCCTGCTATCCTACTTTCTTTTGTCTTCACTGAACACACCTCTTTAACACCTTCCTTTTTTATGTTTTAGTTCCAGATTCAACTTACACGTTTCGCGTGCAGAACAAGCTAATCAATGGCAAGCTTGGTAGAAATGCGGGAATTGCTTGTACAACTGACCCTACGAGTGAGTTTTCTATTTTTATTCTTTTCCTGAATTTACCTATAAGCGCTCTAATTTTGTTCTTATTGCTTTTAAGTTCTTGGAATGCCATCAAACTTGACAGTCGAGACAAAGTCTATTAGTGCTATCTTGTTACGGTGGGGACCCCCGAAGCAAACTGCTGATTTGGTGGCGGGATACAAGGTACGAGAAACCGAGCATCAGCACCTCGAAAACAATTCCAGGAATACAAACAAGCAAATACTTATATTGGAATACAGACTAGGAAATTAACAAACAAGAAGAACGTAATTATAAGGAACTTTTCTAAGAACTCTTCTAAGAAACGTTTTCAAGAAACGTGTAGATTATTTGAACACTTCTGAGAAACATTTGCTAGAGGGAAGATAGCCAGCAACAGATCAAATGGGACATTTCTAAGAATCGTTTGCGAACTCGATTTTAAACGTGTTAAATAACTTTTGTTTCATTTTTCCTTTCTTTATGTCACTGCAGGTTTTTTACAAAGTCGCTGGTTCAAAAGTCTTTGATCACACTTTAGACGTGGGTCCTCTGGAATTCTTTTTGTTTACAAAGCTTCTGGTAAACCAGGAATACGTCATACATGTCGTGGCGTATAATGACGACACTAACATCCGGGACAGCGAACCAGCTGAGATCAAAGCACGAACAGATATAAATGGTAAGATTGACTGGAAAAATACAAACGCCGTGACACCTGAGCAAGTCAGGTTTATTCTTGGAGCAAACGGTCGGTCACTTTGAATCTGTGATTATTGCAGTTCTTGCCCGCTCATCTCACCTTTTTTCCGCTGTTTGTCCCAGGCTCTCTCTCCGTGTCGGACGTCAAACTGAAAGAACTTGGACCGACAGTCATCCGTGTGTCCTGGACACCCCCGCCAGATAAACACAAGACATTTGTGTACAGTGTCGTGCTGGCGTGGAAGGAATCCTCCCGACAGAAGATGATTCTGATATACGAGGGGAATGCAACAGCTTATGAGCACAGCATGGTAAAGTTGGATCGTCCGCATTCATTCCTGGTCATCGCTCGCGTCACCGGTGAGATTGCTGCAAAGCCGATTACAGGTAAGATCACGTGCCATGCACACACTTGCATTTCCTTCTTTGGTTCTTGTTTAAAAAAAAATTGAACTATCTGTGCCTCAAGATTAATGCATAATTTATATATTGGCAATACAACAATACTTTTGCAGCACCTCCTGTGAACGTTACTGTCGTTTCGGTTGGATGGAATGATGCCTTTCTGTGGTGGGATCCTCCGCTGACCTTGTCGCAGTTCGTGGACTCGTACAGACTGATCGTTACGTCTGGCCGAGAGACACGAGTGCTGACGTCACGCCAAAACCATCTGCTGGTTGATGGACTCAAGCAGTTGACGAACTACTGGGTCAACATTCAGGCTGGCAATAAAGCCGGTTATGGACCGCTCTTACCCGCTTACGTACAGTTTAAGACAAAGGGTAGGTGCAAGTTTATCTTGACACCAACTTTACACATCACATCTCTTAATGCAGGTTTTTCTGCCTCGTCCATGAATAAAATTGAAATTCGAGAAACATGAATGACACTTTGATGCCCTCTGGTTATGATTCTTAGGCCCGTTTCAAACGTCGAACTTATCATGTGAATTGCATTGAGTTCGGCAAGGCAGTGGCGCGACGTTTGAATCTGAATTCGTTTTCGTAGAGGATTGAACTTGTATAGTAGCCTTTTGTCTACGGTCCTATCATGTTTGTTTTGTGTTTTATTGGGCTATTTTAAGTAACAGGGACCTGGGAATTGTGTTTCTTGTTAATGAATTGCCCTGCTGTTCTCTTTTCCAAGATCGTAACGAATGCCGGGATGGCTTCAGAAGCTGTCATCCGCATGCCTCTTGCACAAATACTGTGGGCTCATTCTTCTGCAAGTGTGAGGGGTTTGTTGGAGACGGACGTAAATGTGAAAGTAAGCTTACTATTTCATCATGAAACTAGTAAAAGCATAACAGCGACCTAATATTAGGCGTGAGCATGTTTAGGGTTATAATATGGTGATTATGATTATAGTTGTGATGGTGATGATTGTCTATTTTGAATTTCAAGAGTCAGATAACTCTGAAATGTGTTCAAACGAGACCTCGTTTGGTATAATGTGGAGCAAGACTCTTGTCGGAGAAACAGACGTGACCCTATGCCCAACAGGGACAACAGGTACGAACACGAATTCACTTCAGTTCCTCCCTTACTTTTCTGCCCGCGTCCCTTTTTGCTTCCTTCAGTCTTCTCTCTGTACTTCCTCAGGTCTTATCTCCACTTTCTGGAGTGCTAACTCCGCTTGGTATTTGCACGTTAATTTTGACGGCTAACTTTCTTGCGTCTGTCTCTCTGTCTCCATAATTCCTGGCATAGCTCCCGAAACCTAATCCTTCCTGATTCCTTGTAGGAATTGCGTCAAGGCCCTGCAGCAGCTCCTTGGATGGTGGAACTCCCGTGTGGGGTACGCCTGACCTCACCGGCTGTGTCTCTGGATGGCTAACGGACGCTGTGCAGCAGGTAAACGCAAAAAAGAAAAAGAAAAAAGATTACACCAACGCACTTATAGATCCCTCGCTCACACTCCACAAACACGTCAAGGTCTCGCCGTTTGTAAAGTTCATAAAATGTGTTTTTGTTTAAACACTGTTAATACATTGCATTCACATTCCAGGAGTAAGAGTCTATGTTTCGTACAAAGAACGAACAATGAGATATCACTAAACTAAACTGCCTCGAGATGTCCATGGTGAGATGTCCATGGTCAATTCAAGCCCAAAACCGCAATTAACCCCACACAGACACAGTAACAGACAGGACGGTCACATGTTACACAGATACAGCAGCGTTCAAAATTGTTTAATCTTCCAGCTGGATAACCCTAACGTCAACACAACCTCCTTGGCCCACACGCTGGCCGAACTGACGGACGTGCAGGCGAACCGACAGATGTACGCCGGGGACCTGAGAATGATTGTCGACGTAATTGGTACCTTGTCACGTGATGCGAGCGGCAAGAGCAGTTCGCCGTTGTCTGGCGCGTTTGTGGAGGTGAGTTTCTGTTTGGGCACCAGGCTTGAAAATGCATCTCTTTTACGCGGTTTTCTTTTTATCACTAAAACAATGACATTAGTATTGGTATTTTGTTTTTTTTATTTTTAATTTTTGTGTCGTGGTCTTCTGGGTGTATGTTGCAATCAGTTGTGATTATTGCTCTATGTTTTATTTTTTGTTTCTTTTTACCACAGGCCGTCATTTCCACTTCAAGTAATGTTCTGGACTCTAAGAACTTGGACACGTGGAGTTATATGCCCCAGGTATGCGGTTACTGCGAAAAAAAAGACGGCGAAGTATCGTGTTGAGTAGTTCGCTTACACGGTGTAGCTCAAGTAGAATCAATGTTGGGCCATGTATCTGCTCCTTAATAATCTGACCTTCATCTTTCTTGTGCTGTAGAACTCCAGGGTGGCCCAGGTTGGGTCTTTGATTGACAGTCTTGACGTGATCGCCTTGGAGACGGGACAGAGTGGACGTGACGCAATGACCGACACGCCCAATGTTGGTACGGAAGCCCAATTGCTACATTTTACTACTTTTTTTAGCTTTGTACAGAATCTTTCTCAAACACAATGCTTGCATTTTGGTCTGGGAACATCATGTGACAATTAAGTTCTCACCGGACAAATTTAAACTGGATTCTCTGTTATTTTTTTCTCTTATCTTCTCATCAGTTTATACCACGCGTATCATGCGCCCAGAGGCCGGTCAACCACTCCAATAAACCGCTTCTTTTTTTCGTGTGTTTGCGGTTTTTGTTAATTTACTTCCTCTGCTTCTTGCAGTGATGAGTGTCGCATCACCTGATCCTGTGGAGAAGGAGAGAGGTCTGGTTATGAGTGACGGGGGCGCAGAGGGCAAGGCGCTGTTCCCCGCGTCAATCCTGAGAGGTCGGTAAATTTCTTTTAAAAAATATGTTTTTTATGGTCCTTTGGCATCATCATTTGAAGGATTTTTATCCAGCCTTTCTCTTTAAAATTTGTTTTTCCCGCTTTTCAATAAAGGACTTTCAGTGAAGTACGCCACTCTGGTTTCGTACAAAACTTTAGGAGTTTTGCTGAAGCCCGTTAGCGAGAGGTAAGCTGGATGGATTGGCAGTTGCTACTGCCCGGCTTGGTTAAAGTCCTTACTTAGAGCTCCAGATTCAACTGTTTGATAGCATAACTATTCCTACTGTATCTACTATAAAATGATACAATCTAAGTTGTGCCCTAGTTGTTTAATTTTTTAATTTTTCATTATTTCTTCAATTCATTGTCGATCTTTGTCTTAGTCTTGCTTTGATTTATCATTGCCCAAATTATTGTTGATAGGGTTGAGAGCAAAGCAAGTGCGAGAAATGTCAGTTCGGCGGTGATGTCCCTGACTCTTAATCCTCCCATGAAGGCTCCGTTTGAAGATCCCGTCATAATTGTACTGCGTCATGACTCGGTAAGAAGAAAATAAATTCCTTTACCTTCAATAACCCAAGATGTCTCTTCAGTGTCATTTCGTGGATATGTGGTCACTTTCTCTTCTTTTGTCATCATGTAAATTGCCGTGCTTTTTTGTATTCAACAGAGCGAGCAGGAGAGAGCACCAGAGTGCGTGTTCTTGGACACGAATAAGTAAGAGATAGCTTTACTTCATATTTCTAAACAAGACATTTTGCAAATCAGTTAACTCCCGAATCTTCGGAAGCCTGATTCTCCCAACCATTCAAAAACAAACACTTTATAAAATTATGTAGTGAGAGTTTGTTGTTTAATCAGCAATTCATACGAGGAAGCTATCAGGTTCTCCACACTGTATTATGTATCCACAGAAGACAGTTTAGTATTCTCAATGTTTCTCGCGCCAGGTCCCCGCCCGAGTGGTCAGACGAAGGTTGTCACGTGAAGCAAAGTAACTCCACCCACACCACGTGTTACTGTTATCACCTGACAAGCTTCGCTGTGCTCATGAGCGTCAAACAAGATGTGGCTTCGATATCGGTGAGCTTTGTCTATCTCTGCTTTCGTTCAGTTCAGTCACGTGATGCAGTGTGAGATATTGTCACGTGATCGCTGGATTTTCCTCTCCTATTAATCACTGCTATCTTCTCCGTTCCTTTTTATCTTTTTCCGCTCTCTCCCTATTTTTTTCCCCTCCTTCTAATTCTTTTAGTTTCGTTTTTCCTTGTCTCGCCCTTACTTGACAACCCTTGACAACCGTTTTTTTTTTTTTTTTTTCAGGAGAGCGATCGCATTGCTCTGTCGGTCATTTCTTACGTGGGTGTCAGCATTTCTGTTGTGTCGCTTTGTTTGGCGCTCTTTACTTTCTGCTTCTTCAAGTAAGTTATACCTATTGTCCACTTTTTGGTTATAAAATCGTCTGAGAAAAGAGCGTAGTTTGTTATTTTGTATTTAGATAACTTTCCTTTAGTTTAGTAGTATTCATTCAATTCTTTTTTTGTTTTTTTGCCACTTTGTGCTTCAGCTTTGCTTCCAATTTATACGCGCACATTAATTGCGGATCGTTTTAAATGGACGTCGAGTTAGATAATCAACATGAGCGTATTCCGATAGTTCCGGTTTGTTCTTTAGATTCTTGAAGTCGTTCCGAGTCTATATTCACAAGAACCTTGCGATATCCCTCATCTTGGCTCAACTCGTGTTCCTGTTTGGAATTGACAAAGCTGAACACAAGGTAAGTTGCTGTTCACGCTTTCACCGCTTTTCGCGTCTTCACGTCACTAAGCTAAACGAGCCAAGTCATCTAATCTTCTGAACTGTTTCCTCTGTCTGTTGTTTCAGATCGTCTGCCAAGTAATTGCTGCGGTTCTACACTACCTGTTTCTGGTGGCGTTCTGCTGGATGGCGCTTGAAGGAGTTATTCTGTATCTCATGTTGGTCAAAGTGTTCCAAACTAAAACCACTCCAACCAAAACTAAGTTGTTATTCTCGCTCGTTGGCTGGGGTGAGTATAGTGCACTTAGTCACATAGAACTTTGCCTCTAGTCACATGCTAGCCTGCGTGCGGGCGTCCTGTACCCTCGCTAAAGTCGGGAAAGGAACCTGCCTGGGAATCAAGCATTGCGATTGGTCAAGTTGAACAAACGGTAAAATTTTGGAGATTTCATACGTAAATCATGATGTGTCCATTATTCTTCCTTGTGACAGGAACACCAGCCGTCATTGTGTCGGCTGCAGGAGTAATGTATCTTGATGGATATGGCACCGAATCTTAGTAAGTCTGAGTAATAAGGACCTTGTTTAGTTTAAGTCGTTGTTGTTTTTCAGTTGAACGCCCGAGCACAAACGTGTTATAACGTATATTTGTCTTTTTTGTAACACAGCTGTTGGCTTTCTTTGGACAAAGGGTTTATATGGTGGTTTGTTGGTCCTGTTCTAATTATTATGGCTGTAAGTGAACTGCTCCTTCTGTTGCTTTAGTTCCTTTCTCCAACTTATTATTCCTCTTCCTCTTCCTCTTGTTTTTGTTTTGTTCTTGCGAATCGTCATTTTTTGTTTGCTGTGACTTCTCATCGCTCGTTCGAAAGTTCTCTTGTCTTCTTAACAAAACTTTGTCTTCTGCAGTTCAATTTCGTCTGCCTTGGTATCACGTTTAGTGTGATGGCAAAGAAGGGCTCCAGCAGACACAAATCTAGGTCTCGCCGGATCAGGTACGTAAACAAACACACAGCTGTATCGCTGCTTGTACATTAATTCAGATGACCTCGTGCGCAGCGTCTGTTGTTTGAAGAGATCCTTTTCCTGGTTTTGCTTCCCTGGCCCTGACCCTTGATTTATTATTTCATTTGCAGATACTGGGCTAAAGCTTGTACACTGTTGACTTGTATCTTGGGTTTGTCTTGGATGTTTGGCATTATGTACATCAACCAAGAGACTCTCTTCATGGCGTACTTCTTTACGATCTTCAACTCATTTCAGGTAATGAATCAAGATGGGCCGACCGTGTGAACGTGGGCTAAAATATCAAGCCTTATGATATCGATACGGTACCGCATCGACAGCTTACTGATCGGATTCTATTGACTTGTTGGCTGTCTGATGAGAAAGCTTTCCCTGTTTCAGTAGTCGTTATAAAGTGTTCCCTTGTTCAGTAGTCGTAGTGTGGTAGTCGTTATAACATTTTCCCAAAGCCCAGCTCAGCAAGGGTTTCCTTTATTTCTCAGGGTCTGTTCATATTCCTGTTTCACTGCCTTGGGGATGAAAAGGTATGTTTTGTGATCCTTACAAACATTAAGCTGACAGTTACACGTTAAAGAGAAATACGATGCAACTCCCACCGTAGACAATTATAAAAGTGTCCAACTTGTGGATATATATACAGGTGGAAATGCTTATGTCTTGTTTCGTGGAAATACTTTTGTCTTGTTTCGTGGAATTGCTGATACTTTGTTTCGTGGAAATGCTTATGTTTTGTTTCGTGGAAATGCTGATGTCTTGTTTCGTGGAAATGCTTATGTTTTGTTTCGTGGAAATGCTGATGTCTTGTTTCGTGGAAATGCTTTTTTTCTTGTTTCGTGGAAATGTTTGTTTTGTTTCGTGGAAATGCTTGTCTTGTTTCGTGGAAATGCTTATGTTTTGTTTCGTGGAAATGCTGATGTCTTGTTTCGTGGAAATGATTATATTTTGTTTGTTATTCGTTGCTTCTCAGGTACGGAAGGAGTACATGCGGTTATTCTGCTGTACAGTGCGCGGGGACTATCTCTTGAAACCATCAGACACCAGCACCAAGACGGACACGCAATCCAAAAACAAACGAGCCAGCGGAGATTCATATAAAGGGCGCTTTGCGCGAGCTCAACCAAGTTCATCATCTTCGACGAATGTAAGTCACGTGATAGACAGTGCTATTGCTGCTGTTGTTTTTGTTCAGTCTACATAAGCTGTGATTCACTGACGTCTCTGAATAAAGCTTATTTTGTTAGAAAGTCAGTGCGTCATCTTTACGGCCTTACCCTGTAATTCCCAATTAGTAAGGTCTCATTTCTCCTAACATGCCCTAACAAGAAGTATGAGTAGTGTTGGGGAGTTTGGATACGGCATATTTAACTGTGTAAGACACTGCATGTGATTTGAGCTGTAAGTAAATTCAATACATATATCATATTTTATTCTCAGGGAACAGATTATAAGAAACACCTATTTGTGGTCCAGTCAGGTATGTATAAACGCAGTGTATTTTTTATTTGGTTTTTTGTTTTTTGTATGTGTGAATGCAGGTAACTTAGCAAACTCTGTTCCAACATGAAAAAAAAGACCGGTTGCTACTTCCCGTATACCATACTTTTAGCAGCTGCTTAGAAACTGAATGTGGAAAATTGGCCTTGATCAGGTATTTAAGAGAAAAATGCTGTTCCTAGACATCCTGTGAGAACTGATTTTCTTCTGCATCGACGTTGTGATAAAACAAACAAGAGTGAATATATCAACGTAAGGTTCATGTGGATATGCTGAAGGTCGTAAAGAATGTGTTGGCTGATGTTTCGCTCGAGAAGTCAATGTCACGTTCTTTTTTGGCGAATATTTGTAATATTGAACTTTCTGATGTGGTCATAAATATACAATTGTTTGTTTGTTCCAGATGGTCACATACAACTACGAGCGGTAAAACCGAAAGAAGTGGAGATGTATGGCCAGGTCAGTGTGTGTCACTATGAAGTGAATGAACCGAACACTTACATTGTCTGGATGTCCCGAAAACTCGACCACTAAGTCAGAAGCATTGACACTGATGGGGAGGGAGTTTTATTATATGTTGCACTGATGACTGAATAAGGGCCGTTAACTGGTTGTATACTGCAGGCAAAATATGTTGAGGCAAATAACCAAAAGCATTGTGTCCAAGTGTATTCTTGTCGTTACCGGTATTTATAACTATTTACTATTTACTTATCGTGGTTGTTTGTTTGTCACAGGCCCATGACAGTGAAACTTCAAAGCCGCCGTCCGAGGACAGCTGTTCCAGCGGAGGTGAAATGTGCGAAACTAATTTCATAGAAGCATGAGCAAGAGAAATGGAAACAGAATTGATTCCCAAGAACAGAGGGGACCTCTGGGCGACGCTCAGAAAGGCCCCAGGACAGAGCCCTAACCTGTGATGGACCTTTTCAGTCAGTACGTGAGCCAACTGAGAAAGTAGTCAAGATACGGCGGAACAGTTTCTTTGGTTTGGTCTGCGTCAGTGCGGGGAGACGGTAAAACGTAAAAGTAATGTATCAATCAGTTCACTCAGACCAGGTGACATTAATATAATGGAGACCCTGTATTTGGCGTGTCATTCTTTGTTCTGTACCTTCTATGGACTCCAGTTCATTAGAGGTTTGATATTCTTTGAAAACGAAGTATTTTAATCAATGATTGACTTTCTCTGGAAATATTTAACTTCGAACCAAGCGCCCCCAGTGAGGGACGTCTGCGGGTTTAGCCGAATTACAAATTGATGACGTCAAACCGTATTAAAATACCCCCAAGATATACCTTGTCACGTGTACTGCCATCGGCTCCGTGTGCACCATGAAGTTGCATGGTCTTCACATAATTTATGGAAAATATGGCGATCTGGACGAAAATGACGTCATCAGTATGGAATTTCTCGGCTCAATTCTGGAGTCCAATGTTTCAACTGTCTTTGCAGGATGAGAATATATTGTAAGATTCAATATTTAGTTTGCTCAGGCATTTATTAGTTTATCAAATGGGCTACCTTTATTTCGTACATGAAACACAACGAACCATTGGTTTTGTGAATCACAGTTTACCGTAACTGTTGTAAGATGGGCCGTCTATTCGCGTCTCGCCTTGTGGCTACATCACTACTCTTGTAAATAACGCAGCGGTAAATAAAGTAATATGCTGAATCCTAACTTACATTAAATCTCGCGAGGATCTTCATCGTCGTCAATTAATCGTTGTCATTGTTCTCCACTGTCAGTGAAGAACTTCCTCTAGTGTTCAAAGTTCACAGCTCATATCTTATGAAAATGGTGGAATGGGAAATGCTCTGGATTTTTTAACGTTTGCGTCTTTGAGCTTCAGCCAAACACTAGTCAATATGCAAGATCTCCTCGCATCTCCACCTCGGTTCCATTCCCATGACAGCGTCCTCTTCCTCAGTCTCCGGCTGCAGCTCCACTTCAACCTGTTCGTATCGACCGCGCACTTCACAGCCTATGTCGAACAAGTACTTGCCTCTTCCCTGGGGTCTATCCTGCTGAAAGGTCCCCATATAGCGGTGATTTGAGTGGATTAGTTCTCCCGCATCTTCCATCTTGCCCTGGTTCCAGTTTCCTTTGTATTGAGACCCTGTGTGTACGTACGTGTACGTTCCCTGTCCTTGTCGGAGATTGTTAGACCATTCTCCTTCGTACGTGTCTCCGTTCGGGTATGTGTACGTTCCGTGACCGTGTCGTTCATCGTTTATCCAGTAACCGACGTATTTTGAGCCGTCTGGATACAGGAACGTTCCCTCGCCGTGTTTCTTGCCGTTCATGTAGGTCCCGGTGTACTGACCACCGTTGTGAAATCTGGGAGGAGGAAGACAGTGGATTTATTTCAACTGACAGCGAGAAGTCGGCCCTCGTTTTCCCTTTAATATCCGCCGCGACCGCTTTCGCCTTTGCGCGCCCTACGATTTTGAAGGAAATGGAATGATTGCTCGCATTGTACTTTTTCCATTTCCTTGTGGTTCTTTTGTCTCGATTTTCTGTGTGACAGCAGGTTTTAATAACTTGCTAAATGGTGATTTGTTGGAATCAGTGGAGGAGGAAATCTCGCGGCTTGATGGTTTATATTAAGAGACTTACTGAATCACTTTTCTGTCAAAAATCGGTAGGCAAAGCAAACCTGTATGTTCCTTGTCCATGCCGCTTGCCATGAGAATATTCACCCTCGTAGACATCGCCATTTGGCAGCTTTGCTTTTCCCTTTCCGTGCCGTTCCTCTCCTTCGTTTCGGTCTCCCTCGTATTCTCCTAAATACGGAGTTTCATCATCAAACGATTCTCCTTCGGACGAGGACATTCTCAGCACAAAATACAAGAAAAGGCCCGGCGACCACAAGTCACTAATTCAGCTTCTGTTTTGTCTCATATCGTTGCCAAGACGCGCGGTTATTCGTTTAACAGATGCAGATCCTTGAATAAACAAACCAGACATTTTCAGAACGGCAATTGGACAGTGGAGGTGTCTTGACAGGCCAGTGTGTACAATCCGCATAAATAGTCAGAAATTTGCATAGAAACCCCGAAAAAAAGTTGAATAAAAATTGCATGTCAGAGTCGAGGCAAACCGGAAGGCAACGCACTGACTGAGCTGAAACATGTACACAGTAAAATAACGACCCCCGTTAGGATACCGCCTGCGGGTGGCCGTTGGTTTGTGTCAGGGAGGGTGGGGTGGGATGGTGATGAGCCTGAGTTATGATGGTCAGCGCACATCCAGAAAGAGGGTCGGCTTGGCAACGATGGCTAGAATCAAGATGGCCGACACGTGTATCAACAGAAGTGTTCGTAATGTGTGCTCCTAGCAGGCTTCTGAAAGAATTTAGCGCTTAATAGATAGGTAAATAATGTGAATTTGTTTTGCTTTTGCGTTGTATTTTATGATTTTTTCAAAACTATGTCGATTATGTCATCCAGAGCTTCATATTTGTTGCTGACTGTACATGACGTGTATGTTTTGCAGTTTTCGTCTTCAGAAAATAGTCCACAGTCTTTCTTTTTTGCGAATGCTAGGCTTCTAATGATGTTTTGATTCTTTAGTACAGCAAAGCAAACAATATACTGTACTTTTTTTTTGTTTTCTTTTATGACTACAAGAGGTCGAAGCTGAATCAGACATTTTGTGCAGAGCGAGTTCACGCCGCACTCGCACTTTTTAATAGCTGATCTGTCAAGGTTGTCATACTGTACTTAACATAATTTACACACATTTTCGCTTGCATTTGGTTCCTCGAGCCACAAAATCTGAGCGCAGGTTGCTGAGTTATGGTCCCAACCTAAAAATGTTACATTGTACAGGTCGAGAATGCATTCAAGAGCTCGCTTGCTCCTGGAGAAGGAGTTGTTCAAGATGAAAAAAGAAGAACTCCCATGGGTATGTGTACAGTATAAATATCTGAAAAGTTGCTCGTGAAAGAGCACTGCACCATAGGATAATAAGATCGTGAAATATACAATAAATATGGTGAAAATGAATTGTTGATAAAATATATGAACAGCGCTAAACTGTAATCTAAAATATAGTCAAGTTTTTAACTTGGAGAGTATGTTCCTGCCTGCTGTAGGTCCTTCACCCTGGCCTTGCCACATCAACCAGTGCATGTGACAGATGCCAGATACCACTGACTGCACAACACTGCTTATGATCATTCTCAGTTAAATGTCTGCATTAATTAATTTCATCTATTCTATTTTGTGTGAAGGGAATCGAATCCCAGCCACTAAATCATGATGACTTATTCATATGGGAAGCAACAATCAAAGGAGCCAAGGATACCATGTGGGAAGGTACAATATTGGTCAGTTAGCCTAAATTCCACTGTTGCATTTATGCCTGACAAATTTTTTATCCTTTTTTGTTTTTCAGGAGGTGTTTTTAAGCTGTACTTGCAGTTCAGTGAGATGTTTAACACTCTTCCCCCAAAAGTGTATTTTCACACCATTCCTTTCCATCCAAATGGTAAGTAAAAGATCAATGCAAGTACAGTACAGTGGCCCTTAGAGAAGCTGTAGTTGTGTGTACACAGGTCAAGTTATGCAATACTTCATAACTGTTGTACAGTCAGCATTTCACAGTTGTGCCTGTTTTGTCTCTCTGCCAGTTAATCCTGAAACAGGGCAGCCTTGTGTGGATTTTCTAGATGATGTCGATAATTGGAAATCTTGCTTCTCAATTCCTTACATTCTCCTCAGCATTCAGGTAAACACACCATAATAATAAAATAATGTCATAATAATTAAAATGTATAGTGTGTAAATTCCATGTAAATATGATCAAATGCACAACATTTCTACACACATCGTACTGGGACTGTACAGTAGTACTCTGCATGTCAGGACTGCAGGAGCAGGTCTGTTGTATGTGCAGTGTAGATGATTGTGCTGACAAGGCCATCCAAATGAAGTGCAGAAATTGGATTTTGCTGCACCAGACCATTCATCAATAAGTTACAGTTTTAGTAATGTTACTAGTTTTGTGGATAGCCAGATTCTTATGAAAATTTGCTTTGTGTCATGTATATATTTTGTCCAGGATGGACTTAAAGATTCCATTCTATACCTTGATATGAGAGTGGAAAGTGACTTTTTTTTTTCAGATGATGCTGTCAAACCCAGTGACTGAAAATGCAGTCAACAGTGAAGCGGCACAGATGTTGCTAGTGTCTCCTGTGATGTACAGACAGACAGTGCTGGACTGTGTCCTGGCCAGTAAACGCATTGAAGGTACTGTATGCCAGGGCCACATGTTTATTATAAGCCTGGGACCTGGGACAGACAGAAGGAGTACTCGCTCATGAACACGTAGAAATTTTAATTTCTACACTCATACTGAAGAAAAGACATTTTCTCTAATAAGTTATTTATTTGGTAAGCTGGTTCATTCTACAGTATGCTACAAATAGATCTGAGTGCTCTATTTGAAACAGAGCAGCATGTTACATCTCTGAAAAGTTTCTAATCTACCGTCCGGAATTGGCTAATCGCACCAAAAGATGACCTCACATAGAGACGTCATTATGATGTCACGGTACGGCGTCTTGCCCAATGCGATGCAAAAAAAAAAAAAAAAAAAAAAAAGAGAGAAATAGCGCAAATTAAGATCAAAACCAGGGCAAGACTCTTAGCACTTTTTCCCGTTATCAGCCGGACTAAAGCCTCACATAACAGAAGACTTGGATTTAACGCAAGCGAAAGCTCGAGTAACCACCAATGAACCGCCGACCGCCCAACCAAAGAAGAAAAACTCGCGGCTGGCCAAGGTCTCGTTTGAAGATTATCACTCACTTTGGAGTGGCATTGCTACGACTAAACCAGCACCCTCCTACGACAATCCCTTGGGTGAAGTGTTCAAATCCGACTCAAAACTTCAGGCAGCTCACTTTGGTCTACCACACCAGGAACTACAGGAAGAAATTCACAAACAACTTACTGAGCACAACGCCTTGATGTACGGAAGCTTTGACCGCTCAGGCAAGGAAAATGATAACCTGAATGAACTCAAAGCATCCAAGATTCAGCTGCTCAGGCAAATTTATTTACCTAAACAGCAAGGTGAGCAAGATATGTTTGCATTGTTTAGATCCTCGTTTAGACTGCAGGGTTTAGAAGGCCTTGGCTTTTCTCTTACTACTACTACGTCTTGTACTACTTATGAACCATGTTGCTTCACATATTTAACTGCAAGGCTCTTTCATTTACTTGCTTGCTCTTTGTTCAGAGGCTTAGACGGGAACCGTTTTTTTTTTTTTTTTTTTTTTTTTCGTCTACATATTTACTATATTTAGTTGTGTTTGTTTGTTTGTTTGCAATGGAGACAGCAAGTGAAAAAGTCGTGCAAATCATAAGCCCGTATGCTTTAAGTACACGAGCTCATCGTTTACACGACTTCTTTGCTAATAATGCTCAACTGCTTGAGATTGTACATGCTGTCGATTTTCTCACTATTTTTCTCCCAGAGATGAGTTGATAGCTGTGTAACCTCGTTATGAATCTTTTTTTTTTTAAGCTTCGTCAGACGTTTCCCGTCCCCTCCCCACTGCTCCATCGCCGTCTGCCGTTGAACTAAAGGACCTGGAACCAGCGGAAGACGAAGTCGACGAACTCTTGGTGTGGTCGTCCAGTCTTCCTCGAGATCACGAGGAGTAAACCAAGCGGGAAATGAACAGAAGCCACGCACAGGTTCATCAGGGTAACAGATGCCGTTCACACAAGTTAAACCAGTTTAACCGGTCCACCTGCTCAGTACAGAGTGGATCTTGCGCGGCGAGTTTTGATCCGGTTTTACCTGGTAGTTGAGAAGGACTGGAGTAAAACGTGACAAATGCCTCGCTGGTTGAAGCTTGCACGCTTCTTCTGTGCCAGTCTTCCGGCGATTTTCGGTGCAGGTCTAAAAGACAGTTTCTAATTTTTTTTTTTTTTTTTTTTTTCCTGTGTAAGTCCCGTAATTAATAATGGTAATAGGACTGAGTGGAGTCCGATTCGGTCTGTAATCATACGAGTGATTACGAAATCGGACGACCGCGCTTCGCGGGAGTCTGATTTCGTAATCACGAGTATGATTACAGACCGACATCGGACGACACGAAGTCCTCTTACCAATTAATCATAAATATTACAATTTCTGAGAATGAAATGATCATATAGCTTCAGCGTCTTCTCTTGTACTATACATAAAAACAAAGCATCAAGAAGTACTTCATCGCCGATCTATTTTAACACGCGCGTACACACGGTTCGGCGTTTGTAAACACGCCGCTTGTTCGTAGTTATCTAGCTCTCAGTTATATCAACTTAAAATACTTGAGAGAAAGAAGAAGCTAATTTACCCAATGATTTGAGTTGAATGCGGATTTTTGAAGTAAAAGTAAAAAATGTGTAAGTTCTGTACACTCAGTAAAAATCAGTAAACCCATCACGAACTCACAAATTGAAAGACAGTTTATTTCGACTTTTCAGGTTTACATTTTTTAACATAACAGGTACTTTGAAACTCAGAATACTAGTTTATTTTTTTCACAGAAGTTTACTCCAAAGCATTCAAAGGAAATACTCAAGACTGAAAAAATCTGTATCTTAGCGGGTCGGCACAGCAATTACAAACTTACCGATTTCTTGACGGCTTAATTTTCTAGGAGCGTTTGTCCATCACAGTCCATCACAACAAAGTTAAGTTTCTTCCATGATTTTGAAATGAATTAACGACGTTCATTGACATTGGCCGAGCCGTAAGTTTCGGAGTGTCTATAGCACAGCATGCTGGCGATGTCGTGAACTAAACAAACGCGCCCGACCGGCGAAAATTTCCTGTCTTCTTTCGTTACATAGTGACTGTTCACGTTCTTTGATTGACCACAAACTGTTCCTTGCATGTTAAGTTGTCCAAGAATTAACAAAATTCGCCTTTCGAGAAGCCACAATTTGTGAGTTTAACTCACACCGGCAATCGAGTTTTCCACTGAAAATCAGTGTAACGCTGATTGGTGCATTTAAATTTCACTCTTGCTTATGATTGGTCAAGCCAACTGTCCGATTACAGAACAAAGAAGTATCCGATTACAGAACAATAGGTGTCCAATTAATGATTAATCGGGGGGGTTTATGAACCAATCACATTCGAGGAAATTGTAATATTTATGATTATCAGGACAATTGTGTACATATAAATACAATGAATAAAGTCTCTCTAACAACATGAGGAGACAATATCACCTTACAGATTAAACCTCTGCCTTACTGTTATTATGCAACCGAATTTTGCTGGGCCATTTTCGGGGAGCCTGTTCTCCCAGATCACCAATTTAAAAAATATTGATTCACTCTGTGAAAACTTTAATAGTGACCGATGCATGTGGATAGAATAATTTAAAGGTCTGTAGGTATACAGTTTAAAATGCATGCTGCCTCGAGTTTTCTGGGGAAGTCATGGCATTTTGCGAGTTTTCTGGTGTTCGCGCGGTGAGTAATTTTTGTTTTATTCTATTTTACAACTAAAACTTAAAATTGAATGCAATACTGTTAGGTGACAAGCTCGTTCCGTTTTTGAAACTTTTAGATTTTACAACCAACTTCTGTTTCAGCCGCACAACACTGACATTTTCTATATTTTAATTTTAATTTTCTTTTCATAACAATTTTATGTTTTTTGTCAGCTTAGTCTATCAGCCTCAGATCATGAAATTCGAAAATTATATTCTCCCTGCTGAGAGCACAAACTACATTTTGCATTCTAATTATACTATTGTATTGCTTTAACTGCGATCCCTGAAACAATAAATACATTGGGAAAAGTAAGATGTTATATTTGTAGAAGCCATTAGCTTTTAATGAGCAAAAAGAACTAGGAAGTACATGGGGGTAAGTTATATCCCACTGTGTAATGCCGAATTGAACTCTATTCTTCAACCGGAACTGAATAAAGGTTGAACTGACTCAAATCGACTTTGAACTTACGCCGATAAAATGGCATGAAATGATTAAATATCTAGAAAGTGCCTTGTTTTAAATAAACTTTCTTTAGGCTTTGATGATCTCTGCTGGGTGTCCGTATGATAAGCGCGCGTTTGAGTACCGATCATTGATCTTTTGTCTCTAGGTCATACAAGTGACGCTTCGGTAGGTACATAATGTGTTAGCAGATGGTGGAAGCCCAGCAAGCGACGCTAGCAGAATTGGTCAATGCCAAGGAAAATGATCCTGACCACTGAGCTGGCACTGCTAACAGCCCTCCTTCTTGCTCTCGTCTCGGCGTGTGTTGGGTCTTTGCGGCGTGCCGGTAGGATTTAATCGCCATTTCATTTATTTGTGTCTGCGGACCGCAATTCGTCATGAAAGACGAAGGTCTGTACTTTGAACAGGGTGGCAAGAACTGCTAGAGTATTAGATTTTCGTTTCTATATTTCGCAAGAGTTGTTTAGTGTTATAATGATTGGATGTTTGTGGCCAAAACGTGTTTGTAGTCTGCAGCTAAACAACATGTTTAGCACCGCAACTGTGAATCCCTCAAGTGGAAAAAATGTCAGAATCGAGTACCCTAAAGTCGAGTCTTGCAGTCAATTTTCAGTTCAGTTTGTACTAGGGCGAGAGAGATAGAGAGAGACCAGTCGGTTGTGGATGAAAACTCGATCCTAGTACTGCAGTTTTGTTGGTTGCTGTCTTTACAGGCGGCTGAATTTATAAGAAACCGGCACGACCAGCTGATTTTATCAAGAGGTTAAACGAGTGACATGAATGCTACTAGCAGTTGATGTGTTCATAGCCACAATGCCAACACATTTTTAAACTGGCAGGTTTTATTTATTAGCTTTTTACAGTCTCAATCCAACCGTCCAAAAGATTCGGGCAAAATACGCGCCTTCACGGACAGGCACACGCTCACGCTCGCGTTCAGGCACGTACAGACACGCACGGATGTCATATAGAGAGATGTAGGACTTTCTGAGCTATCCTACTTGGTCAAAGTTCTTTTTCATGTAACTGTCGTCAGCGTTGCATTTATGTAGCTAGTGATAAACATATTCAATAAAAGACCCGCCCGAAGCCAAAGTGTCACCGGAAATTAACAGTTCGAGAGTTATTTTAAGTTCGGCGAATTGATTCTTGTTTTATTCTTTAGTGTTATTTTTTGTTAATAGTGAGTATAATTATGAGTAAAACAATATTCATTGGTATCAGCGATTTTGTTAATTTGCATAAGAAGACGGAAACTTCAACTAATTACTAATGAAGAAACGGCGGCGGACATTCAAATATACATTAAAGAACTATCGCTTGTAAAATTATAACCGACAGGTTATTTTAAAGGACATTTGCAAAACAATAACATTATCACTAGTTCCATTAGAATGTTAAAGAATGAGAGCTTTTATTTCTACCGTCATTCTTTTAGGTTTTAGTGAATTTGACGGTTTGACAGAGTTGTATGTTTTTGTTAGACGCGTTTCAAACGTCGCGCCACTGCCCTGCCGAACTCAATGCAAATTAGCTCAAACAATGGATTTTGCTCATTTGCATTGAGTTCGGCACGGCAGTGGTGCGACGTTTGAAACGGGCCTTAGATTGTACTCATTGATGGCTTTCATTTGAGTGATTACATTTGACAGTTCAGGAGTTGAGAGTTCAATTTCTAGGCTTAGGCAAAATCGCCTTAGGAAAAAAAAGGCTAAGAATGAAGAGAAAAACCTAAACAAATTCACAAATATACAAAAAAAAAAATTGATTACGAGCGGTAGTTCTTTATTTTTTATTGGAATGTCTTTTTTTAAAAACAGCTCGATATATTAACGAAATAGATAAATAATAAATGTTTAAAAAGAGAGCTTACACGACAGGTGTAGAGTCCACGAGTCACGTTTCACGTTTCACGTCCAATTCACTGAACTTCAACAGCCATAACTTGGCTTAGTCTTCCTGTGTCATTTTGAAAAATTGCGTTTTGGAGAGCTCGATCTCAAAAACCTTTTGCTCAGTAGCACATTTGGGAACCGGTCAGATGTTTCCCTGGATCCTTGCATTGTTAGCTTCTGTTTGATGGTTCACGACGTCAGCGTTGACAGTTCAATAATTGGATGTTTGTCGTTTGAGTGAAATTCCCGACCTCTGGTAGTGGCGGAGTTAAACCGAAGACGTCATTATACGAAGTGAACTTGACTTGCTGCACCCACTAGTACCCACTCTCACCGGACGCGCAATTAACATGTTCAACTCAGTAGTTTGGGATAAATCATAAATCAAAAATTTTCGTGATAAGGGGCTTAATCTTGATTTCGTTTAAATTTTATGTGCAAGAAGTACTGAATACCGAGGAATTGCTAACACTGAGAGATTATAATACTCTAACATCTGTTATTTTCGTGGTTTCCCAGCACCTGCATGTCAAATTGATTTTCGTCAGTTTATGCAAAAACAGACTTGCTTAACTTGTTAAAATAAATTCTTTGCCCCTTTGTTCAATTTTTGTGTTTGTTATATGGATGAAGAAATTATTGAGAAAACACAGTTTATGGTTCTCATTACAAGACACATAGACAATGCGATGTGTAGATCCAATAAAATCGCACATAAAACGACACCAATTTATCTTGAATCCTGACACCTGGCCATATAATTGCAGTCAATTTAACAACAGAGTCGTTCAATATTCAATATTTGCAGAAGTACGGTACTGGCCTATCCTGCAGTCTATTCATTTGAAATTGTCAAATTTTACGTATCAGGAATAGGAAAAAATTACTGCCTATTATCTCGTCTACTGCTAAAAACTGATGCAAACCACGTATAACAGTTTATCGGTTGCGTTGTCTTAAGACCAACGCTCGACATGGCTAGTATGTTTGGAAGTTGCTGCTTGTGGATTATTCTTTGCCTAACGCAATTCCGGGCTTCTACATGTGCTGGTAAGTCTAGTTTTCTTGATGAAATAGCAAAAAATGGCAAGAAGTGTTGACAGCGGGCCAATATGTTATCGGTAGCAGACTGTACAATGTCACGGACTTAGATCTGTGTGTTTCTAATGGACTAATATCACTATATCTTTTATTGGGTTCGTGGACCTCTAAGGACTTGCGTGTCGTCCAAATTTGAGTAACAGTGAGCTATGTCTTCTGATAAACTATTTCGACAATCTTGAGATCAGCTTTGGAAGTGTTTTCCGTTTTCATATGAAACCTAACAATTGACAGTCCAGTTATTACCGATGACCAGCAGAGGCTTGGAAACCATTTCAGAGTTTTTAAGATTTTATTATTATCATTGTTATTATTATTATTATTATATTTATCTCGGTTCCTAACGTTCTGGGTATTCATGATGGAATAATCGAACAGCAAACACCAAAAACAGATGCTCAATTCTTACCAGTTTATGCAAATTTATTTAGTGTGTAGTGCACTACGATCGCAAAGCCATGTGATTAATTTATTGTGATTTCTCATTTTGGCTTTCGTTACCATCGAGAATGTAAATTTATTTCCTTGTGCGAAGCACCTGCGCGAGAACAATGAGAATCATGGAAAGTTCTCTTTAAGCAAAAGGCCAGATCCTAGTATTTCAAAACACGATTAGGAGAAATATATCCTGAACTAAGTTTAAACTTTTGTTTTTAAAGTCTGAAAATGAGAAGGCGACGTCCTTAATGCATGTTGAGCTTGAAGAAGGGTTTTAGTTGGTTTTAAAGAAGTCCCTGCAGTTCTTTGGTCAAGACGTTGATTGAAATAATTAGGTGTAAGTCCTCAATTAGCTCAATCGGGCTTCAAACAACCAGTGAGCCCTGAACTGCAGAATAATAGGTGGGATTCACAAACCTTCGGCTATTTAGCTTTCAGCAGAACTTTGGTGACGGAAGGTGAGAAATATACAGAAATGACATTATCTGTCATTTGGCAGCCCAATATCCGGTTTCCTAATAATTTATAGCCAGAATGTTTATTTTAAACTTTCGTTTTGTGTCACTCTGTTTTCTTCAAGCGTTTCCTTGATGTAAAGTCATTGTGTGTGCTATATTTTGCAGTTCCAGAGCGTGTGGAGAATTTAGAAGTTTCAAAACTGACTTCCTCGTCCATCTCACTGCGCTGGTTGCCTCCAGTCAAACTGAATGGAAAGTTACAGACATACGAGGTGAGACGCACATTCATCATGTTGCTTTAATCTGTAATAAGCGCCATCTTTTATTTTTGTTTATTTCTCTGTTTCTGTTTTGTTTTGTTTTTCTTGTATATAATGGTTCCTTGAAGGTTCTTTTTAAAGAATCGTGGAGAGTGGTTTGGAAACTTTAAACTGTGTTCATGTCTTTTTATCTCTTGCAGGTGAGCTTCAAGGCGTTGTCCCAGTCTCACTTTGCAACTGTAAATGTCACGCACATGCAGATTTACGACCTCACCAGATTACACGAGGAAACAATGTACGTAATTCAAGTTTCAGCAGTCACCGAAGCGGGAAAAGGGCCGCCTGTAGAAGTGAATGCTACGACACTGAGGATACCAAAAGTTTCGGGTAAGCCTAACCTTAACTCACCAACGGATTGCGTAACACAACAACGAACTTTACTGAATTTATTCATGTATTTGCTACCATTTCTGTTTACATAAACATTCCTTTTTGCTTTTCTACTTAGACGTCGTCACCAAGATAGAATCACGTGTTTTAAGCTGGGATACCATTGAAGTGTCTTGGGTACCAATTATAAAGCAGCAGGAAGTGACGTCATACATTGTAAGGTGTTGCTCCACAGGAGAGGATGTGAGTTGCACTGTGAATACAACAACTAAATCGGATATGAAGATAGGAAGTCTTAGTCAACTGACACGCTACAGGATCAGCATCCAAGGAAGAAACATAAGAGGTACAGGACCATGGAGCAACAAAATATTGACAGATTTCACTCTAGGTAAGATGCCAATGAGGGTGCTTGTTATGTTAATGGATAACCGAGATCATTATGTTATTTGCTTTTCGCTCTTTTTTCTTTTTTTTTTTTTTTTTTATGGCAATTTATGCTGTTTTGTTATTGCGTTTGATTGCAGCTCTGACATCTGAAAAATGGCGCTGCTTCAATCTTCCTTTTTAAAGAAACTTTTACATCGATCCATTAGAAGAACCTGAATAACTGAAGGGCTTACTTCCATTGCATGTTTCTGATGCTGCTGTTGGTATTACTGCACCCCATTGCAACTGAACACACACGTTAAAACAATACACTGCTATTTTTATAACTAGACCGAGATGAGTGTAAAGATGGCGTCGACAACTGCAGCAAGTTTGCGTCGTGTAAGAACACCAACGGTTCATTCGAGTGTACGTGTCTTTCCATGTACACTGGCGATGGAATAACATGCAAAGGTGAGAAAGATAAGTAACAGCACTTAGAAGGTAGATCAATAGTGTAAGGAACCTGGTAACGAATGCCTCTGCCCCTCTTCCGTATCCGGCTGCCAGCTGTCTTCTCTGTATTCCTGTTTATCGGTCCGTCAGTTCGTCGGTTTGTCGGTCTGTCGGTCCGTCAGTTCGTCGGTTTGTCGGTTTGTCGGTTCGTCAGTTCGTCGGTTTGTCGGTTCGTCGGTCCGTCAGTTCGTCGGTTTGTCGGTTCGTCGGTCCGTCAGTTCGTCAGTTCGTCGGTTTGTCGGTTTGTCGCGCCTGGTCGCTTCGTCAGTTCATCGGTCCGTTGTTTCATTGGTTCGTCGGTCCATCAATTAATCGGTTCGTCGGGTCCATCGGTCGGTACTAAGTAAGCACAATCATGGAATCCTTAGTACTGATAAGTCTACTGATGATGCATGTGGCGCTAGAACAAGCCCTTCATTACCTTATAACGTTTTGTCAAGGTTCGTCCTTCTGGTTTAGAAATGAACCGACGCAATTTGTTTTATCGTATGATGAACATGACAAAGGTTTTATGCCGTATTGTAACTCATGTGTTACTTTGTATGGATCACTTGGATGGATCATTTGCAGTTCTCTTCTATTTTGACAGGTTTATCCGTTGTGTCACCCGAGAAATACTTTTGTCCAGCGGAAAAAGCTCAAAATATCTTTTGGGAACAAACGGCTAAAGGACAGACTTTAATACGGGGCTGCCCGCAAGGAGCATTGGGTATGCTTCTCTGTTGAACCTGTCAGTTCATTTGCATGTGTTCGCCTATCATTTCTAGATCTAATGTATGTAGATGCGTATGTGTGTATGTGTGTTTGTACTAACAGGTTAGTAGGGTGGTTGTGTGTATGTGTGTATGTATTTGTATCGATGCGTGTATTTTATGTAAAAGCGCTTGATTCGAAATATTTAGTTCGATTATTTCGTTGTTCTAGCAACATTTTAAGGACCAACAAAGCGATTATCTTAGCACATGTACGTATCCACGTATCTACATGTACAATTATTTTGTTTCAGGGGATGCTTCGCGAAAGTGTAAAAATGTGAAAAACAAAGCGTCGTGGGACCGACCAAATCTGTGGAGCTGCCGATCGCCAGAATTTGATAAATTAAAGCAGGTGCACATGCGCAAATCCTACATGATCCTAGTTTCATCTACAACTCTTATCAAGCCTCACTTTTCCCACTTCTATATTTAGGCATTGGCAGAATCTCCCGATGCAGAGACGACCGTACACCTTCTCGGCGACTTGGAGCGACTCACTGATCGTCAAATGTTTGCCGGAGACATTCAAATTGCACTTGATGTACTCGGCGCTTTGCCAAAAATAAGTGTTACAAACCACAGTCAAATAACCCAGGCAAAAGCAATGGAGATCAGCACGGTAATTGCATTTGAGTGCCATCACGTTCTTTGTTTTCAACATCAGCATTTCTCTTTAAATACTTCTTCTTCTTTATGCTCGTACTTTGGACCATGTATAAACTACTTGACCATTTTCATTCTAACAGGCTGTCGTCAATATAACAAACAATCTTTTGAATGGTTCAACGAAGAAAGTTTGGATGGAAACACAGAAGGTAAATGTAAATTGCGTCTGGCACTGCAGTCAAAGCATGTAGTAGCATGATACAACACAAAACAGTATAGCCGTACAACCTTGCACAGCACATCACAGCGTAACACAACCCAACACAGCACATCACAGCGTAACACAACCCAACACAGTACAACACAGCGTAACACAACCCAACACAGTACAACACAGCGTAACACAACCCAACACAGTACAACACAGCGTAACACAACCCAACACAGCACATCACAGCGTAACACAACCCAACACAGCACATCACAGCGTAACACAACCCAACACAGCACATCACAGCGTAACACAACCCAACACAGCACATCACAGCGTAACACAACCCAACACAGTACAACACAGCGTAACACAACCCAACACAGTACAACACAGCGTAACACAACCCAACACAGTACAACACAGCGTAACACAACCCAACACAGCACATCACAGCGTAACACAACCCAACACAGTACAACACAGCGTAACACAACCCAACACAGCACATCACAGCGTAACACAACCCAACACAGTACAACACAGCGTAACACAACCCAACACAGCACATCACAGCGTAACACAACCCAACACAGTACAACACAGCGTAACACAACCCAACACAGTACCTCACAGCGTAACACAACCCAACACAACACATCACAGCGTAAGACAACCCAACACAGCACATCACAGCGTAACACAACCCAACACAGCACATCACAGCGTAACACAACCCAACACAGCACATCACAACGTAACACAACCCAACACAGCACATCACAGCGTAACACAACCCAACACAGCACATCATAGCGTAACACAACCCAACACAGCACATCACAGCGTAACACAACCCAACACAGTACATCATAGCGTAACACAACCCAACACAGCACATCATAGCGTAACACAACCCAACACGGTACATCACAACGTAACACAACCCAACACAGTACAACACAACTGCACTGTGTAGAGTACTGTATAATGCACACAACTCGAATCTAACTTAATATGCACTGTTAGTAATATTTTACGGTGATTTATAGAGGACAAGTTAAATCACTAAACATGGTGTATTATTTTGTTTTTCTTGCTAGGCTTCTCGCGTCAAAGGAGTAACAGATCTGATTAAATGTTTGGATAATATCTCCTTGGCAACTGCAGCACTGATGAATACCTCTCTCCCCTTTCACGTGGAAATGCCAAGTGTCGGTGCGCTCAACCACATCGGTTAATGATACACGATTATTAGTTTAGTTTTTTGTATTTATAAAGATTATGCATGTATGCACATTTCTTTCTGAAGGACATGAAGAGGGAAGAAAAAGGAATTTTAGTCTACACAGCTGTCTTTAAAATATTTCTTTTTTTCGTTGCAGTCCTTGTCACTCAGACATTTACCAATACAAACAGCACGAATAAGTTGTCAAGACCCAACTCAACCACTGGAGCTACAATCGTCTCTCTTCCCCTTCGCGAAATGTTAAACAAAGGTGATGATACGCACCGGGGTAACTAATATATACGTCCTTTACAGTTTCGACTCCAGTATACCCGGGATTGGGGTTAAACATCTGTTTTTACTTGATGCTAAAGGATTTGCAAATGAACACTTTTAACTAAAGTTCTAACAAATCTTTTCGTCTTCTAGATGAACCAACGCAAGTCTCTTTTATATACTTTCACCAAATCGGTGAACTGCTGGGCTCTGACTACGAAAGGTTAGATAACTTGATTGTTATCATCATCATCATCATCATCATCATCATCATCATCATCATCATCATCATCATCATCATCATCATCATCATCATCATCATCATCATCATCATCATCATCATCATCATCACCATCATCACCATCATCATCATCACCATCATCACCATCATCACCATCATCACCATCACCATCGCCATCGCCATCGCCATCGCCATCGCCATCGCCATCGCCATCGCCATCGCCATCGCCATCGCCATCGCCATCGCCATCGCCATCGCCATCGCCATCGCCATCGCCATCGCCATCGCCATCGCCATCGCCATCGCCATCGCCATCGCCATCACCATCATCACTATCCTGAGCGTTCTTGACAATCTGCTACTGCAGTGTCTGTATGCATCTTTATTTCCTGGGATAATTTTTTTTTCATGAAAGCGTTGTTTAAAGCGCCCTTATGTTTTCTTGGTAGCGATGAACTGAACGTTTCGCGGGACAGCGAGCCTGCAGAGGAGGAAATCAAGAGAGCTGTGGGCCCTTGGGTTACATCAGTCTCCACAAGTGCGAACAACAAAACCAACTTCAAAGAACCAATAGAATTAATCCTCCAGAATCCCAAGGTTGGTGATGCTGGTTAATGTTTTATATATCTGTTCGCTATTTCCAAAATACCACGTCTCGTATTATGATTTCTAATCTTGTGTGTTTGTTTGTTTGTTTGTTTGTTTGTTTGTTCTTAGGGTGAAGACCTTGCCAACCCGTCTTGTGTGTTCTGGGACACTACCAGGTTTGTTTTATTAGTTGTGTAGTTTTCCTTTTTGTTTTATTGTGCAAGAAAAAGTTTTCAAAAGCACTAAAATTGGCTAACTACCATCAAAACACTAAATTGGAAGAATATATAACAACCAAATAAATACACAGCAGATATCAGCCATTTCTACTGAATCTAGTTTAATTGACACTAGCATTGTTTTTCATGTAGACTATTGTGGTCATCCGACGGATGTGTAGCTGTGAGAGACAGCAACTCAACTCGAAGTGTCTGCCGCTGCTTCCATTTGACAAGTTTTTCAGTTTTGATGCAGTATATGCCGGCCACAAGAGAGATGGTAAGTAATGATGTGTGATACTACTGTGTTAAACAGTGACAACAGACAGAGACAAAAAGAATGCAGACACCTATATAGGTAAAGACAAGAATTAAAGCAGACACAGAGAAAGAAATAGGCAAAGATACACATGGAGCGCAGCAGGGACAAGATGAGAAAAAATGTGAAAAGAACCTAGAGGCTCACTTACAGAGACAGGGATCAGTAAACCCTGACAACAGAACTGGGCTAGAATACTGGGTCAGAGAGTTGAAAGGCAACATATTGAGACAATTAGAGATCAGTAAAGATGAGAGCATAGGGTCAGAGAGTGAAAAGGAAAGAGACACAAGTGATTACAGGTTCAAATAAATCCAACCTTGAAATGGACCGTTCATTTTGATTTTTCTGTTTTCTTTCAGCCCGATCATCACCTTTCCCTCAGTCTTATTACCTACATCGGTATTGGCACTTCGCTTATCGCCCTCGTTATCGCTCTCATAACATTCTGTTCATTTAAGTGAGTATTCGTGTCCATGCCCTTCCCCGCCCCAAAAGGTCTGTAATCAGTTTATTTACCGATCCTCGTTTCCAGGTTCCTGTCGTCAACTCGGAACTTCGCGCACGTGAATCTGGTTTTGTCGATGATAATGGCTGAAGTGCTGTTTGTGGCAGGAATAGACAGAACTGAAAACCAGGTAAAGGAGTCCCAGACTCCCAGGTTGAAGAAAGTGTTTCACACGAACACGAACCCACGCACGCGCACTAGACTCTGTACAGCAACACGCATGCGTACACACACAAATCAAAATATCAACATCGGTTGAAATACATATCTATTGGTTCCTGCACAAATTGTACTATGGTTTGCACTTGTCTTATGCACCCTGATCTTTAGACTTCAACACCTCTGTTCAAACCCGTTTATTTATTCAATTCCATTCGCTCTACCCTGTAGCTCGGTTGTACAATCATTGCTGCGTTTCTGCACTACTTGTTTCTGGTGATGTTCAGTTGGATGGCCGCAGAAGGCGTTATTCTTTACGTTATGCTCGTCAAGATTCTTCCGTCATCAGGCGGCGGTCCGCGCAGGAGGGTCCTCTTTCTTTGTTCTTGGGGTAAGTTCGCCGTATTCATTGTCAACTTTCAGATCGTGCGTTTATCTTAATATTTAAACTTTTAATTAATCGACTGATTCTCAATTCATTTGTGAAGCCGACCGCAAAGCTGCCAAATATTACGAAACTCATCCAAATAAGTCTTCATAAGATTTTTTTCTTTTTTGGAGACGTTAGAGTTCGTGTACCGGTTATAATGTCTTCTATTTCGGTTTCGGATAAATTTTTGTTACGTTATTTGTTTTCATGTTGTTTATTGTTGTCATATTTGTCTGGTTTCAACGAAGACGTTTTCGTTTTTAACAAATTCCTCAGGGTTACCTAGCGTACCAGTAATCCTAGCATTGGTGTTCTACCGGAAAGGATACGGGAATCAAGATTAGTAAGTCAACCGCGCGGACATAGCGGGCAAATGTAAAACAATAATCTTGATGCTGGCTACTGAACCAGCTCCACTGAACCAGACTCTGCGCAGCAGTTGCACCAACACTGTTATTTTAGACTGTACTTATCGAGAGCTTTCACTTGAGTAGTTTTGATTGATTATTAAGTAGTTGGAAGTGAACAATGCTGTTTAGAATGTACTTGTTCAGAACTTTTCATTTGAGTATAACTACACCTTTAGATTTTATTTGACAGTTCAGTAAAGAGTCGGACATTACCAAGCTTGAGTCATATTTTCGCCTTTGAGAGTGAACCAAGAGATAAAACTGTTGCGATTGTTCTATTCTAGTTGCTGGCTTTCTCTTGATGATGGATTTATTTGGTTTTTCATTGGTCCGGTGTTACTTGTCTGCTTGGTAAGTCTTTCACTGGAGTCCCGAACCTTTGGTTAAAAGTTCTGAGCATGTAAAAGTTTTTCGCATTATATGAATGCGTAAATACAGCACGCGTCAGCGTTCTTCTATTATAAAAAGGAATGAAAAATAATTGACGAGATGTTTGGGGAACTCGCGGCGTGACTAATCAGATCGCGCATACTGTGTAGTCTTTTTATACCGATATGTTTAAACACAGTCTGTGGTTGGCCGTCATTTCTTGTCTAGCCAATCAACGCTGTTGTTCTGCTTTTTCAGGTAAATCTGGTGTTCCTTGTCCTGGTTTTTAAATCCATGGCTGAACGCAAGAAAATGTGTTCAGTTGAACAAGTCCAGCCACGAAGAATTCGGTACGTGACACTCAGTATGATCAAAATTTCAATTCGGCTTTTTCAGTCTCTCGCCAGAGTTTACTTTGTTTTACAAAATAGAGACTGATTTCATATTTGAAAGCTTACTCAGATGACCTAGCAGATTTAGAACGACGGCTAATTCTCACTAAATCGCTCACGACGTTCTTTCTTCATGTAGAAATGCTGTCCTTTTATTTTATTCTATTTTAAGACTATCGACTGAAGACTTGGGAATGACTTCCGCTAGCACAATCTAATCGCTTTTGTTTTGTTTTGTTTTGTTTTGTTTTTTGTTTTTTGTTGTTTTTGTTTTTTTTACTTCTTTTGCACGTGCTTGTTACTAGGCATTGGGCCAAGGCATGCGCAGTGCTGATGTGTCTTCTGGGTACCACGTGGTTGCTGGGGTTGTTCTTTGTCAATCAACAATCCGTTGCTATGGCGTATTTGTTCAACATCTTCAACTCTTTACAGGTCAGTTTAACAGGTCAACAAAAGCATTATGCGGTCCATGTGGCAATGCGTCTTGTTTTTATTTTAAAAAATTATAATGTAGCAACGTATACTTTGTGTGCGTTTCGATTGTTGAACATAGGACCGACAATCTCTTTTACTTTTTCGTTATCTCTGACAAAAGGAAACTCAAAACATCAGCGTGCTATTTTCCGACTACATCATTAATAACATCCATAGCTTCGGCATTCGTTTAGGACCACAGCCGGAGCATACGTCAGAAACAAGAAGTTGCTTGGTTTAGTTTTGACTTTTTTCGCAAAGCATGACTTTTAGCTAACGGTTTTAATACACGCTAAAAGAACAGTACAGTCACATTGTTTTGTTCTCTTTCCAGGGTCTATTCATATTTATTTTCCATTGTTTAGCTGATGAAAGGGTAAGTCCTAATGGAATGTGAAACTAAATTCAGTGCAACTATTCAGCAGACAAGAATATTTGATTTATCAATGAACACACACAGCACGGCATTTCAAGTCACTTTATAACACTACAATGATACCAGAAGTGACTCTTTTTTTTTTTTTCCTGAAATCACATTTCTTTCTCAGATCCGTAAAGAATATGTTCGAATCCTTTGTTGTCGCGGAACCCGACGAGAGCACATGCGCAAATTGATTGGAAAAACGTCATCAAACGAGAATTTATCAACCACCGCAGTGAGTACATCTCTTTTAAGACACTTTGTGCATTGTCAGTTTAAATTTCGAGAAAAACAAAAACACTATTACTGAATGACATTTGTGGTCTCAGCATGTTCATTAGATTGATACCTTGCTGCACTGTTATTTAGCCATAATTTTTATATGTTTCCCCTACTTTATTCTTTCCCAATACAGAGGATATACAGGAAGACGCTAACATCTGAAGGTACCTCCTGTGGTTCAGCTTGTTTTCAAAGCGTTCCCCTTTTGTTATCATCACAAGAAAAGATAAGAAAAAAAAAAGATGCACTTAACAATAAGGAACACTACCATTCGAACGCATTGATTGACATTTTTCGTCTGGAGTGGTCACATTTAAGTTTCCTTAGGCAGCCGTTCAGGAGTTCAAACATGTCCAAAACATCCCATCGTCAAACTGACACCATCAGCCGTGTCCAGTAGACATCAATTTGTTTGTTAGTTAGTTGTTAGTTAGTTAGTTAGATATTTTGGCTATATGCCCAGCATTTCTTCTAGTCGGACATCATTTGTCTTCCGTATTTGTTAATCGGACACTCTGGGAGTTTGTAGTTTTATTGATTTATTGCTTCATTCTACGCTGATTCTGTGGACAAACTTGTGTACTGGTAGTAAGTATTGAATGTTTTTCGTTTTCAGGTAAAAGTTGCGTGCGAGATTCTGCTGGCGCAATGTATGCTGAGCTGACCCCAATTCAGGTCAGCGACAATTTTGACTGATTATAAAACCGTGGAGTGATTTATGCCATTTGCCAATTACTTCATCTTTGGGGTTAAACGATGTGATTTTTGTGCAGTAATTATTTCATTTGTATTCTATTAATTGTCGTGAAACTATAGAGAATAGCTCATCTTTAAAAAATACAACGTAAATAACATCTTGGATGTCAGGCGAGGGAACGTCAATGCTTAATACTTTATACTGTGTACTTACAGGGATTTGAATATGGGAGCGAGATTGCCAACCAATCTCACTCGCGCTCCCGCTGTTATGTCCTGTGAGTTCTATACTTACTGGGATGTTAGTGCGGGAGTGAGAGCGCAATGCGATCAGAAGCGAAAATGGGATTGGGAGTCCCACTCCCAGTGGCACTCCTGCTCTCGATCCTGTTCCGCCTTTCGCTCCCCTTCCCTATTAACTTACCTACTTTTTTATGAAATCCGTTGTACTCTTTTAAGTAATCATTTTCTTCGCCGTTAGGTTTTTGATGATCACGAGGACTCTTCAGCCCCCGGAAGCCCGGCTTACGAAAAGCATGAAATCTCCAAAGAAAAAAACGAGAAAGGAGCAAAAGAACCGATCTACGGAGTAAAATTACCCAGAAATTTAGACGAACTGGCCGAGAAACTCGTACAACTAAACGAAGAGGAAGATTCTCAGATAGGCTCTTATGGAGAAAACTGGTCCGGTAGCCTGTTCTGTAGCTCCCCGGGAAATAAGAGTCTGACCCCTCCACCTTACCAAGAATTCAGCCCCTCATTCAGCAGAAATCCTGTTCAAGAAGCAATCAGGGTCACACAAATAGTTCCCCGCAATAGTTCACTGAAGCGTCGCTGGGAGTCAGATTCAACTCTGAACAGTCCGAGGCAAGTAGAAGAGAACAGCGACGAAACGTTCGACGAACAAGCCAAGCGCAGCAGTGCTCAAGAGATATTCCTCGATGTAAATGACCTGCGCGCACCAAAGGATCAAGACGCACACGTTAGCGTCGCTGCTGTTGAATCACGTAAGGTGAAACTGGATGAAAGCCTTTCAGAGAGCACTCCCGTTACACTGGAGAACTGTACTGCTGCACTGAATGATACCGAGTTCAGTGCATGCAAAGTTTTTTATGTTGGCGGAGAGCGTTTGAACGACGCATCAAAGGATCAAGGCGCTCCCTCGCGCACAAAGAACGTGTTCCTGCCTCGTCGCGCACGCATCACTCGCGACGTTGAAGACAACGCGCCAACTGAACAGTCACGTGACACACCTGAGGGCGCGCAGGGGTGTGATGACCCTGGGAACGAAAATAGACGTCTTAACCAATCGCAAAGCACGAGTGGTGCAGAGAGATCTGGGAAGGGAAAACAACACGGAAACAGATCACTGGGTTGTTTGTTTAGGAAACCATGGGTTTCTAGTCCACAGCGTTTCAGCCGAAAGCACGCCAAGCAACAACCCGATTCAGTAGAATATAAACGACAGCAATGCACAGCCGTACAACTTCCTGCACCACAACAGGAGAAAACGCGTTCTACGACTCAGCCCTGCAGCACATACGAGAGGCGATTTCCCAATGTCAAAGTGCTCTACTTAAAGGAAACCCCGCGGAGCAGCATTGAGGAAGGCATTGATCGGAGTGCCATTGCATCTTCGGATTCGTGCGAGGACTTGGATAACAACAGCGGGAATCTAAGTAAGTATTAAAGTAAAGTACAACACCTCGATTAACAGGTTCAAATCCACGGAAGCCTAAAGTAAGTTTTAATACGCTAGTAAACAAGTTCTAAGACACAGCTTTGCCGACATTTCCTTCTGTGACTTCGGTTTCTCTATATCAGGTTCTTCAGATGAAGGAGTAAAGGAAGAGAGCAGCGATGTGCGAAGCCTTGTGTTGCATTTCGAGGCAAAGAGCGTGTGGAAAAAGCGTCCATAAGCACTCGAACTTCCCTGAAAACAACTGTGCATGAAATCCCTCAGGCACAAAGTATTTCGGAAGATACGGGTGGACCCGAAGGCTCGTACTGAAGCATCGGTGTTGTAGTTTGGGCAGCTACTCGCAGATAATCGCGAGTAATAAGAGCAAATCATTGCCTCACACATTGCGCACTTTTCGAACAAAAGAACATAAAAATGCGTACTTTTTGCTTTATCTCGTCAACGGCTGAAAAAAGATATCACAAATTTATAGCAGTGTCCCATTATAGTCCCAGGGAGCTTTCCTGAGATTTTCAAAAGTTTTAAGATTTTGCTAAAAATCGGCCATTTTTTTATCAAAAGCCTGGGCTACAGCCTTCCCATTTGTCAAAACTTGGCCATTTTCGGCCACATCTCAGAATTGCATGAAACTTTCAGGAAATGTTCCTATAAGTATTGCGCGTGTTTTGATATGTACTTTGTCATCTTATATTGACCGGATCGCGAGTAATAAGAGCAAATCATCACCTCGCACATTGCGTCCTTTTCAAACAAACTGAACTTAGAAATGCGCACTTTTCTTGCTATATCTCGTAAACGGCTGAAGAAAAATTAGACAAATGTATATAAAAAAGTCTTGTTATAGTCGCAGTAAGATTTCCTGAAAGTTTCAAGAGTTTTAAAATTTTGCTCAAAATCGGCCATTTTTGGTCAAAAGCATACGCTATAGGCTTACCATTTTGTCAAAAATTTTGTAAAAAACAAGACAAATGTATATGAAAAAGTCTTCTAATAGTCCAAGGAAGGTTTCCTGAAAGTCTAAACATTTTAAAATTTTGCTCAAAATCGGCCATTTAGCCATATCTCACAATTGCATGAAACTTTCAGGAAATGTTCCTGGAAGTATTGCGCTTGTTTTCACATAAACTTTGTGATATTTCATTGACCGGATCGCGAATAATAAAAACAAAACATCACCGCACACATTACGCCCTTTTCAAACAAACTAAACCATAGATAGAGTAAATGTACTACAGAAAGTCTTCTTATAGTAACAGGAAGGTTTCCTAAAAGTTTCAACAGTTTTCAATTTTTCACAAAAAACCCTGTGCTATAGCCTTAGTATTTTGTCAAAAATCCAAGATTTTTCGACCATCTCAAAATTGCATGAAACTTTCAGGAAACGTTCCTGGGACTATGCCGACAAAGTTTGCATAGTTTTTGTAAACTTTTAGCGCGTGCGTCGTGAGAAATTACAGCAAATTACAGCAAATCATGCACTAATTAATTCATCACACCTTTCGAGTTAAGCTGCTATATCTCGGCAACGGATGAAGAAACATAAAGCAAATGTATTGCAAAAAGTCTTGTTATAGTCCAGGGAAGGTTTCCTGAAAGTTTCAAGAGTTTTCAATTTTTGGCCAAAATCGGCAAAAAACCCTGTGCTATAGCCTTAGTATTTTGTCAAAATTCCAAGATCTTTCGACCATCTCAGAATTGCATGAAACTTTCAGGAAACGTTCCTGAGACTATGCCTACAAAGTTTGCATAGTTTTTGTAAACTTTTAGCGCGCGCGTCGTGAGAAATTACAGCAAATCATGCACTAATTAATTCATCACACCTTTCGAGTTAAGCTCCTATATCTCGGCAACGGATGAAGATAGATAAAGCAAATGTATTGCAAAAAGTCTTCTAATAGTCCAGGGAAGGTTTCCTGAAAGTTTCAAGAGTTTTCAACTTTTGACCAAAATCGGCAAAAAACCCTGTGCTATAGCCTTAGTATTTTGTCAAAAATCCAAGATTTTTCGACCATCTCAAAATTGCATGAAACTTTCAGTAAACGTTCCTAGGAGTATGCCGAAAAAGTTTGCATAGTTTTTGTAAACTTTTAGGGCGCGCGTCGCGAGAAATTACAGCAAATTACAGCAAATCATGCACTAATTAATTCATCACACCTTTCGAGTTAAGCTGCTATATCTCGGCAACGGATGAAGAAACATAAAGCAAATGTATTGCAAAAAGTCTTGTTATAGTCCAGGGAAGGTTTCCTGAAAGTTTCAAGAGTTTTCAACTTTTGGCCAAAATCGGCAAAAAACCCTGTGCTATAGCCTTAGTATTTTGTCAAAATTCCAAGATCTTTCGACCATCTCAGAATTGCATGAAACTTTCAGGAAACGTTCCTGAGACTATGCCTACAAAGTTTGCATAGTTTTTGTAAACTTTTAGCGCGCGCGTCGTGAGAAATTACAGCAAATCATGCACTAATTAATTCATCACACCTTTCGAGTTAAGCTCCTATATCTCGGCAACGGATGAAGATAGATAAAGCAAATGTATTGCAAAAAGTCTTCTATTAGTCCAGGGAAGGTTTCCTGAAAGTTTCAAGAGTTTTCAACTTTTGGCCAAAATCGGCAAAAAACCCTGTGCTATAGCCTTAGTATTTTGTCAAAATTCCAAGATTTTTCGACCATCTCAAAATTGCATGAAACTTTCAGTAAACGTTCCTAGGAGTATGCCGAAAAAGTTTGCATAGTTTTTGTAAACTTTTAGGGCGCGCGTCGCGAGAAATTACAGCAAATTACAGCAAATCATGCACTAATTAATTCATCACACCTTTGGAGTTAAACTGCTATATCTCGGCAACGGATGAAGATAGATCAAGCAAATGTATTGCAAAAAGTCTTGTTATAGTCCAGGGAAGGTTTCCTGAAAGTTTCAAGAGTTTTCAATTTTTGGCCAAAATCGGCAAAAAACCCTGTGCTATAGCCTTAGTATTTTGTCAAAATTCGAAGATTTTTCGACCATCTCAGAATTGCATGAAACTTTCAGGAAACGTTCCTGAGACTATGCCGACAAAGTTTGCATAGTTTTTGTAAACTTTTAGCGCGCGCGTCGTGAGAAATTACAGCAAATCATGTAACTAATTAATTCATCACACTTTTCGAGTTAAAATGCTATATCTCGGCAACGGATGAAGAAAGATAAGACAAATGTATTGCAAAAAGTCTTGTTATAGTCCAGGGAAGGTTTCCTGAAAGTTTCAAGAGTTTTCAATTTTTGGCCAAAATCGGCAAAAAACCCTGTGCTATAGCCTTAGTATTTTGTCAAAATTCGAAGATTTTTCGACCATCTCAGAATTGCATGAAACTTTCAGGAAATGTTCCTGGGAGTATGCCAACGCGTTTTGCATAGTTTTTGTAAACTTTTAGGGCGCGCGTCGTGAGAAATTAGAGCAAATCATCGACTAATTAAAACAACCTATTGCAGAAAGTCTTTTTATAGTCCCGGAAAGGTTTTTTAAAACTTTTAAGCGATTCTGAGATGGTCGAAAAATCTTGGATTTTTGACAAAATACTAAGGCTATAGCACAGGGTTTTTTGCCGATTTTGGCCAAAAATTGAAAACTCTTGAAACTTTCAGGAAACCTTCCCTGGACTATAACAAGACTTTTTGCAATACATTTGCTTTATCTGTCTTCATCCGTTGCCGAGATATAGCAGTTTAACTCCAAAGGTGTGATGAATTAATTAGTGCATGATTTGCTGTAATTTGCTGTAATTTCTCGCGACGCGCGCCCTAAAAGTTTACAAAAACTATGCAAAACAAGTCAGCATAGTCCCAGGAACGTTTCCTGAAAGTTTCATGCGATTCTGAGATGGTCGAAAAATCTTGGATTTTTGACAAAATACTAAGGCTATAGCACAGGGTTTTTTGCCGATTTTGGCCAAAAATTGAAAACTCTTGAAACTTTCAGGAAACCTTCCCTGGACTATAACAAGACTTTTTGCAATACATTTGTCTTATCTATTTTCATCCGTTGCCGAGATATAGCAGCTTAACTCCAAAGGTGTGATGAATTAATTAGTGCATGATTTGCTGTAATTTGCTGTAATTTCTCGCGACGCGCGCCCTATAAGTTTACAAAAACTATGCAAAACAAGTCAGCATAGTCCCAGGAACGTTTCCTGAAAGTTTCACGCGATTCTGAGATGGTCGAAAAATCTTGGATTTTTGACAAAATACTAAGGCTATAGCACAGGGTTTTTTGCCGATTTTGGCCAAAAATTGAAAACTCTTGAAACTTTCAGGAAACCTTCCCTGGACTATAACAAGACTTTTTGCAATACATTTGTCTTATCTATTTTCATCCGTTGCCGAGATATAGCAGTTTAACTCCAAAGGTGTGATGAATTAATTAGTGCATGATTTGCTGTAATTTGCTGTAATTTCTCGCGACGCGCGCCCTATAAGTTTACAAAAACTATGCAAAACAAGTCAGCATAGTCCCAGGAACGTTTTCTGAAAGTTTCACGCGATTCTGAGATGGTCGAAAAATCTTGGATTTTTGACAAAATACTAAGGCTATAGCACAGGGTTTTTTGCCGATTTTGGCCAAAAATTGAAAACTCTTGAAACTTTCAGGAAACCTTCCCTGGACTATAACAAGACTTTTTGCAATACATTTGTCTTATCTATTTTCATCCGTTGCCGAGATATAGCAGTTTAACTCCAAAGGTGTGATGAATTAATTAGTGCATGATTTGCTGTAATTTGCTGTAATTTCTCGCGACGCGCGCCCTAAAAGTTTACAAAAACTATGCAAAACAAGTCAGCATAGTCCCAGGAACGTTTCCTGAAAGTTTCATGCGATTCTGAGATGGTCGAAAAATCTTGGATTTTTGACAAAATACTAAGGCTATAGCACAGGGTTTTTTGCCGATTTTGGCCAAAAATTGAAAACTCTTGAAACTTTCAGGAAACCTTCCCTGGACTATAACAAGACTTTTTGCAATACATTTGTCTTATCTATTTTCATCCGTTGCCGAGATATAGCAGTTTAACTCCAAAGGTGTGATGAATTAATTAGTGCATGATTTGCTGTAATTTGCTGTAATTTCTCGCGACGCGCGCCCTAAAAGTTTACAAAAACTATGCAAAACAAGTCAGCATAGTCCCAGGAACGTTTCCTGAAAGTTTCATGCGATTCTGAGATGGTCGAAAAATCTTGGATTTTTGACAAAATACTAAGGCTATAGCACAGGGTTTTTTGCCGATTTTGGCCAAAAATTGAAAACTCTTGAAACTTTCAGGAAACCTTCCCTGGACTATAACAAGACTTTTTGCAATACATTTGTCTTATCTATTTTCATCCGTTGCCGAGATATAGCAGTTTAACTCCAAAGGTGTGATGAATTAATTAGTGCATGATTTGCTGTAATTTGCTGTAATTTCTCGCGACGCGCGCCCTATAAGTTTACAAAAACTATGCAAAACAAGTCAGCATAGTCCCAGGAACGTTTCCTGAAAGTTTCACGCGATTCTGAGATGGTCGAAAAATCTTGGATTTTTGACAAAATACTAAGGCTATAGCACAGGGTTTTTTGCCGATTTTGGCCAAAAATTGAAAACTCTTGAAACTTTCAGGAAACCTTCCCTGGACTATAACAAGACTTTTTGCAATACATTTGTCTTATCTATTTTCATCCGTTGCCGAGATATAGCAGTTTAACTCCAAAGGTGTGATGAATTAATTAGTGCATGATTTGCTGTAATTTGCTGTAATTTCTCGCGACGCGCGCCCTAAAAGTTTACAAAAACTATGCAAAACAAGTCAGCATAGTCCCAGGAACGTTTTCTGAAAGTTTCATGCGATTCTGAGATGGTCGAAAAATCTTGGATTTTTGACAAAATACTAAGGCTATAGCACAGGGTTTTTTGCCGATTTTGGCCAAAAATTGAAAACTCTTGAAACTTTCAGGAAACCTTCCCTGGACTATAACAAGACTTTTTGCAATACATTTGTCTTATCTATTTTCATCCGTTGCCGAGATATAGCAGCTTAACTCCAAAGGTGTGATGAATTAATTAGTGCATGATTTGCTGTAATTTGCTGTAATTTCTCGCGACGCGCGCCCTAAAAGTTTACAAAAACTATGCAAAACAAGTCAGCATAGTCCCAGGAACGTTTTCTGAAAGTTTCATGCGATTCTGAGATGGTCGAAAAATCTTGGATTTTTGACAAAATACTAAGGCTATAGCACAGGGTTTTTTGCCGATTTTGGCCAAAAATTGAAAACTCTTGAAACTTTCAGGAAACCTTCCCTGGACTATAACAAGACTTTTTGCAATACATTTGTCTTATCTATTTTCATCCGTTGCCGAGATATAGCAGCTTAACTCCAAAGGTGTGATGAATTAATTAGTGCATGATTTGCTGTAATTTGCTGTAATTTCTCGCGACGCGCGCCCTAAAAGTTTACAAAAACTATGCAAAACAAGTCAGCATATTCCCAGGAACGTTTCCTGAAAGTTTCATGCGATTCTGAGATGGTCGAAAAATCTTGGATTTTTGACAAAATACTAAGGCTATAGCACAGGGTTTTTTGCCGATTTTGGCCAAAAATTGAAAACTCTTGAAACTTTCAGGAAACCTTCCCTGGACTATAACAAGACTTTTTGCAATACATTTGTCTTATCTATTTTCATCCGTTGCCGAGATATAGCAGTTTAACTCCAAAGGTGTGATGAATTAATTAGTGCATGATTTGCTATAATTTGCTGTAATTTCTCGCGACGCGCGCCCTAAAAGTTTACAAAAACTATGCAAAACAAGTCAGCATAGTCCCAGGAACGTTTCCTGAAAGTTTCATGCGATTCTGAGATGGTCGAAAAATCTTGGATTTTTGACAAAATACTAAGGCTATAGCACAGGGTTTTTTGCCGATTTTGGCCAAAAATTGAAAACTCTTGAAACTTTCAGGAAACCTTCCCTGGACTATAACAAGACTTTTTGCAATACATTTGTCTTATCTATTTTCATCCGTTGCCGAGATATAGCAGTTTAACTCCAAAGGTGTGATGAATTAATTAGTGCATGATTTGCTGTAATTTGCTGTAATTTCTCGCGACGCGCGCCCTAAAAGTTTACAAAAACTATGCAAAACAAGTCAGCATAGTCCCAGGAACGTTTCCTGAAAGTTTCATGCGATTCTGAGATGGTCGAAAAATCTTGGATTTTTGACAAAATACTAAGGCTATAGCACAGGGTTTTTTGCCGATTTTGGCCAAAAATTGAAAACTCTTGAAACTTTCAGGAAACCTTCCCTGGACTATAACAAGACTTTTTGCAATACATTTGTCTTATCTATTTTCATCCGTTGCCGAGATATAGCAGCTTAACTCCAAAGGTGTGATGAATTAATTAGTGCATGATTTGCTGTAATTTGCTGTAATTTCTCGCGACGCGCGCCCTAAAAGTTTACAAAAACTATGCAAAACAAGTCAGCATATTCCCAGGAACGTTTCCTGAAAGTTTCATGCGATTCTGAGATGGTCGAAAAATCTTGGATTTTTGACAAAATACTAAGGCTATAGCACAGGGTTTTTTGCCGATTTTGGCCAAAAATTGAAAACTCTTGAAACTTTCAGGAAACCTTCCCTGGACTATAACAAGACTTTTTGCAATACATTTGTCTTATCTATTTTCATCCGTTGCCGAGATATAGCAGTTTAACTCCAAAGGTGTGATGAATTAATTAGTGCATGATTTGCTGTAATTTGCTGTAATTTCTCGCGACGCGCGCCCTATAAGTTTACAAAAACTATGCAAAACAAGTCAGCATAGTCCCAGGAACGTTTCCTGAAAGTTTCACGCGATTCTGAGATGGTCGAAAAATCTTGGATTTTTGACAAAATACTAAGGCTATAGCACAGGGTTTTTTGCCGATTTTGGCCAAAAATTGAAAACTCTTGAAACTTTCAGGAAACCTTCCCTGGACTATAACAAGACTTTTTGCAATACATTTGTCTTATCTATTTTCATCCGTTGCCGAGATATAGCAGTTTAACTCCAAAGGTGTGATGAATTAATTAGTGCATGATTTGCTGTAATTTGCTGTAATTTCTCGCGACGCGCGCCCTAAAAGTTTACAAAAACTATGCAAAACAAGTCAGCATAGTCCCAGGAACGTTTCCTGAAAGTTTCATGCGATTCTGAGATGGTCGAAAAATCTTGGATTTTTGACAAAATACTAAGGCTATAGCACAGGGTTTTTTGCCGATTTTGGCCAAAAATTGAAAACTCTTGAAACTTTCAGGAAACCTTCCCTGGACTATAACAAGACTTTTTGCAATACATTTGTCTTATCTATTTTCATCCGTTGCCGAGATATAGCAGTTTAACTCCAAAGGTGTGATGAATTTATTAGTGCATGATTTGCTGTAATTTGCTGTAATTTCTCGCGACGCGCGCCCTAAAAGTTTACAAAAACTATGCAAAACAAGTCAGCATAGTCCCAGGAACGTTTCCTGAAAGTTTCATGCGATTCTGAGATGGTCGAAAAATCTTGGATTTTTGACAAAATACTAAGGCTATAGCACAGGGTTTTTTGCCGATTTTGGCCAAAAATTGAAAACTCTTGAAACTTTCAGGAAACCTTCCCTGGACTATAACAAGACTTTTTGCAATACATTTGTCTTATCTATTTTCATCCGTTGCCGAGATATAGCAGTTTAACTCCAAAGGTGTGATGAATTAATTAGTGCATGATTTGCTGTAATTTGCTGTAATTTCTCGCGACGCGCGCCCTAAAAGTTTACAAAAACTATGCAAAACAAGTCAGCATAGTCCCAGGAACGTTTCCTGAAAGTTTCATGCGATTCTGAGATGGTCGAAAAATCTTGGATTTTTGACAAAATACTAAGGCTATAGCACAGGGTTTTTTGCCGATTTTGGCCAAAAATTGAAAACTCTTGAAACTTTCAGGAAACCTTCCCTGGACTATAACAAGACTTTTTGCAATACATTTGTCTTATCTATTTTCATCCGTTGCCGAGATATAGCAGTTTAACTCCAAAGGTGTGATGAATTTATTAGTGCATGATTTGCTGTAATTTGCTGTAATTTCTCGCGACGCGCGCCCTAAAAGTTTACAAAAACTATGCAAAACAAGTCAGCATAGTCCCAGGAACGTTTCCTGAAAGTTTCATGCGATTCTGAGATGGTCGAAAAATCTTGGATTTTTGACAAAATACTAAGGCTATAGCACAGGGTTTTTTGCCGATTTTGGCCAAAAATTGAAAACTCTTGAAACTTTCAGGAAACCTTCCCTGGACTATAACAAGACTTTTTGCAATACATTTGTCTTATCTATTTTCATCCGTTGCCGAGATATAGCAGTTTAACTCCAAAGGTGTGATGAATTAATTAGTGCATGATTTGCTGTAATTTGCTGTAATTTCTCGCGACGCGCGCCCTAAAAGTTTACAAAAACTATGCAAAACAAGTCAGCATAGTCCCAGGAACGTTTCCTGAAAGTTTCATGCGATTCTGAGATGGTCGAAAAATCTTGGATTTTTGACAAAATACTAAGGCTATAGCACAGGGTTTTTTGCCGATTTTGGCCAAAAATTGAAAACTCTTGAAACTTTCAGGAAACCTTCCCTGGACTATAACAAGACTTTTTGCAATACATTTGTCTTATCTATTTTCATCCGTTGTCGAGATATAGCAGTTTAACTCCAAAGGTGTGATGAATTAATTAGTGCATGATTTGCTATAATTTGCTGTAATTTCTCGCGACGCGCGCCCTAAAAGTTTACAAAAACTATGCAAAACAAGTCAGCATAGTCCCAGGAACGTTTCCTGAAAGTTTCATGCGATTCTGAGATGGTCGAAAAATCTTGGATTTTTGACAAAATACTAAGGCTATAGCACAGGGATTTTGCCGATTTTGGCCAAAAATTGAAAACTCTTGAAACTTTCAGGAAACCTTTCCTGGACTATAACAAGACTTTTTGCAATACATTTGTCTTATCTATTTTCATCCGTTGTCGAGATATAGCAGCTTAACTCCAAAGGTGTGATGAATTAATTAGTGCATGATTTGCTGTAATTTGCTGTAATTTCTCGCGACGCGCGCCCTATAAGTTTACAAAAACTATGCAAAACAAGTCAGCATAGTCCCAGGAACGTTTTCTGAAAGTTTCATGCGATTCTGAGATGGTCGAAAAATCTTGGATTTTTGACAAAATACTAAGGCTATAGCACAGGGTTTTTTGCCGATTTTGGCCAAAAATTGAAAACTCTTGAAACTTTCAGGAAACCTTCCCTGGACTATAACAAGACTTTTTGCAATACATTTGTCTTATCTATTTTCATCCGTTGCCGAGATATAGCAGTTTAACTCCAAAGGTGTGATGAATTTATTAGTGCATGATTTGCTGTAATTTGCTGTAATTTCTCGCGACGCACGCCCTAAAAGTTTACAAAAACTATGCAAAACAAGTCAGCATAGTCCCAGGAACGTTTCCTGAAAGTTTCATGCGATTCTGAGATGGTCGAAAAATCTTGGATTTTTGACAAAATACTAAGGCTATAGCACAGGGTTTTTTGCCGATTTTGGCCAAAAATTGAAAACTCTTGAAACTTTCAGGAAACCTTCCCTGGACTATAACAAGACTTTTTGCAATACATTTGTCTTATCTATTTTCATCCGTTGCCGAGATATAGCAGTTTAACTCCAAAGGTGTGATGAATTAATTAGTGCATGATTTGCTGTAATTTGCTGTAATTTCTCGCGACGCGCGCCCTAAAAGTTTACAAAAACTATGCAAAACAAGTCAGCATAGTCCCAGGAACGTTTCCTGAAAGTTTCATGCGATTCTGAGATGGTCGAAAAATCTTGGATTTTTGACAAAATACTAAGGCTATAGCACAGGGTTTTTTGCCGATTTTGGCCAAAAATTGAAAACTCTTGAAACTTTCAGGAAACCTTCCCTGGACTATAACAAGACTTTTTGCAATACATTTGTCTTATCTATTTTCATCCGTTGTCGAGATATAGCAGTTTAACTCCAAAGGTGTGATGAATTAATTAGTGCATGATTTGCTATAATTTGCTGTAATTTCTCGCGACGCGCGCCCTAAAAGTTTACAAAAACTATGCAAAACAAGTCAGCATAGTCCCAGGAACGTTTCCTGAAAGTTTCATGCGATTCTGAGATGGTCGAAAAATCTTGGATTTTTGACAAAATACTAAGGCTATAGCACAGGGATTTTGCCGATTTTGGCCAAAAATTGAAAACTCTTGAAACTTTCAGGAAACCTTTCCTGGACTATAACAAGACTTTTTGCAATACATTTGTCTTATCTATTTTCATCCGTTGCCGAGATATAGCAGCTTAACTCCAAAGGTGTGATGAATTAATTAGTGCATGATTTGCTGTAATTTGCTGTAATTTCTCGCGACGCGCGCCCTATAAGTTTACAAAAACTATGCAAAACAAGTCAGCATAGTCCCAGGAACGTTTTCTGAAAGTTTCATGCGATTCTGAGATGGTCGAAAAATCTTGGATTTTTGACAAAATACTAAGGCTATAGCACAGGGTTTTTTGCCGATTTTGGCCAAAAATTGAAAACTCTTGAAACTTTCAGGAAACCTTCCCTGGACTATAACAAGACTTTTTGCAATACATTTGTCTTATCTATTTTCATCCGTTGCCGAGATATAGCAGTTTAACTCCAAAGGTGTGATGAATTAATTAGTGCATGATTTGCTGTAATTTGCTGTAATTTCTCGCGACGCGCGCCCTAAAAGTTTACAAAAACTATGCAAAACAAGTCAGCATAGTCCCAGGAACGTTTCCTGAAAGTTTCATGCGATTCTGAGATGGTCGAAAAATCTTGGATTTTTGACAAAATACTAAGGCTATAGCACAGGGTTTTTTGCCGATTTTGGCCAAAAATTGAAAACTCTTGAAACTTTCAGGAAACCTTCCCTGGACTATAACAAGACTTTTTGCAATACATTTGTCTTATCTATTTTCATCCGTTGTCGAGATATAGCAGCTTAACTCCAAAGGTGTGATGAATTAATTAGTGCATGATTTGCTATAATTTGCTGTAATTTCTCGCGACGCGCGCCCTAAAAGTTTACAAAAACTATGCAAAACAAGTCAGCATAGTCCCAGGAACGTTTCCTGAAAGTTTCATGCGATTCTGAGATGGTCGAAAAATCTTGGATTTTTGACAAAATACTAAGGCTATAGCACAGGGTTTTTTGCCGATTTTGGCCAAAAATTGAAAACTCTTGAAACTTTCAGGAAACCTTCCCTGGACTATAACAAGACTTTTTGCAATACATTTGTCTTATCTATTTTCATCCGTTGCCGAGATATAGCAGCTTAACTCCAAAGGTGTGATGAATTAATTAGTGCATGATTTGCTGTAATTTGCTGTAATTTCTCGCGACGCGCGCCCTATAAGTTTACAAAAACTATGCAAAACAAGTCAGCATAGTCCCAGGAACGTTTTCTGAAAGTTTCATGCGATTCTGAGATGGTCGAAAAATCTTGGATTTTTGACAAAATACTAAGGCTATAGCACAGGGTTTTTTGCCGATTTTGGCCAAAAATTGAAAACTCTTGAAACTTTCAGGAAACCTTCCCTGGACTATAACAAGACTTTTTGCAATACATTTGTCTTATCTATTTTCATCCGTTGCCGAGATATAGCAGCTTAACTCCAAAGGTGTGATGAATTAATTAGTGCATGATTTGCTGTAATTTGCTGTAATTTCTCGCGACGCGCGCCCTAAAAGTTTACAAAAACTATGCAAAACAAGTCAGCATATTCCCTGGAACGTTTCCTGAAAGTTTCATGCGATTCTGAGATGGTCGAAAAATCTTGGATTTTTGACAAAATACTAAGGCTATAGCACAGGGTTTTTTGCCGATTTTGGCCAAAAATTGAAAACTCTTGAAACTTTCAGGAAACCTTCCCTGGACTATAACAAGACTTTTTGCAATACATTTGTCTTATCTATTTTCATCCGTTGCCGAGATATAGCAGTTTAACTCCAAAGGTGTGATGAATTAATTAGTGCATGATTTGCTGTAATTTGCTGTAATTTCTCGCGACGCGCGCCCTAAAAGTTTACAAAAACTATGCAAAACAAGTCAGCATAGTCCCAGGAACGTTTCCTGAAAGTTTCACGCGATTCTGAGATGGTCGAAAAATCTTGGATTTTTGACAAAATACTAAGGCTATAGCACAGGGTTTTTTGCCGATTTTGGCCAAAAATTGAAAACTCTTGAAACTTTCAGGAAACCTTCTCTGGGACTATAAGAAGACTTTTTGCAATACATTTGCTTTATTTATCTTCATCCGTTGGCGAGATATAGCAGCAAAACCGCTTAAAACCTGAAAGGTGTGATGTTTTAATTAGTCGATGATTTGCTCTAATTTCTCACGACGCGAGGTCTTAAAGTTTAAAAAAACTAGCAAAACGCGTCGGCATATTTCCAGGAACATTTCTTGAAAGTTTCATGCGATTCTGAGATGGTCGAAAAATCTTGGAATTTTGACAAAATACTAAGGCTATAGCACAGGGTTTTTTGCCGATTTTGGCCAAAAATTGAAAACCCTTGAAACTTTTAGAAAACCTTCTTGGGACTATAAGAAGACTTTCTGCAATACATTTGCTTTATGTATCTTCATCCGTTGGCGAGATATAGCAGCAAAACCGCTTAAAACTTGAAAGGTGCGATGTTTTAATTAGTCGATGATTTGCTCTAATTTCTCACGACGCGAGGGCTTAAAGTTTACAAATACTGTGCAAAACGCGTCGGCATAGTCCCAGGAACATTTCCTGAAAGTTACATGCGATTCTGAGATGGTTGAAAAATGTTGGAATTTTGACAAAATACTAAGGCTTAAGCCCGCGCGTCGTGAGAAGTTAGAGCAAATCATTGACTAATTAAAAGATACTAATTAACACACCTTTCGAACAAGGAATCCAAATGGGAAGTTCTATATCTCGGCAACGGATAAAGATAGATAAAGCAAATGTATTGCAAAAAGTCTTGTTATAGTCCCAGGAAGGTTTCCTGAAAGTTTGAAGAGTTTTAAAATTTTGCTCAAAATCGGCCATTTTGTGCTAAAAGTATGTGTTATAGCCTTACCATTTAAATTCCCCGTCCAATGCATAAGTGAGGATATTTCGCTAGGTGCATGAACTGCACTTTAGCAGTTTTCTCCCAAAATCCAAGTCCGCTTTCCTGTTCCTAATGTTCAACAGCGAGTAAATTAGCATCAATTTGTAGTGGCTTTGGATTTCTGTCCGGGTATGACTGTTCCTAAACCATATTTTTTGTCGTCTCGCAACTCCAGAGCAGCCAGAGGGAGTTTACAGAATGCATGAACTCGGGCTCTGTATCCGCGGATCTTTAAACTCAAATTGGTCAAAAGATCTTATCTAAATATTCTGTATACTCTGACTACAGTCTTCTCATGGGATTTTGCGGTTACTTTTAATAAACTGAAATTACACGCCATGACCTGTGTCCTTTTTGATTGAACTCATCATTGCTTGTATATATATATATATATATATATATATATATATATATATATATATATATATATATATATATATATATATATATATATATATATATATATATATATTTCTGCATGATAAAACGATCTTGTGACATATGAATATGTTTAATTTATTGTTGAAAGCATTATGTGTTTTATGATGGGTCCGTCACCTGCCTTCTTTGTTTGATTGCCACCACGTTTTTTCTGCATTATTGAATAATCTTCTTTGGTGGGTCATAAATTTGGGTGGGGTTTCCGCGCGTACCAATAAGATTTACACGCATAATAAATTGGTCAGCTTCTGTGGTCTTCTAATAGAATTTTTTAATGAAACTGGCGTTGGGAGCGTGACCAGAAATTTAAATATTCTGAAATTTGATTCAGTGGCTTTCTATTCAGTACAGAAAAAAATATACGAAGCACGTATTGTAGTGCGATGAACCGAGCAAGAGTTTTCGATTTCACTTTGAGCGCGCGTTCAGCTTTAATCTCGTACAATCCGGACGTGATTCAACAACAATGCCAACAACAACGCTGAAGACGACAGGTGGTTGAAAAATAAAAAAAGTGGTTTTTTTTAAACTGCCGTCATCCAAGATACTCACTTTCTCGCCGCATTACACTCTGAAACATTCTATTTGGTTTGAAGAGTTTATGCATTCGATGAAGGACCAAGTTAAGTTTTGAAATATCAGTTTTCCTGAAGAAACTCCGTAAAGCGAAGGAATATTTGAGCAATACTCTGCAAATGGTTTAAGGGACGTTTCAAAATAGCTCCTTTTAAATGAAAGAAAATTCATACAAGAAACCGGAAAATATTTCAAATGTTCAAACTAATTTCCGAAAACACAATGTGAAGTTAATATTAATGTAAGTCTTGTGTATGGAGTCAGCCCTCTCTATGGGAAAGTGAAGTATGAGAAGTTCCCTTTCGTTCACCTTTCAGACAATTTCCTATTTCACTCTCATCTGCGATCCACAGCGACGCCCAGAGAAAGCGGCCACTGAGAAACATTAAAATCTGACAGCATTATGTTATCGCGTCCACTAGAAGAACGGATTAAGGGAGCTGATTAATTAGTCAAAGTGCCAAAGAATCATTTTTTTAAAATATTCAATTCAATAGTCTAGTCCGCCGGCTGGCACAGGAAACCGCAGTTAACTTCTTTGTTCATCGTTTTGTCAACGGAGTGAACATCGATCGCAGCGAAGCAGGTAAAGGATTTTGGTTTGTTTCTTGTACCGCTGTTATGAAATCATCCTCCGCGCTCTTTTTAAAATCAGAAACTTCTTAAAACGCTTAAAATATTTATCATGAAGTTTCTTTTTCCTGATAAACTAGAAAACAGATAAAGCATCGAACCTCCGCTTAGTCATTGTTCACTGAACTGAGAACAGGTTCACATAATTTTCCTCGGGAATCTCGACGATTATTTTCTGTTTTCTTTTCTTGTTTTGCTGCTTCTTTTTAATCTTCGGGCGATGAACTATCACTCGTAGGTTTTCTTGCTCATGTTCCTCGTGTGGAAATTTACCACATCTCATGCATTATTATCCTTTTATGATGATTTTCAAAAATCCACTTCGTTTGCTGTACTAGCCTGAATCACAAGAAACTTAGTTTAGATAAAAAACACAAGTGTGTCGCTTCGTTCCCGGAACGTGACCTCTTGATGTCCATGTACGATGTAAAAATTAAAATTTCTTTTTAAAGATAAGATAAAACCATGCCAGGCCCAAACATTTAGACAAAATTTAGGTATGTTCGAGGCTTAGTTTCGGCATAAGCACTTGAAATATCTGAGGTTTTGTTCGCCAAAACGTCTCCGGACAGTGTCTTGTATAATCTTCCCAATAGTCCGCATTTTTAATACGTCATGTAAAGTGACCGTTGTGGGTGAATGTTGAACTTTAGGAGACCAATAACAGAAAGAAGAGCTCTGACATTTTTAATGCTACTTACAAATTCACAGGAGTAGAAAGGAGATCTCAGCATGACTACAACTGCAGTTCTTGGGGTAAGTATTAGGAAGATATTTCGCCACGAAATTAAGTTCAGAGGTATAATTAAATTGTTAAAGCAAGTCGGTGTGCGTGTGTGTGAAAGTGATATATAGTTTTTATGTGACTGGAGCTTGATCAAGCCGACTAGGAAAAAGTGTTTCCCATGTGAATCTGTCGTGTATGGATGATGTATAAGTCTGTGATTTCCTAAATTGCAAGCTTATCGTAAGGATATATCGTTCCTGTACTTTCACAAAAACTGATAGGATAGGCCGCGCACAGTTTGGGGGAAACAGAGGGAACACTCATATACTTTAGGTGTAGATAGTTTATATAAAGAAAGAAACTTCTTCTCAAATTGCAATTATGACTTATGAAATGTAATGTGTAATATACAGGAATTCGAAGAGAGAATGGACTTGTCTGACGACACACTTGAACGTTCGGAAGAAGACTATCTTGGAATCCGAGGAGAACTGGCGAAATATCTGGACTGCAACGGAAAAGAAAAAACCACTCGGGATGATGATAGCGGTACTGATAACCCGAGCGAGAACGGGCACGAAAACGGAGAAAATGGCAACGACGATTCATACGACGAAGAATCTGAGGAATACGGAGAAGGCGAACTCCTGGGCGGTCACGACATAAACACGTGCTCCCAGATTGTCGAGGAGGATGAATGCGAAATGCACATCAGCGAAATAGCAAATACAAACCACCAAAATGAAGAGCAGTTAAATGTGGATTTAGATGAAAAGTGCTCACGAAAAGACAAACAAGATACACCTGAAGAAATTCTAAGCTTCTGTGAGCAAGAACAAGAATTGAACGAAGCAACAGAGCTTTACTCACCGAGTGAGGAGGTGCACTGCGCAGGCGGACAAGCGGGGACTCATGGAGTGCAATCACATGACGTATCTGTGGACAACGACGGTGAAAATGGTCAGGAAAAGGAAATGGAAGCAAAAGAAGGGCAGGTAGAGTTGGTACAAAATAAGAACACATATCTGCAACAAACCCAGATAGCTGATCTACGAGAAGACACCGAGACTGACGAAGAACAGACTGAAGATGAGGCAGAAGACGTAAGTGACAAGACTGATGAAGAAACAGACGAAAGCGAAGAGCCCGGAGAACAAACGGAGGAAGAAGAAAGGAAGGGGGATGAGTCAAGACACGAAGAAATTATACAAGCAGGAAAAGATGGAGAGCTGGAAGCCATAACAGAAGGCGAAAGCAACGAAGAGTCACTACAGGAACAAGAACACAAACAAGAGGAACAGAAAAAGGACGAAGAACACGAATTACAACTGGCAGAAGACGACGACAAAGAAGAAGACGAAGAAGAAGAAGAAGATGAAGAAGAAGAAGAAGAAGAAGAAGAAGAAGAAGAAGAAGAAGAAGAAGAAGAAGAAGAAGAAAAGAACGACAAAGTAGCAAATGTTGCTGAACAAGAAGAAGTAGAGGACGCAGTAGTAGAAGAACAAGAACAACGACAACAAGTAGAAGAAGAAGACGAAGAAGAGGAAGAGGAGGAAGAAGAGGAGGAAGAAGAAATCAAAGATAATGCTGATGTTAGTGAAGAGGAGGAGAACACACAAGTGGCACAAGTAATCGATGAAAAAGAACCAAAAGAGGAATGGAGGAAAGAGACCAGCACTGCAGAGAACGAAAGGCATATAGCAGACGGTGACTACAACGACATTAGGAAACTGATGGACGGAGGTTACAAAGACAAGGTTTTACCTGGCTTTCGTCGTAACTTTTACCACTCGGACACGACCTCCTCAATAAACTCCATGCATGTCAACGGGCCCTCCTCGCATGCCTCTGATGTCACTGACTCTTCTAGCGATGAAAGTGATGCACGCCGGGAAGCCTACAATCCCAAATCTGAGACGGATGAAGCGGATGAGGGGGACACCCTATTACCCCACGAGACCACGCCCAATGGCTCAGCTCATGGTTACACTGAAGAGCGGACCCAAGGGGTCGCGATCAAATGCAAAGGGAAACTGTTCAATGGCAAAACCAACGCAAGTGAGAAAATCCCCAACGTTTATGTTTCCCAAGATTATTATGACGAAGACGAAGAGGAACCTGTGGCAAGCGCCAAGAATAGTACTGACGTCACTGCTACTGAAGGTAAGCTGTTCAGTTAACTCGCACTAAGTCCTTTGACCCGCGCTTTTGTGTACAGTCAACTCTCTCTAAGCGGACACCTTTCTAAAGCGGACACTAAATCTAGTCCCGAAGGTGAGAGTATAAGAATGGATTGACGCACGGACAGACAGATTGAATACAGTACCTCTGAACATTCTTTCTCTTCGTGTGCAGATAAACAGCCTCCTGGTGAAACTACTCGGCCTGTTGGCATGGTTACTGCAGATTCTTCCCAGTCGGGTCGTGTCAAGGAGCTCGGCAAGCTGTTCGACAGGGGTGATCCAATATTCCCGAAAACCATGCTATCCAAGGACTCTTCTCAATCAAGTACGGTATCTCACAACGTACACAACAAGCAACACATTTCCTTTCATGATTATCTTCATTCGTCTCACATTGTTTTGTCGTTTCAGGTGATAGTAGTCCCATGAGCGTCCGAAAGTTCAGGGCAATTTTCGAAACAGATCAATCCGTGGCTTCCAAGACTCGCAATCAGGGTAAGTTTATCTCACAGCTGAAAACATTCGCCATCAGGAAGAAGCGCAAAGTTTACACATATTTTTACTGTTCCTTGTAACATTTGTTTCTCTGTTACGGATACTTTTCTATTCCTTGTAGCATTAAGTTGCCTTCTCTTCTCGCCCCTTCTTTCTTCTCGTTCCTCGTCTTGAGAACGCTTCCTCTCCGGCACAAAGCGCCACACATTTGTTTCTGAGTTTGCGAGCTTTCCTTTCTTTCTCACCAAACTTTCGTTACCTCAGTCCATTTCTTTCCTCGCTGTGCATTAGCCGAATTTTTCATTCACCCCTTGCTTGTCAATAACGAACACGCAGACCTATGACTTCAACTTCTGCGCTTGTTTTCAGAATCAAAAGAGCGGAAAGAAGAAGTGTCCGGTCCACCCACGGGAACTGTGAAAAACTTAAGGGGGATGTTTGAGAATCCACAGAAAAATTCATAACTTACTTGAGACGGCTGGAGCTCTCGAATGTAATAAGGCTACTCGAAAGAAACGACAGCAGCGCTTCAAACAACTGTTCTTCTTTCTATTACTGAACAGGGATATGGACAATATGCAGAACGTGGTTACTTGTGTAGTAGCAGCTGATCTAACTATGAATTCTCTTTACGTCACATACACTATCTCTTCATGAATAGTAGAGAAGATTGGTACAAACAAGAAAGGTCTGCGCGTTCCCTGGATGAAATTCGTATGAAAAGTCGCAATGGACAGCCATAGTGTCACAGGTAGACGTTAAACGTTTCCAACAAACAAAGAAATAAAAAAGAAAAGGTGACTTTTCACAAGACTCCAGAATCACAACCATAAGCTGGAATTTATTACTTACACAGTAAAGAAATGTACAAGCTGGTGCATCCTGAATAAATTTAACTTACACTAAAGTGATTACCAATGTTACGTTTTGGTTTCTTGTCTTTTTGACGACGTACAAATATAACTTGACTTCCGCTAAAAATAAAACAACAAGGTAATGGATTGTACTCACTGTGAACTTCATTTCTTCGAGTGTTTACTCCTTTAAGTATTGTTTCACGGTTCACGGGAAATGAACTCAGAACTGAGCATTGCTGTATACAAAAGCTTTCATTTGAGTGGCCCCACCTTTAGTTCATTTGACAGCTCGAAAGATGGACGTTTTCTAGATTGAGTACAGTTTGTGTTTGCCAGTAAGGTGAAACTCTTGATGTCATCTTTTGAGGCGAAGAAAAAATGCATGCCGGCACTCGGGACTATTCTCCGGTAAATATCGATCATAGAAGTCTAAGATGAACTCCTCGGGTTTGAAGCCAAACTGCTGATACATCATCATGGCCGGGTTTGTGGCAGACACGTGTAAAGTGACGTCTTTGCCCATACACGTTTGAATCAAGTGGTACAACATGAAAGTGCCGATTCCCGCTCGGCGCCACTCGGGGTGAACAAAGATGAACGAAATGTACGCCTCATTGTACTTCACGTCTGGCACCATGAAAGCAAACCCAATCACGAATTTCCTGTTTGTGGACCAAAAAACGAGAACAATCTTTCAGGTTCCTCGTCTCTGCGACAATATACATATTTTTTTGCGCTGCTGACCGAGCTGAATCATGGGTAATAGTAGCTCACCTGTACAAGACGACACAGCTGAAGTCCGGATACTGCAGACAGTCTGACACTGAAAAACAAGTACAACAAGTTTAAACAGGTTTGCCGGTCTGATACTGAAAAACAAGTATAACAAGTTTAAACAGGTTTGACAAGTCTGATACTGAAGAACATGTACAACAGATTTCAGCAAGTTTGACCTGACTGTTTTCTTAACCAGTAACGTGAAACATCTAGAATTTGAGTCAGTGGTCTGGTTCGACCATTGCTACAGTTTCTCCTGAAGTAATTTCAATCGACTAATCAACTAATCTACATTTCACCCCATGGGAGACGGGAGTGGGGTGGGGGCATAGGAGGGGAGGTTGAGTTTCCTGTGTTTTTAAACGCAAACGTCGGCAACTTACAATCAATTCCAGACCAAAAGAACTGTCTGCACATGGAGTTGACTGCGGGGATGTGGTGCGGCTGCACGTAACAATAGTCAATGGACGCACGTGACCGGCCTGTCAAACTCGTGTCACTAACTCTGACAAGACAAACAAACAAACAAACAAACACATCAGAAGCAGATTGACTGTCAACTAAGTGTGGCATTTGTTTTGCAACATTCTCAGCCAATCAGAAGCAAAAGTAAAACCATGTACACAGTTGGTTTAGCTTGCTGGTCATGCAAGCGAGCAGGTGGCGTGTTCTCGTACTTCTATATAAACCTTGGCTTCTGGTTGGTCGACAGTGTCTTCTTATGGCCTTTGTGATTGGCTGTAATGGTGTAAATGAACTCACTTGTGCTGGTGCTGTATGATCTCCTCCAGAAGTCTCAGTTTCAGCGGTCGACTTTCAAAGTCTCGTCTGATGAAAGGCTTCAACAACCTGGCCGTGTAGGGACTGGTGATAGGTCTGTAAAGTGTTTCACTGTGTCCACCAACCAGACGCATGCTGAACGAGCAGAACCTGGGACGAGCGCTGGGAAGGATATGCGGAGATGTCTGGAAGGCAACATCGATAGTTAGGTAAAGATTGATTGTCGATATTTCAAGAGTGGCACGAAGCTAACACCTTCTACTGCATAGGGGCCGAATTCACAAGACTTGTGTAGGAACGAAAATGTTCGTGAGTATAACTTACGCACCGGAACAATGGGGGGCATGTAACTCACATTTTTGCTCATACGGAGGTTTTGTGAATACGACCTCAGGGAGGGGGATTCCCCATCTCGTTTCGAGAAGTGCGCGTCCGTCAACTTGGGTTGGTGAAGGCTGAGAGGCTACCAGGAATACAATCCTGGATCTTCAGCCGGGATCATATGAGTGATATCTGAGATTACTAAACATAAAAACATGTGACTTGTTAATAAATCAAAGCGCGCTCACCAGAAATCTGTCCAAGACTCTGCCTTTCGCCCAGGGCCTCGCGGCTGCACCAGACACGTGGCGACTGGAGGACTGTGGCGACTCCCTTATTGGTTCATTCTGCAACACAAATAAAGGAATACCGATGGACCGCTGTGGGTGTTAGGTGTGAGGAACTAGCAGCTGAATCCCGTGCGAACGCGCGTTAGCGTGCGTGTACGTGTACGTGTGCATGAGCGCGCGAGTGTACGTGAAAGTCAAGTGAGCAGATTCGGGAGTTCGACCCCTATGCAGTGGTGTGAATCGCACAAGTACTCTAAAGACAACATGCACTTGACCGTGGAAGCGAATTTGGCTCTGAGGAGAGGGACGACAGGACACTCACCCTAATCGGCACAGCGTCACCCTCGTGAGTTTGGACATATGTGACAGTATTCTCAACAGCATCACAAACTGCTTTATCCAAGTCAAACAAAGGCAGACCCTTGGACCGTTTTAGCTTCAACAAAAGAGGGTACAAAGTATCACTGTTGGTATCTACCATAAGAGCAAGCCAAGAAACTAGTTTATAATGTAATGCTGGTCTCTGTCAGTCTGTACTAGCGTAACGACGCAGCATGTATCAAAGCAAAGTCGATTTAACGTCAGTCAGCATTCTTGATAGCGTGCGTGTCGATATTCTGTCTCTAGACTGACAGCCTGTTTCCATAGACACAGTGTCAAGTACAACTCACTGACAACTCACCTGTCTCAGCATAAGCTTCCTTCTAAAGCGTCTAGCAACTGGGTCAACCAAGATGGCTCGAGGGCAACTGTTCAACCTGCTCAGAATCTCCTTCTCTTTTTCCTCAGACAGAAACGCGAGTCTAGAAAAAATGAGTGAGGTCAGAATATGAAGTAAACCGGTGTCATCAGGTCAGAATATGAAGTAAACCGGTTTTATCAGGTCAGAATATGAAGTAAACCGGTGTCATCAGGCCAGAATATGAAGTAAACCGGTTTCATCAGGTCAGAATATGAAGTAAACCGGTTTCATCAGGTCAGAATATGAAGTAAACCGGTTTCATCAGGTCAGAATATGAAGTAAACCGGTGTCATCAGGTCAGAATATGAAGTAAACCGGTTTCATCAGGTCAGCACCTGGAGTAAACCGGTTTCATCTAAAGTTATTTGGTCGTGACAGGAGTTTATGATTTCACATCACCTTGGCCGAGGTACCTCGGGCATTTTCTTGCTGGATTTTGATTTGGTCCTCACTGCTTCAGACTTGGCAGTTATAGTGGATTTTGCACTAGATACAACAGAGTCTTCAGATTTACGTTCATCCTCCTCTCCACCTGACTCTGCTGCAGCAACAGGAACAGAAAGAACTTGTACTGTGTGTTAGTTAGTTGTAGTCACCACGGTATGAATAAAACAAATTAAAAATTGCTTATAATTGTATGTGATGCAGTTGCCCTGTCTCTTGGATCACGGTCGGCTTTGGTTACTTTACGGTCGGCCACTATAGGCCAGCCAATCTTTTACGGTCATGGCCACATATGAACCATGGGAATGACACCCCACGCCTAACGTGGTAAGCGTCTAACACTTGCTGAATATTTTCTTGATATTTTACCTGTTTGTCCATCTTGACTTGGCAGCGGATAAGGAATGTCCAGTTCCATAAAGTCTGGCAGTGCAAAGTGTGGTTCTTAAAGAGAAAAGATACAGACTCCAGTCACAATAATGACTGAAACAACCTGGAGTGATCAACTTCAATTTTCTCTACCAGTCTTAACACAGATATATACAGTGTGGTAATGGAGAATCTGTCATTTGATATCTTATTAAATGACAGATAATTGAACCAACTTCACTACAGCCATACAGTCATGTAGTTAGCCAAAAACTGTACAGTATCTATTACCAGCTCAGTAAAAGGGAACAGGACTTTAAAGCAGTAATGCCTGCAACATACCTAGACTCAGTTCTTCCATTTCCTTTTTGTCTTCATTTGATAGCAGCTTAGCAATCAACTCATCTGACTCTGTATCCATGTCAACTTTGTCAGCAGTTGATGTGCACTGCAGAGACAATAGCTTCACTAGCACCTTTAAATATTGTTACACAAGGCTTGACAAGGATTTCTCTGCAAATGTTAATCTATTTAAACCAGATAATCAGTGTGCAGAGTTGACATGCATACTGTAGCTCTGTGCACTGAATTATGACTATTTCTATTTGTCACAAAAAAACTGTTACCATGGAAACTTGGTTATGAGACCTTTAACCCTTGTAGACTTTTTCCAAATGCAAAATCAATACTTCAATGCACAAATTATGGAGTTTATTGTTGTTTCATTGCCAGTGGAACCTCATAATAAATGGCCTAAGTCTACAGCAAATTAAACTTTCAAGGACATGGTATATGTCCCTACCTGAACTGGCTGCAGTTCTTGTTCTGTTTTGATAACAGTTTCCACACAACCAATAGCCGAGTTCTGAGGGTTTACCTGAAGAAAATAAGTTGTTAACAGTTACAACATCAACCAGGTAATTTACCAATTAATGGTTTCATTTCATTGGGTTACATTTTATTCACAGGCTGCTGTCAAGAAGGGAAGTTGATTTGTTTACTGTTACACTGATTTTAGTTTGATACACATTTTGGAGTCTTGAAACTTGAAGTCCTTCAGGGTCAATATTCAGTACCTGGCGTTGTACCCACTCCTGTGTGTGCATCTTGTGATCATCTGCAGATTTCTTCCTTCTGTTCCCACTTGCCTCTCTTCTCTTTTTCCTTCCACTTGTACCTAATAAAGTGGCCATGAAATCTCAGCACAGACAACAGAAGCAGCAGCACACAACAGAAACTGGAGTTGTGTGGTCTAGAGAATCACCAGGGTCATCCAAACTTGACAAACAATGGTATTTGAAGAAAAAAAAAAGATTGATAACTTTCTGAACAGCTTGAACCAATCTAGAGATAATGTACCACTTTCACAATCCATACTGCACTACTTGCACTTAAACATGACTCTACTGAAAGAAAATTAGATGTATCATTCTAATCACTCCTTTCTACACCATTATCTACATACTCATTCTACATATCAACACATAATCGGTGAGCTAATAAAAAAAATAGTGCTAACCAAGCTCGGCAAGTTTTGCTGAAGGGGGAACGTTTTCTTGTAAGGCCCACCATCCAGGTTCCTTAAATTCCTGTTGACCAGACTTAAAGAACTGTGGAGAGCCATTGGAGAGGACACCAGCTATAGTGCTGCACCAGGAATTTGTACGCTTCCTACATTACAAGAAACACCACTGATCAGCAAACACTTCTTGGACCTTCAGATTTCTTTGGTTAAGAAAGTTGTGTCACTCACAAACTGTAGAGTTTGGTATCATATACTGTAAACAGAAATAATGACTACCGCATTCATTTTGGTAAATACTTGTTTGTCGTCAAACAAATGGAGAACCCCATCAAGCAAAAGAGCATGCACCAACATCCAGCATTTTGCAGTACAGTGCTGTACAGACCTGAATATAATCACATCTGACCAGTTTGAACACAAGCAAATTAGTTAAAAGATCAGGGGCTACTCTGCCATTTTCTCTGTAAGGTGCACTGTACTCTAAGACAGCTGACTAATAAATGTAGAGCTAGGTAATTTTTGTTTATTTAGAGGTGGGGCCTGGCTAGCTTGTGCCTCCCTCACCTAAGTAACAACAACTTACTTTGTTGTCAAAAGTAGTGACCAGTTTTTGTCAATGAAATGACAAATGTCCTCCTTCCAGTGAAAATATCCTTTCTTCCCAGAGCCAGATGCAAAGAGGTTGTACAAAGTCAAGTACACAACTTGTTGCCTACAAGACAAGACAGCAATGAGCACAAGTGATGTAAGTTTTGTCTTAGTCTATCTGTCACTTACATTGGTAGACAGTATTTATTATGTCATTTATTTGGCAGATTTATAATAATCAAATATACAGTATATGTCCATAGCTGTCGTGCACAACACTGTCATTTGCTTGACTCTGTAGTTGCAGTGTAATCATTTTTAGGAAACTAGAGTGTATTCAAGACTTCATAGCTGGCAACTCACCAACTCAAGTTAAGTCGTGTACAAGAATCTTGTTCATCAGGTGAGCAGCTGGCGCAAGTGAACTCGAAGAACACATCCCCAGCAAATGAACTTGGCCGACCAGATTTCAAACAGCCTGCATACAAAAGAACAAATACGGTAAGTTACTCTAAAAATGGGACATCTTGGAGGAAACTCCAAAGATTATATTTTTTGGAAAAATAAAACCATTGTGCAAACTCACTACCAAGATGGTCTTGGTGGTATACATATTTTGCCCTTTGAAAAAAAGAATAAACCTTTTGGGGAAGCATCAATTAAATGACCAGGCAGGCAGTAATCACTGTACTTTATTACACTCAGTTCAGTCATAGTTTCTGTTCTATGCACCTACATTACCTCCAACTATTAACAATACTATCAATTAAAACCATGTAATTTACAGCACATGTAACCTTGGTGGAATAGCTTGGAGCATGAGGAACACCGCAGCATATCGCTATAAAGAGGAAAACACAGCAGTGAACTAGTCAAATACAAACTTTACTTGGTTTTGTACAATAAATTTATCACAATAATTTGTATAATATACTTGATCATATAGTAATGACAATAATAATAGCAAGTATTTGGTCATTAATTGGTTATTGTCCCTACTGCATGCTTTGGACATATAATATTAAACAGTCATTGGGCATTTTATTTGTTTGCAAATATTTATGTCCAGGCTGTTTTTGTTTGCTTTTGTTTGTTTGTTTTGTTTGTGTCACAACACATCCACTGACCTGTCCACAGCTCCATGGCAAATGCAAACATCTTGGGCAGGTTGAACATCAGAGCCAGGGTCAATTAGCTGCAGTGTCACAAGATTAGATTATTAAATGACAACACCAAGTCAAACTTCACAACAGACTTAATAAAAATACCTCTTCCAACTTTCCCAACAAAGATATAGAGAACTTGGAAACTGAAAATTTCGTCGGGAGAGTAGAGGACAGGAATCAATGGATAACAGAAATTCAAGGTCTGAGATACACCGTGTTAATATGATCAAGCTGCTGCTTGAGCTCAAGATCTTAGAGATGCATCTTTATGCGCTTAGGACAGCTTGTGCAATGTCCGGGATCTACAGGACATGCCTTGAAATACAGAAGTTCAATAGTTGAGGGAGTACAACTAAATAGTTGCATTACGTCGCAGTCTACCGCGCTGTACCTCATCAGACATGCTGTTCCGCCATTTTGTTCGCGAAATAAAGCAAGCATTTTAATTGGCTATCGAATTTTGCCATCGATTGTCCAATGAAAAGCGCTGTTCACAACTCCTCCTTGGTAGCCGCCCAGTCCTGACAGGAAGTGCCATACTAAAGTTTGTATATTGACCGCTTTCTTTTTCAGCTGATCTTTGTTTTGTAGATTTTTCGTGATAACCGAAAGGATCTGTGGTACGATCCTTAGATTTTCTAATACCGGTGTGAAGCGTCGTGGTATTTCTGCGACAGGCCATCGTAAATATCTTGACTTGCGCTCGAAACGATCGTCGCTGGTCTTCGAACTCGAAATGGTGAACGTTGTGTTTGCTAGAAAGACCTGATCGGTGAAAAGCTGTCAAAGGTAAGAATTAATCAGTATAGTTTATCATTTTTGACAGTATCTTCTACCTCACAACGCTAATATACTGACAGAAAAACCTTTCACTTCCTTGTCGATGCGATTATCCATGCATCGCTGAAGCCAGATCATTTCGCAGCTTGCGACAAAGTATTGTGCATCTTTGAACGTACACTTCAATTGTTAGTCAAAACACTTAAGTGTGTACTTGCAAAGACTTTTTCCCTTCTAATTGATAATTATTTTGCTTCACATATTAAATCTTTACCAAGTAAATTAAATTAAAATTTTGACTTCTTTTGTCAGTTGTCTGGGTCAAACAGCGATATTTTACTTTCCCAACCGCAGCCATTGCTGTATCGTTTTTTGTTTTGTTTTGTTTTGTTCAATTCAGTTCAGATCTTTTTATTCATTATGCATTCTTCATATGAATGTCTCAAGTGTACAAACTTTATAGATCATATGTTTTACACAATATATAATGAGTGTCACCGAATGAAATTGAGCTTGCCATTTTGTTGGAAGTGTCAAAGCTGTGATCAGCTGCAGATTTTACTCCTTTCTCTTCCAAGGGTGATCAACTTCCATTTTCTCTTTTCAAGCTCTCAGCAAAAAATATATTAAGCAGACAGTATGTAGAATTTGGTTTTTGATAACTTGTTCAGCAAGTTGCTGGTACCAAATCTGATTAAAGAAATCACTTTTGATTTCCCCTTTGAGTTCTCACAACCAAGAAATGAGATGCCCACAATTTCTGAAAACTCTCATTCACTACAATACATCCTTTTTACTTTAATCTACTGTACGGCAGGATCTAGGCTCTTTGTCATGATGGAGCCCAGTAACTACTTGTGGTTTCATGGTCGCATTAATCGACAAGAAGCAGAAGAGTTGTTGGAAAGAGCTGGCAAGAGAGATGGCATGTTCCTGCTCCGTGAAAGCACTGCCCAGACTGGTAGCTATGCACTTTCCATGTGTCACAACAGGAAAGTTATACACTACCACATCCAGCGGCACTCTGACGGCAAGGTGGCCATTGAGGATGGCCCAAAATTTGAGGGACCAGTAGATCTTATACAGTATCATCATCATACTCTGGATGGCTTACTGGCAAAATTGACAACACCGTGTAATCGTTTGCCAGGGGTTGAACCTAAGAAGTATTCTGGAGCAAATCAATCCCATATTCAGGATGCTGCATGTGCAGCCTTAGCCTCAATGGGGCTTGTGGTGAGAAAGCATTTATTCAATCTATTGTTTAAAAATAGTTTTCTATGTTTACACCAGGTTTCTTACAACTGAGCGATAGCTCTTAGATGTAATATACCTGCATGTCAATTAAATAATAATCTAAATTTTCCATGCATTCCAGGCGATTTGGCTACATGAATGCATGACTAAATGTACCCACGAACTCTTTGCATTATGACACTAATCATATGCAAGGTACACGATTAGCCCCTATTGTGTGCTTAAAACACTTGCAGACGTCTGCACGCAGGCTAAAACTAGAGGTAAGAGCACACAAGAGAGGCTAACACTGTATGTATCTCATTATGATTAGAGCCATTATTAAAAGAATCTACTGTATATCTGCTTCAATTTCTAACAGACATTAATTGCACTATTGCCCACAAGGAAAATGAAGCTGCAGCGACATTGATGCGTACCAAAATTGAGAGTGCCATAGGCTCTGTCATGCACAAGAACCAGGCCTGGTACCATGGTACAATTTCACGTGACGAAGCAGAGAGGCGAATCAATGCATTAGGATGCCAGGACGGTTTGTACCTCATCAGAGAAAGAAGGGATCCTGCAGGCAGCTTTGCTCTTGGTCTGGCCTTTCAAGGTGGAGTTGTCCATTACCTGTTTGATGCAGATACTGCTGGAAGGCTGTCTATCAAGGCAGGCCCAAAGTTTGACAACCTCATGTTGGCAGTTGATCACTATTCGAACCGAGAGGATGGTCTCTTGTGCCGATTAGGAGAGGCATGCAATGTGGAGATGTTCGAAGGCAGAAAGCGAACCCCATCACAGGGAAGCACTTCTCCAAGACAGTTGGTTTCAAATGGAGACCAATTTGTACAGAATCCCTTTCTTAATAGTGGAAAGGCTATGGTTCCTGATCTGATTGCTGGTGGTGAGTATGACTTCATTTGCTTGATGTGCAGAAACATGATAATGTTTTTTATATTGGTACATGTGGGTGGTAATTATGAATTGGCAGCGTTTTGTTTACATCTAATATATTATATGTAATTGTGTAAATGAGCAGATTTTAGCACAGCACAAACAGACTTTTACCAGATTATTTGTATTTTTTCCAATGAACTCAGAGTTTTGTCATATTACATGTCCCTAATAAAGACAAAACACAAGACAGTGCTCACACAGCACCGAGTGGTGGAGGGAGATCCCAGACTTTTGTGTCATTGCCATATAGATATTGATTTTTTTCCTTTTTGTTTCTATACACATGTAGTCATCAAACCTTCTGCAACAGCCCTGCCCAGTGTGCGATCCAAGAGGTTGTCTGGACCTCCCCCTCTGCCAGCCACGGGACCTCCGTCGAGCACAACAAATCAGCTATCAGGACCTCCCCCTCTCCCGGTCAGACCAAACTCAGGATTTTCTCTGCCAATGAACCCTAAGAGTCCCCCGCCGACTTCCAAACCCGGGCCAAGTGGCTTTGATGCTCACGCTGGTATGCACAGTTGTATTCCTACAGGCTGGTTTCCAGGCTCTTAGGAGTGTGCCAAAAGGGCCTGGGAATAAGAAGTCTACTTAGTGTCCAGTTCTTCACAGTCATATGTCTTATTTCTCTTGTTTGCTCAGGTGCTGGTAGAGGTGGTAACTCTGAGTCCATTTATGACAGCGTCAAAATGAAGAAGAGTTCCTCTTACTACAACCAGTTCAAGGATTCACCAACACACCGCCTCAAGAAAGAAAACCTGACTCTCGACAAAGAACTGGGTTGGTTAATATTGTACAAGAAATGTGCATGGCATTACAGAAAAATGAACACTTCACTGAAAAATCATTAATATATTGCACTGACTGGTGCGAAATATCTTCATGGATTCACTATAATTTTCTTCCAGGACATGGAAATTTTGGATCTGTTTTGAGAGGAGAGTACAGAAAAGGAAACGGTGACTCTCTGGCTGTTGCCGTGAAAAAACTTAAAGCAGAGGAGGCCAGTAACCCTAATGTGAGTAACTGAGTGGTTGCTTGTAAATGTACATTTTTGTGGGTGTGATGTGTTACTTGTGATCGGTTGCAGTCTGAAATCATGCATGAAGCAGAGGTGATGATGAAGCTGGACCACCCTAACATCGTACGGATCATAGGTGAGCGACACATCGATATGTGTGAAACTTTCAGAAACTAATAATATGCTGTCGTTATTCACAGACTAACTATTTTAAATACTTACAATATTACTGACTTTGTTTCACAGGAATGTGTCAAGACGGTAGCATGATGCTGGTTATGGAGCTTGCACCTGAAGGACCACTGCACAAGTACCTAAAGAAAAACAAGTATGCACTGACCCTCTTGGAAGCATTAGTTTGAATTTAAACTCAGCCTGCAGTGAAAAGAAACTATCAGATTTTTACTACAACTAATGTCCACAGGAAATTTAGGTGAAGCAATTGACTTGCTCCGTCGAAGGGCTAACGCTCTAAATGTCAGCTCAAGCTTCTTAACGGCGTCCAGTTTTCACACATCGACTCTTGTGAGGATTAATCATGTAATCATACGAGTGATTACGAAATCGGACGACCGCGCTTCGCGGGAGTCTGATTTCGTAATCACGAGTATGATTACAGACCGACATCGGACGACACGAAGTCCTCTTACCAATTAATCATAAATATTACAATTTCTGAGAATGAAATGATCATATAGCTTCAGCGTCTTCTCCTGTACTATACATAAAAACAAAGCATCAAGAAGTACTTCATCGCCGATCTATTTTAACACGCGCGTACACACGGTTCGGCGTTTGTAAACACGCCGCTTGTTCGTAGTTATCTAGCTCTCAGTTATATCAACTTAAAATACTTGAGAGAAAGAAGAAGCTAATTTACCCAATGATTTGAGTTGAATGCGGATTTTTGAAGTAAAAGTAAAAAATGTGTAAGTTCTTTACTCTCAGTAAAAATCAGTAAACCCATCACGAACTCACAAATTGAAAGACAGTTTATTTCGACTTTTCAGGTTTACATTTTTTAACATAACAGGTACTTTGAAACTCAGAATACTAGTTTATTTTTTTCACAGAAGTTTACTCCAAAGCATTCAAAGGAAATATTCAAGACTGAAAAAATCTGTATCTTAGCGGGTCGGCACAGCAATTACAAACTTACCGATTTCTTGACGGCTTAATTTTCTAGGAGCGTTTGTCCATCACAGTCCATCACAACAAAGTTAAGTTTCTTCCATGATTTTGAAATGAATTAACGACGTTCATTGACATTGGCCGAGCCGTAAGTTTCAGAGTGTCTATAGCACAGCATGCTGGCGATGTCGTGAACTAAACAAACGCGCCCGACCGGCGAAAATTTCCTGTCTTCTTTCGTTATAGTGACTGTTCACGTTCTTTGATTGACCACAAACTGTTCCTTGCATGTTAAGTTGTCCAAGAATTAACAAAATTCGCCTTTCGAGAAGCCACAAACTCACACCGGCAATCGAGTTTTCCACTGAAAATCAGTGTAACGCTGATTGGTGCATTTAAATTTCACTCTTGCTTATGATTGGTCAAGCCAACTGTCCGATTACAGAACAAAGAAGTATCCGATTACAGAACAATAGGTGTCCAATTAATGATTAATCGGGGGGTTTATGAACCAATCACATTCGAGGAAATTGTAATATTTATGATTACAGACCGAATCGGACTCCACTCAGTCCTATTACCATTATTAACCAATTAATAATATGCCTTTGTTACAGGTCCTTGCCGATGTTGGATGTTCTCACCCTAATGTTACAAGTGGCTGAGGTAAGAGAAGCTTAAACGACCGAGAATGTAAAAAAAGTATTGTAAGACTGATAAGCGAAGGTGTCAGAAGCTCGCAACTCTCACACGACTTTGTGAAAAGAAGATTTTTTTTATATTCCCTGCAACATATGGCTCATAATGGCATTGCGCGTTGCGAGTCGCAACGAAAACTCCTCATGTAATAGCGCCTTAAAACTTGCTACAACGTTGCGCGCAAAAAAACTTTTATGAGATGGCGCAATTCATCAGCAAGTTGTGTCGCAATCTCTGTAATGTGCTGGCACCAAACTAAACCCCTTGTTTGTGACGGAAGCGGTTCCAGCGCCGTATTTTCTATTGTAAATATAACGTGTCTTACTCACTGTTGAACTTCACCTTCTTATCTTGTGGCAGGGGATGAAGTACCTTGAAAGCAAGCAGTTTGTCCACAGAGATTTGGCAGCAAGAAACGTGTTGGTTGTGAATGAAAGTTTTGTCAAAATCAGTGACTTTGGAATGTCCAGGGCGATGGGGACTGGCTCGGACTACTATCGGGTAAGAGACACTGTCCACCGTCGCGTTTCTACTTTACATCCTGAACCAAGAGGCGAGACGGTTGTCGCTGTGTAGGGCCGTGTGTAGTTAATGTCTTTGGTACTGTCTTTCATCATTTGCATGTCATTCAGGCGGGAAAAGCTGGTAAATGGCCACTGAAGTGGTACGCCCCCGAGTGTATATATTATCGAAAGTTCTCAAGTAAGAGCGATGTGTGGAGCTATGGAGTAACGCTGTGGGAAGCAACGTCGTATGGAACTAAGCCTTACCAGGTGAGCAGTGGAGTCACAACGAACCCACTAAACACAGCACATGACAGAGTACCACAGCCCAGCTCAGCCGAAAACACCACACCACACCACACCACAGTACATCACGCATCTTCACTTGACCCTACAACATCACGGCGCAACACCACTGAGTTACACCGTACAGTTTGAAAGTCGTTGTAACTTAGTGGCTTTGTGCTGTTCATTTCTCAGGGCTTGAGTGGTCAAGTGATTTTAGAAAAGATCGAGAGCGGCTACAGACTTCCGAATCCAGAAGGAGTTCCTCCGGTGGTGCACAGAATCATGAAGCACTGCTGGGAATACCTGTAAGCCCAAATTTCCTGTTACTTGTCTTCCAGTTATTTTACCTGTAAGGCCACATTTCCTGTTACTTGTCTTCCAGTTATTTTACCTTACATTTTACTGTGTACCTCCGATCTTCCACATTCCTAAGATCTCATGTGTTTATTGTTTTAGGGAGGAAAACCGACCGAATTTTGCACGGATTTTTGAGGCACTTTGCGATATAATCCTAAATATGAGACAACGGAAGTAAGCTACAGAAGACTTGGGCTCGGAAGTGCAGTTGAATCAAATTCCCACTGAAGTATAGTTCGCTATGTTGCTGCAACTTGCGACAAAGGGAGTGACAAAGCAAAGTGTGCGTTATATACAAATAATCAAGTTTACACAAGAGATGTGAAGTAGTGAAGTAATAAACAGCCAAATTTAAGATTAGCCAGACACAAACACTATAAACATATAAGGACAAGTAAGCCTTATAAATCAATGTGACATGAAATATACTTTTGGTGAGTAATAGGCTGGCAAACGTATTGGATAAACAGCCATACAAGCCGTGCATCCATTTTATCGTTTTGCTTAGTCAATTTTACTTCAAGTTGAAAACATTATTTGGTAGACAAGCAGACTAAGTGTGAAATCTTAAAATAGAATGATATTTCGATGCCACCAACCAAAGCGTTGGCAAAATTATATCATTAACTTTATTATAAGTGCAAGTGGCAAACCCCGCTGGACAACTTGTATTCGTATATTAGACTTAAACTACATTTTTGAGTAGCTCTCAAAGTCTTGTAAATCAAAGGAATTTTGTAAATTTACTATAATTTTGTATTAGAAAAGAAATATAATTAGAATAAACTTTTCAACGAGAACATCTGTGTAGTCTAACTATTTTAGTCTTGTTTTAGTTAACGCATAACAGAAGGAACTTGAAGTCAATTCCTTCCTTGGCAGAATTTTTTGTGTCACCTCTAGGATGACTGTGAGTTCTTTCTCGGTGACATTTCCCCACCAGAGTTCTCGCCATGCGCTCCCTCGTTTCCCTCGTCCTTGCAGCTCTCTGCCTCAACATGTTCAGTGACTCCGCCTTCTCGTTTGGGGTCTTCGTCGTCGGCTTCGACTTCATCTTCATTTATTATTCCTTTCTTTCCCTGGATCGCTGATTGATCAGAAAAAAGAAGAGTCACCTAAAACACTGGAAAAGTGCGTTTCACTTCGTGTCAGGGAAACGAGAACAGTCTATATGAGGTCCGTATCAAACTGCGTCTTCTGCTGGCAGAGCTTGTGAAACAGTTGGGCTTAAAAGAATCAAGACGCAACTTCTTATACTACACATAATTATCTAACATACACGTACGTAGTACACAAGTGCGTCAAATATTGTGGTTCCAATCTTCGATAAACACCTGTAAATCTGCACCTGCAACCTGCAGCTAACTGAGCCGTAAATATACTGTCGGAAACAAACACCACTTCGTTTTAGGCGGACAATATAGTTTCTCCCGCCCAACTAAACCAACTTATTGTATTCAAACTCTATCAACTAATTAATTCGAGCAGTGATGAGGTAAGCGTAAATAAACAGTGCAACTCACCCAATTTATACTTCAAGCAGGAGACAAGCCTCTCGTAGTAAGCAATACTCTGACGGATGTTTCCCAGCAGATGATAAATATTGCCGATGCTGGCACATGCTTTGCTCTCCCCGTCCAAATCATTGAGCGTCTTGGCGATTTTCAGCCGTCGTTGGTGGTAATAGATGGCCTTGTCCAAGTCTCCTTCTTGCTCTAAAATATTTCCAAGGTTGTTCAAAAGCTTCGCTTCGCCGGCATTATCTCCAAGCTCTTCCGCAATCTTCAGCCCTTCCTCGTAACACTCCGTGGCTCTCTCCAGGTCCCCAATCCTCTTGAAGGTGCAACCCAGATTGCAATACGCTCTCCTAATGGTGCGAGGATCTTGGCGAGACTTTGCAAGGACCAGGTGTCTCTCGTGACAGGACTTGGCCTCTGAAAACTTCGATGTCTTGTAATACAAAATCCCTAAATTGCACAGGGCGTCTCCTTCGCCTGCCTTGTCTTTGCTCTTGTGACATGTTCGGATCTTGCGTTGATAATACGCCACCTGTTCGTCGATACTTTCGAATTCTAATTCTTCGTTGTCGCGTTTTTTCGTCTGTAATTTTGCATCTTTGTCGCGCGCACCTCCGACAATAGCAGGTAAGTTTTCACCTCGTTTTCCCTCGCCTCGTCGTTTTAGTTCATCTTCTTCGGTCATTGATGCATTGCTCGTCGTTCAATCGATCCTATTCTTGTATAAGGCATACTCTGTTTGAGGAATTCCATGGGTTTTAAACCAAGCTTGTTAATTATTAACTTTGTGAAGCATCATGAGCAGGTTGAATGTCTGAGCTTATTCACTTGTCAACAACGATTAATAAATACATCCCCCTCTATTTCGTTCTTCTCAGTGAAACAATAATACTTTACTGTTAATGAAAATAAAAATCATTATGGGATACCTATACCATCTCGATACCGTCCCCCACGCCTTATGGCAAAGTTTATACATACGGCTTTGCCGAAGTTCGGATCGACGAGTTTGCACTTGAGAAACCACGCTCGTCTGGAAACAAGTTTAAAAATTTGAGGCAATCTTGACCAAAATCAATCGATAACAGTGCTCAAAGCCTCGGCCCGTTCCTCTGCGATGGACTCTTTCATTTGGGGAGCTGGGCCTGTGGTGGGACGTTAGATAGGCGTTATATAACAGGGACTGAAGCATGTACGATTAGCACAAGATTTATTTAACTACGCGGGCGCTTAATGTACAGCCTTCAACAGGCGTGCGAACTGTTTATATCCTTCTTGTATGGTTTATGCACAAATCACCACGATATAACGGTTAGTTGCTTGTGAGACCAGCTTTGAGTGTTTAAAATAGCCTGCATTTGTCCAAGGCATGTCGGTAGTGTAAGCATTCTCTCCGCGACAAAATACATTTACTAGTAGCAAAATATCTTAACTCTTATTGGACATCTTAAAATTGCAAGAAGACACTACTCACCATCAGTTCGTGCACTTCTCCGTCCAAGAAAGGCTCAGTTTCACAGCAGTTCCAGTTTGTTGCCTTGCGTCTGCTCGGACCCATTCCTTCCCGCGCGCAACTGTTTACGGCCAGCCTGCAACAAAGAGTTTCCTTTGGAAAAGAGATTGCCCTCTGATTTTCAGTTCAGACACTAGCACGTTGTTATTTCAAAATGCGCACTACAGTGATGTCAAACGGCCGAGCCTGCGAATACAGCGGCCTCACGTCCAGCAGATTTTTAACTCCAGAAGGCAGCAAAGTGGCTGAACTGCGTCATTTACTAATCAACTATAATGTTACACGACAATTAAGACATATCTTGTTTTCTTCTGTTGTTTTCTTCTGGGTGCATCACTCCACACTTTCTTTAGCGTGTCAGGTTACTAGTGTAAATATCGCGCGATGAACTCACAGCCGGCAGTTTACAAAGAGCGCATTTAGCATTGAAAGTCATGTTACACATGTTTTATACTAAAGTATCATGTTGCCTTTACATGAAAGTATTCCTTACAAGCCTAACTACAAGGGTTCATACAAAAACCGGTTACTATCGAATGCACTGCCTTTCAGCCGCTGTCCGGCTCGTATTCAGCGTGTCGGCTCAGGACATAACAGATAACATGTATACAACCTGAGCAAGAAGCTGTCAAATACGAAAGCGCTATAAAACATTACTTATACACACACGAGGGCCTGAACTGGCGTCGTTTTGTCAATAAATATTAAATCTCTCTATAAAAGTTTTTAACACGTACATGTACAACTATTCGTCAATTTTCTAACGTTCATTAACTTTATCTAGTCACGAAGTATTCGTGCACATGTTTCAGCGATTGTCGTGCAAAAGAAAATGAGAACGGGCCTCTGTTAAGCCGTGACATTTTCTGGATTGTTCAGCACTCCCGCAAATCCCTTTTCGTGCTTCGATAGCTGTGTTAGACTGATTTTCTTTTCCAATAGTTGCTCGCGTATTTCTTTCAATTCTTTCTGGGAAGCATCGCGCATCTGTAAAGGAACACAACGAGTCACACATCAGAATACAAGTGTATCAAGCACAAAACATACATCAGCGACAGCACACGCAAGCGCACAAGTACATGATGCACAATCACGCATACAAACGCGCGCGAACACACACGTACATATAGTCACACGCATGCCACATCGAAAGTAATTGCAGGTTTAGCTGTGCATTTGTTACGCTGATTGATTTCGTTCTGGGCAAGCAAGGTAATATGGGTTAATGCTGTTCAAACCGTTCACTGGTCTTTTCCTCGAAGTCAAACTTGCGAGTGCTTTGCAAATGTTTTTAACGGCGTTGCATTACCCTAACGCTGCATCAAAAACTATTGCATATAAATTATTATATCCTGGACTCTAGATAACAACGACGCTGTCCAGTAGTTCACCTTCATTTCTGCCGCCAATTTCATCTTCGTGTCTTCCACGCGTTGCCTCAAATCCTCTACTTCGTGTTGCAAGCGCGCCAACAGCATACGTTGGTTAGACTGCAAATGAGAACTCTCCTTTCAATACAAAGCCAGTTGACGTTATCCGGTATGGAGAAAATGACAGGTGATTAAGCCTGCCCTCGTTAAAAAAAAAAACATAGGGGAGGGGAGGGGAGGGGAGAAGGGAGGGCTTGCAGCAGGTCTACGATGGTGTGGTGGAAGGGAATGAGGAGGTGACATCGAGAATCCCTTCAATCATAAACAAGATCTACATTATACAATGTTGTGTACCCTGTGCAAACTAGCAGACTACGGATATAATTCCTCACCTTTACAGACGGTTTGTTGTCTGCATCTTTATCTGTCTTGTTCCCTTCTCGATCTGAAAAACAAAAAAAAACAAAACAAAACAAAACAAAACAAAAAACGTGCATCAAGATCAGACAATACATACCAACGAACAAAGTTCACTTATCAAGTCGCCAGGTAATCATAGCAGCCCCTCATCCGGCTCTCAATCTTACAGCGCCAATTCTACATATCAACGTAAGGTAATGACGCTCACGTTTCCAGCGTTAGCCATTCATCACAGCAAAGAACCTTCTTTTGCTCTGACAAATACCTAGCTTCTGCTTCAAACGTCATCATTTCCACATCAACCTTACGTTGATGCATTCATGTGTACAGAGTATGTTTTATGGACACTCCGACGCAGTCTAGTGTACGTCAATTTTACTGCATCAAGTTTGAAACTTGTTTCAGTTCAGTAGTAAGTACCTCCGCTTTCCAGGTAACTCAGAAGCCTACAGCAGGTCAATCATTAGTTATACCTTTGCTTTCCAGGTAGCTCGGGAGCCTAAAGCAGTTCAATCGGCATTACCTTTGCTTTCTAGGTAACTCAATAGCGCCTTGTGCTGCACTTGCATGTCGTATCTCAGCCGGTTGACCTGTTCTTCCAGTGGAGCTGTTTTCCTTTTCTCGTCAAAGAAGCGCTTTTTCCACACGTTTTTAGCTGCAACGTGCAAAAAATAAATAAATAAATAAATAAAAATAATGAACCACGAGGCAGATTCGGCTCTAAAATGGCAGGTATGTACCAAAGCCGTGTGAAGTTTGAACGAACTACCACCTCCCCTCGTGTCCCTCACAGTTGGCTCTTTTTAGTGACGGTTAGGAGGACACAAAACTCGAAGGCATTATTCTCCCGAGTCTTAAGTTCTAGAACTCTAGCCTCCTGACATCAGGCCCAAGAGTGGTTTCCGTAAAGTAAAACAGAAGCCGCTCGTGGGTCTGCAATCAAGAGGCTATAGGAGCTCGTCTTTGGTTCCTTTACTGTGTTCTAGGAGCATTTAATGTAACTTGAGACTCACATTGGTTCCTTTTCTGCAGAGTCTGGTTCTGTACATTCTTAGCCCGTCGCATCTTCTGTTCTCTGTCCTTCTCCACGTCAACTCTCTCCTGCTTGGCTTTGCGTAACTCCGCCTTCAGCAGTTCTATTTCCTGCATCTTCCTGTCCTTGGCGGACGCTGAATCCTTCTCCAGGTTTTTGTCTCCTCGTGCCGGTATTTTGATCTGCGGTGGAGTGCGCATTTTTGGAATCCTAAACTTGTCTTCCAAAGAATCCGGCTTTTTGGTCACTTTCTTCGTCGATGGTTTCTTCCCCTTTTTGAGGTTTCCTTTCGCTTTGTCCGTTATTCCTGCCTTTGACTCCACATTCTCTTTTATTCCTCCTTGAAGCTGCGTGTTATCACCAGCATCAGTAAACCCTTCACTCTTCTGCTGTCCTGTCTCTAAGTTCTCGTTTAACTGGAGGTCGTTCTGGCCCTTAAGGTGCAGACCGCGTGCATCATCGTCCTCATACCCCACATGGTCATACGCCTCACTTCCGTGTCCTTGGTAACCCAGCCTTCCATCCTGGTTACCCAGCATTCCACCCTGGTCATCACTGCAATATATCACAACAATAATTATTTAACAGGAGTACATATCAACTCGTTCTCTCTTTCACTCTCTCATCACACACACACACACACACACACACACACACACACACACAGAATTGAACAGCAACATCATCCATAAATTCACTTGATCAATGATTGGGAGAACTGTAAATTGTACTATAAAAGGAACTGCAATTATAGTTTCCTGCTAGTGACCAGGCCTTCTCTTTTAGTCTCTCACCAGCTGAGCATACAGTACACAGAGGACTTGTCATTACATAGCTTGCTCAAAAAATCTGGAACTAATAATAATAATATGTGCAGGAGAAAAAGAGAATGTTATAGAAGAAAAAATATATATATTATTATTTTCTCTACCATAACACTCTTTTCCTCCTTCAATTGTTGGGAAATCTTAAATTTGGATGTCAAGAATGAGATAAAAATGACTGAGTGCCATTCCTAAATGGGCATTTCTTTTTCTCCTGATTCCATCTTCCCTTATATTTAATTGTGAGTGTCCTTGGTATGCTACTGAAAATAATTACTTACAATGGTGGTGTTGAACCATCCTCTGCTATTCCAGAATCCACTTCATTTTCATACAGTATAGGTTTTCTGTTCTTTTGGTTTGGTGATGGAAACTGTGAAAACTTTGACCGTTCCTCAACATCCTCAATATTTGGAATCTCCCAACCATTTCTGTCCTTGGACTCCAAACCTACATCCCCGTTTTGCACGGCATGTTTAGTTTTGTTCACATCACTGGCATCATCACTGCTTCGTTCTCTGTCAGTTGATGGTGATCGTGATCTCCGTTTTTTCTTTGTGGTACCTTTCTGTGATTTAGATGCTTGCTTTTGATTCTCTGACCCTGGTAAATTATTGTTTTTGCTACTTGTTAACTTTTTCCCTTGAGATCTCTCCTCGCCATTAGCATGTACCCTTTGGCCTCTATCATTACTCCCTGCATCTCCAGGCCGCGGCGACGCAATGACACGCCCTGAGGGGATGGGTGTTGGTGGAGAAATAAATACTCCATCTGGACCAACAATAGGCAAATTGGGCACTACTTCAGGCTGGATGAATTTAACAGTTTTAGATTCAGACTTATTACTTCCAGATGAGTCACTGCTACCTTTTTTCTGGAGTTTTGATTTGTTGTTCTTTTGCTGCTGCTTTGATCCACTCTGTTGATCTTCTTCCCACATTTCTGCTGTCTCAATATTATCAGCTCTTCTCTGAGACAAACTGCTGTTTTGCATACTAACCATCCCCCCTGAATCTGAACCTTCTGAGCTCAAACTGTCTTTACCAAATCGGTTGTTTCCGTCCTCCTGGTTTGCTGGTCTTGGACTGTTAAACATATCCTCTTCATTATTCCCATCACTTCTGTTCATTGACTGTTCACGTGATGTGTACTGGTTTGGGTATTGCTTCTGATTAGATCTCTGGGGCCCCATCTGAAAGTTCATACCATGAATAGCTGGCAGACTGATGGACTGTGTAGATGACAAACCAGCTGCAAAAAAAAAGATTTAACCATTATCACAGTGTGGCACACAAAATAATATGAACAATGTCACTTCTAGTATAAAATTATACGGTCAACCAGATTTTTTTCATGGAATGGATCTTCTTCAATGAAGAAATCCATGAAACTAGTGTTACCTGTAGTATGGCCTTGTGTTGCTATGACAACATTGTCGGCTTCAGGAATGGGTCTTGCTAAAGAACTGTGCGTGCCAGGCAGGACAAAGATTTCGGGGCTGTAGGCCTAGGGTAGAACAATATTAAAAAATGATAATTATTATAAAGGGGTTATTACATGGATAGGAGTGCAATATGGTGGAGTATTTTTACCCTTGAAAAAGGATTCAGGAAGTGTGGCAGGACTAGGTGAAGGATGGGTATTAGGGGTTGGGGAGACGGCAGAGCAATAACACCTTTAGAGAAAGAAAGAAAAAGTGACATCAAGGGAAAGAGAAAACATGTTGGAGTTGTCAATAATTTACTGCAGATGGAGTTTGTTCAATTTTTATATACAGGACATACCATAGGAGGTAAAAAGTCCCTTGCTCTGAGAAGGTCTTCTTGATTGTTCTTAACCTGAAACAGGAAAGTTACAACATGAAACAGTGACAAGCAAAGAATAAAATATATAAATGTGTGTCATTCAATATTATCCACTGCAGAGATCGAACAAATCGTCAAGTCATGAGCACAATGTTGATCAAAATACATCCCTGACGGCCTAATCGTGGGATCAAGTAACTTTTACGCCACCTCTGTCCTGGGTGGTGAAAGTTACTCGATCCTAATCGTGTACATTGACCAACAGTTCCATTCCTGAGCCAAGCAGTGTTTATAGGAAACAATCAACAGCAGACTAAATTTATTGTGTTCATAAGATGCATTTTTTACACACTATCGACGTCCATTTCAACTGTGTCAAGATACTCTCATTCACTTACAATTGCCATGCATCGGCCAACGCTTCGCAGGAAAACAAAGCTTTCAGGCACGATGTCTAAGCCAAGCTGATCTTCTATGTGATCACGAAGTGTGGATAAGGAAGCATCGGGTGGAACTCTGCGACACAAAAAACAATAACTAATTTAAGAACTATCCTTTACATGCCTGTGAACACGATGCATTAAAAGCCACCTCACCTCACAAAACCTGCAGAAACAGACTCCAGAGCAATGTTATTAAAAGCCGTTCTGTATTTCTCAAGCCATAGATCCAAGGGAACCACAAAGACATGCAAATCAGCGAATTGAACCTGGAACCGGAGAAGTGAGTATTAGTCGATCGACCTTTTGACTTCAAAGTGATAAAAAGTGTACCGATTTGTTACCTTGTCCATGGAAGACATCCCACCGCTTTGACTCGACATCTCTAATTGTTATAACAGCAAATTGAAAGACGTTTAGATAAGAGGAAATCGAGACATCGCAGACAAAATTGCACGTTCTTTGTCCGTTGCCAAGAGGAAGCCTATTTACTGATCACTTGCGTTGTTAGTCACGTGTCTTCTGTGATACGTCACACATTCCAGACGCGCGCGCTGATTGGTGGAGATCAAACACGCTAATCGCTTTGAAGTAATTAACCAGAATTTGCGTGTTTGTGCAAACGATTTGACAAAAAGTTATTGCTTTGCTTTTGATACAAGTAGCGCATCAAAGAATAAGGCTAAGCTTGCAAATCGGATTTGTTCTTGTCGCAAATCAGTTGCATAAGCCTCTGTTGATAACTGCGCATTGTCACTCACACTGGAGAAAGAATACAGCTGTTTCTCCCAAACATATTAACCTAGACAAAATGTAAACAAAAGTACCAATTACATAGTCAGCCTCTGAAACATGCTGAAATAGAGTTGCCACGGCCTTAAACACTGGCGATAAGACACAAATTCCTGAAATCAATCAAATCGCCCCAGTCCTCACGTTCACTTCCCAGTTAAAACTGACCCCAGAAGTGAAGTCATTAATCAGATGCTGTCTACACAATCGTGAGTCAGTTGTGTATTATTAACATTAATAAATAAAGGCTGTGATAATTACCTCTGCTGAAAAGAGTTGAATCAGTCAATGAAACAGTCTGAATTGCTCAAGCCGTATTAAATGGGTGATGTGTGTGATAATGCCATGTAGCAAGTTCTTCTTTTACAATATCATATGCCGTTAGAGACAAGATTATAACTACAATTGTGTTGTTTTGCACCCTGGAAAGCAAGGATTGACGTTGAGGATTTTAGTTAATTAGTTTTCTCTGTGGCCGATCGTTTAATGAAATGACGGGGACGGCCCATAGCTTGACCGGTGTAACAGGCTTTTTTGTCCCCCTGGCCAGGATGTCTCTCCGGACATTTTGGTCTTGGCTGAAATGTCCGGGGGACATTTTGGCCCTGCTGAAGTGTCCAGCCGGACATAAATATGGGGGGACTTTTCAGATTGGGACACCGGTACAAGTTACAGGGTAGTTTTCCCTTCAAATCGTTTGGCTTCCCAACGAGTGAATGTGCGTAAAAAAGTCGCTTGGCTCTTATCCGAGACATTCCACCAGCGGAAAGTTAAACAAAATTGCGAAAATTAACCAACTGTTGTACTAATTAATTAATTAAAATGTTGACGATACCTCATACGGTAGATTCACGGCCGGGATTGGTGAAATCAATACGACATCTGCTCGCGCCCCATGAATGCAAAACAACCAATTCACTGACACAATATGTGGAAAACGACTGTTGTTTTTTAGCCCAGCAAAAAGAAGTTTTCACACTGTTGCCAAGTCTGAAGGAATGAAGGCTCGAAATTTTGAAGTAATTCTCGTATTTGTCGTTTTGTCGGCCACTTTTCCCTACGCCTCTCGCCAGCAGACATCCGCACAAGTGCTTCGTGAAGCAGCAGTTCATCATCATGCAAACTTTGTTAAACATCCCTTCAGCATGCTGTCCGTGCCGTCCAAGATCCTCTCAACCTTTGAGAGCACAAGCCTTAGCTGTATGTTCAACTGCCTTGAAACTGGATCGTGCATTTCGTTCAATTTCGGAATTCACTCCAACCTCTGCCAGCTTCTTGGTACAGACAAATATAACTCCACTGAGAAGTTTCAACCAAGTGAAGACTTTGACCACTACAGCATCGCAGTAAGTTAGAACCGTTTAACATACATGCGCGTTGTTTTGTCGACTTTTCGAATTATTGATCGGATCCGCAGACCGTGCACGAGGGTCCTCAAGTGAACCGATCGTCAGCGACAAAATCGACCAAAATTTTGTCGAACTTGTTTCAGACTTCCTTTAGTTTGTGCATACTTGATTGTATGGGCCGATTTTCTGCAGAAGTTGCAGCCAGAATGAAAAACATAAAAAAAAGAAGCCTCTGCCGCTGCCCACACAGTGAATGTGAGCTGACCACAAGAGATTGCCAGAAAGGAAAAAAAAATGTTCTTCGGCTTGAAAACTGTTCTGTCTCTTAAAACGTTAAATACAAGTCTTGCCACTTCTCCTTGATTAGTATTTACGGTATCTATTTTTACTCTTAGTTTCCCCAAAGTTCTTTCTTTCTGATTGTTATAGTCGTCTTGTTCATCTCTGTACAAGTGAATGGTTAGTTAGGAGAGTTAATCAGTTTGCTTCGGACTTCTTTTGCAGAACCCTTGCATGAAACAACCATGTCGCGATCAACAGCACAAAACCAGATGTCGCCCAATTTACAGCAACGACGACTACACATGTACACTGCCAAAAGGTAGGCAAAAAAATGAAGTATAAAATTCACCTGATATGCGGTTTCAATTCTAGCCACTCTGGCCACCGACAAACTACAAGGCACTATATATGATCACATGATCACTATATATGATCACATGATCACTATATAGAGATGTGATTATGCGGTAGAGTGGCATAAATGTCGATTTCTTTAGCACTGGGTCGGACTTCGAAAGTGGACTGAGTGGTGCTTTGCAATTCATTTTCGTTTCCTTCCTTTTTCTTAGGAATCATATACTCCCTGGCATCCTTTGCCCAGAGCTGTAAAGATCACTGCGAATCAATAAACTTGAAGTGCGTTGGGAGCGGAGCTTTTCCAAACGGCAGCGCAGTTCACATTCTACAGGAACAGTTTGGCATTGTATGCAGAACAGTTTCTTCCTATATCTACACCGACCAACCTTGCTACCGACCGTCCAATAAAAGATGTTTTGGTGCTAAAGATATCCCCATAAACATCAACTGCAAAGGAGGGCAAAACAATGACGTAAGGAGACTGTGTCCTTGTGAGTAAAATGGCACAAAAAAACAGTTTTCTACATTTATATTTAGGCAATACAACACGCGTTTCCATGTCTTTGTATTCTTATATAAAAACGCGGGATGTTGTGAGAAGACGAGAAAAGTTCACTCAGTTTTCACGAGCCGCTTCGGCATGTACATATATATATATATATATATATATATATATATATATATATATATATATATATATATATATATATATATATATATATATATATATATATATATATATATATATATATATATATATATATATATATATATATATATATATATATATATATATATATATATATACGAACCTCAAATACACTCTGATAAATACAAATCAGAGATATCTGACTAACAACAAGACTGGTTTCACCAGTGTACTTAATCCGTTCAAGTGCAGTGTATTGTATCCTAGTTACAAGGTGGCAGACTGGAGTTTGCACAATCAGTATAGTCCATCACTGAACAGAAGCAGGTTAGTGCGAGTTCAGTTTTTGTCTCCCCTGTCCATGGCAGTTTAGCAATGGAAATATTTCAGTCTATCAAATTCTGGCTTCATCACTTTGGAACGGCCAAATAACTAATGACCGCAAAATGTCAAGAATGTAATTTCCTCGCCTTGTACGTGCCCCTGGCACAGGAAAAGCAGCAATTCCTCTTCACTGGGGTAATAAATGCCCCTAACCTTAGTTCCTGGTGTAACGTCAGGTGCGGGCAGTTTCCAATTGGGCATTTTATCACGTCCCGAACCTAGTTCCGAAATGGTGGGACTGAGGAAATTGAAATCTTCATTGAAACACGGCATCGCCTTCAACTGATTACTCCTGGCAGCCCGCTGATGAAAAGATTAACTTTTCTCTGTTTCAACACGCTATGGTAATTGTGTTTGTTGAAACTCGACGAAATCACTGGGCTGCACTGTTACCCAAGACTGCACGACGTCTATCCCGTTTTCTACACTAAACCTTTGTTAGGTGGCTCAGTTTCGTCAGCCAGTAACCGGAAAAACGCAAAAGATACTGGCCATGACGCATTTCTGTTGTAACATGTCAAAAAGTGAGCTTTGTGGTGCGTAGGCCATTCTTCCCACGACTAAATCTGTTGAGATAATAAAGTGAGGACGCCGAGGGTATTAACTCAGTTGCCGTCATTCTGTATGTATATATATATATATATAAATTCATTTTGCCCTGCTATCTCAAGAACTATACGAATGAAAGCTGATTCATCTGTCATTTCTCCGCATTTGTATGTCGCTCACGCCTTCTTCGACGGAGAGGTGCAGATTAACCTTTAGACACACTTCTAATTATTTTCAATTCTGCAACTACCGCTCACAAATAGTTCTGTTACAGTTTCATTTCACCCTAAAGCGTGATCAAGGAACAAAAGTGACAACTATTTCCGACTGATACTAGAGTTACTCTTTTGCTCTCTGCCTGTAGGCATTTCTAAACTTTTGAAAAAAGAAAAGAAAGAAAGAAAAAATGAACCCCGCGGGGGATGTGATTATGATTGTTTAAATATTTCACCAAGTTAGTCCAGTCAGTTTACGGCATGTTGTACAAAAACGTCTCTCTTCACAGTAAATGTATTGCCATGTTTGTGTCAATCGAGTTCTTCTCATTTGTGGATTCCACAAATTCTTCCCCGCGTTGTTGCAACACTCTGCGGCATGAAAGGTCTCGGTTTTGATTTCTCTTGGCTATTAGTTTCAGACCGCTCTATCTGCACACGAAAACGTGCGTGTCAGCCGGGAACGTTATGCTGTGGACACAAGCACACACTTCAAATTCTGCTTCCCATTTCCCGTATTTCCGTTTATCGGGGTTAAATTCCGATGTCACCTCAGCTTTGACGCATATTCAATCCGGTTTGTCTTAGTCTCAACTTTCGTGTCAGATGACGCGCTAAACGTCCTTTGTTTGATTAAAAGAAGACACAGATCATGTCCAGTGTCAGTTCTGGAGTGAAGCAATCAGACATGGAGAGAAATGCGAGCACAGCCAAACTGGAGATTTGCGAAAGTGGAGAATATGACTTCACGAACAGTCGCTTCACGGCTCACGGACCTCGACGATGCGGATTTCACTGCAGTAAGAGAGCACAGATCGCCACTGTTGTGTTGTTTGTCTTCCTTTTACTGATTGCCATGGGAGTTCTTATGGCCATGTTTGGACCTGGAAGTACCGACCTTGAATACAAAACGGCAAAGCTGGAAGGCAGGCCACAAGGAGAAGGTAAGAACGTACTTTTTATAGAACTGTTTATGTTAATACACAGTATCTCAAAGTATCAACTACGACGTCCGCAGGTTCAGTACCCTATCTACTGCACCGCACATGGATTGCACCTCTCAGAGAGTAGGAAACATCCAAATTGGATTTCGATTTAGAAAAAGAGCTCATTATTACTGTAATCTGGGGCCCGATAAACTCGATGGGCGGATACAGCCAGTTTATCGTTTTGCGTGTGTATTGATTTCTACAAAGTCAAAACAGGTTCTAGACAGTCTTTTTATGCACGTAATTTTGTATCATTTATGATAAAACTGATGTTTCATTTCAGCACATAGCCATATCAGTTACACTTCTTTCGTCGCCTGCACGGAATCGAACGACTAAATTAAAACCAGTGTGGTGTCATTTGCAAGAGATAGAGAATAGAAAATAAAAGCGAAGCACTAAGATGATGTACTTCAAATATGGAACTGTGGTTACATTTTACCACTACCCGATTGATGTACAAATTGTAGTTCTTTAACAAAACGGTAATTATTCAACTTAGGATAATATACATTTCCGTGATCAGCTACGGGATACAAAATGATCGAACATCCGCTCAACACGCTGCCGCAGTTCCTGTCGAGGCAGCCTATTCACAGCATTCCCGTGAATCACAGCGACTCAGAGAACAAAGCAAACTTCGTGGCGCGCGCAACAGACGACAAGACAGTTTCAAAAACATTAGGCTTCAAGGAGATAATGACTTTTTCATTACTTGGGTGTAGTCCCCGAATTTGTCGATTTGTGTCACTGAAGGGAGACTGCGAATTGCAGCTCATCACAGAAAACTTCTGTAAAATGTAAACATAATTTTAGTGCGATTGTTTCAGCAAGGTTGCTCGAAAAAAAAAAACCGAATAATTCGTATTTGAAATTCCGCCAAGTGATAGAATGCAACCATATCCCAGTTGAGATAACACTTGCGCGCCGGGGATTTTTAAATGTGTTTGTGCACGGCACCCGCAAAAGTTGCTGTTGCTTTGTAAATTGATACTGCATTTCACAAGCTGTTCGTCACTTGTTTCAACTAAAATGGCACGAATACAAACGAAACCTGAGCAAGGCCTTTTAAGTCGCCGTCCGCCGGCGCACGAAAATAACAAGACAGATAGGCGGCCGGGTATCCTGAAATTTTTGTACTATCGATTTTATTTTATTTTTTGAATACTTTTGTCTTTCACCTTTCCATTTCCATGGAGACAGATAAGACAACGGAGCCTTCTACCAAACGCCAGACCCTGGCTCCGTCGACCACGGAGAGAAAGTAATTCTGTTCTTAGTGTTTAGAGAATTTTTTTACGTAAGAAAGAGATGTTTTCACTATCCCAATAACATTTATTGCTGTTTCTTTTATTACATAAATCAACGATCAGAATGAGACCTGAAACTATCTACAGATGTGAAATATGCTCGTTTTTGGCTGCAATTGACATGTATTTTGTTGGTGTTTTCCTTTTTTTTTTTTTTTTTTTTTTTTTCGTTTATCATTTTCTTGTTGCAAATAAAACAGGTCCAACTGAAAGCACGTCATCGTCGACCCAGACTCCTCCGGTGACATGCGCAAATACCCCGGAATCCATCACCCCAGAACCCACCACCCCGGAATCCATCACCCCGGAACCCACCACCCCGCCTGTTATACCTAACGTTACCTGTGACGTGGCTATCATTGGAACAGGTTAGGAATGTTAAAACTCATAATATGAATAAACGAGTGATTAGAGGAGAGTGACTCGACTCGTAACCAAAACGGGTTAAACAGGTTTGTCTCCTGGTCATTGGACGAGATTATTGCTTGCCAAGTGTAAGAAGTTACTGTCTTTTTTCCCATTAGGACTTGCAGGCCTTTACGTGGCGAAAGAACTCACTAACAAGACCAGACATAAAGTGTGCGTCTTTGAGAAAAATGAGCGCTTGGGTGGACGGATATACGATCATCACTTCTCTCTTGCTCCAAACGCCAGTGTAGGTGAGCTCCAGTCCAGGTTTCTCTTTACTCTACCGCGTGGCGCGCGCGCGCAGGTTTCCTGCCAAAACACCGACGACGCCATTCTGCTGTTTTCCGTTAATATTCTGCTGTCGGAGGGAAATCGACTCGAAATCGAGCATGCTTTCAGATGTGTTAAAAAAATAGGGACAAATTTAAAGTAAAGCACCTCAGTAATGGATTTCGTTTTTTGGTACAGAAGATTGTCTGCAGTCTCTTTCATGAACATGGGTTTGTTCATTCTAATTTTGTGGCTCTTCTATGTTCTTATAAATTATTTCCTTGTTTTAATCAAAGGTTTAGGTGCTTGGGGACTTACAAGTAGCTATCAACCTTACACTGGGTAAGTACGCACACACATTCAACTTTCTATATACTTGTCCGCTAATGAGATCACATGCATAAAGATGTGTAATCGCAATTTTATAAACGCTCTACAGCACAAATCAGCGAGGTAGAATTGTTTTTGTTTTAGCAATAATTGTTGGGAAATGTGCAAGTGAATCAGTCAAGAAAGTCATGAAAGTGCCTTGCAGTGTAAAACTTGCCGATGTAGTTATGAAAGGATTAATACATTCCGTTTTTGTTTTATTTGTTTGTCAAGGTTTGAACTTCTTCCGGACCTAAACATCAACACAGAACACGGTTGGTACGACCATCTTCATATGCACAGGTCACGTGGCATTACTGTTGCTAAGGGCAACGCTCACACCTCCACCTTGTGTGATGTTTTGAAGGCCCACGTCTTCCCTTCATTAAGTCAACAGAAATTCACTAACGAGACCTGTGATGAGCTCATCAAAAGAGTGACTGATAAAAAAAACCTAGCAGCAAATTTCTCTACTGCTGGCACATACTTATCGAACTACCTCACCTCCGAGGGTGCCAAGCTGATCACAGAGTATTACGGCGTTAAAACGGATTATGTGCATCGTATAAAACACGAAAGGTATATAGATTTCCTAAATTATAGAATTGATGAGTTTGAGGGTGAGGTTGTCAGACCGACTAGAGGAATGTCAGCTGTTGTACAAGCTCTGAAAGAAATCGTGTTGAATCAAAGAGGAGATGTATACCTCAACGAGCAAGTTTTATCCATCAACCAGAAAAGAGATACGTTCCATCTGCAGACTGATAAACGCCTGGTGTCTGCGGGTAAAGTTATACTGGCCGTTCCACCCGTCGCATTGGCCAAAATCAAAGGTGATGTAACGGAGAAAGTAGTGCAAAGCGCCATTTTCAAGTCCATCCTGAGTGTTCCCGCCTTCAAAGGGGCGGCTGTTTACAAAGACGCCTGGTGGGAGAGCATGTTAAAACCCCTGAAAACTTTCACATCTTACGGTAGCTGCCTCGGAGTGACGATGCCGCACGAGTAAGTAACATTGTCCGGGTGTCAATACTGCTATTCTATTATTTTAGTTATTTTTGCTTTTCTTTCTTGTACACAATTTGTTTTGAATGCCGAGTTATCGCAAATGTCCTTCACCACGTTTAAAGGTTTGAAGATTTGTTTTCAACGTGTTATTTGACAAACTTTCTTCGGAAAAAGTTAAACAGAAACAAATGCACAGAGATAAGGATTGTAATTTAAACTAAAGTATCGACATAATATACACACACGAGTGCGGTAAACGTGAGCAGTGTTGCCTCATTCTGTTGTAAATCTTGTAACGGCGCCGTTTGTTCGCAGGAATAAGAAGGGGGGAAATATCCTGTACACTGCTTACGCTCACGGAGCATGCGCGGAGAAGTGGGGCGTTCTTGAACAGCAGGGCCCGGATGTACTGGAGACCGCTGTGCAACGAGCCCTGCGAGAAAAGTTCAACAACAACACAATTCCAAAGCCATTGCAGACACAGTACAGATACTGGCCGGATGGAGCCCTGTAAGAATTAAAACTGGTTTTGGTTTTACACAGAGTTTGAATTAACGACTTTTTATATGAGAATAGAACAACTTGAAGCGGAAACAGTAGCAAGAGCTTAGTGCTGGGTCCACCATTTCATTTATATGCTCAGTAGCCCGGCCTTGTCACGGTTCATCCATCTTTTATGATAATCTGGTTATTGTGCTCTGCACGTTCCTCCTCATAATCACACTTGTTTTTGTTTACAGACATTTTCAGAAGGCTGGAAGTAATTACACGAAGGATCAAGTGTTGAGCTGGGCAGCCAGGCCTGTGACAGGGCAGGAGGTGTCGTTGGTAGGCGATGCTTATTTTAACTATGGATACTTGTGTGAAAACGCCCTACAGTCGGCCGCAAAAGTGCTGCATGATGTGTGGAAAATTCCTCCACCATCAGGACTGCTAGATTAGATCACGAGTGCCGTTCCTGATGTTCCATCATATGTAGTCCTGTCGAAAGTAGCTTGCTGCGACAATGTAGGCATAAATCGCAGCGTGTAAGTATTGAGCCTTTTCATGGGATTCAGATGGAAAGCAAGTGCTGTTTAGGTTAACAGTACACTGATATTTGTCCAGAATGTTGGTTTTCGTCAAATTGTTTTTGTATTTCTTCACTGAAAAAATCAAATAAGTTATTTAGGTTAGGTGCCAGAGCAATATATCGATGATCGCTGTTGATGTTGCTTCTAGAGCTAGCAATATCAGTAACTAGGCAGACAAGCAAACGGGTATGCGCCAAGGACTTGTAAATGTTTCCATTATGTTGCTCCTTCAACGATAACATATATAGTGTTCAAAGAAATGACCTGAAATATATCATTAACGTAAATTTGTGTTGTTACGTCGTCATAGTAATGCGCATGTCTTTTACGTTTACTCGTATAATCAACGCCTACAATGCTCAAAAATAAATGAAAGGTACAAAAAGTAAAGCAATAAACACCATCATTGTTAAAATATACTCACTGATAGCTTTAATTCGTTGTGAGTGGTCACACCTTCAGGTTTCACTCGACACAGCTCAAGAGTGTTTGAAGTGAACACTGCTGTTAGAATATACTCACTGAGACTTTTTGACAGTTCAGCCAAGTTAGACGTTCTAGGTTGCGTCAAACTCAATTTTAGTAGTGAAAAAGTGTCAAGAAGGATGGAGCTGGTAGAATACGCAGCAGCTGTTTGTAAATCAGTGAATAGATGAAACACTTATCCGGAGGTTCCACAAAACACGTCTTTGCAGAAAGGAAATAATAACGACAAACAACAAGTAATAGAGATCGAGTCAAGAACTGTATATATTAATGCGATATAAAAATGACAGAACAGTCATCACTCGACGCTACACCACAACTTCTAAAGAGTCCATAAAACAATATACTCAAAGCATAGACAACCTCAATATGTTTTTTTTTTTCTGAAGATGCTGTGAAAATTAAACGAACTTTAGAGACAAATCTTTTGTTTCGATTATCAAAAAGGGAATTGTGGCTCTAATCCCCTTCAAACAGTTGGTATAATTAGTTTAGTTGTAAGGATTATATAGCACAGTCACCATGTCACAAAATCCAACAATTGACTACATATCAGTCGGTCACTCTAACACAGAGCAGGAGAGGTTACTCAGGAAAAAGTTTTTCAAAACCAAACCCCGGCATACCCGTTGGGACTAGTTTTCTTCAAGAAAAAAAAATCAACTTTCCATGTTTCAAGTATGATTTCGTTGTTTCTAAAAAGATACTAAATAACAACAGATAAGATATTTCCATTCAGCCTTGGACGCACGGCACTACTTGCCAGTCGGGTTGCCGTACCACGGGAATCTTGGAGAACACTGCCTATTGCACGTGTACAAGTAATGGCGCACTCCTACGGTGAAGGGAGGTAGCAGCTTCTTATCTTTATCATAAGGACACACGTTTGTACGGGCGCACTTTTCCGCAGGAGCGCGGGACTTGCATCTCCATGGCCTGAATCTTTTGATTATCCTTCCCTTTCTCCCCAAAGGAGTCGGTGACCTGATCCACTCCAGAGCTTGGGAAATCGTTACAGCCCACACATCTTTGTTCTTCAATTTTTGCTTCAGGAATTTCTTCACGGCTTTGAAGAGAGATTAGATGGAAAGGTTATAACCGTATTGATTATGACATCTTGTGGTCTAAGACCAGACAAACGAAGAAAGAGAAATAAAGAAATTGAACGAGATGATGAACAGAAAAAAGAAAAATAACGAAAAATGTCAAGGAAGATGAAAGGAAGGATAAAAGGACAGAATAGATCGAAATGTAGAAAAAGCCAAAGAAGGAATAGAAAAGGACAAAAATAAGAAGCAAACGAGGCATTCTCGTTCCTAGGCTCTTTTCTCGTGGGGAAGGGAAAAGAGCCTGGGAACGAGGATGCTAACAACAAGAGAAGGAGACAGCGAGAGAAAAAAGAGAAAGAAAAAACAAGCTCTCACCTCTTAAGGCAAACGGATATCTCTGAAACCACACCGCGTGCATGAAGATCGGGAAGGGCGCGCGGTTCGACTTGAAATGCCTCTGAAAGTTCTTCTCCAGCAGCTCGATGACGTCATTTTCATTTGTCGGCGGTGCGCACGCGTCAAGCATGCTGCAAATGTAGCCCGCCTTGTCGCGGTAGCTGATCATGGGAACCTCCCAGAGGCCTGGGAAAGAGGCTGAAACACACACACACAAAAAAAAAACTCAGCGAACATTTCCCCACTCTTCCAATAACCACGTGACATGCCTCGGTTTGAAACTGTCGAGGTAAAGTAGTTATAAATATCACTGTCGTTTCAAACTGGAGTCTAAATGGTCCAGTGACATGCTGTTGGGATAATAAAGCACGAAAACTATATATAAAGTAAATGTGCAAAATAATGGCAATCGGAGTACGAACTCGAACTAAAAGACTGTCAGTCTCGTAAACATTTATCGATCAGGCCGCGGAACTAAGACTCAAATTTATTACCTGTGGGACAGGGTGGCATCATACATTCCTGTAGGGTGGGGTGGTCCAGTGTGTAGGGCCACAGAGGAGGGTCGATATAACGACGTGTGGGCATGGACGAATCGTACGAGAAACCCTTATCGCGGAGGAGTTTAAATTCAACATTCCCTCCAACCTGCAAGAACGGCGCTCGAAATCCTCGCACATCCTTCTTCTTGACGTTGGCATACTGGCTGATAATTGTTCGCTGGCCCGCTATCTCATTCTTCAACTCACTGTACGATGCGTTCTTCCAGAAGGTGATCGGGGAGCGATGTGTGATGGTGTGCACAGCGATCTCGTGCCGTTGGTGGTACAGCGTCTGGAGTTTATCGTACTGCGTATACTGATGCGACACAAAGAAAGTCGCCCCGATGTTACAACCATTGGGGTTTTTAAGCGTACCGTCCAGTAATTTCTGGTAGTAGGGGAACAGCAGCCAATTCACCGCATCGTCAAACGACAGCATGATGATCTGGGGAACCGACTCGACTGGAAGCCCTTTGGGGATCGTGGTTCCACTGCAGAAGCATCTGGGGAGTTTGCAGTTTTTTGGAGTACAGGCCGGGCGCTTTCCATCCAGTAGGCCGCCAGATACGACGAGTACTCCCAGCAAAAAGCAAAGCACAGAACCTTGAATTAGTATCATCGTCCAAACTAGGCGCCAACACCGCGATGACTAGTGAACGCGCGAGTTCTGCGCCGGGACGAAGCTTTCGGGCCAAAGTTGGCGCGAAGAAGAAACCCCGCTTTTATTGCATGATCTCTAGATCAGATCTTGTGGTTCACACGGGTTGTGATTGGTTGTACGCAGCTGGTGTTTCACAGCAAGACGCTCAATATTGAAACATCGAGGAGGAGAATGCCTTGAATGATGAGGTGTAACTACTGAAGATACTTCAACTTAATATTATCACAGCCGAGTGACGGATGTTTCTGTCACTCTGTAATTCTCACGGAGAACAGTACACATATTATCAGAGCTGAGCAGTTTAACAGGCACGACACGCCAGTACACGACACGACAGTAACTCGCGCAAACTGAGAACTAAAGTTTAAAGTGTACAGTATCGAGGTAACTTGGTTAGCAGTTGATGATTGTAGCAGGTAATTTTGAAGCCATATCGACGGGTCCATTACCGCAGCACTCAAGATGCCACGGATAATTCAAATGTTTATAGCAACAAAATCCCCTTTTTAATGAAATGTTTTGCTTGAAGGACTCTTCTTTCTTTCATAGCCCAAAGAATGAGGACGCTGGGAATCTCTGATGATAACACTGATACATTCACACAGCGAAGACATAGTTTCCTTCGTTGGGAAGATCTTTATCTAACACTGTAGAGCCATCATCAACGCTTTTACGCACACAACGTAAGCCTTGTGCTTACGGCAATATCCAAAAACCTCTGAACACGAGGCGTTTTGTCGACTATCTATTAGCACATCTTTAGTGGAAAGTCACTGCTCAAGACTTCAAGGAGCCTAAAGTAGAAATGTATCCGTTGCCATAGGAACATGGATGCCTATTTAGAAGTGAGTGAATGTCTTGACCTGTTTGTTTGGTACTACCTGTCCTTGGAACGGATTGGATTATTGCTTGAAACAGAATAAAACGCGAGTGTTGAAAAGTACTCATGTTGTGGAACACAAAAAATTACTGTCTAATAACTGTCCTGAGTTTCACACTTGGTCAGGTCCAATACTGTACTGAGTTAACGACAAAATATTATCTACAAACAGCTAGCCTTCAATTAGGAATGTTATTGCATGTATATAATACAACTAGTTTTTATTTTGTTCACTAACTCACTAACTTTGTCGCCTAAAATATTAGTAATCCTGCTGATGTGAGAAATTCGCAATAAATTCCATCCACGCTGATACTGACTCAACCAAGAAGTTGTTCAAAGCACGAATTAGCCAATCCCAGAGTAGCTTTCAATATTGCTACCATGCATTTTTTAAGCCTCAAAATGAGAAGATTTTGTTCACTAAACGACTACATCGATGTCAGTATATATTTTTTGATCTACAAGCTTTCTAATAGTTCTTTTATCGAAGCTATGTAGTTTGTTGGCCAAGGGGTTAGCTTAATCGGGCTTTGAATAATTGGGCCCTAAGAACTAACACGAATGCTCTAAATAAGTACACGGAAAAAGGAAGGGTTCACGTTGTCAAGAGAAGATAATGGTTTCAACATTTATTTGTCTTTTTGCCTCTTCACTGCCAAGACAAAATTGACTAAACCTCATTTTTACAAAATACTCACTTCTTCTGTCAAATGAAAACCTAAAGGTGTGACCATGGAAATGAAAGCTCCCAATAAGAACATAAAAGCAGTGTTTACGGCCAAAGTGAATTTTACAAACACTCAACTTCTGAACTGTCAAATGAATAAACCTAAAGGTATGACCACTCAAATGAAAGCTCTCGTATCCGGTAGAAAACAGTGCATAGCAACAAACGGAGCAACATGCATACCAAGAGTATCGGACCGTTTGTCGTTTGGCGAACAATCTCAAATGTGCAGAATATGGCCGACAAGATGGACGGAATTCCTCTTTTTCACATCATGACCAATACAAAAGTATCGAAGAATTGCAAGGTCACAAAGAATGACCGGTCAACAAGATGACGAAGCATGGCAACTCACAAAGCCTTTGAATTGCTACATCTGCATGTTGTGCTCAAGTTTGTTCTCACATCAGTGACATTTGATGATCGTAGTTTCAAAACAAAAATCATGGCGCCACTCTGACGTCATCGCGTGTGACGCTGTTCACCAGATCTACCCGGTCTGGCCAATATAAGCGGGCCAAACATGGCAAGAAATAGTTTGTTGTCTACAACTGATTTAACCCAATGAACTGAGGTAACCAACAGTAGTGGACAAACTTTGCGTGAGAATCATCTGACAAGCGTTGTAAGGCGGGTTACACGGACAAAGCTGAACAGTTTATGATGAAAAGCTAGAGATTGTTCAGATCAAGATATAAGGGGTTCACTCGATCATTTTAATATTTGCAAGAACAACAACAGCACCAGCAACAACAGCAACAATAACAGCAACAGCAACAGCAACAGCAACAGCAACAGCAACAACAACAACAACAACAACAACAGCAACAACAACAACAACAACAACAACAGCAGCAGCAAATCACAGTTAGCCAGCCTGCGAAATTTAAGTCTATTAAAGTAAATACATGTTCCACTACATTTGGTGGCGCCTGGACATATGAGCAGCGGTAAACATGTACAATTCTTTTGTTGGTCTGTGTCGTTATTTGAATGGGAGGGCAGACCAGTATATCTCTGGTTCTGTGTGTGTAATATTATGAATGTGTAAATTAAATTATGTGTGTGCTATTTCATATATTGCTGTATGTAGCTGTGAACATTATTTTTAAAAAGGTTTAGTCAGTAAAATTGTCTGATGATGTGCAGATTAGCCAGGCACTAAGTGCAAACCATAAACGATACTTTCTTCAAACCAGTTTTACGAAATTAAGACATAAAACCGTCTCTTTCATGTACTCAGTTCAACTTATTCACCTTATTTGGTCAGCCTAAGAGTAACTGCTTTGTCACAGCCGCGAACAACTTCAGTACCCAGCGGCCAGTGCAAGCTTTGGAGCTATGCCTGGTGTCCACTCCCTTACAGAGTATACCTCGTATCCAGCATGCGCTTTCCGCAGGCTATTCCTCCCACGGGCTCAGGTCTGTGTCGATTGCTACACAATTATAGGCTGCATAACGAATTCTTTCCTCGGCCACTTTAGCACTGGAAACAGACACAATAAAATGGTAACCCATCACCAAAGACGCCTTTTCCAAGCAATGGAGTTTCCTCTATCTACCTTGGCGTCATCTGTTCCTCCTGTCGCTCAAGTCATATCTGCTTCTTCCTTCTTACCATTACAATTGTATTCTTTCGTTTTTTCATATTTCATTTTTTTACTCCCTATCCCCTTTTCTCTCTTCTCTCTCCCATCTTTCAGCTCTTTCCTTCTTCCTTGCCTCCTCCTCCATCCTTTCCTTCCCGCCCTCCTTCCATCTCTTCTCTCTCCCACGTCTTCTCTTTCATATTCTCCCATCTTTAAGCTCTTCCCTTCTTCCTTGCATCATTTCCTTCCCTCTTTTCTCCCATCTCTTCTGTATCTGCTCACCTGGAGTATTCCGGTAGAAACAGCGTGCTGGAACACGTAGCAGCTTCAGGTAAAGAATCGTCTTGTGCATTGCTATGGAAAAACAGACCAATCACACCGTGTCTTTATCATAACGGGCAGTCTATACACAAACTATAATACACATTAAAAAAATGTAAACCACAAAATACGATGAAAGTAATGCCAAATTAAGTAAGGGACCATTCACATAGACTACATGCGAACCGAGTGCATACAGTTGACAATTTCTTAGACCGATCTCAGATCAATCTACTCTCTTATTCCTTAATTTTTCTACAGTAAGAGCGCGTAACGTACGATCTCAGATTGACTCCACTTTAACCTCTCAGTGTGAACGGACCGTTATATCAGCGGAAACCAAGAAAGGATCACTACACAGAATCCGCACAACCAACAGCAAGAATACAAACTTACCTTCTTCCCGGACACAGATACAGAGGGGCAGGAAGCCGTCTCCTTCCCGAGACGAATCGTAAAAACCGACTGCGATCCTCTGAAACAAAAAAAAAAAAAAGATTATAGAACGATATAATATGTATTAAGTTGAGCTTTCTCGAGACAGTTTAGCAGCACCCCTCCACCCCTACCCCCCAAGATGTCCCACGTCCCACCCGCCCCTTTCAAAAGTTGTACTTTTAACCTTCAAATGGGAACTGACCAGGTGAATTGTCTCAAAAGCTATACAGGAGGATGTGGCTCACTAGAATACCCAAAGCAGCCTGTGAAGACTCCAGACTTGCTAGCTAACTGTGCTGTTCACGAAACCTCACCATTGCTGAAGTTTTCCAACGCCCTCCACAGGAACTTCACCCGGCGGTCATTTTCTGTGATATCTTCATAATGTGCTACCGAGAGAAAACAAGTATTACCAACCAAGGGTCTGGGTTTGAGCCCTTTCCCCATTCCTCCGCATACAGTATGTACTCACTGCATTTCTTGAGAGCCTCGACCGAAAGTTCCGGGTCTCCGCACACTCTTCTCTCGAGCTCTTGCCACGTGAGCAGATCCAGTACGGCTTGTGGAAGGACCTTCAAAAGACCACGCTTCAGGGCGTCGATCTGAAAATATTAAACAAGTCAGGAACACGTGTGACGCGCTCTAGTGAGCACGTACTCCTCTCACGCCCTTACCCTCACACGCACACGAACGCAAACACGAGCACACAAACACACGTACTGTACACGCACGCGAACACTAGCACGCAAACACACGTACACGCACACGAACACAAGCACACAAACACACGTACACTCACGCTAACACGAGCACACAAACACGCACACAAACACACGTACACGCACGCGAACACGAGAACACAAGTACACGTACACGCGCGAACACGAGCCCACAAACACACGTACACACGCATTTAAACGCAAACACACGAGTGATTTTTACCTGCTGCTTACTGTCGTTCATTCTCGCTTCCTTCACAAGTTGCGCGTAGCGCAGTCTGTCCTCATAATCTACCAACTTGTCGGCACCTTCAGGAACCAGCTCAGCAATACTACTGTCATTAAGCACCTAAGAACAGATAATCACAAGAAACCTACTAAAACAACTCTATATACAATGTCTCGAGAGTCAGACTACTGTGTACTCGTAACCCCTCCATGATACAGGTACAACGCACTGGAGTTTATGAGAGCAGGTCAAGATAATGAAACGGTTTATAAATGATAAAGTTCATACAGTAAATGTGAACAGTAGATAGGGAACACTTGTGAGATTAATATTTGCAAAGAACTGCTCCCCTATATAACTTAGCTCAGTGATAGACCCATCGTCGCACCGCTATCGCGCGCGTTCGAGTCCCGTATTGTTTTCAAGGCAACTCGTCTCTTTGAATAACTTGGTAAATTTTATGTCACTAGTTGAGAGTACAGGCAGGTAATGCCATATTTACTGACCGTTGTGTATGTAAGAACGCCTCCAAATTTCATTTCGAATGTTTCTTTGTCCATTGACTCTAGAGATTCCAGAAGTTTGACCTACAACACATCAACAGAATGATCACTTTTAGGAACCCAGATTATAATTCTAAAACACCAGTAACCCCAACGAAAGCCACGTGTGTAGATCGATCAAAATAAAATAAAATAAAATAAACTAGAAAACACTCTACCTGAGCAAGGTCCACTGACTTGAAATCACGACACCACGTGACCCTTTCACCGACGAGCTGTTTCCACACAAAAGAGGGAAACGCCAGCACCTGAAAATTAACATGAATTAACGTTATGAGCAAATAAAATTCACAGCGTGAACATAAATTAGTTACTGTACTGAAAATTATAACGTTGTTGTACAAAAAGAGTATCAATTAATTTTATCGAACAGCTGCCAGTTTAATGTTTATATAAATTAGTGCTACAGATCCGTAGTATAAGAATAATCCATTTTACAGAAGATACAGCGATGAGATTCACGCACCAGATGTTCGCGTCCATTTCTCAGGCAGCCTCCCATCAGCATACCCATCCACTCGAACTTGCCGAACTTCTTGCATGATCGGTTCGGTACGTAAGCATCTCGGTTAACGTTGGATGTATCGTGTAACTGTGAACGGATTAAAATGCGGACTGTCAATCAGAGTTTCATGTCGAGAAAAGTTGCTTCTTACATGAAAGTGTATGCTGTACCGTGAGACTTACTGTAGAGAATCAATACACACTACATACAAACAGTGCTTGCTACGTTAACTTCTAGTTTTGGTTTGCGTACCGTAACGTCCATGTGAATACGCTAAACGCCGCAAAGAACGTTTCGAGTGATTGGTCTCTTGTTTGGAGCAAATCACTCGAAACATCACCCAACAGGCGTGACGTCCTTTATGGCGTTCAACGTATCCACCTGAACCTTTACGTCAATATGGTCTGTAAAGCACCCCCTCCCTTCAAAAGTCTCATCTGCGGTCCCTCCCTCCAGAAGTTTTGTCGTGGAAATAACAAATTCCAAGTTTATTTCGTTGGACTCCAGGGACTGGACTCAGTGACTGCATTGAAGACCAACCTGATTTGGACTTCGAACAAAGAAGGGCAGTGGCATGGCCGAGTCACTGGAGCTGGGGCACAACTCCTCTGCCATGTCAGCTAACGAGTCACGAAAACCACCACCTGGCGACAGTAAACAAACAAACAAACAAACAAAAAAACAAAATGGACATTGGCTATAGATACCAGATGCATTACTGTTCATGAATAGTTACATAAACTCACCTTGATCAATGATCCCTTCCGACAGGAACTTGCATTCCCACCATTGGTCATATCTGGTCGACCATCTGAAAGAGACGAACCCAACAAAACACACTAGTTGAAGGATTGTCACAATCCTATGATCATATACAACTACATCAATCTGTAAATACTCCTGATACATAGTATGCACTATACTGCACTACCTGTCTACACAAGCACACACAAGCCAACCTACAACCACCTCACTATCAAGGTCAAACTTCTCTTTTTATTTTCTAAGTAGATGTAAGAATATTACTGTATGAAGTAGAGAGGTGCACAGATAACTCACCTAAAATCAAGTTTCACTCCACATTTCTCTTCTCTCAGTCCCTCATACAACTGGATTATGATACAAGGAAGAGGAAAAGAACCACACACTTTAGAGACAAATGTTAAAAAGTGCAATAATATAATACAAACAGCTGTACATAATTCTGGTTCAAATTGAAGTCTAACTGCACAGCAAGTGTAGTTATTTCACCTGATGGAAGATTGAATGTTTTGCATCTGGGTCTAGAGAAGGGTCTGCTGTATGTTCTGCCGCCAGCCGTCGGTTGATGTAAAGTTTGGGCATTCTTGATGGAGCACCACTGTTGAAATACAACCAGCAAAGACAATAGTTTTAACAATTTACCAGACTGTTTTACTAACAAAGGGATTTCTCAAAACAACTTTAAAAGAACATATTTCACAACACACTGCATGTGTCGAATTTCAAAGTGCAACACTATGAGTTGAATTGAATCCAAAATATTGGAACAAAAATTACTCTGAAAACAAAGAAACTATAAACAAGGAAACAACAGGGTCAAAACATGTTGGAGCAGGGGGACAATTGAATGCTACAAATGAAGTGCTCTACTAAATCAACCATGAGTTTACGGCTCACCAGGTCTGTGACTCTTTCAGTAATTTATCAATAAGTGTGTTTCTGTGTCTGGACAAAGGAAGCAGCTGACGAATTGCCTGACCAGGAAAAACAATAATAGGAAAGTCATTAATAAAATTATATGTAACTAGCTTGCACTAATACATATACATACATGTACAGTACATGTACATTGAAGCTGTGTTTTGTTCTTGACTGTAGGGTTTCTTGAATGATATACTGATATAATGATAATAATTTTGTTCTTTGTTTTGGTAGATTCTATTAGAATCATTACAATAATGACCTCCACCTTTACCTCTAAATCCTTGAAAGAGCCAGCGGTGTAGTTCCATGATGGCAACAGGAAGTGTAACACACTGTCTAAAAGCTCAATAAACCTGAAATGGCAAGGTCTAACACTGAAAATACAGCACTGAAACCCAACTAACTTAATGCACATCACTTCAGAATTCATCCAGTACATCTTTTTCAGGTGACAGTCAACTGGATTCAATCAAGCCCCACCCCTGCCACCCCACACCCCTCTTTGACCAGCCTTGCCTAAACGTGATCTTGAAAAGGAAAAGGTGCTGAAGGGTTGCCTCACCTGAGTAATGCTTGTGATCTCCTGTACAACAGCATGGGATCTACAGAGTCCAGTTTAGGATATCTGAATCGTAGGGAAAAGATACACTCTACTCAGGCATGTACAGTACTGCGGTTTTGAGAGGTGCAATTATGAGCAAAGAAGATGCTGTGTTATGAGAGCAGTCTCCACCACCAACACTGTCTCCATTATTTTACTATTGTCTCCTTATCATCATCCAACTAGTGTAGCGTAACAGCTTCACCCTGAGGTTCTTAATTAAGGAACATTGATTGACTGGTGCATATACATGCACTCTACACATAACATGCACAGATTGTATCACCTGATCATATCTGCTGCAGCAAACACATCCCTGCTCAGGCCAGGTTCCTTCTCTTTAACAGATACAATTTTTATGCCATGGATTCTTGTGTCTATTCCATCATCTGGGCACAAAAGTAGAAATTATATTTTAATTGTACACATTCAGAAGGCTGTATTCATGTAACTATGTAAATGTTTTGCATTAAATTAATATACCATAACCCCACCTTTGCATTCCTTTATTTTAATCTCAATGACTGGATAGAACTGAGTCATGTCTTGCAGGATCACTACATCTCCAGTCTTATTCCTGCCAAACACAAAAACAAGATATAACGATGGCTGCCATAAGGGTTTTTTCAGCAGTGTAAAAGATCCTTGGGTAACACTGGTGTATATTGTCTTCTTTGCTGTACACTTACAAGTCAATCGAAGTGTCATTCAACTGTCTGAGATTTCCCATGTGGCCACCATTCAGAACAACATGAGAAGGCATATAATTGTCATCCCTCGCATCAACTCCAATACTAAGCTGCCTGTAACAGAATAATGGAACCAGTCAACACATCTTAACCCAATCCAACTTAACTCAACCAACTATCTGAAAACTTCTACCTGATCACAGTCCCTGAACTCATGTAGAGTCTGATCCAATGTCTGCTTTGGCTGCCATCAGATTCCCAGTATGTGTCTGGGTCACCATCTGTCAATGCATCCTTGGTATCCTCTTCCTGTGTATATAAAAGGTTAGGAATCAGTATTGTATTGTGCTGTTCAACCTCAAAATAAAACTATATTTTCAGTTGTTTTGTCTGACAAAATTCCTGGAAACAATAAATTTCTGGTCATTACATACTGTGGTAGCTATATAATGCAAACTATATACAAATCATACAGTACAGTATGGAGAAAATGGCAAGTGACTGTTTGCCAAGGTTCAGGCTGGTCAGACTAAGTAGTACAACAGTACCAGTCACACATTTTCATTAGAGCACGAGTCAAAAGAAGTACTCACTGATGAGACATCAATTGAATCCACATAGCGGCTGACATGGCCCAGGTTGGTTTCCTGTTTGTTGATGTGATCAGCTAGGAATCGAGCCAACTGTTCATCAGCTTCAAGACTCCACTTGGGTGGAGGAGTGGCCAGTTGTTTCACAGCTTCCTTGTCAGCTGAGACTTCCCCAGCCGGGGGATCCGTGAGACGCAGACTGTACCAAGCTTCTACTGAATCTTGCCAGCTGGAAAAACATCATCAACTGATCTAAATACCTGGCTTACAAACAAGTTACATCTGACATCGTCCAGTGTTTGTTTGAAAAGCAGTTGGGCTTGGTAAATCACAGTAACTTCAGGTACAAGGTCTTTCTTTTCAAGATTGAAATAACAAAATGATCCAATCTGACTGATAAGCTGTGTGGACATTAGTACATGATTGTGGAATTTCTCTAAGTGAGCACAGTACCTCTGAATACTGTTTTCAGCTACTAGCTCTGCTCGTTGTTTCCCCTTGGTGGGGGAGTTGGGCATTTTACAAACTGGTGTCAAGCGAACTGTCCCTACTCCATGTTTAGCATCATGTGGTACTACCATGACCCAACCTTCCTTCACGTTTTTGCCAGTGCAAAACTTTTGAATTGATTTCTGCAATGCAAATTTTAAAATTATTTTTAATAACACATAATTAAAACTCGGAATTATTTATATAATTTATGTATCAGTTGGACTGCAGACCTATACCAGTGATTAATACAGCTCTCCTGAAGAATAGAAAGGCAGAAGATACAAGAAAATACCACAATTATTGCTATCTACCAAAAGTTACAGAAACTGAAGGAGACTAAGAAAATTGGCAAAACGTTGACCTTTAATTTGTTGATTATAAATATGTACAAATTCCTACCTGAGTTAATCTTAACCAAGCGCCTTGGTTGTTGACAAATTCATCTCCTGAGGCAAAAACAGAAGATTTTGCTGTGGGATAGATTTCTGCTATTTTCTCGGCGTCCTTTGAGGGTTTCTTGTGAACAGCTAATGCTTCACTGCCATCGACCATGGCAAACTCCACCTCTGCTGCGACAAAACACAGCGGTAAAGGCAAGCTTTTCCCCTCTCCCATGCGATTAATAGTATCGAGAAGACACCTAATGCGTGCAAGGCGCCTTCTTGCTGGTTCATTCTTCATTTTAGGGCTTTCTTGGCGGCTAAAACTTCACATCTTCCCGGCTTCTTGCAAACGTTGGCAGAACAGGGGGACTGATGCATAGAGTCGGTAAAAGATGCGAGAGACTGGAAATAGGCTCCGTTGTCTTTGGGAGGGGTGGATGGGAGGGTGACACTTCACTTTGTGACTATAGCCTACAATGCAGGCGTTCCGGTTCGTTTTCTGGTAAAATTCGTTCAGAGTGGGATCGGGACGAGGAAAAAGCTGCGGAGGGGAGGGGGGCGGGGGTGGGGGGAGGGAACCTGCGCCTCCCTCCCCCTCCCCCCTCCCCATTTTACTCCCGCATCCCCTTCCCCCCAGTCCTACTCCCAAAAGAATTTTGCCTGAAAACGAACGGAAACGCCTGCATTGCAGGCTATTGTGACTACGGAGCAAAACATGGTTTGAAACCTCTTGTGCATTGATTGATTTAGATTATTTTAATTGCTCCGACGGGTTTTTTCATATCATTTGTATAGGAAACCCCGCCTAGAATCCGTCTGCAGACTCTCTAAAAATAATCTCTTTATTGATAAGCCATAGAAAAATTTTAACAGTGTTTTTCTTTTTAGTAATCAATTTATCATTCCTTTTATTCGCACAAATAGCTACCGCGATCTGATTCAATGCGTCCGCGATCAGTCTAACAATGCCTTGGTGACGAAACAGTTTTCAGTTTCAGTTTCCGTCAGGATTTCCAGTCCAAGGATAGTTGGGTGGACAAGGGTCGGTGCATGTGATCATCACGTGATAAGTGCCATTATTATAAGTGCACCTGTTGACATCTTGGGCGGAGCATGGTGCGGGAGGGCGAGCGCCGTCACACTTCCATGGCGTGAAACCTTTAATCTTGTCCAGAGTCGTCGGGGACTTGATCCACTCAATAGCCTGGGAAATAGTGACAACATACACGTCATCTTTGGAAGCCAGTTGCTTGAGGAAGCTAATGGTACCTGAAAGTAGAGGAAAATTAAACGCGTGAATGATTTGATGAGGTACGAGAATGACCCTTGTCTACTTAACAAGCTATGGACTGGAAATCCCAAAGGAAACTGAAAAAAAAAAACCCACAGAACTGTTACGTATTCACATGAATATTAAAGTTTTACCCTCCATTGCATATCCAGGGTAAGTCGCAAACCAAGCTGCATCAACCAACATGAAGAATGGCGCCCTGTTGGACGTGTAATGTCGCTCAAAGTTGGCGTTGAATAAATTCACGACATCATCTACACTAGAAGGGGCAGCACAGGAGCTCAAGAAGTTACAGAACTCGGGATGATCCGGGTTGACATTCTTGTAGTCAATCAAGGGCACTTCCCAAAGACCTGGGAAGGAGCCTGAAGGAAAGTAACATTTCAAATCACATTATCACAGAAAGTACTAATAAATAGAAAAGTGATTAGTGTGGCGCACTCCGTATCGGAAAATAGCTTTGACGGCCGAGGTGGCGTCAGTTGCTTTGAAAGCTTCAAACGTGTCTAGACGTATCACACTGTTATGGCCTGGGAAAACGAGGACACATTGTGGCGACAACATTGTGTCCTTCGATATTTCCAGGGTGGCAAAACGTGCAGCAACATTGTTACGATCCGCGCGGACACAACAATTGTTTTCGAAGTTTTTCAGGAACATATTTTTGTGTCCGAAACAAATGTTTCGCGCGAGGCAAAACGGGGCAACAGGGAAACATGCGCACACATGTTGTCGTCACAATGTCTCTTCGTTTTTGGCCAGGCCTTTAGTATACTCGCCAATGGGACAAGGTGAAATCACACACTCCTGTGTAGAAAGGTAATCGATCCACTCCAATTTTCTCCTTTAGTTTCTCACCAGAAACATATGATACATTAGGGAGAACTTGGATTTTAATACCTTGCTAAAGATGAAAGCTGATAGAACTATCAATTCTCACTACATTTCTCATACATTTTACTCTTAGAAGCTTTAGAGAATCTATATTTTGAGCTTGGGAGTGAAAGTGTTAAGTATGTACTCACCAGTGGGACAAGGTGGAATCACACACTCCTGTGTAGAGAGGTAATCCAACGTGTATGGCCACATAGGTGGATCCGTGTATTTCTGAGTAGGCATGGAAGACTCGTACAAGAATCCTGCATCGTGTAACGCCCCGAACTCGGCATCTCCGCCCACTTGAATGTACGGAGCCCGGAATCCTTTCACACTGTCCGCGTCGACCTGTCCCCACTTCCTCAAAATTTCTTTCATGTCCACAATCTCTGCTTGCCACTGTTCCTTAGTAGCTTCAGCCCACCAAGATGCTGGATATTTCGAACTTGTAATGGTATTATCAGCTATTTCCTGTCTCTCGTATCGAAGACTCATCGCGTCTTGGTAGTTAGAATACTCGTGAGAGACAAAGAACGTCCCGGCGATGTCGCAGCCGTTTGGGTTCTTGATTCCAGCGTTGAAGATTTCTTGTGCGTACGAGTAGGCCTGGCTGTTTATTGCCGTATCGAACGTGATCATAACGATCTGTGGAATGGAGTCCACGGACAGATTACCGGGTATGGCGGTTCCGCTACAAAAGCAATCGGGAAGTTTGCACACATCAGGACTGCAGGGATCTGCTGCCGGGTCCGCACTGACAGCGGCAGACAGCAAAAGAAAAGCCCAGGTGCAGGTAAAAATCAGTCGCATTTTTCTCAGCTGTGAAGACTGTGAGCTCTAAACCGCAACAGGCGGAACCTTTGGAGTTTTATCAGAGGATGCCGTCACCCGGAGATCTCGTGACTGAAAGTTAATAAGATGACGCAGATGGCAAATACGGCGAAATTACTGAATTACCAGGAAACATTTTCTAAAAAAGCCATACGTCAATAATTTGTGATTACTGCAAGCCGCAGAAAGTGCAAGATTGAGTTTAATCAATCGTCGGGCATGACGTCGTTGAAAGAGACAAAATCGGTAGGAGTTGAGTTAGCCGGAACTACTTTTCATTGTTTTTTTTAGTCTTTCGTGGTATCGACCCAAAGTGATCAAGGGCAGTGGCCAATTCCCGAGAGCGACACGGAGTCAGGGTCAAACGGAGTGATGATCTGTTTCAACGTGTTCCAAATACATAATCATTAAAATACCCGGGACTGCGTGAATAGAGCTAGGCCTACACGAACTTAGACAGTCGTCACCCCTGGCACTGAAATACAAAACGATCCAGTGAGATTATCGAATAGCTCTGCCCTGAAAATATATATGCGATTAGCTTTTTGTTCCCCCATAGCAAATTGCGTGATTCAAACTCGTACATCAGCGATGATGGACCTGCATGATGCCATGCTCCGGATAAAACTTAGTCATGCTTTGCCCAGACATATTTCGACATGTGAAGGATTTATCGGAAAGATGATCTGATCTAGTTGTAATTGGCACGGATTCGTGCACTCGATCAAAGACAGTGAAGAGGGCGAAGATACAACTCGAGCATGTCCGCTAAATGTAGCATCGTGCTTTGGATCTGCATGTTCGGCCTGATTGCAGGTCAACTCGAAGGAAGAGCACTCGGCGAGCAATGTACAACGGAGAAGTGTCACCTCCCCGATTGTTTCTGCAGCGGAACCTCTATCCCTGGAGGACTCTCCGCCGACTCAATTCCTCAGATTATTATGATGAGCTTTGACGACGCAGTTAATGAACAAGTGTATTCCTTTTATCAGAAACTGTTCAACGGAGAAACGAAGAATCCCAACAACTGCAGCGTTAGCGCCACGTTTTTCGTGTCGCACGAGTATACACGTTACGATATGATACAGAACCTGTACCACGACAGACACGAGATGGCGGATCACACAATCTCGCACCGACTGCCGATTACTTGGTGGAAGAGCGCCAACTACAGCCAGTGGTATGACGAGATCTCAGGCCAGCGAGAAATCCTACGCAAATGGGGCCAAGTGAAACTGGAAGACGTTCGCGGGTTTCGAGCTCCTTTCTTGCAGATCGGTGGCAATACCGAGTTCAAAGTCCTCCAGGACCTCAAGTTTACGTACGAAACGTCTATGCCCACGCAGGAATTCATGAATCCGCCTATGTGGCCTTACACCCTAGACTACCAAACAGAACAGGAGTGCGTCATACCCCCCTGTCCGACTGGTAGGTTTAGCAAAACCCGGGGGGTGGGGGTGGGGGAGAAGAGTTGATAGGCAAAACAGAAATAGGTGATACAAAGGGGGAGGGGTTACGCACAGAATGCATAGAGTATCATTCATAGTTCGCCCTAGGAGCGATATATGCTCTAGCAATTGATCGACTGTTCTATTTTTTTTTTCTTTTTTCAGACTCTTTCCCAGGTTTATGGGAGGTTCCTATGGTGGATTACCGGGACCTGAGTGGACAGTTGTGTAACATGATTGACGGGTGCTCTGCGCCAGCCAATCAGAATGAGGCTTACAAACTGTTGGAGGAGAACTTCAAAAGGCACTACACAACCAACAGAGCACCGTTCCCAATGTTCATGCACGCGGTCTGGTTTCAAAAGTATCCTTTCGCTTTGGAAGGTAAGAATGTCTTATCGTTATCATTGTCTTTCTTGCCATTCAATCCTTCTCTCTCAGCTGTCTTTCTCGTGTCTGAAATATAACTGTGTTTAAGAAGAGGGCAGACGTTTGCTTACCCCACTTGCACATGCGTTATCTCCATTGCAGCTGTGCACCAGTTCCTTCAGGACAAGGTTGCCATGGGCGACGTGTATTTCGTCACCATCTCGCAAGCAATCGAATGGATCAGGTCGCCGACGACTCTAAAAGACATCAAAGACTTCAAGCCATGGAAATGCGACTCGCCTGCACCGCCGGCTTGCTCCAGTCAAGATTTAAATGTGTGCCATTACAACACAGACAAAAACCTGGTTTCACCCCACTCCCCTGAGGTGGAGCATTATTTTTTCATTTGTACCAAACCCTGCCCTGCACATTATCCGTGGGTCGGCAATCCAGACGGAAATTGAATTCGGCTTAGTCGGGCTTTTTGTTGCTATTTTTGGTCATTTATTGTATACGCCTTGAAATCAAATCTAAAAGTAAATGTGACACGCAGACTTTCGTTTTAGTTTCACCGTTTATCGGATTTATCTTTGTCATTTAGTATCAGTTTGCTGTCGAGGTAAATCGATTCAATAACAATATAGTGTTAACAATGGTCCATTGTATTACTTCGTCGACAGTCAAAAAAGAGACGGAGAGGAGATGGGGGAGGGGGGGTGACTGTTTGACCAATAAACAATAAAGTAAGCGGAAACACAAGTATGGATATACTCTTGCTAAGTTGTTGAAGCTAAATAACGCCGGTGTTCCAAACCTGAGGAGCAGCCGCTCTACAGTCAGCGGTTGTGTGGCCAGGGAGGGTCGTCCAGAGTCCACTGGATTCCGGATTCCATTCCACTTTGATAGCGACTGAATTTATTTATATGAAAAAATTAGATTAGTTTGCACGGCAATTGAATCCTCGCATGGCAAATTGAATTTTTTATGGTTGTCTATTCCCATTCACCTTTAATTCATCTTTAATGTTTTTTGTCGCGTCTCATGCAGTGATGTTCGAAACTGCCACGTTGTGCATGATTGAAGTCACGTGACAACTGGAAGTATCATGACTCCATCAAGCGTACAATGAACAACATGGCCGCTTGGAGGACGATATTTACCTTTCTGCTTCTGTTCGTCGTGGCTGTGATTGGATTCATGCTTATTTCTGACACAGCTAACCCGGTCACACCGCATCTTCGAAATTATTTTGTTTTCAATGCGAAAACCCTTGAGTTCGGCCTTTCGGAACAAACTACGTCCACTCCAACGCCATTTCAATTTATGGAGAACGATGGCATCGAACCGAAAGGCTGCAATTTGACGTTCAAATACGGCGAGATGTGTCCGAAGCTCTACGCAGAAATTGCTGGATGCGACTTTATAGACAACAACAGTAAGTTTGATTGTCCAGACATTCGAAGAAAAGTGGACACAACAACACGGCAAGCACAGCTGGTAATGACTCGTATGCTGCGAATTTTCGACCGAATTGCTCGAAAGCACAACATTAGATACTGGCTGACTCGAGGGACACTTCTTGGGGCTGCAAGACACAAGGGATTTATCCCTTGGGATACAGACATGGACATAACGATTCCTCTTGAGGATTACATCAAATTTTTCAAAGATGCCCATCTCGAGTTGCCGAAGGATATGTTTTTTCAAAACTCCGAGAGTGACCCTGCACTCGCTCCCTCTGATGCTGCCGAAGCAGCCAGACTTCGACACAAGATAGTCGGGATTTACAGGGCAACTTGGAACCCCAGGTTGAGAGACCAGAAAAGTTGCTATAAGTACTGCAAATATCACGGGTGCAAATGGCACGATGGATTGATGATTGATATGTTTGTCAATGATGATAGCAATATTGATGGTTTTCTGCCTCTACGACAAATGATGTTCGAAGGATTTCCTGTGTTCGTACCAAATAATTGGAAGGAGATCTTAGAAAGCCGTTATAGAAGTTATATGGAAATTCCTAAGGAGAGTGAGCGAACGTTGGGTGATCACCCTGACACTTTGCATAGCTGTAAAGAACTGTAAATGGTATTTGATAGAACAGAGAATATGTTTGTGTGAGTAAGCATGTCACACTATAAGTTCCCATTATACAGCCTTGACATGGAACCTTATATTGTTTACAGCTGACTGAGGTTTTCATATTCAGCAAATGACAACAGGTATTGCAGGTGCAATGATTGACAGGTACTTTGGTAACTCAACAATAAACTCACTAAAATAATTTGCATACCAATTCCATCAACAAAAAAAAGGTTTGTGTGTCCCTCAAAAATATTCTCGAAAGAAATGAGACTATAATACCAACAAGGTTTAGTCAAAATATACATGTAATCACAACCATGCAGAACACACTAAATCCAGTAAGGACACACTAATACTTCAGAAGAAAATCATCTGTGAACCTGTGATAGGCTCCATTAACTTATGCAGTTACTAAGGCAACATAGAGATACTGACAGACACTTAAAAGTAGGGCAGCAAAAAGCGGGTGTATGCAGATATATTGCTATTCCAGCTTATTTTGAAAACAAGAAGTAGGGGAAGAGTGGGGCGAGGAAAACTATCCCCATTCCCCACTCCTCGACACCTTCGTCGTCCATCTCTACTCTTCAGTTACCCATTGTATTTACAGTGGTAATAACCCTTTCCTACTCACATCTCCTTTTTATTTCCTTTTATTTTCTGTTCATCTATTTATCCATTCATTCTATCTCCCTACCCTTCCTGGGTAGCTGTTGTGTTGCATAATGACGTCATCTGATTACAACTACCAGAACGCCAGCCTCTTGTCATGTTTCCATTCTCTTTTTGTAGATTATGTTTGCAAGACTGGATATGAAGTAATGCTGGAAACATTGATTGGCCCAAACCATTCTGGTAGTTGTAGTGGAGGTGACGCTCTCTTTGATCATTCAGTTGTTCAGACATACACCTTTCTTCCATCCCTCAAGAATCGGAAACTGCAGGAGGTATCTCCTCCTCGTACAACTTTAAAATCCGTGAATCTCTCCCTTGGCCTGCATCCTCTTGTTTCTGTAATGGAACAAAATGCACAATATTTATTAATATTATTTCTTGTGTAATCAGAATCTCGTACCTACACCGACTGTCTGTTAAGACTTCTCTGTTCCTCCTCAATCCTTACAAAAAACTGAGATTTACTCGCCGCTTAGCCTCCTTTCTAAGTTTTTTCTTTCATCCCTTTTTCTTCCCTCCTCCATTTCTTTATGTCTTTCTCTTCCTTGCTTCCATTCTCCACTTCTTCTTATCACTGCTGGTCTTTTGCTATTCTGTTTTACCTTTACACCTGCTATTTTGAAGCTTTTAAATCCATTCTGAGTCAGGGGAAATCCAATCTGATGATCATTAGTTATAGTATCGCTTTCCACAACCTGAAGGTCCCCACACCCGTCTCCTGAGACCAAAGAAAAGCAACATTAACTAAAAATGATTTCTTTCAAGAAATAAAACGGTTTTCCCCTTCCCCATAAGATCACCATACGGTCCCTTGTTGCAACATGTTTACTAGTGATGAAATAAAGTCAATCTTGGCGATTTTTAAATTGCTGTGCACGTCGCTGTACTTTGTCCGTTGTTATTTTCGTCGTTGCCGTTTCACTTGTTGTTATTGTTGTTGTTGTCGTCGTTGTTACTATATAGTTGTTGTGTTGTTGTTGTTATTGTCGTTGTGTTGTTGTGGTGGTCGTTATTGCGGTTGTCGTTGTTACTATATAGTCGTTGTGTTGTTGTTGCTATCGTCGTTGTGTTGTTGTGGTGGTCGTTATTGTGGTTGTCGTTGTTACTATATTGTCGTTGTGTCGTTGTTGTCTTCATTGAGCTCGTTGAATTTTTTTCTTTTGTTCTGGTCTTCACATCAATACCTATGCGTATGCTCAAAACTTAAACCAATTTACCTTTCAGAGTCGAAAAGACATCCATAGCAAAGGACGCCTGTGGCTCCTCCTCGACATGGATCCAACTAGAGGCCCATAATTCCCGTGACTGTCTCGTTGAACCCCCCAGCTCTTGAGATACCCTATTGTGGTCCCCGGATGTAGTAGATACCCTCTTGTGATTCCCGGATGCAGTGGATACTCCCTTGTCAGCCGAGCCTTGCAACGACCGACGACAGACGGCAAGATAGCCGCTCTCCAGTGTCGCGTCCTGGGAAAGCAAAAGGCGTCAATAATTTTCACCACTGCAATAACGACAAATGAACTTCTCGCTGTCCATGTTATTGTGCCCTACCTTTGGAGGTTCAGGGTTTGTCTTGGTTTCCATGGTTTCCTGCTCCTTTGAAATTGTTCCCGCGTTTTTGTTGTTCGGCTCTATGTCCGTTTTACTACTCTGTCGCACCAGTCCGTAAGCGGCGCGTCTTTTACCGCAGTGAAATATGCTTATGTACTCGGCCCGAATCTGAGCAGACAAAATGGAGATGCTACAATTTACACTATGCCGTGCGTTCTCCTCGCTTATGATCAGATGGTAAATGCTGTGCTAAATTTACCACGATCCAAGAGGTTTTCTACCAGAGAACGTGGAGCTGTCGTCGCAAAATGACGACCCGCAAAGTAAACCTCTGTGACCACAATAAGCTAAGCTCATGCTGTTCTCTGCTCCATTTGTGATTGCGCTTTATTCTGTTCTACTGATGTATTCTGCTTTGTCTTATTGTGCTGCCTGAATATTTTACTACCCTTTTCTCGCATATCTCCTCTCACCTCGTCGTCCCCTAGACAATGAAGTAGGAATATCAGAACACCCTGCAGCAAGAAACAACTTCCTTTAAAATCAACGTATAATTTAAAGACACATCAGGTCAGGAAGCAACCCAGTTGAAGAAAGGGAGAAATAAGAAGATTATAGAGGCAACTGGCGGACAGAAAAGCAAAATGAATGATGTGCTCACGCGTCATAACGCACGCATAAATGCGCGTACAGACATCATCACGTCACCTGCAGAGTATTGAAGACATTGAAAAGGTACACCATGAAAGCCGTGGATTCATTCACGACGAAGACGCCGAGCATCCACGCTATACCGAGTAGACAGGACAGAACAGCACAACCCTTAGCCCAGAATCTGCAAAACGAGCGCGTCAAAGGGATAAACATCTATGGAATGTCAACAGTTTACACTCTATCAGGGTTCTAATTCTCTAAACTGACCCTGAACATAATGTTGTGTAGGGAGAAATGATAGCTTGAGCCGAAACATTATCTACAACAAGAGATTGTCTGACATTTTCTCCTTACTGAACTACTTTAGCCATGGAGTACAGTAAGAGAGAAGTTTACATTTGATTACTCTTGGGATTTGATCTATTCTGATTGGTCCTTGCGTGCTGCAAACCATCACAGAGCAGCAAATAGGTTGGTGACTAAACTGGACACTCTAAAATCCAGGTTTCCACTTTAGGGCACGTAAACCAAGCCTGTAGCTTTAATACTTGTATTCTTACTCACCGTATTTCCGCCACTCTGTCTCGGTTCTGGTTCAACCTTCGTCGTTCAGCCATCACACAGAACGTTTTCACAAGGCACGTGAAATTGAACTGGAAGAGAACAACCGATCTGAAAACCTCGCTTCCAGGATACTAACTAAAGTTGCCTGTCCATAATCGATTGTAACTGTGCTCACCTCGGTTCCAGAAAACTCAAGCGCTCTAAACAAGTTCGTGTCAGTGACTGGCAACATAAAGGTCACGTGTTTACCTGCGCGTGCCCAGTGGAGTTGTGTTTGGTGTTAAATAACTTACCAGGCAAACCAACAGAACAGGTCCAATCAAGGCCCAGATGACATTAGAATGCACCGATAACCAGCAGCTAAATAACGGAAAGACAACACAAGATTGCAGTACTACTGTTAATTCGCCAAACAAGCCCGAGAGAAAGTGCAGCATATGATCCCCAAGATGCTGGCCAGTTTATTGGGCACAGTGCCCTTTAAAAAAGGGCAGCGTCACGGGTTGTGATAATGGGCACGAATTTGCGCGCGCATCCCGCAAATCCTTACTCGAATCACAATTTTCAGTTCTTCAGTTTTCTGCCCTCGACGTACTGAGCTTCAAAACCGTTTCCTGAAGCGGTCACTCGTGAGAGCTCGCAAAGTCAAACTTGGAAACGCAACCTGAGCGTTCGCGATTCCAGAATGATCCGTTCATTGATACAAATCCAGTGAGAGTAGTAACTGACTTTTGTACCAGTCAAATTGAAATTCGCACATCCCCCCCCCCCCCCCCCCCCCCCTCTCGGACCGAGTAACTGCTTTACTTACAAATCATTGGTTCCGTATTCCTCATAAAGTAATGCCGTGGTAACTCCAACAAACACTCCAGGAATACCTGCACAACATAGGTAATCACTGTGGTTCATTTATTAGTTATATTTGAGCAAGCTTTAATCACTCCATACTTTGCCCTGACAAGAGAATGAAACAAGAAAACTAAAACTGATCGCTCCCAGGAAATAAGGGATTAACAGCTATGCCCTCAGTACTTTGAGTAAGCGGTATTTATAATAGTGGCGGCTGGATCTGCAATTAGTACCGACATTCACGTTTGGAACATGCGAGAGGTTTCTGTGATTTTTCTTTACTACTCACCCCAGCCACACAGGAAGAATATTGTCTTTCTTCTCCTCAAGGGAATATTGGTTTGGAATACTTTGACCAATATGAGATATAGCATAACCCCTTCAAGCGCCATCCAACAGAACGCCACCAGAAACAGGTAGTGCAGAGCGATTGCGATCACTTTACAAGCCATCTGTGGGAATGATCGGTCCGTCAGCGAGGAAGAGGCGCAGAGAAGAAGCAGTCACGCCTCCAAAGCAACGCAAAGAGATGAATTCACGAGCAGGGAAAAAGGAGTATAGTACTCTATAATGCTCCGCTACATGCGAAGGCTCCACCCAAGAGTGGCCCCTGTATACTTCTTGGGTATATATAGACGGGGTAGAATATGAAGAAAATACAGTCACGACTCGCCTGGTATTCCATTCTTTGGGCGCCAAAAAGAAAAAGCGCCTCAGCAAATATCAGAGATAACGCAAAGTTGGCGTGAATGAAATGGTGTTCTGTTTTCTTGAACCTGTGGGCAAAAAACAAACAAAAACAAACAAACAAACAAACAAACAAAATAAACAAAACAAAAACAAAAACAAAAATGCACCCGAGTAAAGGAACGCAAGTTAGTTCTTCGCGTGCACCTATCCAGAGTGTCACCATCCGCACGCGTAACCTGTACAGCACATTACAACTTGTTTGGATTACGTACAAAGACGGTACAAAGAATACTTGAAACTCGATTACGGCCTCACCTTAAGCAGATGAACGTCAGAAACGCAAGGAACAGAGCAACAATAGAGATACCCACTCCGAAGTATGAAATGAGGTGCGGAATAATACGATCTGTACTGTGTGTTCCCTGCAAACAATAAAAATGATGATCAGAACACAGCAACAAAATGTGACTAAAAGTATCAGGTGATGTTAAACGCATCATAACACGGCAAGACATGGCACGATGTTACACGATGACACTGTTACATGAAATAACTTGACGGCACGAGACGATGACATGACGTTACACAACACGACATAACATGACGCGGTGGAACATGAATTGACACGACACGAAACAGCACGCACGATGATATTTCATGAAATAACGTGACACGTAACATGACATGAAATGACACGACAAGCTTACACGTGACACGATACGATGACATGTCATGACGACAGTACATTGTATGTATGACGTCACACGATGACAGCTCATGACATGACGCGTACATGACGTGACACGAACAACGCTATTTGATCTATTACCTCTCCAGTCTCGTTCTCCTCTGACATCGGCCTTGTTGACGTATTTTCAACCATTGTTGTTTCCACGGGTTTCTGTGTCGATGAAGTCCTGGATCCTGGTAGTGACTTTGCTGTGAAATATGAAGAGGGAGTCGACATGAACGTGGTGGACGCCACAGGCTTGTTTGAAGGAAAGATCCCGGATTTTGACATTGACGTCAAGACGCTATCCAGGGACTTGTTTATGCCTCGAGCCAATGTTGTTGCAGGTTTGATTAAAGGAAAGGTCTCAGACTTTGACATTGATATCGCGATGTCATCCGGGTGCTTGTCCTTGCTGTCAGCCAATGTTGCTGCAGACTTGCTTAACTCGGATGACGTCACGACATTATCTGGGAACTTTTTTGTGCCTTGAGCCAATGATGTTGCAGACTTGTTCGGGGAAAAGATCCCGGATCCTGGCAGTGACGTTGTTATGACGTAAGGAGAGTCCCGGGCATGCACTGTTGCTGAAAGTGTGCGTGAGTAGATACTCCCAGATGGCAACGCCGTAATATCGTAAAGCACCTTCTTTGTAGACTCAACTGTCACCAATGTGATTCAGGCGATTGAAATGAAAACAAACTGTAATGATTATCCTGGTCTTCCAACAAAATAAGCACAATTCAGTGCTCATAAGCTCAATGTACAGATAAGCTGGAAGGCAACCCTCCAAACCACAGGTATTTATCCGCCATTTCCAAGACAAACAAGCCATTTTCTGCTTTTGAACCTTTGTAATACCATCGTTTTGAAAACGAGGCAAAGGTAAATCAGTGCAAGTCTCCTCTAGGGGTCTGGGGCACAGCCACATTGCAGACAAAAGTGCGGCATTAAAATGTTTGTTCTGACAAAAGCGAACAAACAAACAAACACGAAATACTCTGGAGGGAAAAATAACAGACATCGAGATTCGTGAAGTACATAACATGCATTAACTGACTAAGAGATATTTAGAAACAAAACTGTTCAACAGCCGGTAATTGATGGCAAATCCACACAGCAATTTACAGTCCATCGAGCGGGAAATTGGCTCGTTGCCGACATAAACAAGCGTTTTACTTGAACAACAGAAATGTGTGATCTGCGTCACGAACGCTTATTTAAACCGTGTGAAACAGGAAGCCGTTTACGGACCGAGAGGCTCCCTTACAACATATCTGTTAAATATTCCAGGCCAACTACACTGATTTGACCCATGGCTTTTTTTATGCGAGGTTGAGATTATTTTAGCGCAATGGACCTTCATTCTCACCACTAAATGAGAAACCTCTCCACATTATACTCAAAATGTTTTTCATACAAACACAGCTGTTTGTTTTGCCCAAGAGCACAATATAACGACTGCCATTGTTACACACAAGCTTAACACGAGCCGTAGTGATGCTCCACGATAAGACCGGCAACACACATGCAGTAGAGTTAAACGGCAGTGACGTGACTCGAACACGTAGCGGTTCGGAGCTCCTGAATTTGGACATTGTTTCGTTTCTCTTTCGTGATAATTGAGTAAACCGATTAATAGCGGGCAAATTATATTGTTTATTGTATAAATAGCCAGTCAGTTTTGCCTTTCACCTTTTCTTGAGTGTTTTAACCATCAACAGATCTTTTAGCACCACGACGACACAAAAAGTAAAACGCAAAGCAACAGTTGAAGATGAAAGCTTTCGACTTACCGCCACTTGAAGAACCGCTAATTGCTTCACTTGCTCCAGCAGACACAAGTGGACTTCCATGCCGACTAGACAGCGCCATTATTACCAGAGACCACAGGCCAAGCAACAAATGTACACACCGGTACCCCATCTTCGATCTGTCCCTGTGATTTCACGCCAATTTCCTGTCGACTTCAAGTGGTATGAGCTCCCGAATAGCGTTTAACAGGAGCCCCAGACCAGAACTCAGCAGAGGTGGGTACGATAGATCCGTCTGACGGTGATCCAAGACCCCACGCTAATAACTTGACACGGTAATTAGTTCAGCGGTAGAAGACAGGCTGGGAATCTTTGAGGAATGTCATTTAGTCTTAACTCAGCAAACACTATTAGGGCGTTATTATCTTTCAAAATCTGACTGTCCGCTGCGCGATAACAATGACATTCCTTTGGAGATTCTGACGTTTCTTAAGCCCAATTTGATCAGATTAAAACGGCAAGCAAGATAAGCTGTGTGTTTCAACGCGCCTCGCCCACATTTTAAATGAAACACTGACCCTTCATCACGCAACTTATTCAAGAACGGATTGAAAGGACATTCATCGTAAAGACGACGAAACAGTCCCTCAAGTGGAGTGGGGGAATTGGTCCCCAAGTTTCCCACCTACCCCTCCCAGATAAAAAATATAAATAAAATATGTCAACTCCCCTCCCCCCCCTTTTAGCATATGGTTCGCCCACCACCCCCAGAAACAAGTGAATGTAGGACACCTGAAGGCCGTCACTGGATAAGCACTGTCCAAGTTCCACTAACGTACAAGAAATGCCACAGATAACAATGACACTTTATAAGCCAATGTACACAGAGCGAGAACGTGCAGAACAACGAAAGACTTGCGAATAAGTACAGAGAAACGTTTCAAATGAAATGTCATGATTATTCCATGACCTTTCCATGACCTTCAGTGACAGCGACAACATGCCATGACTACATAGGAAAATATCTCATAAGAATAGAAAATAACCAGAGCCTCCATATACTCGTGATACCCGCAGGTATGAAGTGACTGTATAGCAATTGCAAAGACAGCCCCGAAGGAAAAAAGAGACACTTTTTTTCTCTGTGGCGGCCGCACTCAATCATGCTTGCGGGCTGATGGATTCGATACAGGACTTTTTCCGGGGCTATCTTTGAACTACTTAAAATATGTTGTTCCACAACTTGGAGGATCCTACTTTCAAGGATTCATGCACAGTTCATACACACGCACTGCTCAGTACAAATTTCTAGATTTCCAGTACCGTTAAACGCGCTGCAGGCGCATGTTCAGTTGTTTAGTGGAACGTTGAACAACGCGACGTCCACAGAACGAGTCATTAACATTTGACGTAGCCGCAACGCTTCAACAGGTGGGCAAAATTCCCGGCTCCACGGAATTATCAACATTGCACTTTGTTCAAAATCTGCACGGAATTTTCTGACTTTGGGTTCAAGATTTGACACGCTCAAGTTCAAGTTAAAAAGCACAAACTGGCAAACATCACGTACATGTCGGTCCATATTCAAGAATACTTTGAACGGCCTCACGCAAAATGAATCCCACTTGAATTGAAGGCGTGTAGAAGCCTAGAAGAAACAAGAAAAAAAAAAAAAAAACACGTCACTCGCAACTACTACGCACAATATTCTATCTGGCAATCACGAGAACTTAGCCGAATTGTGCGCTGGAGGACAAATATTTAAAAGCGTCGAGACTCTCTCGGGACGCATGCATTCCTACGGTTTGGTCTGTTTTCACCTTCTTTCTACCCAAAATGATCAAATTCGGGGATAAAAGTGCGCCACTGGTTCGAGAGAGAACTTTACGCGCGAAAACGCACTTCCGTGTAAACGCAGTCACGAAATGAAATTCGGCAGAAAACAACAAACAACAAACAAACAAACAAACAAACAAATATTGCATCTAAAGCTTGTACGATAATGGCGTATCGTAGTTTGGCGGCGTGCTGGCGGCGAGCTGGCTGGTGGCGTGGACGGACGATAAAAACAAAGAAAACGAAAACGATAGACGCGCAACAGCGGAGGAAAACGACTACCAAGACGAAAACAAGCCGACAACTACTGAGCGACTCACTAACGTGACAAGGACATCAAAAGGATAACTAGACAAATTTGTTAATACATTGATGGTGATTACTATCGACTTCATTATGCAGGCCGGGCATGTCTACAAAATGCGATAACTGAGGACTTACCCGAGGAAATCGTCTATATCCATGGTCCGTGCTCGCTTGGTGGCGAAGTCTTTTTCTTTCAAAACATCTTGAATTTTCTGTTTCATGTCAAATCCTTCATCAACCATCTACAAAGTACACAATAATGTACGTCACTAACACAACTCTGCTCTGACCAATCCACTGCTCCAACTTTTTAGGCCCCAAAGCTAATCGCACTGTACCCGTTTCACTTCTACAAACTAGGGCTGACTGAACAATGTTATAATAACTCTCTGCCAACTGCAAACAAATTGTGATAAACTCCAGACAGTTAGACTGCAACGGTTTTCTAGCTCGACCAAGTCCGCCTTTATCTCCGTGAACAGGTAAAAAATGAATATATTCTGATGAATCAACCTTGTCACAATCCCTTTCCCAAACGGTCACCCCATACTTACAATGCCATTGAGCGAACAGTGAATCTTGAAGTTTTTCTCCAACATGTCTATGACAGCACGAGAACTAAAGACAAAATGAAACGAGTCAGTGCCACACATGCATACAGAAACCAGAAGTCTCTGCAACACTTTTCTAAGAATAACCCTTTAAAAGAAGCAAAAATTTCAAGCTCAAAATTTCCTCCTTTGCTCAATAGAATTTGTGTCTTACCTAAAACATGATGAAAGTGTTTTGTTTTTTCGCACAAATGCAATTCGTACCATGCCATCCCACTCCTGAAAAACATAAAATATTTTATAAACAGACATTTTCCACAACATTGTTTAACAAAGTGTGCACACTAAGTAGCATAGTCAGGTTTATCAGCCTTGGTGAAGTATGAGATGACAGATTCTCCTTACTCTACCACAGATCTTTAGTGATATGATAAAAGGAGAACCTGTACCTTGATCACACAAAAAACAGCATTGTTTGAATACACACAAGTTTAGAAACAAACCTTGAAGTTGATTGGTGGTGGTGGATTTTTAGGTTCGATTCTAACAACACTTGACTCTACTTTGGGGGGAGGTCTGAAGTTGTTCTTACCGACCTGAAAAAGCAGCAACATCCATTTCACAACAATGTACCATGACAATTAGCTGATAAACATATGATCGCATGTCATTAGTGTAGGATAGTGTTAATAACTGTGTAATTGGTTTGGATTATAAACACTGTAAATTTTCCACAATTCAGCTAATGCTGCTATGGGTTTAAATATACACATTTTTAAATTTAAATAATTAATAGACTCAACAGCAATAGAGTAAATCAACAACAACAACAACAACAACAACAACATTTGACAATGATGATGAAAATAACAAATGCCCACCTTAAGTTGTTCTACGTGCAACTTAAATAGCTGCATACATTAGGAGTTGTTGACACACACACTAAAACCAGGAAAACTAAAAAACTAAGCTTGAATCTAACCTTAGGATTAGGATTAGAGTTGGGTTAGATTTAGGTTTGTTTCAGTGGTGTTACAATAATTAGTTATTATAGTTGGTTACTAGATGTTCCTGGTTTGAGTACATGCCACAGTTGTCTGATACCTTCATCAAATGATCAACTCTGGCCAGCAACTGTGTGTTGATTGACAAGCGGCAGTACAGTTTGTCTCCTGGCTGGGCTACTAATCTTTGAGCAAACTCTCTTTGAAACATCAAAACAGCACACCTGTACATATAAACAGCACAACATTTCTCAATATACATTGCAAGAGCTCTGAGTATACATGTGTGTAGTGGTACAAAAACAATATATAGGTTTTGACATCTGCATCACATGATCAACGGTCACCTGAAGAATGGTCTGTGTAAGAGAAGCTTGAAAACAAATGGAGAAGAGATCTGCAAATAAAAATGACAAGTTTTGTGGTAACATGAATTTACTAGAAAGCAAAAAGCAAGGCTCAGTCTTTTAAACTCCAAACAGCAACCGTACAACAGTTGTAGAAAAACCTGATTAAAACCTTTTTAAAAATATTCAGCCTTAATTAACAGTAACAAGTTTTCCCAACTAAGGAGTGAGAATCGATACTTCAATCAGTTTTCATCTTCAGTCTCATTCATATTTTTTGTAATAGTATTGGTGCTGCTATTGACTGATCACTTACACCAACTAAGCTGCTGAATATGACATAGTTCATATTAGTTACCTGGTATGGTAAATTAGCTACACAAACATCAAAGAATGGTAAATCTGTTTTCAGTACATCTCCAACCATGACATGTAGCTTGCTGGCTAGTGCACTGTGCAAACAAAAGAATGTTAATTAAAGATAAACAGTACACAGCTGCATAAAACTACCGTCATGTGAGGAAATTAAAGCTTATTAGAAATTAGACTTTGTCTTATTTAGTATACAACAGCTAACTTACGTTCCCTGTACTCTTTTCTGAAGTTCTGCCACAAGCCTTGGATCAACCTCACATGCTGTGACCTGAAACATAAATAATAAAAGGCACTTTTTGCTGAAACATATGATTGACAAGGACTCAGGCATTTGGAAGATTTACTGTTGCCAGATGAATCACCTTCTTTACTCTTTCTAGCAGCTTGACAGTCAAGTTTCCCGTCCCAGGACCAATTTCCAGAACTGTATCGGTTGATCTCAAGCCAGCCTAAAGGAAAGAGTACAATACAACAACAAAAACAATAACAACAATAAATTATAACATTTTATTTGCACTCAGTGTTTATGAAGCAAGACAGTGCAGGTGACGATAGTAAGTTGGATGATTTGAGCGCTAGGGGATGCCACAAGTGCATGCATAAGAACCCACTCAAGTCTAGAATATCATAAAAACATTAACTATGTTTTCGTGTATAGTAGGCTTCTGAAAAAATCAATACCACCATTTTTCAACTACCATAAACTACAATCAAGAAAAATTCGCAAAGTCTCCAAACGAGCAACCACAGGCATATAGCTGTATAAACAAATTCAAATCAAAGCAGCTATAAAATTATGGTCGTTTCTTTAGCCATTTGTTTTTACCTTATCTACTAGACTGGTGATTACAAGGGGATTCTTGAGTATGTGTTGACCATAATCGGTCTTGAACTGAATTCCTGGTAAAGAAAATGGAAAAGAAAATAGACTCAGCCGTTCAGTCGCTACAGATCGATCACATGATGCAAAAAGTGATCATACGTTATCTTGCATATTTATACTCAAAATAAAGCTTTCTGAGCGAGCTGTACTAACCTTGTTGATAACCTGGACCTTGACTTTGTGTTCGGGTCTTCTTAGCCGACTTTACTTTCGGCATTCCTTGCTAGTTTAAGCTAAATTCAACAAAAAACACACGAAAATTGAAATACTCCTATGCGACACGTGCGGTCCTGGGGACGAGCTGAGTAACTGGCCGTGTAATTGAAAGACTGGGATTTTTAAATTATGTTGTTGGCCGCTGAGAGCGCGCAGGCGCAGCTATTGCAGAAAGTCATGTTGAGAAAGTGTGCAGAAAGGTGGAAAAGTTATCGGTACAGACTCGTGCCATGGCTCGTGTTTAATCTAAAGAACAGGTACGGCCTAACTTAGATTCTTTTGCTAAAATGCACAACACCTGGCTGCTTGTTTGCATAAAAAATAGTTGACCTTTGTCTGAAAGATCTCCAAAAGCTGTAGTGATGGAGGATTCTATAATTATTGCAAATGATATCGAGACCTTAATTGGACTTAGCTTATCAACTTTCATGATAAACCCTCTACCCACTCCTCCCCTCCCCTGACCTTCACTTTGTCCACCTTCCCTACCCCTAACCCCCCCCCCCCCCCCCCCACTCACCTCACCAGCACAAGCTGATAGTAGCTCTTTATCCAGAACAGTTCGTGCAGTCACAGCAACTGATCAAGACAAAACCACATCTGACAAGAAGCTCCTTCATGTGATGAAAGTACTTTTTCAAGCTTTGAATGACCATGAATCAGCTGCTACCTCACAGGAAGCTAATAACGTCTTGGATGTTATGAACAGAGTCTTGGGGTTCAAGATAGAGAAGTGTCACAGTTCTATTGCACAAGCTGGGAAGGGAGTGTTTGTGACTGAGGGTCAAGTGACTGGCAACTCACTTGTTGCATTCTATCCAGGTGTGGATGGGGTTTCCTTTGTATGGGAAAAAATAAGCACTACAAAGAAACCACTTAATAACAGTATATTTTCTATATTTACTCCAACTTTCTCTTCTTACAATAGCATTTTTGAAGCAAATCTTTAGCCTGCAAATACAGCTGTCTCCTACTGGGCAACTTTTGAGTATGTTATGAAAAAGAAATGTATTTACAAAATCATTAAAAGGTAGATTCTATATTATTATACCTTACAATTATATCAGTTAATATGCAGTGAAAATGGATTAAATTAAATTAATAATAATAATGAGAATCTAATAACAGTAAGGGAATAATGCAAAATTATGTAGCATTTCTTCTAAGTATATTTCTGGTATTTTAGAGGCACATTCAACAATTCCATGTGTCAGTATGCTAATCACAGGTTTCTCGTTTTCAGGCACAATTTACTGGCCACATGAACCAATCTTGATTCAGTCAATCAGAAATCCATTCATTTTCCGCTGCATTGATGGAATTCTAATTGATGGTAATGACAAAGGGCTCTCAAGAATGATCTACAGGTGAAATGATCAACATTACGTCAGCTTACAAATTTGTAGATTTTTGTCCAGACCCACAGCAACACAGTGAAATACTCATTGAGAGCGTTTGGGTTTCATTTAACAGTGGCTGATTGTGGATTATTTTAGATCCAATGCTGGGAGAGATTGGATTGGCCCTTACTCATCTTGCGATAAAACATGGCTGACGGAATCTCTATTAAACCCTCTGGCCATAGGACAATACATTAATAATGGGTCTAAACACATCCCTGCCAATGTGGCATATCAAGAGCTAGATGTTCCACTTGACAAACTACCCCTAAATCTACTCAAGTACATTCCTAATGTCTGGTACAGTAGTGGAAACATCGGACATGAAGGAGCTTTTATCAGAACAGTTGTTCTTGTGTCACTGAGAGATATCAGCGAAGGCGAAGAGTTGTTCTCATCCTACTTCACTGTAGTTCATTGACTGTCACCTTAACCTGCCATGTTCAACTCAGATTCAACAACAGCTCATGGAAAGGCTTAGCTGAGAACTGGAAAACAAAGGTCAACACATCGCAAGAGTAATTTTGTGTACATGGAAGTGCGAGTTGACAGCTTATCCAAGCCCCGTGTTCACAAATATTTTGCAGTGTTCAGCTGAAGGGGCTTTTCTTAGCTTTTTAGACAGAAACTGCCAATAGCAGACATTTTAATAGCAGAAACTGCCAATGCAATTATTTGTGTACAGGACAAATTTTGCAAAAAAAAAATAAAAATAAAAAATCAATCCGTTGAAACATCTGCTGTGTTAGAGATTGAAATCACAACTAGCGACTCGCAACATTTTTGACATGCATTTTACCCGTTCCCATAATAAAAGTAACTGTTTTTTGTTTAATTCATTTTAATTTATTATTTCTCTGACCCATAATACTCTATATTTACAGTGCTCAAAATTAGCGGTCGTTCAGTTATCCGAGACAACCAAAAGTTTGCTTGGACGACTGGTTTTCTGCCAAATTGATAGTCAATCTGGTCGTCCAGGAGAAAACCAACCGGGCAAACTAATTCGCGTATCCGGACAACCTGGACTTTTTTTTAATTTTGAGCACTGTATTCACATTAATGGGGAGCTTGTGGACTTGATTCATTTTTCTAAGTTATTTCTGACATACAGTAACCAGTACACAGTAAATTAACCATGAAAGAAAATTGTATTTAGAACATATCGAGTATGAATAGCTCTTCTGTTGTAGTAACAATCCTACAAAAAGTTACTAACAATATTTATTATATGCTGGTCAATGCCTAAGTCATACATTTATTATTTTATATACATTTATACATTCATTACATTTTGTCACAATTCGGATAAAGCGCTTTAAAGTTCCTTCATCATTATCCTCCAAAGTTCGGATTAATTTCTGAGAAGAGGTATCTGCTCGGCATCCATTGCATAAAAAATATTTGAGTCCTATAAATACATCAGCATATGAACAGGTTCGAACCCTCGATGGGAAAATTTGAGGCGAAACTGAGTGGCCACGCAACGTTGGATTTTATTGTTTTGTTTCTCTTTTCGGTTCTATAAATTGTGTACCGTCGGAATTCCAGGGAAACACATCAATAACAAGTTTAAAAACGATTTAGCAATGTAGAAACTATTTACATACCGACTTCATGACAAATAAATGTCCTGACATCTGACTAGTAAACATACTGGGACATCTGGCTGTTCAATCAACTGATTAAAAAATAGCACAAAGGAACAAGTGCCAAGCCATCACAGGAATTTTCTCACAAATCGGATTAACCGCTCCAACAGGCTTCTATTGTTCTCTCACGAGTATCCAGAGGAGGTCGCATCTAAAAGAGGTCGTTTCTGCTCGGCACAGCTAAATCCACTATATTCACGAATTCCAAAAATTTTCTTGGATCCTCTGATTATAGCAGTGATCAAGCGACACAACTGGGAAAAAAATGAAAACGTCCCGAGAACGCACAAGGCAACAGGAAGAAATCCTAGCAATGCAACTTCCACCCACTCCAGTGCTTCAAGGCCAACTTCATTCGGGCCAGCGGCTTCTACTCCTGCTGACATGAGCACAGCTTCTGCTAGGTTGAACGTAGCTATGACAACCAAAGCTAGCAGAGACACAGTCTCACAGACGTTGGCGCTCGTGTTATGATAAGGTCGCTTGGAAACGTGATGGAGAAGTATCAGTACGCACGCGCAATCAAGAGACATCAGGCGAAACATCGGATCGGCGATAAAAGAATGCAGGCAAAGGAGCAGAAAACGTCGACCAATCAGGACGCTTTCCCAATACACCGTTCCGTTGTCTTCTTTTGTTGGAGTCCTGAAGGGTTCGTAGAGTGTCTCCTTGATTTCTTCTCCACTTGAGCTGTCCTGCTGCATGGTGTTGTTTCCCCTGACATGTTGCACGGCCCAGCGAACCAGGAAAGGCAACGGCAGTACGCATGCTCCCAGGAACTCCTTGGCTGAGACTTTGTTCCTGTAGAGCGACAACGAACCAAAGTACAACACCAAAATGAAAGGAGCCACAAAGACAACGATGTAGGCCATCAGCCCAATCTGCCACCATTGCCAGCATTGCTCGTTCCCATCCAGAAATAGTCGCAATTCTGAGCCAATGGGAACGCAGTGTAAAAGAGACAGTGCAGTATCTGCCAGTCTTTCGTAGCCAAGCAACAGGATCTCCATGAGAACAGCTAGATAGAAGGTTAGGGATAGTTTCTTTAAACCACATATTTTGGTGAACACTTTGTGGATAAGAAATAGGACAACGGAGCAAGCCATCGTTGTAAAAACCCTTGAGCACATGAAGAGTTCCTTGGTGACAGCTGTTAAGCCCGGAAAAGGACACCCAACTTCCTCAGAGAAGTACTGTAACTCAAAATTAAACAAGTTAAACCAGGCGGACAGGATGTTGACTTTGTAAAGTAAATGCTCAGGGCCTTTGAGTACCAACAGCTCAGCAATTTGGTAGAAGTAAAAAGTTATCTTCAGGTATCCCTCGTCAAAGTGTGTTTCTTGTAATTGGATGGCCTCACTCGCAGGACGTCTGAACCAAAATGTCTGACGCCAGAGAAACGACAAAAACCGTTGTCTAAACATCAATAATAGAACGAGCGCAATTGAGTAAGAAGCAGTGAAGACCCAAAACCAACGGTCTTGACATTCGCTTTCGACTCGGCACTTTGTACTGAACAATTCCTCACTGTACATATGTTTACAAGCGCCGCACAATATCCCATTTCTGTGTCCAAAACAACCGTTGTAGTCAGAAACGTTAGAGGTGTTCTGGGGATGACAGTATTCCAAAGGACAGGGAACGAACGTCAAGATGGACGGACGTTTCTCGTAACCCCAGAAGTTAGGTTTGGCTTTGATACCATCCAGGCAAGTTGCTCCATAGGGACAAGGTTGACATTCTGATTGATTTGTCTTGAGCCCTGCTGAACGGCCGTTTTGAAGAGAGTAGGTCCTTATCGGACAGCTGTTGCAGAAAACCTTAAGAGTCGTCACGTTTTTTATGCAATGTTTGCCGTTTATAAAGATGCGCTGTGCGCGAGGCCAATAGACAAAGGTCAAAACGGTACCAACTGGGCACTGTATCACAGTGGACGGATACAATTTAACGGAATCTTCTTTGCTTGCTGTTATCACGGGATAAAACGAATATGTTTCACTTGCGACGAAAATGCTTTCTTTAATCACCAAGTTTCCTTTATTCATGGAAGAAATAAAGATCGGCCACCTGTTCATTCTAATCTTTGATGTGCTGTTTCTTGGTGGATTTCTGGGTTGTAAGAATAATCCATTTGTTATGTTCAGATTTCCGCGCCCTTCCCCGTGGTCTATCAACGCTCCTTCTGCAGCAAGGAAGTAGTTTTTAGTGAAACTGCAGTTGAAGAAACTTGCATCCACATTAGTTAGGAAAACGATCCCAAAAGAAGCATTGTTCCCTGTAAAATGCGTGTTCCTGAACTGCACCTGGCCTGCCATCTTGTTGGACTGACATGGATACTCATCCTCACCGTTAACCACCATATACACAATGTAACCAGTTCTTGCATAGAAGTATGTGTTTTCGTTGTCTATGAACAAAGAGTCTTCTATTTTCATGTTCAGCTTTCGTTCCCTGGTAAAGTCGGATAGAAATAGTGCACTGCCTCTTATGGAGCTGAAACTCACGTTGGTAATCAATATTTCATAGGAAATGTTCGCGTTATTCTTGCTTTTTTCTTGGAATTCCACGGCTGGGAGTTGCGTGCTCTCTTGGTGGACGCTCTCGTTAAAAAGGCAACTTTTTATTTCCACCGTCACATTCGCTGCACCTTGAACAGAGAATTCGAGTAAAAAACCAGCACTGTTATTTGAGAATAACAAATTCTCCAAGGTGACGAACGATGGCTCTTTCATCACAGACTTCAAAATTAAGTGCAATGCCCTTCCGTTAGAGACAAACGTCGAGTTGCTGATTTGCATATCCAAAGACCCATTTACCAGGACACCGTTAGATGTCGAGACAAACGACGAGTTCTGTATTCGCAAACATCCACCTCTCTGCGTATCGGACTTTACTTCGATGGCATAGGCGGGTTTCCTGGAGTAGTTTTCTTGGAAGAGGGTATTGCGAATTTGTATGAAAGTCAGTCCACGAGCGTTGTTCACAAACACCATTCCCTCCTGAGACTTAATAGGCTGTATGTGATTATTCTTAAACACGACACCTGAAATATCAACTGTAACAACTCCGATCTTGTGCCAATAGTACGTCTTCAGGATTGTCATGCAGTTGGTGTTGTTTTCAAAGACAGATATTTCCAAGAACAAAGTCATAATGGTGCCTGTCATGTTCAAAGGACTAAAGCAGTCCGAGAAAGTGCAGTTGAAGACGGACACACTCCAGTTTCCAAAGAAACTTGTTCCACTTCCAGAAAATGCCAAATTATTCAAGCTGACGTTTAATACTTTGTCAGTTCCAGGTGACGAGAAGTGGAGGCCGTGATCACATGACAGGTAAGCTCGCGTGTGGAGACCAATAACGGACAGACTCTTGCTGATGAAACCCCCTCCGGTCCGTTCTCGCAAACCTGTGGGTTTTTCGCAGCCATACGGATGATCCTTACTCCCCTGCCCATCCAGGTAAATGAAGTCTCCATTGTGAGCGAGGTCAACCGTGTAGCGCAGGGTTCTGCAAGGGCTGGTCCAGGCGGAGCAGTTCGGGTTATCTCTGCCGTTTGTGCAAGAGACGTACCATTCACGCTGTGCAATTGCTGTAATTAAATCAAAAATGGGTTGAAAAAATACTTTACGAGTCACAAGAAATGAAAAAGAAAAGATGTGCATGTTCACCACCCAGAATCGCTTTCCTGAAGGGAAACTCTATCTAAAGAAAATTCCGCGACGACTAAAACAGAGAACAACAGAGCTCTCACACTTCAGTCAGAGATCAAACTTCGGACCGCTTTAATTCTTTAGCTCAGTCCACACGTCGTTCCATGAAACAGGAACCACCATGTAATGTTATACGAATTCCAAAACGCTTAGTAAAATCGCAGGGATCTCGAAGTTGACGGATTTCTGGGATTTCTTGCGTCTTTTTAACGGTTTCTCAACAAAAAGAATTAACAGACAATTCTAACAATAGTCAATACTCCACAGGGAAATTCCCTTCTCCTTTGAGAAAAAAAGCTGTGAGACAATGGTACAAACATTTACATATTTTCGAAACCTGCCTTCCAGTGACTTTCACAACACAAACGATAAGCTACAATATCGCTTAACTTCCAGTGTAAGTGAACGCCACCTTCCACAGTTTGTTTCCTATATGATTTAATACAGGCATGGGGCAATACTCCACTTGAAGGTTTCTTGTGCATTATTATTAGAACTCTGCACAAGTGACGTGCTTCAAGTAGCGAAAGCACAGAATTTTATGTAAAAAAAACTTGTCGTACGAGATCACACTGAACTATGTAGCAAACAGGACCAAGCACACTAATTTAACGTGATGGCTCAACTCTTAAAAGTAACTAGTGTTAATTTATTTCTTTTCTAGAAAACTTGCGGACAAATTGCTATCCTTATCACACCACAATACTTGAGTATGAAGCAAAATACCCGAGTTCGGGCGACGAAAAGGAGCAAATAGGATAACCTCTAATCACTACATGCGTAAATTGGAAGGCTTATGCTTTTACAAGTATGCTTTACTAATACGACTATGCACCGAATAGGTAAAGAACTTCCTGTTGTCAATTTTCCCTTGTCATCATACATCACTTCATGCAGCACATGAATACGGCTTGACCTACCTACTCCAACCAGAAGAAGAAAAACTCTACACCGTCTCAAAAGCGCCATAGCACAACGAAGCTGCATCGCGCAATGCTTGTTTGAGAAAAATACTGAATGAAGAACCAGCGCGAAATTGTTACTTTCGCCACTGCTGGGGGTCTTCCAGTTGTATTCAGACATTCAATATTCATCCATTGTATAAATAACAATCAAGTCCTATAAATACGAATATACATCAGCATATGAACAGGTTCGATGAATATATTGGAAGGGAAACGGGAAGTGGACACGCAAAGGTTGATTTTATTGTTTTGTTTCTCTTTTCGGTTCTATAACTTGTGTACCGTCGGAATTTCAGGGAAACACATCAATAACAAGTTTAAAACGATTTAGCAATGTAGAAAATATTTACATACGCTTCATAACAAAATAAATGTCCTGACATCTGACTAGTAAACATACTGGGACATCTGGCTGTTCAGTCAACTGATTAAAAGATAGCATAAAGGAACAAGTGCCAAGTCATCACAGGAATTTTGTCACAAATCGGATTAACCGCTCCAATACGCTTCTCTATATTTCCCTCACGAGTATCCAGAGGAGATTGGATCTAAAAGAGGTCGTTTCTGCTCGGCATAGCTAAATCCACTATATTCACGAATTTCAAGAACTTTCTGGGATCTTCTGATCATAGCCGTGGTCAAGCGACACAACTGGGAAAAAAATGAAAACGTCCCGAGAACGCACAAGGCAACTGGAAGAAATCCGAGCAATGCAACTTCCACCCACTCCAGCGCTCCAAGGCCAACTTCATTCGGGCCAGCGGCTTCTACTCCTGCTGACATGAGCACAGCTTCTGCTAGGTTGAACGTAGCTATGGCAACCAAAGCTACCAGGGACACAGTCTCACAGACGTTGGCGCTCATGCTACGATAAGGTCGCTTGAAAACGTGATGGAGAAGTATTAGTACGCACGCGCAATCAAGAGACATCAGGCGAAACATCGGATCGGCGATAAAAGAATGCAGGCAAAGGAGCAGAAAACGTCGACCAATCAGGACGCTTTCCCAATACACCGTTCCGTTGTCTTCTTCTGTTGGAGTCCTGAAGGGTTCGTAGAGTGTCTCCTTGATTTCTTCTCCACTTGAGCTGTCCTGCTGCATGGTGTTGTTTCCCCTGACATGTTGCGCGGCCCAGCGAACCAGGAAAGGCAACGGCAGTACGCATGCTCCCAGGAACTCCTTGGTTGAGACTTTGTTCCTGTAGAGCGACAACGAACCAAAGTACAACACCATAATGAAAGGAGCCACAAAGACAAGGATGTAGGCCATTAGTCCAATCTGCCACCATTGCCAGCATTGCTCGTTCCCGTCCAGGAAAAGTCGCAATTCTGAGCCAATGGGAACGCAGTGTAAGAGAGACAGTGCGGTATCTGCCAATCTTTCGTAGCCTAGCAACAGGATCTCCATGAGAACAGCTAAAAATGCAGTTAGCGATGGTTTCTTTAAACCGCACATCTTGGCGATTATTTTGTGGATAAAAAAGATGACAACGGAGCAAGCCATCGTTGTAAAAACCCTTGAGCACATGAAGAGCTTCTTGGTGACAGCTGTCAAGCCTGGAAAAGGGCACCCAACTTCTTCAGAGAAGTACTGCAACTCAAAGTCGAACAGATTAAACCAGGCGGACAGGATGTTGACTTTGGAAAGTAAATGCTCAGGGCCTTCGAGCACCAACAACTCAGCAATTTGGTAGAAGTAGAAAGTTATTTTCAGGTATCCCTCGTCAAAGTGTGTCTCTTGTAATTGGATGGCCTCACTCGCAGGACGTCTGAACCAAAATGTCTGACGCCAGAGAAACGACAGAAACCGTTGTCTGAAAACCAACAGCAAAACAAGTGCAATTGAGTAAGAAGCAGTGAAGACCCAAAACCAACGGTCTTGGCACTCGCTTTCGACTCTACACTTTGTACTGAACAATTCCTCACTGTACTCATCTTTACAAGCGCCGCACAATGTCCCAGTTCTGTGTCCATAACAACCGTTATAGCTAGAAACGTTAGGGCTGGTATGGGGATGACAGTATTCCAAAGGACATGGAACGAAAGTCAAGTTGAACGGACGCTTCTCATAGCCCCAGAAGTTCGGTTTGGCTTTAATACCATCAAGGCACGTTGCTCCATAGGGACAAGGGTGACATTCTAATTGGTTTGTCTTGAGCCCTGCGGAATGGCCGTGTTGAAGAGAGTAGGTCCTTATCGGACAGCTGTTGCAGAAAACCTTAAAAGTCGTCACATTTTTAGTACAATGTTCGCTATTACCCAAGATGTCCTGAGGGCGACGCCATTGAATAAAGTTGAAAACAGTATTGACTGGGCATTGTATTCTGGTGGACGAATCCAAATCAACGGAATCTGATTTGGTCGCTGTTATCACTGGATAAAACGAATACGTTTCCCTCGCTACGAAGCTGCTTTCTTCAATCACCAAGTGTCCTTTATTTATGGAAGAAATAAAGATTGGCCACCTGTTCTTTTTCATCTTTGATGTCATGTTCTTCGGTGGATTTTTGGGTTGTAAGAATTTTACGTTTCTTATAGTCAGATTTCCTCGACCTTCCCCGTGGTCTATTAGAGCTCCTTCTGCGGAGAGAAAGTAATTTTTCGTGAAATTGCAGTCGTCGAATCTGGCATCCACATTGCTTAGGAATACAATCCCAATAGAAGCATTGTTTCCTGTAAAATGCGTGTTCCTGAACTGCACCTGGCCTGCCATCTTGTTGGACTGACATGGATACTTATCCTCACCGTCAACCATCATATACACGATGTAACCAGTTCTCGCATAGAAGTAGATATTTTCGTTGTCTGCGAACAGAGAGTTTTCTATTTTCATGTTCAGCTTTCGTTCCCTGGTAAAGTCGGATAGAAATAGTACACCGCCTCTAATGGAGCGGAAACTGACATTGGTTATCAATATTTCATAGGAAACATCCGAGCAATGCTGGCAGTTGTCGCTTTTGTCTTGGAACTCCACGGCTGGGAGTTGCGTGCTCTCCTGGTGGACGCTCTCGTTAAACAGACAGTTTTTTATCTGCACCGTCACTTTTGCCTTTCGAAGAGAGAGTTGGAGAAAAAAACTAGCACGGTTATTTGAGAACAACGAATCTTCCAGAGTGACAAACGGTGACTCCGTGTTTGAAGAGTTGAGTATTAACCACAGTGCCCTTTCGTTAGAGACGAACGTCAAGTTGCTGAAGTTCATATTCAAACATCCATTTACCAGAACACCGTTGGATGTCGACACAAAGGACGAGTTCAGTATTCGCAGACTGCCAGCTTTCTTCTTGTCGGATTTTACATTGATGACATAGGCGGGTCTCCTGGAGTAGTTGTCTTGGAAGAGGGTATTGCGAATTTGTATGACCGTATTTCCATGGACGTTGTTTACAAATACCATTCCATTTTTATCTTTAGATTGTATGCTATTATTCTTAAACACAACGCCTAAAATGTCTATCGAAACAAATCCATTTCCTTTTGCAGGCTTATTGATGTTCATGCAATTGGTGTTATTTTCAAAGGCAGACATTTCCAAGACCAAAGTCAAAATGGTACCCGTCATGTTCAAGGGAGAGAAACATTTTGAGAAAGTGCAATTGAAAATGAACACGTTGCAGTCTCCTGTGAAATTTGTCCCTTTTCCAACAAAAGTCAAATAATTCAAAGTGACGTTTATCTTCTGACTTGGGGGTGACCTGAAGTGGAGGCCGTGATCACATGACAAGTAAGCTCGCGTGTGGAGACCAATAACGGACAGACTCTTGCTGATGAAACCCCTTCCGGTCCGTTCTCGCAAACCTGTGGGTTTTTCGCAGCCATACGGATGATCCTTACTCCCCTGCCCATCCAGGTAAATGAAGTCTCCATTGCCAGCGCGCCCAACCGTGTAGAGCAGGGTTTTGCAAGCTGTGGTGTAGTTAAAGCCACAGTTGTTGTAGTCCTTTCCAATCATCCAAGAAACGTACCAGTTGGACCCACGCTGTGCACTTGCTGTAATTGAATGAAACATGAGTTGAAAATATTAACTTTTACGAGTAATAAGAAGTGGATAAGAAAAGAGGTGCAAGCTCACCGTGTGCAACTGCATTTCTTTCAAAAACTATCTGGAGAAAATTCCGCGATGACCGATATGGAGAACAACGGAGTCCAAACTTCAAGCCTCTCATTCCCAGATCTCCGCACGTCGGTCTATGTGAACCGGAACCACCATGTGATGGAATACGAAATGCACAGCGCCATACGTAAGCCGGAATCTGAATTAGGGTTGGATTACTAAATCTCTAGCGTCAATTAAACGGACTCTCGAGCAAAAACACGGCCGGACAAAAAGTGCCGGCAGACCGCATAAACACGTCAACTTACGAAATTTTATCTGGAATTGTGTAAACATGAGCCTAAACGAGCTGCTGCGAACCATCCGGTCGCGTTCAATTCTACCGTCATACAGAGTCCGCTAAATTTATATTACGTCAACTCCATAGGGAAATTCCCTGCTCATGGAACAATGGTAAGAACTACTTACACATAGAAACCTGTCTGTCAAAAACTTTCACAAATACGGAGGTGTAAGCGAACGAGGGTTTTCGCAACTTGTTTCCTATATGATATAGGCATGATATGGACGATAATCAGTAATACGCCTGAAGGAGTTCTGTGTATTTTCAGAACTCTGTACAATGGGCACAATTCAAGTAACAAACCACAGAATTTAACGTAGAGAACTTGCCAGTCGCACAATATCGCATTTTATGCGCGATGGCTAAATTTTTCAAAATAGATCGTGCTGAAGGGTTTTTCTAGAAACCTTAAGAATTTGGCATAATTACGTTCCCACGCTGCAATACTTCCGGGTAGAACAAATGCCAGGTCGACAAAATGGAGGAAATAGGATAACTTCTGATCAATATATGTGATGATGGGAAGCCTTTGCATACGTTGCAATACAACTACGCTACCCAATCGGTAAAAGCTTCCCGTTGTCAAGTTTCATTTGTCGTTTTACCTGTTACTTTATGAAGCACATGAATTCTGACTTACCTACTCCAACCAGAAGAAAAGCAGCACACCACCCTAAAAGCACCAAATTACGAGGAAGCGGCATCGCGCAGTGCTCGTTAGAGAACAAAACTGAAGGAAGAACAAGAACGAAACTGTTACTTGCGCCACATCTGGCAGTTTACCAAGACTACCCAACCTATTATTCACCCATTGTACAAATTAACAATCGAGTCCTATAAATACAAATCTACATTAGCGTATGAATAGGTTCGGTCCTCCGATGTTGAAACGAAGCTCAACGGGAAGCAGATTTTTTTTATTGTTTTGTTTCTCTTTACGTTTCTGTGACTTGAATTTACTTAAAGTGCTACTAAAACGAAAATAACGAAATGCCCAATCAACTGTAAACATATAGCTCAGCCTGTATAAAAAATCCGTGTGTCCTTTTTAAGGCTTTGAAACTAATATTTTTGTCCGTTTGTTTTGAACGCGAAAGTCGATATTTTTTACCGCGAAAGTGTGACAAGTTTGCTGTCAACTCAAATTATAATGCGCGTGACGTCACATAATGTGGCGCGCGGCAGAAGTAAGTGTAAAAGTGAAGAGATCGATAGTTTTTAGCCAGAAAACCACCGTGTTGCGACACGACGCGACGATTGTTCACATCCTATGACGTGACAATGGGTAAAACCGATTATTATTCTGCTGGCTCAAATTTTCGATTTTTGTCACAACTGTGTCACACTACACAGTGTTACAATGTTTCTTGAGTGGTCCCGCTTTAATCGTGAAAAAAAAAAACCCCTCTTGGCATTTTTGCTCAATTATCCAACGCATGTATCCGACCGATACTGTCAAACCCTTGAGCATACTGTAGACCGAGACAAGTATGATAAGTAGTAACTTCTGACGTAATTTAAAACTGTATCTCAAATATATATATCTGGAATGCCAAATAATAATCTGTGCCATACGGTACACTCCTGTAGCAACATCTACATCCACATTAAGCACTCTTTTAATATTGTTCGTCACTGTCTAATTCGTTAAGCCGCTCATAGTAACAATGCAAAATGTAAAATAAAGTATTCCATCGTATTATTCTACATCAATTCGAGTCTCAATGTTTAAGACCTCAAATGAAGGTCTACACCGCTACCGCTAGAATGATTACACAACACTTCATGCTACTAAAAAGCATTACATTTCATGCAGACCCTTACAGTGTAGCACTAAGCCTACTTAAATCTACTGAGTGGAATACAGTAAAAAGGTAGTTATTTAAATTCTAACAACATTTACTTTTATCTATAATTAATGACAAAATGGCGGACCAAAACATCATGATATATGCCCAGACATCTGGTTGTTCAATCAAGTAATAAGAGGCTGATTTAAACGAAAAAACAAAAAAACAAAAACAAAAACAAAAACAAAACAAAAGGCAGGGCATCGTCGGAGTTTGCGACATGATAAATCAATTGAGTTTCACTGTTGCACCTCATCCACAGCTTACGAGTATCTTGTAGTGTCCGGGCCTAAGAAGGGTCGTTTATGCTCGGCGCTGTTGAATCCACTTCTTACGCAAATTCCAAGGATCTTCTGGGATCCTCTGATGATAGCGATAATCAACCGACACAGCTGAGAGAATATTGCAAACGTCCCAAGAACGCACAAGGCAACAGGAAGAAACCCGAGAAGTAAAACCTCCACCCACTCCAGCACTTGAAGGCCAACTTCATTCGGGCCAGCGGCTTCTATTCCAGCTGACATGAACACAGCTTCTGTTAGGTTGAACGTAGCTATGGCAACCAAGGCAACCAGGGACACTGTCTCACAGACGTTGGCGCTCGTGCTACGATAGGGTCGCTTGAAAATGTGGTGAGCAAGTATCAGTACGCTAGCAAATTCAAGAGACATCAGGCGAAACATGGGGTTGGCGATAAAAGAGTGCAGGCAAAGGAGCAGGAACCGTCGACCAATCAGGACGCTTTCCCAATACACCGTTCCGTTGTCCTCTTCTGTTGGAGTCCTGAAGGGTTCGTAGAGTGTCTCCTTGATTTCTTTTCCGTTTGAGCTGTCCAGCTGCATGGTGTTGTTTCCCCTGACACGTTGCACGGCCCAGCGAACCAGGAAAGGCAACGGCAGTGCGCATGCTCCCAGGAACTCCTTGGCTGATACTTTGTTCCTGTAGAGCGACAACGAACCAAAGTACAGCACCATAATGAAAGGAGCCACAAAGACAACGATGTAGGCCATTAGTCCAATCTGCCACCACTGCCAGCAATGAATGTTCCCGTTCAGGAATAGTCGCGACTCTGAGCCAATGGGAACGCAGTGTAAGAGAGACAGTGCAGTATCTGCCAATCTTTCGTAGCCTAGCAACAGGATCTCCATGAGAACGGCTAGATAGAAGGTTAGGGATGGTTTCTTTAAACCACATATCTTGGCGATCACTTTGTGGATAAGAAATACGACAACGGAGCAAGCCATCGTTGTAAAAACCCTTGAGCACATGAAGAGTTCCTTGGTGACAGCTGTCAAGCCCGGAAAGGGACATCCAACCTCTTCAGAGAAGTACTGCAACTCAAAGTCGAACAGATTAAACCAGGCGAACAGAAGGTTGACTTTGGAAAATAAATGCTCAAAGTCTTTAAGTACAAGCAACTCAGCCATTTGATAGAAGTAAAATGTTATCTTCAGGTATCCGTGGTCAAAGTGTGCCTCTTGTAATTGGATGGCCTCACTCGCAGGACGTCTGTACCAAAATGTCTGACGCCAGAGAAACGACAGAAGAGGTTGTCTGAACATCAATAATAGAACGAGTGCAATTGAGTAAGAAGCAGTGAAGACCCAAAACCAACGGTCTTGGCACTCGCTTTGAACTCTACACCTTGTACTGAACATTTCCTCGCTGTACTCATCTTGACAAGCGCCGCACATTTTCCCAGTTCTGTGTCCCAAACAACCGTTATAGTCAGAAACGTTAGAGGTGTTCTGAGGACGACAGTATTGCAAAGGACAGGTAATGAAAGTCAAGATGGACGGACGTTTCTCATAACCCCAGAAGTTCGGTTTGGCTTTGATGCCATCAAGACAAGTTGCTCCATAGGGACAAGGGTGACACTCTGATTGGTTTTTCTTGAAACCTGCAGAACGGCCGTGTTGGAGGGAGTAGGTCCTTATCGGACAGTTGTCGCAGAAAACTTTGAGAGTGGACAGATTTTTTACGCAACTTCCCTCGTACCCCAAGACTCTCTGTTCGCGGGTCCAATTCATGAAGTTTAAAACGGTATTGACTGGGCACTGTATTTCAGTAGATGAATCCAAAACAACGGATTCTTCCTTGATCGCACTTATCACTGGGTAAAACGGGGAGGTTGTACTTGCGACGAAAGTGCTCTCTTCAATAAATAAGTGTCCTTTGTTGATCGAAGAAATGAAGATTGGCCACCATGTTATGTTACAGTTAAGTCTTCTTTGGTACTGTTCTTGGTTGTAGGAATGTTCCTTTACTTATGGTCAGACTTCCTCGCCCATCCCCGTGGTCTATCACAGCTCCTTCTGCAGAGAGGAAAGAATTATTCGTGAAGTTGCAGTTGAAGAAACCTGCATCCACATTGCTTAAAAAAACAAGCCCGAAGAAACCAGTGTTTCGTTCAAATCGTGTATTGCTGAAATTCACCTGGCTCGCCATTTTACCGGATTGGCATTTCATTTTGCCATAAGAAGTCATCTTCATGTACACAGTGTACCCAGTTCTGTTATAGAACTCGAAGTTGTTGTTGTCTAAAAATCGAGAGTTGTCTATAGTCATATTTAGTTTCCGTTCGCTGGTAAAGTCGGACAGCAATAGTGCAGCACCCTGAATAGAGCGGAAAGTAACGTTTTGCAGTACTATTCCATAAGAAACATCCAGGGAATGATCGCTATTTTCTTCGAATTGGACTGCTGGGAGTTGCGTGCTCCGTTGATGGACGCTCTCATTAAACAAACAGTTTCTTATTTTCACCGTCACATTCATGGCCTTTTGAGCAGAGAATTTAAGAAAAAAACCAGCACTGTTATTTGAGAACAACGAATCCTCCAGGGTGATGAACGATGACCTTTTGATAGAAGACTTAAAGGTTAAACACAGTGCCTTTCGGTTAGAGACGAACGTCAAGTTGCTGAAGTTCATATTCAAACATCCATTTACCAGGACACCGTTGGATGTCGAGACAAACGACGAGTTCAGTATTCGCAAATTCCCAGCTTCACTCCTGCTTGTCTTTACATCGACGACAAAGGCGGTTCCATTGGAGTAGTTGTCTTGGAAAAGGGTATTGCGAATTTGTATGTTTGTCACTCCAAGGGCGTTGTTCACATGTACCATTCCATTTTGAGACTTTAACATAGGCTGTATGTGATTATTCTTAAACACGACACCTGAAATGTCAACTGTAACAACTCCGATCTTGTGCCTATAGTACGTCTTCAAGATTGTCATGCAGTTGGTGTTGTTTTCAAAGACAGATATTTCCAAGAACAAAGTCATAATGATGCCTGTCATGTTCAAAGGACTAAAGCAGTCCGAGAAAGTGCAGTTGAAGACGGACACGCTACAGTTTCCAAAGAAACTTGTTCCATTTCCAGAAAATGCCAAATTATTCAAGCTGACGTTTAAAACTTTCTCAGTTCCAGGTGACCAGAAGCGGAGGCCGTGATCACATGACAGGTAAGCTCGCTCGTGTAGACCAATAACAGACAGACTCTTGCTGATAAACCTTGCTGTCCGTTCTGCCAAGTCTGTGGGTTTTTCACAGCCGTATGGGTGATTCCTGCTCTCGCGTCCATCCAGATAAATCACGTCTTTATTGCTCGCCAGGTCAGCTGTGTAACGTAGTGTTTTACAGGGAGAGGCCTGGGAACCACATCCTCTGTAGTCAATGCCATCCTTGGAAACATACCATTCGTGACACGCCCGGCCTAAAAAGAAACAACACAAGATTACAGACGTCAAAAGTTACGGAATACTGAAGACATTGGTTTAAAGTTTTCTGGGTATCATCAAATGCACGTTTGGCGTGAATGCCGGGTGACTTTGGTAAATGGACCTTAGACTCAACAGAAGCCGGTAAAAGCAGTGTCGTAATCACGCGAAGGTAAGAACATTTCACTTTCGCAAAACGATTCAGAGGGAAATTACTGAATTTCCCCCAAAAAACTGCATTTAATTCTGTCGAGCCCTGTTTCTGTCAAAATTCTTACGAAAATCAGACAGAAACAAAAAAGAAATCCGGTAAACACCGCTATTAGAAGGTTCTCATTGAGAATATTTATTTATTTCAGTGGTCATGCCTTTAGGTTTAAAGTTCGGGTCAAAATTTGAAATATGGAAGTAAACACTGGTATTGGAATGTACTCACATTAAGAGATTTCACTTGCTCCTTTAGATTTCATGCGGCATTTCAGAAATTGCAATCAAGTCTGCACTGATAAATTTAAACCTTAATTTAAAATATCAGTAAAATAAAGGAAAATATCAGCTCTCTACAGCGCCCGCTTGCTAGATTCCGGGATCTTACATATTGAACAGATCAAGACACCGCCTAGCGGTGAGAACTCCTTATTGTTCATTCGGTCCGAAGGCCTTGACCACCTAACTTGCAAGTTCAACGTAAAAGAGAAATGACAAGTAAAATACTGGATGTTCTGTACAAATGGAGAGCGGCCAGTCAATTCCGCTAACTCATATCTATATTTATGACCCATCAAATATTTCCTCCCGCGCGTGATTGGTAGAATCGTGACACATGACCGAATAACCCCGGCCTGGCGAACTATCGCTGTTTATTGACAATATCCGAACACAGTTTTAATAGTAATCACAAAAATCCATTACGAGATGACTACGGAGGAGGACATCAATTCACTTGTCAAAAAAGCAGTTCCAGAAAGCACCAAAGAGCTCCACAGTCCTTGCGCCATTATTTGCGCTGCGAGAGGAAATATTTGAAGCATAATAAAGACAATAAACTACTTTTGGCAAGGAAATATGCACGGATAATTGTCCTTGGACATTATCTGTTCCTCGAAGCTCACAGGTGCCCTCGAGCTTCGCTCTTGCAATATCCTCGGACATTTATCCGTGCATAATATAACGTTCACCTCATGTGACACTACTAACTTGAGAAATTCGGAGTTTAAAAAATGACTGACATGTCCACGAAGTAGTAGGTCAGTAGCTTTATGTTAAAACGAAGTAAATTAACCCAGAGAGTAACTTTCTCGTTAGCAGTGGATAGATGTTTAGTTATAATAAGTTTATTGCTGCCTACAACGCCAGAAAACGGCGTCGCATTTCACAGTCTTGCGGGTCACTACTAAGCTGCTAGCCCTGATAAACAATTCATGAACAGAAACTCACTTACCTGTTTGACTCAGGATGACAAGAACTAAACTCAAACTTCCCAAAAGCATCAGGACAGCCAACTATCAAGAGTCGTGCCAGGTATTTAGACCAAGATATCACGACAAAAACACGGATACTTTCAGTATCAACTGTAAGGCATCAGGAAATATATATCTTGAAACTGAAACATTGTCATGTTAGCTACTCCAAGAAAGAGAAAGTAGGTCAGAAACGATAAATAGATCTAATCTTGAACAGTTATCTTCAAACTTGGACCCGCACATCCATGAAATCTTAGTATGAACTATAGAAAGTTTAGGGAGGCCGCCAAATACATTGCTTGACACGAACACCGAGGTTAAAGTTACTATTAGTCGTACGAAACTAGTTAATAGTCAAGAGCTTTCGCAAACTTAAAAACGCAATTTCCTTTTTTCAATACGGACTCACGAGACTAGTTTGCGTAAATATTTGTATAACTTGTGAAAAAAGCCCCTCTTTTGTGCCATTGCGACAACAGAGAGGCTTAAGCCATGACCACAAAAGGCAATGGAGTGTCGGCAACACATACGCACATGCGAATAAACGGCCGGAGTTGGAATAAAGCGATGTGGTTACGGTTGGTGCCATGGCAAAAGAATATCACGTGGTAGCACTACCACAACTGTTCCAGACTTTCTAATGCGTAAAATAAAAATCTGAATCTTTATTTTGTTTTAATTATTTTATTTCAGGGCACGGCATTGAATGCATATAATATACCTTAATACGTGCAAATTTAGTGCGGCGAGCACAAGCTATTTACAAAGGCCGTACTTTGGTTGGACGAACAAGCTAACTATAATTACTGACCTAATATACAAAAGAAGAAAAAGAAAATATACCTCAGCCTGCGTTCTCTCGTAGCGTACATAATGGAAATATAATACTTGCATTCAAATCCATCACTTTGTGAACCAGCAAACGCAGCAAAACGAGACAAACGGTACAGTACCGTCAACAGTCCTTATCTTGAGCACGTACAGTTGTTCAGTCTTGAAACTCCTCGTCGCTCTGTTTTTTCTCCTAGTTTTTCCTGGGTGGTGAGCTCGATGAATTGCTGGACAAGCTGATCAGTTTGACAAACGCTTGAGTATACGAGGCAAAAAAAAAAAAAAAAACGATATAATAACCCAAAGCGAAACGAAAATATCATGGCACTTTGTGTGAATGTTGCCTTGTATAAGCAAACTAGGACGCGGATGGGAACGCGTAGAACCTACAAAGAGTTAGGGTTTGACCTACCTACTCCAACCAGAAGAAGACAGTACAACGCCTCAAAAGCGCCATACCACAACAAAGCGGCATCGCGCAATGCTTGTTAGAGAAAAAAACTGAATGAAGAACCAGCGCGAAATTGTTACTTTCACCACTTCTGGGAGTCTTCCGGTTGTATTCAGGCATTCTCAGTATTCATCCATTGTATAAATAACAATCAAGTCCTATAAATACGAATATACATCAGCATATGAACAGGTTCGATGAAGATATTGGAAGGGAAACGGGAAGTGGACACGCAAAGGTTGATTTTTTTGTTTTGTTTCTCTTTTCGGTTCTATAAATTGTGCCCGTCGGAATTTCAGGGAAACACAACAATAACAAGTTTAAAACGATTTAGCAATGTAGAAATTGTTTACATACACTTCATGACAAAATAAATGTCCTGACATCTGACTAGTAAACATACTGGGACATCTGGCTGTTCAATCAGCCGATTAAAAGATAGCACAAAGGAACAAGTGCCAAGTCATCACAGGAATTTTGTCACAATTCCGATTAACCGCTCCAACAGGCTTCTATTGTTCCCTCACGAGTATCCAGAGGAGGTCGGATCTAAAAGAGGTCGTTTCTGCTTGGCATAGCTAAATCCACTATATTCACGAATTCTAAAAATTTTCTTGGATCCTCTGATCATAGCAGTGATCAAGCGACACAACTGGGAAAAAAATGAAAACGTCCCGAGAGCGCACAAGGCAACTGGAAGAAATCCGAGCAATGCAACTTCCACCCACTCCAGTGCTTCAAGGCCAACTTCATTCGGGCCAGCGGCTTCTACTCCTGCTGACATGAACACAGCTTCTGCTAGGTTGAACGTAGCTATGGCAACCAAAGCTACCAGGGACACAGTCTCACAGACGTTGGCGCTCATGTTACGATAAGGTCGCTTGAAAACGTGATGGAGAAGTATCAGTACGCACGCGCAATCAAGAGACATTAGGCGAAACATCGGATCGGCGATAAAAGAATGCAGGCAAAGGAGCAGAAACCGTCGACCAATCAGGACGCTTTCCCAGTGCATCGTTCCGTTGTCTTCTTCTGTTGGAGTCCTGAAGGGTTCGTAGAGTGTCTCCTTGATTTCTTCTCCACTTGAGCTGTCCTGCTGCATGGTGTTGTTTCCCCTGACATGTTGCACGGCCCAGCGAACCAGGAAAGGCAACGGCAGTACGCATGCTCCCAGGAACTCCTTGGCTGAGACTTTGTTCCTGTAGAGCGACAACGAACCAAAGTACAACACCATAATGAAAGGAGCCACAAAGACAACGATGTAGGCCATCAGCCCAATCTGCCACCATTGCCAGCATTGCTCGTTCCCATCCAGAAATAGCCGCAACTCTGAGCCAATGGGAACGCAGTGTAAAAGAGACAGTGCAGTATCTGCCAATCGTTCGTAGCCAAGCAACAGGATCTCCATAAGAACAGCTAAAAATGCAGTTAGCGATGGTTTCTTTAAACCGCACATCTTGGCGATGATTTTGTGGATAAGAAAGATGACAACCGAGCAAGCCATCGTTGCGAAAACCCTTGAACACTTAAAGAGTTCCTTGGTGACAGCTGTCAAACCTGGAAAAGGGCACCCAACTTCTTCAGAGAAATACTGCAACTCAAAGTCGAACAGATTAAACCAGGCGGACAGGATGTTGACTTTAAAAAGTAAATGCTCAGGGCCTTTGAGTACCAGCAACTCAGCGATTTGGTAGAAGTAGAAAGTTATCTTCAGGTATCCGTCGTCAAAGTGTGTCTCTTGTAATTGGATGGCCTCACTCGCAGGACGTCTGTACCAAAATGTCTGACTCCAGAGAAACGACAGAAACCGTTGTCTGAACATCAATAAGAAAACGAGTGCAATTGAGTAAGAAGCAGTGAAGACCCAAAACCAACGGTCTTGGCATTCGTATTTGACTCGACACTTTGTACTGAACAATTCCTCACTGTACATATGTTTACAAGCGCCGCACAATGTCCCAGTTCTGTTTCCATAACAACCATTGTAGTCAGAAACGTTAGAGGTGTTCTTGGGACGACAGTATTCCAAAGGACAGGGAACGAAAGTCAAGATGGACGGACGTTTCTCGTAACCCCAGAAGTTCGGTTTGGCTTTGATACCATCAAGGCACGTTGCTCCATAGGGACAAGGTTGACATTCTGATTGATTTTTCTTGAGCCCTGCGGAACGGCCGTGTTGAAGAGAGTAGGTCCTTATCGGACAGCTGTTGCAGAAAACCTTAAGAGTCGTCACATTTTTAGTGCAATGTTTGCCGTTACCCAAGATGTCCTGAGGGCGACGCCAATTTTTGAAGTTGAGAACAGTATTGACTGGGCATTGTATTGTGGTGGACAAATCCAAATAAACGGAATCTGACTTAGTCGCTGTTATTACTGGATAAAACGAATACGTTTCCCTCGCTACGACACTGCTTTCTTCAATCACCAAGTGTCCCTTATTTATGGAAGAAATAAAGATCGGCCATTTGTTCGCTTCTATTTTTGATGCCATGTTCTTAGGTGGATTTCTGGGTTGTAAGAATTTTACGTTTCTTATAGTCAGGTTTCCTCGACCTTCCGCGTGGTTCATCAGAGCTCCCTCTGCGGAGAGAAAGTAATTTTTCGTAAAATCGCAGTCGACGAATATGGCGTCCACATTCTTTAGAAAGACAATTCCAACAGAAGCAATGTTTCTCGTAAATTGCGTGTTTCTGAAATGGACCTGGCCTGCCATCTTGTTGGACTGACATGGATACTTATCCTCTCCGTTAACCCTCAAATACACGATGTAACCAGTTCTCGTATAGAAGTAGATGTTTTCATTGTCTATAAACAGAGAGTTTTCTATGGTCACATTTAGCTTTCGTTCCCTGGTAAAGTCCGATAGAAAAAGTGCACCACCTCTAATGGAACGGAACCTGACATTGGTTATTGATATTTCATAAAAACTCGAGCAGTAGTTGTAATGATTGCTGTCCTTGAATGTCACCGCTGGGTATTGCATACCCTGATGGTCGACGCTCTCGTTAAACAGACAATTTTTTATTCGCACCGTCACTTTTGCCTTTTGTATTGAAAATAGAAGAAAAAACCCAGCACTGTTATTTGAGAATAATGAATTCTCCACAGTGACAATCGATGGCTCGGTGGTCGAAGAGTTGAAGATTAACGACAATGCCCTTACGTTAGAGACGAATTTCAAGTTGCTAAAGAGCATGTCCAAGCACCCAGTTACCCGGACACCGTAGGGTGTCGAGACAAACGACGAGTTTAGTATTTTCAGACTCCCACCTCTGTTATTGTCTGAGTCTACTTGGATGGCATAGGCGTGTTTCGTGGAGTAGTTTTCTTGGAAGAGAGTATTGCGAATTTGTATGACCGTCCTTCCGGGGGTGTTGTTTACATATACCATTCCCGTCTGGTTCGAAAATAATTGTATATGGTTATTCTTGAACAAGACGCCTGAGATTTCTACCGAAAAATTTCCAGTTTTTTTTGAAGGCTTATTGATATTCATGCAGTTGGTATTTTTTTCAAAGACCGACTTTCTCAAGAGCAAAGTCATGATGGTGCCTGTCATGTTCAAGGGACTAAAGCAGCCCGAGAAAGTGCAGTTGAAGACGGACACGCTACAGTTTCCAAAGAAACTTGTTCCACTTCCAGAAAATGCTAAATTATTCAAGCTGACGTTTAATACTTTGTCAGTTCCAGGTGACCGGAAGTGGAGGCCGTGATCACGTGACAAGTAAGCTCTCGTGTGGAGACCAATAACGGACAGACTCTTGCTGATGAAACCCCTTCCGGTCCGTTCTCGCAAACCTGTGGGTTTTTCGCAGCCATACGGATGATCCTTACTCCCCTGCCCATCCAGATAAATGAAGTCTCCATTGTGAGCGAGGTCAACCGTGTAGCGCAGGGTTCTGCAAGGGTTGGTCCAGGCGGAGCAGTTCGGGTTATCTGTGCCGTTCGTGCAAGAGACGTACCATTCACGCTGTGCAGTTGCTGTAATTAAATCAAAAATGGGTTGAAAAAATACTTTACGAGCCACAAGAAATGAAAAAGAAAAGATATGCACGTTCACCACCCAGAATTGCTTTCCTGAAGGGAAACTCTATCTAAAGAAAATTCCGCGACGACTAAAACGGAGTCAGAGATCAAACTTCGGACCGCTTTCATTCTTTAGCTCAGTCCACACGTCGTTCCATGAAACAGGAATCACCATGTAATGTTATACGAATTCCACAACGTTAAAATCGCAGGGATCTCGAAGTTGACGGATTTCTGGGATTTCTTGCATCTTTTTAACGGTTTCTCAACAAAAAAAATGAACAGACAATTCTAACAATAGTCAATACTCCACAGGGAAATTCCCTTCTCCTTTGAGAAAAAAGCTATGAGACAATGGTAAAAACATTTACATATTTTCGAAACCTGCCTTCCAGTGACTTTCACAACACAAACGATAAGCTACAATATCGCTTAACTTCCAGTGTAAGTGAACGCCACCTTCCACAGTTTGTTTCCTATATGATTTAATACAGGCATGGGGCAGTACTCCACTTGAAGGTTTCTTGTGCATTATTATTAGAACTCTGCACAAGTGACGTGCTTCAAGTAGCGAAAGCACAGAATTTTATGTAAAAAAACTTGTCGTACGAGATCACACTGAACTATGTAGCAAACAGGACCAAGCACACTAATTTAACGTGATGGCTCAACTCTTAAAAGTAAATGGTGTTAATTTATTTCTTTTCTAGAAAACTTGCGGACAAATTGCTATCCTTATCACACCACAATACTTGAGTATGAAATTGAAAATATGAGTTGAAAATATTAACTTTTACGAGTAATAAGAAGTGGATAAGAAAAGAGGTGCAAGCTCACCGTGTGCAACTGCATTTCTTTCAAAAACTATCTGGAGAAAATTCCGCGATGACCGATATGGAGAACAACGGAGTTCAAACTTCAAGCCTCTCATTCCCAGATCTCCGCACGTCGGTCTATGTGAACCGGAACCACCATGTGATGGAATACGAAATGCACAGCGCCATACGTAATCCGGAATCTGAATTAGGGTTGGATTACTAAATCTAGCGTCATTTAAACGGACTCTCGACCAAAAGCACAGCCGGACAAAAATGCCGGCAGACCGCATAAACACGTTAAGTTAAGAATTGTGGAATTGTGTAAACACGGGCCTAAACGAGCTGCTGCGAACCATCCGGTCGCGTTCAACTCTCCGTCTTAAACAGTCCGATAAATTTATATTACGTCAACTCCATAGAGAAATTCCCTGCTCGTGGAACAATGGTTAAAACTACCTATACATCGAAACCTTACTGTCAGCAACTTTCACAACTACACAGGTGTGAGTGAACGAGGGTTTCCGCAACCTGTTTCCTATGTGACATAGGCATGATATGGACGATAATCTTAATACGCCTGAAGGCGTCCTGTGTATTTTTAGGACTCCGGGTACAATGAGCACAATTCAAGTAGCAAACCAAAGAATTTAACGTAAAGAACTTGCCAGTCGCACAATATCACACTGAACTATGTAACAGCAAAGGACCAAGCACACGCAATTTACGCGCGGTGCCAAAACCCTTCATGAAATAAATGGTGTTGAAGGGTTTTTCTAGAAACCTTGAGAATTTGGTATAATTACGTTCCCACGCTACAATACTTCCGGGTGGAACAGAATGCCAAATCGACAAAATGGAGGAAATAGGATAACTTCTGATCAATATATGTGATAATGGGACGGCTTTTGCATGTATACAACGACGCTACCCAATCGGTAAAAGCTTCCCATTGTCCAGTTTCATTCGCCGTTCTACGTTATTTTATGGAGAACATAAATTCTGACTTACCTACTCCAACCAGAAGTAAAACAGCACACCAACCTAAAAGCGCCAAATCACAACGAAGCGGCATCGCGGAGTGCGTCGTTAGAGAACAAAACTGAAGGAAAAACCAAGTACGAAACTGTTAGCTGCGCCACATCTGGCAGTTTACCAAGACTACCCAAACATTTATTCACCCATTGTAGAAAATAACAATGGAGTCCTATAAATACAAATATACATCAGCGTATGAATAGGTTTGGTCCTCCGATATTAAAACGAAGCTCAACGGGAAGCAGATTCTTTATTGTTTTGCTTCTCTTTACGTTTCTATGACTTGAATTCACTTGAAACAAAAATCACAAAATGTCCAATTATAAACATGTAGCTCAGTGTATAAAAGATTCGTATGTCCTTTTTAAGGCTTTGAAACTGATATTTTTGTCCGTTTCTTTTGAACGCGAAAGTTGATATTTTTTACCGCGAAAGTGTGACAAGTTTGCTGCCCGCTCAAATTATATTGCGCGTGACGTCACATAATGTGAACGCGCAGCAGGAAATTTCCAAGATCTCACATGGCAGAAGTAAGTAAAAGTGGAAAGATCAATAGTTTTCAGCAAGAAAACCACCGTGTTGCGACACGGCGCGACGCTTGTTCACATTATATGATGTGACAATGGGTAAAACCGGTTATTATTCTGCTGGCTCAAATTTTCGATTTTTGTCACAACTGTGTCACACAACACATGTTACAATGTTTCTTGAGTGGTCCCACTTTAATCGCGAAAAAAAAAACCCTCTTGGCATTTTTGCTCAATTATCCAACGCATGTATCCGACCGATACTGTCAAACCCTTGAGCATACTGTAGACCGAGACAAGTATGATAAGTAGTAACTTCTGACGTAATTTAAGACTGTATCTCAAATATATTGTTCTTTGCATTCAAAGTGCGTGACAAATGTCGACCGTAGAATCGACACGTCGGTAACACAGATATAAAAGGGAATCTGAATATAGAGTTACAGATATCTCTCTGAAATGCCAAATAATTATCTGTGCCATACGGTACGCTCCTGTGTAGCAACATCTACATCCACATTAAGCACTCTCTTAATATTGTTCGTCACTGTCTAATTCGTTAAGCCGCTCATAGTAACAATGTAAAATGTAAAATAAAGTATTCCATCGTATTATTCTACATCAATTCGAGTCTCAATGTTTAAGACCTCAAATTAAGGTCTACACCGCTACCGCTAGAATGATTACACAACACTTCATGCTACTAAAAAGCATTACATTCCATGCAGGCCCTTACAGTGTAGCACTAAGCCTACTTAAATCTACTGAGTGGAATTTACTTTTATCTATAATTAATGACAAAATGGCGGACCAAAACATCATGATATATGCCCAGACATCTTGTTGTTCAATCAAATAATAAGAGGCTAGTTTAAACGAAAAACAAAACAAAAACAAAACAAAAGGCAGGGCATCGTCGGAGTTTGCGACATGATAAATCAATTGAGTTTCACTTTTGCACCACATCCACAGCTTACGAGTATCTTGTAGTGTCCGGGCCTAAGAGGGGTCGTTTATGCTCGGCGCTGCTAAATCCACTTCTTACGCGAATTCCAAGGATCTTCTGGGATCTTCTGATGATAGCGACAATCAACCGACACAGCTGAGAGAATATTGCAAACGTCCCGAGAACGCACAAGGCAACCGGAAAAAATCCGAGAAGTAAAACCTCCACCCACTCCAGCACTTGAAGGCCAACTTCATTCGGGCCAGCGGCTTCTATTCCAGCTGACATGAACACAGCTTCTGTTAGGTTGAACGTAGCTATGGCAACCAAGGCAACCAGGGATACTGTCTCACAGACGTTGGCGCTCACGTTACGATAAGGTCGCTTGAAAATGTGGTGAGCAAGTATCAGTACGCTAGCGAATTCAAGAGACATCAGCCGAAACATGGGATTAGAGATAAAAGAGTGCACGCAAAGGAGCAGGAACCGTCGACCAATCAGGACGCTTTCCCAATACACCGTTCCGTTGTCTTCTTTTGTTGGAGTCCTGAAGGGTTCGTAGAGTGTCTCCTTGATTTCTTCTCCACTTGAGCTGTCCTGCTGCATGGTGTTGTTTCCCCTGACACGTTGCACGGCCCAGCGAACCAGGAAAGGCAACGGCAGTGCGCATGCTCCCAGGAACTCTTTGGCTGATACTTTGTTCCTGTAGAGCGACAACGAACCAAAGTACAGCACCATAATGAAAGGAGCCACAAAGACAACGATGTAGGCCAATAGTCCAATCTGCCACCACTGCCAGCAAAGAACGTTCCCGTCCAGGAATAGTCGCGACTCTGAGCCAATGGGAACGCAGTGCAAGAGAGACAGTGCGGTATGTGCCAATCGTTCGTAGCCTAGCAACAGGATCTCCATGAGAACAGCTAGATAGAAGGTTAGGGATGGTTTCTTTAAACCACATATCTTGGCGATCACTTTGTGGATAAGAAATACGACAACGGAGCAAGCCATCGTTGTAAAAACCCTTGAGCACATGAAGAGTTCCTTGGTGACAGCTGTCAAACCTGGAAAAGGACACCCAACCTCTTCAGAGAAGTACTGCAACTCAAAGTCGAACAGATTAAACCAGCCGGACAGAATGTTAACTTTGGAAAGCAAATGCTCGGGGTCTTTAAGTACAAGCAACTCAGCCATTTGGTAGAAGTAGAAAGTTATCTTCAAATATCCGTGGTCAAAGTGTGTCTGTTTTGGTTGAAAAGCTTCCATCGTGGGACGTCTGTACCAAAATGTCTGACGCCAGAGAAACGACAGAAACCGTTGTCTGAAAACCAACAGCAAAACAAGTGCAATTGAGTAAGAAGCAGTGAAGACCCAAAACCAACGGTCTTTGCACTTGCTTTCAACTCTACAGTTTGTACTGAACAATTCCTCGCTGTGCCCATCTTCACAAGCGCCACACAATGTCCCAGTTCTGTGTCCATAACAACCGTTATAGTCAGAAACGTTAGAGATGTTCTGTGGATGACAGTATTCCAAAGGACAGGTAATGAAAGTCAAGATGGACGGACGTTTCTCATAACCCCAGAAGTTCGGTTTGGCTTTGATGCCATCAAGACAAGTTGCTCCATAGGGACAAGGGTGACATTCTGATTGGTTTTTCTTGAAACCTGCGGAACGGCCGTGTTGGAGGGAGTAGGTCCTTACTGGACAGTTGTCGCAGAAAACTCTAAGAGTGGACAGATTTTTTACGCAACTTCCCTCGTACCCCAAGACTCTCTGTTCGCGGGTCCACTTCATGAAGTTTAAAACGGTATTGACTGGGCACTGTATTTCAGTAGATGAACTCAACACAACGGAATCTTCCTTGATCGCACTTATCACTGGATAAAACGGAGAGGTTGTACTTGCGACGAAAGTGCTCCCTTCAATAAATAAGTGTCCTTTGTTGATCGAAGAAATGAAGATTGGCCACCATGTTATGTTACAGTTTGATGAAGTCTTCTTTGGTACTGGTTGTAAGAATGTTCCTTTACTTATGGTCAGACTTCCTCGCCCTTCTCCGTGGTCTATCACAGCTCCTTCTGCAGAGAGGAAGGAATTATTCGTGAAGTTGCAGTTGAAGAAACCTGCATCCACATTGCTTAAGAAAACAAGCCCGAAGAAACCTGTGTTTCGTTCAAATCGTGTATTGCTGAAATTCACCTGGCTCGCCATTTTACCGGATTGGCACTTCATTTTGCCACAAGAAGTCATCTTGATGTACACAGTGTACCCAGTTCTATTATAGAACTCGAAGTTGTTGTTGTCTAAAAATCGAGAGTTGTCTATAATAATATTCAGTTTCCGTTTGCTGGTAAAGTCGGACAGCAATAGTGCAGCACCCTGAATAGAGCGGAAGGTAACATTTTGTAGTACTATTGCATAAGAAACATCCAGGGAATGATCGCTATTTTCTTGGAATTGCACTGATGGGAGTTGGGTGCTTCGTTGATGGACGCTATCGTTAAACAGACAGTTTCTTATTTTCACCGTCACATTCGCGGCCTTTTCACGAACAGAGAATTCAAGAAAAAAACCAACACTGTTGTTTGAGAACAACGAATCCTCCAGGGTAATGAACGATGACCCTTTGATAGAAGACTTAAAGGTTAACGACAATGCCTCTCGGTTAGAGACGAACGTCAAGTTGCTGAAGTTCATATTCAAACATCCATTTACCAGGACACCGTTGGATGTCGAGACAAACGACGAGTTCAGTATTCGCAAATTCCCAGCTTTTCTCTTGTCGGACTTTACATCGATGACAAAGGCAGTTCCATTGGAGTAGTTGTCTTGAAAAAGGGTATTGCGAACTTGCATGTGTGTCACTCCAAGGGTGTTCTCCACAAATACCATTCCATTTTGAGACTTTAACATAGGCTGTATGTGATTATTCTTAAACACGACACCTGAAATGTCAACTGTAACAACTCCGATCTTGTGCCAATAGTACGTCTTCAGGATTGTCATGCAGTTGGTGTTGTTTTCAAAGACAGACATTTCCAAGAACAAAGTTATAATGGTGCCTGTCATGTTCAAGGGACTAAAGCAGTCCGAGAAAGTGCAGTTGAAGATGGACACGCTACAGTTTCCAAGGAAACTTGTTCCATTTCCAGAAAATGCCAAATTATTCAAACTGACGTTTAACACTTTGTACGCTGTTAGTGTTTTGAATCGGACACCGTGATCACATGACAGGTGAGCTCGCTCGTGTAAACCAATAACGGACAGACTCTTGTTGATATGTCTCGGTGTCCGTTCTGCCAAGTCTGTGGGTTTTTCACAGCCGTATGGGTGATTCCTGCTCTCGCGTCCATCCAGATAAATCACGTCTTCGTTGCTCGCCAGGTAAGCTGTGTGACGTAGAGTTTTACAGGGAGAGGCCTGGGAACCACACCCTCCGTAGTCAGTGCCATTCTTGGAAACATACCATTCGTGACACGCCCGGCCTAAAAAGAAACAACACAGGATTATACACGTCAAAAGTTACAATATACTGAAGGTATTGGTTTAAAATTTCCTGGATATCATCAAATGCACGTTTGGCGTGAATGCCGAGTGTCTTTTGCCGGTCAAATTTTATCTTACCCTCAACAGAAGTCGCTTGAAGCAGTGCCGTAATCACGCAGAGGTAGGGACATTTCACTTTCGCAAAACGATTAAGAGGGAAATTACTAAATTTCCCCCCCAAAATGCATTTAATTCTGTCGAGCCCTGTTTCTATCAAAATATATATGAAAATCAGAAAGAAACAAAAAGAAAATCTGCTAAACACCGCTATTAGAAGGTACTCATTGAGAATATTCATTTCAGTGATCACGCCTTTAGGTTTAAAGTTCGAGCCTATATGATATAAGCATGACATGGACAATAATCTTAATACGCCTGAAGGCGTCCTGTGTATTTTTAGAACTCCGTACAATGGGCATAATTCAAGAAACAAACCACAGTATTTCACGTAAAGAACTTGCCAGTCGTACAATATCGACACACTGAACTATGTATGCCAGCAGAGGACCAAGCATACGCATTTTAAGCGCGATGGCCAAACTTTTCAAAATAGATCGTGCTGAAGGGTTTTTTTTTTAGAAACCTTGAGAATTTGGTATAATTACCTTTCCACGCTACAATACTTCCGGGTGGAACAAAATGCCGGTTCGACAAAATGAAGGAAATAGGATAACTTCTGATCAATAGATGTGATAATGGGAAGGCTTTTGCATAATATTGCAATACAACTACGCTACCCAATCGGTAAAAGCTTTCCGTTGTCCAGTTTCATTTGTCGTTTTACCTGATACTTTATAAAGTTCATGAATTCTGACTTACCTACTCCAACTAGAAGAAAAACAGCGCACCACCCTAAAAGCGCCAAATCACAACGAAGCGGCATCGCGGAGTGCGTCGTTAGGGAACAAAACTGAAGGAAGAACCAACACGAAACTGTTAGCTGCGCCACATCTGGCAGTTTACCAAGACTACCCAACCTATTATTCACCCATTGTACAAAATAACAATCGAGTCCTATAAATACAAATAGACATCAGCGTATGAATAGGTTCGGTCCTCCGTTGGTAAAACCAAGCGCAACGGGAAGCAGATTTTTTTGTTTTGTTTTTCTTTACGTTTCCATAACTTAAATTCACTTAAAGTGCTACTAAAACGAAAATCACAAAATGCCCGATCAACTGTAAACGTGTAGCTCAGTGTATAAAAGACCCGTATGCCTTTTTAAGGCTTTGAAATTGATATTTTTGTCCGTTTTTTTGGACGCGAAAGTCGCGATATTTTTACCGCGAAAGTGTGACAAGTTTGTTGCCTACTCAATTTATGAATGCACGTGACGTCACATGATGTGAACGCACAGGAAATTTCCAAGATTTCACATGGCAGAAGTAAGTGTAAAAGTGAAGAGATTGAATGATTCTTAGCAAGAAAACCACCGTGTTGCGACACAACGCGACGCTTGTTCACATTATATGACGTCAAAAAGGGTAAAACCGCTTATCATTCTGCTGGTTCAGATTTTTTATTTTTGTCACAACTGTGTCACACTACACATCTTACAATGTTTCTTGAGTGGTCCTACTTTAATCGCGAAAAAAAAAAACCCTCTTGGCATTTTTGCTCAATTATCCAACGCATGTATCCGACCGATACTGTCAAACCCTTGAGCATACTGTAGACCGAGACAAGTATGATAAGTAGTAACTTCTGACGTAATTTAAGACTGTATCTCAAATATATTGTTCTTTGCATTCAAAGTGCGTGACAAATGTCGATCGTAGAATCGACACGTCGGTAACACAGATATAAAAGGGAATCTGAATATAGAGTTACAGATATCTCTATGAAATGCCAATAATAATCTGTGCCATACGGTACGCTCCTGTAGCAACATCTACATCCACATTAAGCACTCTTTTAATATTGTTCGTCACTGTCTAATTCGTTAAGCCGCTCATAGTAACAATGTAAAATGTAAAATAAAGTATTCCATCGTATTATTCTACATCAATTCAAGTCTCAATGTTTAAGACCTCAAATTAAGGTCTACACCGCTACCGCTAGAATGATTACACAACACTTCATGCTACTAAAAAGCATTACATTCCATGCAGGCCCTTACAGTGTAGCACTAAGCCTACTTAAATCTACTGAGTGGAATACAGTAAAAAGGTAGTTATTTAAACTCCAACAACATTTACTTTTATCTATAATTAATGACAAAATGGCGGACCAAAACATCATGATATATGCCCAGACATCTGGTTGTTCAATCAAGTAATAAGAGGCTGATTTAAACGAAAAAACAAAACAAAAGGCAGGGCATCGTTGGAATTTGCGACAAGAGAAATAAACTGAGTTTCACTTTTGCACCTCATCCACAGTTTACGAGTATCTTGTAGTGTCCGGGCCTAAAAGGGGTCGTTTATGCTCGGCGCTGTTGAATCCACTTCTTACGCGAATTCCAAGGATCTTCTGGGATCCTCTGATGATAGCGATAATCAACCGACACAGCTGAGAGAAAATTGCAAACGTCCCGAGAACGCACAAGGCAACCGGAAAAAATCCGAGAAGTAAAACCTCCACCCACTCTAGCACTTGAAGACCAACTTCATTCGGTCCAGCGGCTTCTATTCCAGCTGACATGAACATAGCTTCTGCTAGGTTGAACGTAGCTATGGCAACCAAGGCAACCAGGGACACTGTCTCACAGACGTTGGCGCTCACGTTACGATAGGGTCGCTTGAAAATGTGGTGAGCAAGTATCAGTACGCTAGCGAATTCAAGAGACATCAGGCGAAACATGGGGTTGGCGATAAAAGAGTGCAGGCAAAGGAGCAGGAACCGTCGACCAATCAGGACGCTTTCCCAATACACCGTTCCGTTGTCTTCTTCTGTTGGAGTCCTGAAGGGTTCGTAGAGTGTCTCCTTGATTTCTTCTCCACTTGAGCTGTCCTGCTGCATGGTGTTGTTTCCCCTGACACGTTGCACGGCCCAGCGAACCAGGAAAGGCAACGGCAGTGCGCATGCTCCCAGGAACTCTTTGGCTGATACTTTGTTCCTGTAAAGCGACAACGAACCAAAGTACAGCACCATAATGAAAGGAGCCACAAAGACAACGATGTAGGCCAATAGTCCAATCTGCCACCACTGCCAGCAAAGAACGTTCCCGTCCAGGAATAGTCGCGACTCTGAGCCAATGGGAACGCAGTGCAAGAGAGACAGTGCGGTATGTGCCAATCGTTCGTAGCCTAGCAACAGGATCTCCATGAGAACAGCTAGATAGAAGGTTAGGGATGGTTTCTTTAAACCACATATCTTGGCGATCACTTTGTGGATAAGAAATACGACAACGGAGCAAGCCATCGTTGTAAAAACCCTTGAGCACATGAAGAGTTCCTTGGTGACAGCTGTCAAACCTGGAAAAGGACACCCAACCTCTTCAGAGAAGTACTGCAACTCAAAGTCGAACAGATTAAACCAGCCGGACAGGATGTTAACTTTGGAAAGCAAATGCTCAGGGTCTTTAAGTGCAAGCAACTCAGCCATTTGGTAGAAGTAGAAAGTTATCTTCAGGTATCCGTGGTCAAAGTGTGTCTGTTTTGGTTGAAAAGCTTCCTTCGTGGGACGTCTGTACCAAAATGTCTGACGCCAGAGAAACGACAGAAACCGTTGTCTGAAAACCAACAGCAAAACAAGTGCAATTGAGTAAGAAGCAGTGAAGACCCAAAACCAACGGTCTTTGCACTTGCTTTCAACTCTACAATGTGTACTGAACAATTCCTCGCTGTACCCATCTTCACAAGCGCCACACAATGTCCCAGTTCTGTGTCCATAACAACCGTTATAATCAGAAACGTTAGAGATGTTCTGGGGATGACAGTATTCCAAAGGACAGGTAATGAAAGTCAAGATGGACGGACGTTTCTCATAACCCCAGAAGTTCGGTTTGGCTTTGATGCCATCAAGACAAGTTGCTCCATAGGGACAAGGGTGACATTCTGATTGGTTTTTCTTGAAACCTGCGGAACGGCCGTGTTGGAGGGAGTAGGTCCTTACTGGACAGTTGTCGCAGAAAACTCTAAGAGTGGACAGATTTTTTACGCAACTTCCCTCGTACCCCAAGACTCTCTGTTCGCGGGTCCACTTCATGAAGTTTAAAACGGTATTGACTGGGCACTGTATTTCAGTAGATGAACTCAACACAATGGAATCTTCCTTGATCGCACTTATCACTGGATAAAACGGAGAGGTTGTACTTGCGACGAAAGTGCTCTCTTCAATAAATAAGTGTCCTTTGTTGATCGAAGAAATAAAGATTGGCCACCATGTTATGGTACAGTTTGATGAAGTCTTCTTTGGTACTGGTTGTAAGAATGTTCCTTTACTTATGGTCAGACTTCCTCGCCCTTCTCCGTGGTCTATCACAGCTCCTTCTGCAGAGAGGAAGGAATTATTCGTGAAGTTGCAGTTGAAGAAACCTGCATCCACATTGCTTAAGAAAACAAGCCCGAAGAAACCTGTGTTTCGTTCAAATCGTGTATTGCTGAAATTCACCTGGCTCGCCATTTTACCGGATTGGCACTTCATTTTGCCACAAGAAGTCATCTTGATGTACACAGTGTACCCAGTTCTATTATAGAACTCGAAGTTGTTGTTGTCTAAAAATCGAGAGTTGTCTATAATAATATTCAGTTTCCGTTTGCTGGTAAAGTCGGACAGCAAAAGTGCAGCACCCTGGATAGAGCGGAAGGTAACATTTTGTAGTACTATTGCATAAGAAACATTCAGGGAATGATCGCTATTTTCTTGGAATTGCATCGATGGGAGTTGGGTGCTTCGTTGATGGACGCTATCGTTAAACAGACAGTTTCTTATTTTCACCGTCACATTCGCGGCGTTTTGAACAGAGAATTCAAGAAAAAAACCAACACTGTTATTTGAGAACAACGAATCCTCCAGGGTAATGAACGATGACCCTTTGATAGAAGAATTAAAGGTTAACTGCAATGCCTTTCGGTTAGAGACGAACGTCAAGTTGCTGAAGTTCATATTCAAACATCCATTTACCCGGACACCGTTGGATGTCGAGACAAACGACGAGTTCAGTATTCGCAAATTCCCAGCTTTTCTCTTGTCGGACTTTACATCGATGACAAAGGGAGTTCCATTGGAGTAGTTGTCTTGAAAAAGGGTATTGCGAACTTGTATGTCTGTCACTGCAAGGGTGTTCTCCACAAATACCATTCCCTTTTGAGACTTTAACATAGGCTGTATGTGATTATTCTTAAACACGACACCTGAAATGTCAACTGTAACAACTCCGATCTTGTACCAACGGTACGTCTTCAGGATTGTCATGCAGTTGGTGTTGTTTTCAAAGACAGACATTTCCAAGAACAAAGTTATAATGGTGCCTGTCATGTTCAAAGGACTAAAGCAGTCCGAGAAAGTGCAGTTGAAGATGGACACGCTACAGTTTCCAAAGAAACTTGTTCCATTTCCAGAAAATGCCAAATTATTCAAACTGACGTTTAACACTTTGTACGCTGCTAGTGTTTTAAATCGGACACCATGATCACATGACAGGTGAGCTCGCTCGTGTAAACCAATAACGGACAGACTCTTGTTGATATGTCTCGGTGTCCGTTCTGCCAAGTCTGTGGGTTTTTCACAGCCGTATGGGTGATTCCTGCTCTCGCGTCCATCCAGATAAATCACGTCTTCGTTGCTTGCCAGGTAAGCTGTGTGACGTAGAGTTTTACAGGGAGAGGCCTGGGAACCACATCCTACGCAGTCAGTGCCATTCTTGGAAACATACCATTCGTGACACGCCCGGCCTAAAAAGAAACAACACAGAATTATAGACGTCAAAAGTTTCAATATACTGAAGGTATTGGTTTAAAATTTTCTGGATATCATCAAATGCACGTTTGGCGTGAATGCCGAGTGTCTTTTGCCGGTCAAATTTTATCTTACCCTCAACAGAAGTCGCTTCAAGCAGTGCTGTAATCACGCGGAGGTAGGGACATTTCACACTCGCAAAACGATTAAGAGGGAAATTACTGAATTTCCCTCCCAAAACGCATTTAATTCTGTCGAGCCCTATTTATCAAAATACTTATGAAAATCAGACAGAAACAAAAAGAAAATCTGCTAAACACCGCTATTATAAGGTACTCATTGAGAGTATTTATTTCAGTGAGCATGCCTTTAGGTTTAAAGTTCGGGTCCTATATGATATAAGCATGACATGGACGATAATCTTAATACGCCTGAAGGCGTCCTGTGTATTTTTATGCTGGGCGTAAGGGCCCAGCATATAATTGTTTTCACCCGAAAACCACAGCGTAGGTATCATGACAATTAATAAAAGAGGTTCCCCCTCTACGATTTCGCAGTTCGATTGACGTGTAAGCAAAAATACTATATTTTGATTGGATAATGTTCACGTGCAAGCGGCGTGGAAGCCTTTCTTTTCTTGGCCGAGTTTCAACGTGAGATTTTTGTTGACAAATACTTGCGCTCTTGTGGTTTTTGTTCATTATATTCACTTTCGCATTCTTATTCGTTCAGCTGGTTAAAACTAAGCGAAGGAAAGCAAACAATCAAACGATACCATTTCGACAAGCTGTCGCTCCCGGCTGGCTTTTTCAGCTTTAACATACGGTCGTCAAACAACCGCGAATTCATCAAAACCGCGGTCATAATAGCTCTGAAATAAAACAGGCCGACTGGAAATTTAGAAAGCCTGGCAGAAGAAACGGAATTTAGAAGACGAAAAACAGATAAGTAATGAAGCACAGGCTAGATTAATTGTGGCCTGTGATGTTCGAAGTCAAACTGTCAAAATCTATTATGCATGAAAATGAGATAAGTCACTCATACTCCCAAGCTCAAAATGTAAATTCTCTTATCCTTTTGAAGCAAAGGTGCGAGTGTTGTAATTATTATCTTCAAGTTTAATCAGGTTTCATTTGAGCAAGGTGTCAAAATTGAAGTTGATCACTATATTGGGAGTCTCGCTCTTGAGTCCAGAGATTGCTTATTCAATAATTCTTGTGGTGCGTGCGGACACTTGCCACACCAAACTTGAATCCCAGCATCTGTCGCGTTTTCACGCGACAAAACTTGTTAGAACTCCGTACAATGGGCATGATTCAAGTAGAAAACCACCCAATTTCACGAAAAGAACTTGCCAGTCGCACAATATCGACACACTGAACTATGTATACCAGCAGAAAACCAAGCATATGCATTTTATGGTTTGATGGCCAAACTTTTCAAAAAATATCGTGCTAAAGACTTTTTCTATAAACTTGAGAATTTGGTATAATTACGTTCCCACGCTGCAATACTTCCAGGTGGAATAAAAAATGCCAGTTCGACAAAATGGACGAAATAGGATAGCTTCTGATCAATATATGTGATAATGGGAAGGCTTTAGCACATGTTGCTATACAACTACCCTACACAATCGGTAAAAGCTTCCAGTTGTCCAGTTTCAATCGTCGTTTTACGTTACTTTATGAAGCACATAAATTCTGACTTACCTACTCCAACCAGAAGAAAAGCAGCACACCACCCTAAAAGCACCAAATCACAACGAAGCGGCATCGCGCAGTGCTCGTTAGAGAACAAAACTGAAGAAAGAACAAAACTGAAGGAAGAACAAGCACGAAACTGTTACTTGCGCCACATCTGGCACTTTATCAAGAGTACCCAACCTATTATTCACCAATTGTACAAAATAACAATCGAGTCCTATAAATACAAATATACATCAGCGATGAATAGGTTCGGTCCTCTCATGTTGAAACGAAGCTCAATGGGGAGCAGATTTTTTTATTGTTTTGTTTTTCTTTACGTTTCAATGACTTGAATCCACTTGAAGTACTACTAAAACAAAAATCACGAAATGCCCAATTAACTGTAAACATGCAGCTGAGTGTATAAAAGATCCGTATGCCTTTTCAAGGCTTTGAAACTGATATTTTTGTCCGTTTTTTTTTTGGACACGAAAGTCGATGTTTTTACCGCGATGTGTGACAAGTTTGCTGCCTACTCAAATTATGAACGGGTGACGTCACATGATATGAACACGCAGCAGGAAATTTCCAAGATCTCACAAGGCAGAAGTGTAAAAGTGAAGAGATCGATAGTTTTTAGCAAGAAAATCACCGTGTTGCGACACGACGCGACGCTTGTTCACATTATATGACGTGACAATGGGTAAAACCGCTTATCAAGTTACAAACGCAATTTCCTTTCTTGGACTCACGAGACTAGTTTGCGTAAATATTTGTATAATTTGTGAAGAAAAAAGCTCCTCTTTCGTGCCATTGCGACAGCAGAGAGGCTGAAGCCATGACCACAAAAGGCAATGGAGTGTCTGCAACACATGTGCACATGCAAATAAACTGTAGCACGGTTGATGCCATGGCTACAGAATATCACGTGGTAGCACGACCACTACTGTTCCAGACTTTCTAGCGTGTAAAATAAAAATCTGAATCTTTATTTTATTTCATCTTTTTTATTTTCTACTTTTGTACATTGAAGCCGGGCTTCCTTATTTTTCCTTTGTCATGACAAGGCACGGCATTGAATGCATATAATACACCTTAATACGTGCAAATTTAGTGCGGCGAGCACAAGCTATTTACAAGGGCCGTACTTTTGTTGGAGGAACAAGCTAACTATAATTACTGCACAAAGGAAAGAAAAGAAAATATACCTCAGCCTGCGTTCTCTCGTAGCGTGCATAATGGAAATATAATACTTGCATTCAAATCCATCACTTTGTGAACCAGCAAACGCAGCAAAACGAGACGAACGGTTTGTAGTTACAGTACCGTCAACAGTCCTTATCTTGAGCACGTACAGTTGTTCAGTCTTGAAACTCCTCGTCGCTCTGTTTCTTCTCCTGATTTTTCCTGGGTGGTGAGCTCGATGAATTGCTGGACAAGCTGATCAGTTTGACAAGCGCTTGAGTCTACGAGACAAAACAACAATATAATAACCAAAAGTGAAACGAAAATATCATGGCATTTGGTGTGAATGTTGCCTTGTATGAGCAAACTAGGACGCGGATGGCAACGCGTAGAACCTATAAAGGGTTAGGGTTAGACTCTGTGCAAGTCCTTCCCTTTCTGGTCAAAGATCGTGTGCGCCACGCGAGTGAAAAATAGTTGAAATTCCTCCGGTCTCGCCGTCAGACCCCGCCCCGCCGCTCGGGTCCAGATTTCCAATCGCAAACTCGCTCACATTTCACCCGCACACACACTCTTTCCTTGGCCAGAAAAGGAGGGAGTGGAACTAATAAAAACTTGCCTGAGTATTTCCTTCTCTACAACTTTGCCTATTCTTAGGTTGCTCAATTTGTTTTATTTTCGCCGAGATTCTTTTGCGTTCATCGTATCCTTACTAAGAAGAACGCCTGTCTTATTTAAATTCTTGAAATGTCGTCCACGTTCTGAACAAAGAAGCATTTGAAGTCGGACGCGAGAACCGCACAAAGATCAACTCAATTCCACATGTTTACGCGCGCTTTTTGTGTTCTGCAATATTAGTTTTATTGTGTTGCTAAAGTTGCCGTTGTCCTCAGCTTTTTGTTCTTAAAGACGCCTCTTGCTAACTCTACAAAGTGAAAACATTATACCTGGTGCAACAAATGAATAAATTGCTCTTTGTATTTGTAATAACACTAAGTCGATTGGAGTCAGTGGTCCGAATGTACCAACAGGTCTATTATATGACACAGATCTTTACTTTACAAACGGAAGCCAGATTATTTGATCATATAAGAGAAACAGACTATATAAGTAGTGCATGATTTTCCGTGCTGAACGAGAAAAACTCGATTACATTGCACAAAAGTTGCCCGGTGACAGAAAACCCCACTGAACTCACGCTTTGATTGAAAAGAGGGTTGCTATGCTACGTGGTAATCTTTCAAAAAATCTTCTAAACAACAGATTCATGCTGAGCGCTTGCATTTTTGAAATGAGGTTAAAGCTAAGAAGGGTGATAGCTGCTATTGTGGGACTTTTTTTACTGGTCCTTTCAAAAGGTTGGCATCCGTGCTGGCACCATGACTTCGTGAAACGTCATTTCCGCAGCACAGAACATCGCTCGAGCATCGCAAATGGCGGGGATCCTCGTCAAACGGACTTGCTCGAGACAATGGCTGCTTATCAATCTTCAGACAAGCCTTCAGGACTTCAGATATCCGCGAACGAACCAAGACAGAAACCAAAGCTGGTGCTTTTCTTCACAAGTCTGTTCGGACGCCTGCCCTGGCCGGGGTTGAAAAGTTCGCACAACTTCACCCACTGGGGCAACAAACCGTGTGCTGTTCGCTCGTGTCAAATCACTTACGCCAGAAAAGATTTCGCGCAAAGCGATGTCGTTATTTTTCACGGAAGAGACATGCCAGACATAAAGACGTTGAAAAGATTTTCTACACGGCGGCCAACGAAACAGAAATGGATATTCTTTATTCACGAAAGCCCGAAGTTTCTTTACTACGACCCGGCCATTATTAATGGTTTCTTTAACTGGACCATGTCTTATCGGAGAGATTCGGATTTCTTCGTGCCTTATCGGACGTACACTCGGCTGGATTCCGAGGACCAAATTCCGAAATCGGGGAAAAACTACGCCGTTGGAAAGGACAAGCTCATAGTGTGGCTGGCAAGTCATTGTGGTCACTATCGAGAGAACTTCGCTCGAAAGTTGACACGTTATATTTCAGTGGATGTGTTTGGTTCTTGCAAGAGAAATTTTAACCAAACAAACAAATGTCAGCGGAAATCCTCTGAATGCGACTTGCTTTTAAAACGGTACAAATTCCATTTATCATTCGAAAATTCTTTCTGTACAGACTACATCACTGAGAAATATTGGTACACTCCTTTTAAACATGACATCGTTCCTATAGTTATGGGAGGCGCAAATTACGACTCCACAGTGGCTATCCCTGGATCATACATAAACGTGGCAGATTTCCCGTCCATCAAAGCCTTGGCCGACTATCTCATTTATCTGAACGGCAATGATACAGCCTACAGCCAATTTTTCCAGTGGAAGAACAAGTTTAAACCGGTTTTACCGGAGTCCTGGACTTGCCAGGTGTGCGCGGCGCTGAACAATAAGACTGCTGTGAACACGAACACGGTCTACAGTAACTTGCACGAGTTGTGGGGGCCACAGCACGCTTGCGGTACGAACGAGCACAAGATTCGCGAAATGATCTTAGCTAAGTTTTGAAACACGATCTAAACTTGTTTAATCATCTCGTACACTAAAACTATAAAGCTTTTTAGTTCAATTTGGCAATCAGTACTGGGTCTTTATACAGGCAGTCTGCAGTGTTTTCTTTGTCTTTCCTCCTCCCTTTTTTTCCATTTTCATTTTCCTTCTATATTGTTTCTCTTTCTTTCGCTCTTGTTTTCTTGTCTTTTTTCCATTTCATCCTTCCACTTAATCTAATTGCTAATTCTTTCTTCTTTTTCTCTTTGTCTCTCTCTGCCTTCTTTCGTTCTAACTTATGACCCTCACACCAACCTGAGCTGTTGAATCGGCGGCAAATCCTCTCAGTTGGTACACGGTCACCTGACCCTCCGAGTCCCCAACCAGAATTGTCTGGATCTGTGCACAAAGCAATACACACATGATGACGCTTCATCAACACGATCGGATGAATGTGCAAATAACATTCTATTGGATGTTTCTGCTTGGTTTCGTCCGTGACCTTAACATGTACGCCTCCTTTAACTCACATCAGCGGAGGAATGAACCCAGCCTACCTCTGTATTGATAGCGAACTTCACGGTGGACAATTTGACGTCCTGAACCGGAACATGGGAGATGATGGGATCCAAGCTGCGAAAGCACAACAACAACAACAACAACAACAACAACAACAAGTAAAAATCAAGACTTGTTTGTACCTTTATTAACGCTATCTGAGACTATTTGCAAAATAATTATATCAAACATTTGCATTAGATCTGTTTACCGATCCGAAAACAGCCCGGGTGACAACTGTGTCTCTGATGCTCGTGTTATGTGTTCACAGGGCTCGAAAAGAGCTGCGGTCCATTCATTTACTCATCTGTGTAAGTCCTGGGCTCCAGTCTACTTACGTGTTGATGTTTAGGTCCCAGATCTCTATCGCTTTATCGTTGACGCAGGCAAATAAGGTGGCGGAGGAAGGGGACCAACATACATCATTCACTGATTTCTGGGGAGAGAGGGGAAAAGCGAGTGCTAAATGAAGCAAGGAGCAAATCAAAAGAAAATCGGATGCCAAACAAAATAAGTCTGCATGAAGCAAACAGGAATTGAAAACCAGCACGTGATGGTGGGTACAGTGCTGTACGTGCGTTTCTTAGCTTTACCGTTGACGACAGGAAAGTCATGACGGGCTGCGGTTTGTTCTGGTTCCACAGACGGATGCTCCAATCAGCGCTGCAGCTGAGAAACGCGTTCGAAAGGAACGGAGACCACTGGAGTCTGTACACGGGACCCTACAACAACAACAACAATGACATCGTCAACAAAAATAACAATGTCAATAACTACAGCATCATCATCAACAAAAACAACATCAACAACAAAAACAACATCAACAACAAAAACAACATCAACAACAACTACAACAAATGGATCGTTCAGAAGGATAGTTTTGATTAAAGTCAGCTCCTGTGTTGGTCTTACCGTGTGTCCGTGATAACTTTCTAAGTATTGCTCGTTATAGGAGCATGAACACTTGTGAATATGACCCTCTTCTGTCCCAGCCAGATATCTAGAACGTTCACACAATCACAGTGTTACTGAAAGAATTACAATTATTCTCATTCAATCTACGATTGGCAATAATGAGGGGGTATATGTGAGAATGTATGATGTACAGGTTAATTAGGTTAGGTAATGTACAGATGTGTAGTGTCCTTGAGTAGCAGTGGATAATCACTTACATGTTGGAGTCATTAGGTTGCACATCAAAACAGAAGCCGCCAGCGAAACGCGAAATAAGAGCGTCACTCTTCTTGGCCGCCCCTCCACCGGCTTTCGAGTGCCTCGCTACGTTAATTCGTTTTAGTTTCATCAGGTCTGGACAAACACAAGAAAAAAAAAGAAAACATTAAATCCATCCCAGAATCCCACGATATACCAGCATGTGCCGCCATGTTGGATAAACTTCTCTGTGTTGCGCATTTGCTTCCACTGTAAGTGAATCTCCAATCACACTACAGCGCTAGTTGAAGTTAACAAAGTTACAAGTGGATTGTTGCTTCGTCACTCATTTCATTCATATTTACCCGCACACTCGAAGCCTTTTCTGATAGACCACTTGGTAACCCGGCCATCAGCCGAGATGGAAATGAGGATCTCGTCCCTCTCCTCCCCAGTCCCCTGCTCCCGGTCCACCCAGCTGACTTGCCAGACGGGAGCGGCATGCTTGCCTTGATTATCACTACAACAACAACAACAACAAAAACAACAACAACAACAAAAACAACAACAACAACAACAATGAAAAGTGAGAAATAACAAGACTCTTGTAAAGACACCTGACACACGGCCAACACTCACGAGCTGTCGAGGGCCGGCGAGTCGCTTGCGTTCCTAACATTGTATATGCTGATAGTGCCATCATACATGCCGACCTGCAAGAGACAAGCAAGATCTCGGTCAAGTCACTAATCCCTCGAAGTATTTTTAGCACTTCTCGTACAATTTCCTGGTTATTTACGGGCCCTGCCGACAACAAGAGCAACACTTAGGCTAACAGGTTTAATACTCGCGGCTAACAGGTTTGATACCCGCGGTTAACAGGTTTAACAGGTTTAATACTCGCGGCTAACAGGTTTGATACCCCGCGGTTAACAGGTTTAACAGGTTTAATACTCACGGCTAACAGGTTTGGATGTGCTGCTGAAAAGTCCAGGGCCGTCACTCCGCCGTTCAAATTGTAAATTCTTTCAGGATACTGCATACAAAAGCAAAGTCATCCTATTATCAGAAAACATGGAACAGACGCCGGTATATCCACTTTGAATAAAGATGCGACTTAATGAGACTGCAGAGTGATAGTTCCACACCCACTAAGCAAAACTGTTCGACGGTCGCAGGAGCGAATAAGAAGCCCAGTTGTATCTCCGTGGTTCTCTCTCTTTGAATTCACTGGTTTATATGTGCAGCATATGTGCGCTCGTCTTCACGCTTAAACGACCTACCTCGGGATTCTTTATAGACCAACAGCAAGCAATGCCAGATCCCTTCTGCTCGGAGAAAGCGAATTCGCCATAACCAACAGCTAACAGGTCCTGTTGCAAGCAACGCACAAAAAATCAGTAAAATGCAAAAAAGTCTCGTCTGGTTTGACTTTTCTTGCTCGTTATGTTTGTACACTTCATCACATCCCTACGTTTTACTTACGGGGTTCAGTTTATTCCAGGCCATACAGCTGACGTTCCTGCCCTTGGTCAGGCCGCACGAGTAGGTCCACAGCTTGCCCAGTGTCGGCCCGAGCAGCGTCACTGCAGACGCCACCTCTTCTTCTTCAGACTTCTCCGCGTCGATATCTACGCGAGCGTGACAACAAACCAACGAGACTGCTTACCGCGCATGTCAATCTCACAAAAATCATACGACGAATCGACTAAAGTTCGATGTGTGAGTCAGACGCCGTTGAGAAGTTTGAGAGCGTCAGCCCTTCGTCGTCAGCTCAAACGTCTTAATGGCGTCCAACTTTCACACATCGACCTTTGGTCGATTCGTCAAGTACATGACTTACTCCACGCCGACGCAGTCAAAAAACTAGTTCTCCCAAGTAGTACAGTGTAGCTTTCCATTGAACACCAAAAGTATTACCGGGAGTGAGTGAGTGAGTAAGTGGGAAGGCGGCTGAAAGTGGAGTTGACAGAGTTGTATTCCTTATTACAGCGCTGATCTCTAGATACTACCTGCACATGTAGATAGAAGACAAGATTCCACCAGTGCGGCCTTGTTTAAAGTCTAATTCTTCTATATTAAATAATCAAAATTTTGACAGATTACTAACCCGGTACCACCTGTAGTCCTCGGTAGCGCGCCTGTCTGGGTTGGTACGTGTTCAGCGCGATGGCCCTCTCGATTGTAAAAAGGTCTTTTTGCATGTTTTCGGACTGCAAAGAATAACCAGTCACGTGAATCAATTGCTTCCAAACATCACCACCTCAGACCTATCATGTGTGTACATATATATACTCAGTGTTATCTGTCTATTTTTTTTTTTCTTTTCCCGCCAGTCTACCCGTCTACCCAATGGAAAAGTGCTTCCTGTGAGAGCTACAGTAGTTCTGGCCGCTGCGTGATTGAACGATGGAGCGTAGAATGTATGAAAGTGAGTAGCTGAACGCTGTTCTGTATATGTTGACTGAGATTTCGACCGTTTGTCCTTCGTTAAAACAAAACAAGAGTCAACTTTACGGTGTTCAGCATATCGACATGATTGTACGTAAATGAATTGTATAATCTGCCCGCCCGCCCGTCCATTTATCTTTTGTCTCTGTCCTCCTTTGATTTTGTTTTCTTCAGAGTTGGTTTGTTTGTTTTTGTCCTGTCTTTCTGTCCAGTGTCCCGTTGTCTGTCCCTCTTTCCTACTTTGCTATTTAGTGTGGCATTAGTGTCTGTCTGTGCTTGTATGTCCGCTCAGTTTCTCTGTCTTAATGTATTCTCGTCATACATAGTCAAGTCGTGAGTAGACAGAATTTAAACCGTGCTCAGTATCCAACCAGAGATCACACGAGCGACATTAGCGTTCGACTGACAAACCTTGAGAATACGGTCAGCCATGAGAGCGAGCTGATCTTCAACTTCTTTGCCTGACATTCCTTCCTTCTCCACACCGTTACCTTCTTCTTCCAGTGAGCTGCTTCTGAATGTAAACATGCTCGCTCGGCTGCCTGAGTGGGAAACCAGATTCTGTCAGAATAAACTTACACACAACCGACAGACAATCGTTGAATATTGCTGAGGTTTTGATAGAACCCCTCGAACGCTCAAGGAAAGCGAGAAACAGTTCCAGATAGCAGGGGATCGAGGTAGCGGAATTATACCAAGTTCATTCCAAAGGGAAAGCGGATTCTGTTCGAGATAGCGGGGAGTTCGAGATAACCGAGTTTGACATAGCGAGGTTCTGCGTTTATGAGTAAAATATTTGTTCCAAATTTACGTCAAATGTTTTGGCTACGTTCTTAGTTCAAGAATAGTACGCATAGCGTAAGAAAACGAACACACGTGCATTGCACACACACACACACACACACACACTCACGCACGCACGTACACATTCCTCTCAAGCACACGCGCGCACTGACACGCACATCAGGAACACGACTGAGAAGGAATTGTCCTGTTCCGTGCGTTTACCTGAGATGCTTCCAGAAGTTCCACTGGTCGGTCTGACTGAACCAACGCTCTCCGTGTCATCATGACTACTAGTAGTTTTCTCTCCACTTACTGGTCGGCTCAGACTCTCCAGATTCTGATCTCCGTCTTCCTTCTCTCCTGGAGATACACACGGCAGACAATAACGCGTGAGTTTAAGCGCGCTGAGCATTCAGTAGCTGCAGCATTCATTTCATTCTTGTTCTTTGCTGTTAATATTTGCTGTACGTGTCATGCTGTGATGTGATCTATAACAATGTGGTGAACTCGTGTAGCTAATTTAGAGCATTTCTATTCATCATCCTACCTTCTGGTCCTGTTAAATCAGAATTATATGTGTCATACATGTCCCAGATGGTCGCCATACACCCAACATCCTACAAACACAATACAAAACAATGAAAAGGTTCTTTTCAGTTCACACCAGTCAATCCTTGAGTCTGTCCCAGTAGTAATCATAGCTTTATACAGAAAGCTTACAGTATTGCCAGACAGACAGACAGACAGACAGACAAATGGGGAGTAAGGGGGATTTGCTGTCTGGTGTGACTTACATGTAGGTCCACTCTCATGGCCTGCACTTCTTTATTCTTTGGTCCGTTATTGAACGTCTGCATGCTTCGGTCCACATAACCATCATTGCCTACACGTATCTTGAGCAGCTGCAGAAAAAAAAATTCCACATGACAGTTCAAATAATCAATTAGTATTACACTCATCACATTTCTCAAACATACAAATATTATTTGTTTACAGAATTCAATGCCTGCTAATAGATGATGTACTCAGGTTACTAGCAGAAACAACTTAGTACCTCATCATATTTCTGGTTCTTGTCTTTAACAAGTGCAGCAGTATCGCCATCTTGGGCCACACATGTTCCAGGGAAGTCAAAGAGCCAGATGGTGTCTGTTTCTGTCAACATCAAATGAACCGTCTTGTCCAGGTCAGCCTCAGTCAGCTCCTCCTTCACAAACGTAGGCCTTGTTTGAATATCTGTCAATTGTGACAGGAGAATGGTCAAGTTATTTTCTCATTGATTCTAGAGCATGGGAGGAAAGGATGAAATGGAAATGGACAAGAGTACAGAGAAGTAGGAGGCCAGGGCACAGCAGAATGGGGAGAGGGAAGCAGGATTATATGCACGTACAATCTGGATACAGTAGGGTGACAACTCACCTCCAAGTCCAGAGGAGAATTTGTCATGAAAAGAGCTTGGTTCTGACAGGTCTTCACTGATGGATTCTGGAGATGACCGGCCTGATACAGAGCTGCCAAACACTGACCTGGAAGAAGGATAACATACAGTGTAGTGCTGACCAGACCCTGATGCCCAAGTGGGAATTCCAATACTCCAACTTTGTTTCAGAGAGTCTACAGCATGTTTTTACCGTACTGCATTACATGTTGATAATTTATAAAAGATTCATACAAGAATTTTGACAGTAGACTGGTAAATTCTATTCTTAGTTACCTGGAGAACCCTCCATAAATGCTGGCACTGCTTGCTGCATAAAAAGACTGACTTGTGATTTCTGACGGCTGTTAAAAAAAAAAAAAAGGCAAAGAACAGAATGAAAAAATTCTCTCTACCCGACTCTCCATTTTGTCTCTGCCATGCACGACCTCTTGAAAGGAGAGGAAGCTATACTTACAGTTGCAATAGATTCTCCTCCAGCAAAAAGAGTGTTGCTTTGGTTCCTCCTAATATGACAAAAAGAAATATTACAAACTCGTTTTGTTTGAGCTACTAATCTTTTGCAAATAACTTACTTGAGAGCTGGGTCAACTTGTAACAAGCTCCTGGGTGTCACATCTTGACCCATGTCATCAAAGACCTGCAGTATATGTGAAGCGTATCACAAGAAATTAATACTGCCATATGCAAGCCATATAACATTTCAGATAGGAAAAAGTAAAAACACTATCATTAATTATTTCGAACATTTAAAATATGTATAATATGTACACACAGCTTGTGTACTTTTTAAAACTTTATCCATCAGAAACACATCACACATAAACGTATTTAAGTTATATATTATGTACCTTAATTGATGCATAATACAACATTTATATAATTATATAGAGTATAATACACAGGAAGGATTTATGTAGGTACAAACAGTATGTGAAACAAGATAAAATACACGTAAGTACAAGTTTGCTGTGCATATATTCCACCTCTCACCTGCACGGGAGGCTTTGTTTGACCTTTCTCTTGTCTCGTGGAGTCAATCACAACGCTTTTGCGACTTGAGGAAGCAAATAGATTGTTACGAGATCCTCCGCCAATGGTGCGAACACTTCTGTTGCCAAAGCTATGACTGCTTTTGCGACTCATGTTTATGCTTGTCATTCCAGGTTTTCTAGACAAACAAAAAGAGAGAAAGATGCAGGTCACTCAACTATGCACATCGATAGGTTGTTTTTGTTTGTAAACCGTTGAACACAAAACAGAATCTTTACTTACGAGGGAGGTTTCTTCCTCACTTCACTGCGATTCATCTTTAAACAGTAGTCTTTAGTCTACTGGAGCATCAAAGTTAGTTGTATAAACAAGAGGCAACTCAAGCAACTTTCATATATTTGTCGTTTCCACCGTCAACGTTGCCAAGTCCACAAAGAGAAGAGACTGGGACTGAAAAGGTGCAGAGCATAACACCAGAAGAAAACCGCAGACAAGATTGTTCGTCGGCTCTAAAGGTGTAAAAAGTACAGAAGAGGGAAAACAAGGAGAGCAACGGGAAAGAAAAAAGACGAGAGACAAGAAAACCGTCTGGTCAAGGCCCAATACAACTTCTTTCCTTTTTTAACTGTTGCCGTAACCAAGGTACCGTGGGCTCACCCACGGCTTTGCATTTCCTCCATTTCCACGTCACGGTAGATGGCGTGGAGGGTGCGAACGAAAGAGCTGCTACCGACACTAGTAAGTCAAGTGCAAAAGCCCGTTTATTCCGGCTATTTTAGAAGCGATTTGAGCTATATTTTTTAAGTCGCCAATTGTGTAAAGTACCTGTCGAAATCATCGAATGTACAGCTCTTTTCATGCACACTACTCTCATTTCTACTTTAAATTGTGATGGTAATTGCTTGGCAATTAGGAATACTCTCTGTTCATAAAAGCTCACAAGGTTTGCTTAGTCCTCTTCATCATTTCCTTCACAGTTTCTCACTGGCCTGGTATTTACAGCCTGGGTTTTCGTGTTATTGGCTGGTTACCGTGTTGCTCTAAACATGGTGGATGCAATGGAGTAGAACGTGTTTTACCGCGAAACGACCAGTATTCTCATTCAGTAGGTAAACTAAGGAGTAACTACATAAAAAACAGCATTGTGTGGAGGCGCTCGTTTAAAATGTTGGATACGTGGATACACAGTGACTTTTTTCATTTTTTTGAAGGATCATATTCCTGGATGGAATGCGGAATTGTAGAATAAGGCCACCCTTCCCTCAAAGTTTTGTGGATTATATCATGAGAGTATGTGGTGTAGAAAGAGAAATGAGTTGAGGGGTGGTATGGTTTCACTTCGTAACCCATGAAGAAACTCAGGGGGAGGGGAGGGGTAGTCTGAGGCTCACTGCTCATCTCCATATCCGGATATTCTGCAGTTAAATCATATTTCCCCATGAAATTGTTAGGAACAAAACTCACACATTGTTTTGTTGTTTATTTAGGGATTGTGAAAGATGAAATATTGCAATGCAGTCATACCTGTTCTTGCAGTCCTGCTTGTGGGTCTCCTTATAATGTGGAATCTTGGAAATACACAGATTAAGTCACATTTTCTCAGATTGCCAGTCATGAAAGCTATGTTTAGGAAAAATACATCACATCCCATTCCAAATGAATCCATTCCTAATAAGCCAAATGAAACAGCCACCAGACTTCTTTACGGTGATGGAACTTGTGGAGATAATGATCACCGGGCAAGCTTTGAGAAGATCCTCAAGCAGTGGTTGCATCTTGCAAGTACATACAAGATCAACTACACACTCTCTTTTGGCTCGCTGATTGGTGCCTATCGAAACTATGATGTCATCCCATGGGATCATGACATGGATATCTTGATAAATTATGATGATATCCTTAAACTGGATCGGCATGCAGAGCCACGAAACTTTGACCTGAGTGATGGAGAAGTTCATATGACAGTTATTCCAAAGTCACAGCATAATGTTTCCATGGATTATCGTAAGCGATGGACTTGCCATAATAAAGAAACCCCAGATCGTGTGGATCAATGCTCCATTCAGGAACCCCTGATACGTATTTACCACCACTGGACATTTCTTGATGTTTTTTATTATGTTGATAATGGCGGGGAATTTCTTATATCAAATCATGAAAACAAAATAGATAAATTCAGAAGAACAGATATATTCCCACTGAAACCTTGTTCATTTTTGGGTATGATGTGTATGTGTGCCAACAATGCAAAGAATGTACTCACGCAACTCTATGGTGCTGGCTTTGAGAAGCCAAATAAGGTCTGTAGAAAAGGGTCCTGGGTTCATGTGTAACAAAGAAGCATATAGATTGCTGTTAACTCAGCCTGGTAAAGTACAAGAGCATGGCTCTAGGATTAATATAAATTATTTTTGAGGAATAGTATAGGTTTCAATTAATTTATAAAATGGCATAAAGTTGATGAGAAGCAGCCATGTCATGACCCACAGCTGCAGAAATCAACAAAAACTTGATCATTATACCAACCAGTTTCCTATCCTTTGAAATATAAGTACTAGCCCCAGCCATGCAAGACTGTACACAAGTCTATCCTATATCATGGAGTTTTCAGTTATTTTGAACAATTTTTCATTAGAATATCCAGTGTGGGCTCCTTGTGTTTGAAGCCAAGATTCAGATTTTAAAAGGGGCTTACATGCTATTTGCAGTAATAACAATATAGTATATTTTTGATTTATCAACTGTAGAAATTATAATCCTGGTACAATATCTAATAATCATGATCTTATTAGTAATAATACTTTTAGATTTGGGTGAGTAAAACTTGATAATAATGTGCAAATCAAATTATTTTTTGCTGTGTGGTGAACTGTTTGGGTGTGTGAAATTCAAAGGTCATAAATTCCCTACCATGATAGAAAGTGTGCACATTGTTAACCTTTTCACTCTCAATAGTCATCAAATTCGATTTTCTCCTTCAATTTTCATCAGACCTACATTAGAACTTGTAACTTATGTTTTCTGCTTGAGGTGGGAAGTTTTTTGTAGTTTGAACTTGGCAGTAAAAGGGTAAAGGTACAGTAGATATTCACACACAGATTTCACAAGATGGTTTCTAACAGTTATTATTGTTTGTTTCTAAATAGTTCTGAGGTCATTAATTTTTAATATTGTTTGCCCTGAGCATCCCACTAAAATGCATCGAGACACTTGTAACAATATTTACAGAAACAATGAAGTGAAAAAAATAAACAATCAAAGCAATTACCTGCAGTATTAAAGTTAACACATACTCTAAATCACTGTACAATAATTTGTCATGCAAATAAATATTAGTAATATTAATAATGTAAATACAAAGCTGAGTAGAAGTTAGCTCATTATTAGATCAAAACAGACATTCTGTACTTAAATGATTACATGACATTTGGCAAATTCAAATGTGCCATGAGGAATGATATTTCTTCATACTTCAATTCTGAGCAAACTGTTATCCAAATTAAACTAACATATCTGACAGTTCAAATGAATGACTACCTTGGAGTACAATATTCTGCATCACTGTATAACACATAGCAACTACTACACAAGTTCAATAATGTGCTACACCTTTCAGCTTTGCGGAAGTTGCCTTCCCCCTCTTCAAACCAACTTCACCCTACCCCTCTAAAGTGCAAACATTTTGAAAATACACATTATTGTTTGAACCAACCACTTCCTAAATTAAAGGACTGCCATACATAATTTAGGTGAAAAATAAAATCAAATTAAAAAATAGTTAAATGGGACATCAGGCCAGTTAGCCAATTATAAAGCCTACAGTATCTGTAACTGTTAACTTTTATCAGCCCAAACAAAATAGATCAAGAAAACCATAAGGTCTGTATCTTAATAAGATTGTCTCTCATATACTGCATGAGTAGAAACATTGGTAGTCTGGTAGACTTGAACCCAAGCAAGAGATCAAGTGCCATTATCTCCACACTAAACTACATAATAGCTGACTGTTTTATAATATTATTGTGAGGAGAAAGTTCCCTTTGATCACAATTCGGATAAAAGAAACTTAAATTCTTAGGAGATGAAATGACTACATTATTCCTAGTCAAAATGTGATGTGAACGTGGAAATTGCTTGTTCAAGTACTCTACAGAACCACCTAAAGCATCCTAACAATGCACTACACAATACAGTTCATCAATTAGGGTCAACACGGACAAGAATTACTGTCCAATGGTTGCTTTATGTCCCTTAAGACAATTTAAAGAAATTAAGTACTTGCCTTGCAAAAATTTTAAAATTATGGGGAGAAACTGCCTCTATAATATTATCCTGCAACTAATTCCTCTTTGATGTAATTATTAGTATAATATGAAGGAAAAATTTACCTACATTGCCTTTTGGCATTAATGTTTATGTAGCCTTGCCTTACGAACTAGCTTATAGAAGCCCTCCAAATTATCTTTTATAGGTCACCCAATCATTGAGCACTAGCAGAATGCTATACATTATCCAACATTACCATGTACAGGCAGAGCAGCAGTAATCAATAAAAAAGTCTTTGCACAACCTACGAGAATAATCTTGCATGATGGACAAGATACATGCACTGAGTTCTTACCACAATAAAATAATTTATCATAAAGCTATTCACACAATTCACTTTTCTTTCCAGTGAAATTTAATCCACAGTCTTTTGGCTGCACCAGTTTATCAGGTTTGGTCACATGTAAACCTCAAAAAGTTGTATGTGGTACTGTTTGATTATCAGTGTACATTAGTATGTACAGTAGCTAGCTCATTTGGTCTGTCCGCCTTGGTACAAAGATATGTATGTTTTTGTGACTGTGTATGATTTGCGAATAAATCCTTTTTTGTGCCGAGAAGTAACTAAAAGACTACTAGCTGCCACTGTAAAACAAAGATTATTTTTCCTTCAATGTACAGTATGAAGATGAATGAGAACAGAGCAACACAGAAAGCAGTAAGCCAATCAACCTCTTAATAAAATAATATGGTTATTATAATTTTGTGCAAAGCTGAAAAACAACTCATTTTGCAGCATGTTTCACTTAGAAAGCATGCTGTAATTCAAATGTGTCAAGACATATACAACACAAAAAATTAAACTGTACAGTGTGGTTATGCCAACAATGATTTGGTACTGAAACCAAATTGTGACTGCCCTCACATTGCTTGTTCCTTCAACTGTGAAGCATCAACCCTGCCTTCTCTCACAATAAATACCTACTGCACTTACTGGTACTGTAGCAAAAGATATACTGTAGCTCTTAATTGTTCTGTGTGTACAATGGAGACTCTGGATTTGCCAAGTTATGATTTGGTAGATTATTTGACCCAAACAAATGTTCATGTGATGACGCTGATGAAAGGGGAACTGGCCTATTTAGACCAACTTTCAGCAAGTTAGACCTTGGATATGGTGCCGTTGCACCCATCATTATGGGCTTGAGTGGAGGTGGTTTACTGTTTATCAGTTTAGGTCTGTGAGTAGATTCAAGCCTGGGTCTCTTCTCCAGCGGCTCCCCCTTGTCCTGGCTAGCAACAATAACAGATGTTGGCACATACTGCTGCAGTGGTTTTACTTCCTGAGTATTACATGTTTGCCCTTGTGCAGCGCTGCTTGGTGTAGGAATGGAGGGAACACTTTTGTTAGGCATTGCCACTGTTGAATAGTGCAATGCTATTGGGGCTGCTACTGTCTGTTGGACAGTCGTTGAGTGCTGTAAAGCTGTTGAGAAGGCCATTGTTTGTTGGACAGTTGTCGAGTGCTGTAATGTTGTTGGGGCTGTAACTGTCTGTTGGACAGTCGTCGAGTGCTGTAAGGCTGCTACAGTTTGCTGCATAGTGATTGGAGTTTGCACATTGCCCTGAGTGGACACAATTCCGACCCCGTTGCTGAGAGCAGGCCGAGCACGACTTGCAAAGTGGTGTGGGCTTGATGCTCTGCTAGATGCAGCACTTTCATTTTCATCCAAAAATCTGTCCATGTAATCCCTAGAATAAATTTATTACTGTCAACAAACATTAGAATTCTAAAGAAATGTTAGTAGTTATGTGTGAAGGGTCTAATCTTACCCTTCTAAAATGCACTGCATCCAGTACTGTGCAGAACACACAACTTCCAGAGCTTAATAAGTAGAAGATTTAAGATGCTGATATGACAAACCAACAAGCTCTTATAGGGTTAGCATTCCACTGAACAATAAAAAATAAAATAGCTTGCTCAACAGACAGTGCTCTTTGTACAACCTTCTGGTTGATCAAGTAGCTTTACACTGTACTTACGTGATTCCAGGATGAAAAGCATACTTCTTCTTTGCAAGACGTGACTGGCATGCAAAAGCATCATGTCTCTCCGTCTTTTTCCACAGGTAATAAAACTGCACAATTTCTCCCACATTTCTCCCAGTCACCTGAGGGAAGTAAACATTGGTTCATTGATAGACGAAACAAAAAAATACAAAAAATACAACACTGACTAATAATATCAGCAGCAACCCAACCATCACAAGCAAAGGGCCATTGCAGATTTCATATGTAAACTGCTAAGAAGTCAATACACGTTCTTACTTTGTTTTGCTGGATCTGCTTGAAGTCCTTTCCATAAATTCTCAGACCTATGGAATAGCACAGTGAAAAAGTAAACAACATGTAATGTAATAACCCAATTACTGACAAGTGTAGCAGTTTTTAGTGACTATCTAAAGTCAATATTGCATGATTTTGTATTTGATTTTCTCTGTTATTGGTTCAAGGAATTTGTGTTGGTTGAGTATTTATGTCACAGACACAGACTGAATTGCTATTGTACTCACCACTTTCAAAGTCTCGACACTCATCTTCTGACCACAGTGCAACTTCTGCAATAAACCGGCACTCAATCAGACATCAGGTAAAGACAACAAAGGACAAATTTTAGAAACTTAACAGGATCAATGAAGCTATTGTAAATGGTCAGTGTTGCCTCATGAGCAGCCATAAACTTCTGTCAGTAGTAATCATACATGAAGGTATAACTCAATAGTTTAGTGCACAGTGTACAATATTCTAAGGACCAAACCTGCTTGGGGGTTGCTCTGTGCTGTCCTTTTCTGTACAGCAGCATCAACATTATATTCACACTGAAACAGTAAGTACAAAGCCTGCAAAGCGATTGAGAATTTTAGTCTCATAATTTAGCTCAGCTGGTCAGAAAATTCCAACCACACCTTTGTGTACTGGTTTACTTTATAATGACACAGCTTACAGTAGCTGCACATCTTATCCATACCTGCTCATCATCCCTACATTTCATGTCTTGTAAACCAGGCTTACGACATACACAAGTGTAGTACTGCTGCACTGCAGTAGAATAAAAACAAGCCACCATTATTATGCTGTCTCAAATTTATGCTCCTGAGTTGTACAGTGTACTCTGATCAATTGCCCATACTTACATTCAGTCTCACAGATTTTTTGTGGATTCCATAAACATTTGTCATCACCTTCATAAACAACTGTAGATCGAAAGTAAAATTAAGATTAAACAACACAATGCAGGCAAGGTTCATGTGAGAGAGGACATTACTGCACACTGAGGTCATGGGGTGTCAGCGAAGGAAGGGTAAATATAGTTGTCCTTACGCCAAATGTTGGACAAACAAAGCCCATGTTATACCTCCTGCAGAATGTCCCTTGTACTAATGCATTAGAGCTATTCAAACAATGCAAAAATATGCCCATTTGGGAACTGAAGAATATTTTTGGTATAATTAATAAATCTTTTATAACTTAATAATATTATAGGTTAGCAATATAGAAGTCAATCTACTGTACCTTCTTCATAACTTGGTCCCACCTTCTCTGGCACTTCTGCTTGATGATCAGGACCAATCTGAATCTCCTGTTGAGTAGAGGCATCCTAAACTGATGAGCTATGCTAGACATTACACAGTTTGTAAGTGTCCATTTATCTATTATTAATTTAGAATCACTTTATTGTATAGTACAACTGCATAACATGAAATGTACTAACCTTCTTCCAGTCTTCAGGCACGTAGTCTTCATCATCTTCAGAGGATGAACTCTCGCCCAAGTTGAAATGGTTGTAAGCTGCAGCCACTAAAATAAAAGGAACCAGTCAGCACCAATCAATCAAGAAGTGCAACAAACACTAAACCAAAGCAGCAGGTACTTTTGACAAATTGAAGTTCAAATTATATCAAGGAGTAACAAGGCTTGAAGACCAGGAATCATGTTGCACGACCTGAAAAATAAATGAAAGCAAATACATGCATAGCAGCCTTACATCCTCTCGTAATCCTCTGATTCTCAGGGAAGTAGTTGTTGTTCCTGTGACTGGCAGGAAGGGAGGGGGCTGAATCTTGAGACGGTGAGGACAGCAAGTTCTCATCCAAAGTGGAAGGAGTAATATTGTTTCCATCAGGGTCCAAAAGGGGAAGTCTGTCTTCTATTGACAGTGGGAGAGCCGACTGCCCATCTTCTGTGTTGTCAAGTGGGGGCAAGGGTTCTGGTTTAATCTCGTCAAGTGGCACATCAATGTTTGCATCTGGTTGGTTTTCATCTGAATATCCATACATTGCCAACAAGGTCTCCAAAGGCATGTCACCTTCCTATAATGGGATTATTGCAATATTTGACAACTAAGCACTGTACAAACTTGTCTGGGAAGATTACAAATTTACCCCTCCCCTAGTCCAATGTTGGGTACTTGAGCATTGTTTAGCCTATGCCTACACAAGGAGCCAACACTAAAGAGGGAGAGAGCTGCACCAAAGAATATACATAAAGCCCCCTGTCAATAAAATCGTACTTCAATTGCTGACTTGTTTCCACTACACAATAACATACACAGCATATGATCACCACAACCACTCTACATTTGCACTCTACATACAAAAGAAACCAAATAACTTGTCTGGATTCGCCAAATAGTAATATGACTTCTTGTTAGAATTGAGAGTTTTCTTACATTAAAAAATATTCATTCACTTCTAATTTTTATTTTAATACCTATTTAGGAGGGGACGGGGGGGGGGGGGGGGGGTGGTCGAGGGGATGAATATTTGAAAGTAAATACAACGGTTATTGTATTTTATAAGTTTCGTGACGAGCCGTATTCGATGTCAACGCTTTTACATAATGGCCCGATTCGTCTCGTGTTGCGTGTTCCATCACCGGTGCGGAACGTTTAGAAAATCTACGATTCTATAAATTCCATCACGACATTGCAGAATAAATTAGTATACCTTTTGCAGATCTTCCAACTCGTCCGTAAAATCTTCTTCTCTGTCCGCTAACAGTTCTTCTTCTTCCAATGTCGCCTCATCGTCCAGATCGTGAACCATCATCTCAGCCGTGACATCAAAATCCTGGTCACTATGAGCTGATTCACCTAAAATTTAGAAGTCATCACAACTTCTTAATTTGCGTTTCTACTTCGAAATGTCAAACCAAAAGAAAAACTATATTTCTCATCCAGCTAAAAAACGTAAGACTTACCTGCTTCATCCGCAGCTGCTTTTGGAGACTAGAGGAAGAAAAACGAGAAAATTCGTGAGATTCAGATCGTCGCGAAAATTTTCGGCGACTTCCTGAAACACCGCTACATTGTTGTGTTGGGAGACCGAATGTAAACACAAAGCAACAGCACAGAACTGGGGACATAAAAGTGCTCAAGAATTAAATCATGCCATGAATAGGCCTTCATACATAATTTGCTAAGCAAGATTCTCTGAGGGAAGGGATAGAACATTTTACACAGCGACTTTTCTTCAACTTACTTCCTCCGCCATTTTGAAAGATTGCACGGCGTCCGCTCCAACGCGCATGTGCACGGTGTTCCCAGCATTCTTTTCAGGCGCTTTCCCGCGGCATGCTGGGATGTCTGCTGGGCGCCATCTTGACAATCAACAAAATGGTAAGTTGAAGTCGCTGGAAATTCTAAATCTCCGAATGTAATGCTCCTTCAGAGATCACCCTTTAGTCAACTTAGGCGGGTGAAAGCTATGAAATCAGATTAATTAGCATCGTTTGTACTGCAGGTCGCACCACGACGCAATCAAGCAAATTGATGTCGTGTGAACAAGTAGACTCCACGCTATATATTTATTGTTCACGCAGCCCAAGGCACGATCAATAGAATATGATCTTTTTTAATGCACTAATCATGAGCCTTCAATTTTCTGTTTTTATTTTTTGTGCTGTTCATTTAGGCTTTGGTATTATCATCAAAATTTCCCCCCTCATACCCTCCCCACCCCTCCCCAGTGAAATACCTCAGAACGCATCTACACGTATTTTTGTAGAAGGCATTGTCCTCATTGTACAGCTAAGTGAAAAAATCAGAGAATGTAAAAAACATCTTTTAAAGTTTTTGAACTTCTGCTGTCTTGTTTTTTAGGGTGGTGGAACAAAGTTTGAGTATCCCAAATACGTCTGGTCTCCTGCTGGAGGTTGGTGGTGCAACCCTCGCAACTGGAAAAGGAACACAATCATTGCAGCTGGTATCATTGGTGCAGCTTGTATCCCCATTGTTTATCTATCATGGCAACTAGAGGTAACTAACTGAACTAACCACAAGTGAACCATATTACTTCACAAATCGAGTGCCATCATTTAGTTTAGTTGAATCAGCTAAGACACTTCCTTACACCAAATATGGAAGACTGTTTTTTTTTTAGACTTGTAAAGTTCAGATAAGATAGTGACAGTCTCAAGGTGTAAGTAGTTTGCATAGCTATTGGCCATATTCTCTTGAAACTTCTCTCAATCAACTCAAAAGAAAATATTGTAAATTATGGTCAAGTGAAGACTCTGATTCATCAACAGTAGACTTCATTGTACAAGTAGTTTGATACAGTTTGTATTTATCTCCTCAGCGCCGACCTGTAGCTCCATACAGACACATCCCTTCACAGAGATTTGGAAAACATTCAAAGGTAAGAAGAGGCACACCTGATGAGATGACAACTGAATGTGAAGTAATGTTGGATACTCAACTGAGTGCATTTACAGGTTTTGCCCAAATTGTTAAAGTTATTTCTTCCTGTTTTTCTCTTCAGGCGGATGATCCAAGTTTGCCTGATGATTATCAGTTAATTCACTACAAAAAGTAGTGTACAAATATACAGAGAGTTAGTTTAATACCTTCAACAACTTAGAGGAGATACCTTCCTCTTGGGTTTGTGTGATTCTACTAAGCAACCAGTCATTTTGGTGAATTACTGTGACAGTCCATCAGTTGTCATCATTGAGATTGTGTAAACACAAGCCATGGACAATTTGAGTCTGTTGGCTTTGACGCAAATAAAAGGTTTCGTCTTTTTCCAGATTTTCAAACGTTTTTGTGTCACTTTTTTGTCCATTCCTTTTTATGACGTGAATCAGAATTCATATCAATGATAGAACACGAGTTCACTGAGCTCGAGACTTTGTCAGATGTTTCCGTTTATAACATCACAAAACGCATGTCCACAAGTAGCGTTCTGCGAATGGATGGGATCAAGAGACCACAAGGCCTTTCGGTCGGAGTTTTTTGTTTGATACATGTAGCAAGCCTCGGAGCCAAAGCTCTTTCAAAGTCATAGTACGTTTAATAGTGTCATGTGTGTCAGCGAGGCCCTAGTCACAAAACAAACGAAATGTTGGTAACTAACTTACAGTATATGCATTCTTCCTCGCGTAAAATAAGTCCTAATTATTCACGAAAGTAAGGTTGGTATTTTGTTAAAAACACCCCCGAAGCGATCTGGAGTGACGTGGCGTAGTTAATTATTTTAAGGCTGTAGGACGCCACTAACTTCTGTACGTGTTGTGGCACCGTATCACCGGGAGACTGGGGAGACCACAATCCAGCGGGAATAATATGGGATTGCTGAAATTCACGAAAACTTGGGGTAGAACAGAGTCAAGCCAGTTATGGTTCCAAGCAGAATGAAGTTTCCTCTAAAAATCGTGCATGCACAGTAGCAGTCCAGTCTTTTTTATATTGGAAGTCTATTACTAATGCCAGATTATCGCTGCGGTCGGTCGACTTGTTTCAGCAAGGCCGCCGGGGTACTTACAGTGAGTACGAAATGACAATTTATATGAGAAATACGGTAACCAAATAAACGGCAATAAAATGCTAGACTCTGTAAGAAGCTGAAAAAACTTTGAAAGAAGCTAAAAACGTCCTTCACTCGCGAGGAATAACGCAAAACCCGCCAGCCATTGCGATGCGTATGCACATGACCCCGCGCCTTAATTACAAGTGGTTCTTTCAACTAACGAGCCCGATAAATTTTAATGTTCCAGTTTCAGTTGCGGCTATAAACAACCAATGAGAAGTGGAAGGCCGTTATAGAACAAAAAAATGTATGAAACTACAAATACGGCCCACAAATATTTAGGGGAACAGGTCCAAAAAAGGCGGCCTGGGCTTGAAGCACATGCTGAAGTCAAGCTGTGTTACACTTGGCTGATGACGCCAAGGACAAAGTATTTCATAAGTCGGGGAGAGTGGTTTATTGCATGCGGTCACCTTCAAACTAGAGCCGAAATAAATAGATTCATTGTCTTTTGAGCTGTGTGCTGGTGTAAAATTTGATGACGTGTTGCGGTTTGGCAAGGAACTTCAGGTAATGGTCCGCCCCTTTATGATTTTTTTTATACTAAAAGACTTTAAAAAGTTTAACCAGGGAATAGAAATCGTGCAGCTTTTGTGGCGCTGTAAGCTAAGAACAGTTCATTTGCTTTTTCATCCCCGAATTCAAGATTTCCAAGCGTACGTGTCAGTAAAATCGTCACATATTTTAATACCGTAGTTATCACGAGTTATCACTTTAAATAGATCTATGTTTTTTGTGCTGAACAGTTCGTGCTTCTGCGACATAACTTCAACTGCAGATTATATTTATTATATTTAATATTGTGCTTTGTACAGCCCAGTATTGGTTGCTGAACTGCGTTCGAATATCCGCCAAGTTTCGCCGTGTGGAATTTCGCCAAACCACAGGCGGTCGTGCAAACGTCAGCAAGTGACTAGCACTTCCTTCAGCAAACCCAGCATCATCCTCAACTTGATTGCAAACAACATTTGTGCGTCTTGAGGTGAACAACATGTTTGGCGAATCGTCCATATTTTCGTTTTTAAAGTCGTCTTTCGGCTACGCAAGGTAAGGAATTTAAAAGTTTACTTGTTCGTTTTGTCCCCGCGCTATATTACTGTTACATGTATCCAGTCGACTTATTCAGCCGGCAAACTGAGCTTTCACTCGACTGATGATTAACATAAAAGCGTTGTTAAAGAGACGAAAATTGTTTTCGCTAAAAATATCAAAGGAGGTTTGCTTGACACAAAGTTGGGAATCAACTGGGAGTCAAGCTTATTTGAACGGGTTCGTGGCCTTTCTCTTGATTCACGAGTAGTATAATTTGAATCCAGTGGCCGCGAAGAACCGAGATGACTCTAGAGAAATGATCGACAACAACAAATGCGTTTAGTTTTTATTCAACCAGCCAATATCATCCGGTTTTGCTTCTTTTTGACAACTGGAATGCAAGGTGCGCGGCAATATATCGTTCAAGATTACTGCACGCGAACAATACGCAATTTCATCCTCAAAAATTACTCTGCAAACGGAAGTTAAGTAAGTTACTGTAGTTCAAACAAACGACAATAAGTTCAACTCTTCGCCCATCCGATGTACGTGCAGATTGTCAACTAGTCAGTGAAACGGGGCAGTGGCCAAGAAATTCGATGACGCATGTAATGCGCGCGCACGTATGAGGTGATCGGGTGCGCTGGTTCAGATTTAGATCTGATTTAAACAGTTTATCAGACGGCTCAAAAATGTCCCTTGTCTCTTTAAAGTCATTTCTACCCTTTTGAAACGCACCCGGGAAACGCACGCTCGGGTTGTGACGTGTTGGGGGTTCGGCGGGATCGGTTTGATGACTCGAGAGAGGTGAATTTCCTGAGGCATGTCCTGGGACATGCTTGTCCGTCGGTGTGGCTTGGGTTGCGTTTTTCTAGTCGCGTGTACTTCACTGCGTGTGTACGTGCGTGTACTAGTAAAATCAGGACTGTTCCGGCGTTCAGAGCACGCGAGAGAGAGAGAGAAAAAAAACAAAACAAAACAAAAACAAACAGATAAAACAGATAAAACAAAACTTTAACTTTTACAGTAACACCGGGGCGGTTGTTCTGCCGTTTGGGATGAAGATCTCCCCGACAACGGAAACAACTCATGCGAAGGCGTAAACATAAATTTAACCATTACGTGCTATTTAGGATGAAACCCATGTTTGGCTGACGAAATCCTGTCAATATTGAAAAGGAAACGACGTAGATGTATATTTAGATCCGTATGCGTGGTCCAAGAGTAGAAAACCATACTACTGCACGGAGAAATCTTTGCCTGGCACATTCGCTTTCCAGTGTTTATAAATATCAGGCATGTGGTGACGTCAAACGTCTCACAGCTCACGTGACGCCATGTCAGATGATGTAGAGGTTCTTGAAGGTGAACACATCGTTATACGAATCATAATTTAGACATTCTGTAGACCAAGTTGAACGACAAGGCGTACAAACATGTCATGGGCAAGATTCCGTCGAAAAATCACTCAAAAACCTCAACTGGTCTCTCAAAATTCGGTGGATTTTGACAGTGGCCTGAGCAGCGAATCAGATGCAGATAACTGTTCACTTGACGAAAAGGATTACTATGGAAAACTTTTAGACAAAATGAGGTAAGTTCTTCCTTGAGGCACTTGAATTCTTATAGGCGCTGTTTTTATTCCCTGGCTTGAGGTTCAGTGCGCTGCATATCGTTGTGTGTACATTTGAGGCCATGAATTGCGCAAGTGATCTCGCCTTGTCACAGGTACCAAACGGTACCTCCCACGGCATGAGTTTTACAAGTCAATCCTGTGAGTTTGATTTCCTGAAGTATCTACTGCTCAAAGTTCCTGTCTCTCAAAATTCGTGCAATTTTCTTCCTGAACAACGGAACTATTGTGGGCAAGCTTGCGTGACAAGACTAAATTTAATTAGTTTTTGATATGCATTGCTTTTTATCTATAAATGGCACAATTATATGAAGTTCCCTGGTTTAGATCTCTCCATCATTCCCACCAGGGCAAATTTATTGGTTGAACTTCCCGATTCTTGCTTTACAATTACATCTAAATCCTCGCTTGTGTTGGACTTCAGACACCTTTGTTTGTTTTGATTCTGCAGTTCAAACATTTAATTATGTATACACCATATAACATTACTTTGAATACCTACATGTATTTTGATCGTCAAAAATTCATAACCCATGTTTAGTTAAGGATATTGATCACATCTTGAGTGAGAACCTACATTGTTTTTCCGAGCAACGTCGATCAGATGTGCAATGTTTTTATCCTGTGACCCATTCTAATCAGTTTTGTTATCGTATCCGGTCATGTGAACTTGTCTGCCTCACTTGATGAAGCAGTTACAAGTACTGCTTAGAGTACAAATATTGCAGTTACTAAAAACGCCATACAAAAACAGCAGAAAGACTTGGAGGCAGTGTCAGAGGGCTAAGGTCTACTAAAACATTGCTGAAATGTTTAAAAATCGCTTCAACATTGCTTCAACATAGTTTCAACCTTAAAACGAGTTGAAATGAAAATCTCAAGATGGCAAACAGGTCTACATTGCATCCTAGAAAATCCTCAACTTTAAAGCAATTTTACCACTATGTGAGGTGATATTTTTTAATCTGGTGGTGATGATTTTCCATGTTTGGCTGTGAAACCTGAGCATTTACTTCCTTGTTTCATTTCAGCATTCTTGTCAGTGTTTTGTACATATGTCTTCGATCTTCAGTTTCAGTGTGTGGTAGTCCTTTAGGTAGTTGATTTTACATGGACAAGACTCATTTTCTTAGGTGATCCAGCATGGTTTTATGTTCACAAAATCTGTCAATCTGTTTTTAATGAGATGTCTTCCATAACAGGCAGCGGATGGGAAAAGAGAATGATGTTGTGTGGAGCCGAAGGTACACAGAACTTCCAAATCACAAGCTGTCTCCTTTCCAGAAAGAAGTTGTCACAGCATCAACAGGACCTGGGGAAGGTGCTAAAAATATACAATGTGTGAACAGCAATCTAGCCAGTAAAGCCAATAAGAAGGACAAAAAGAATGGCTACAATGACCAGCACTGCATGTGGACAAAACGTCACCCAAAAGCCTGTGGGATCTCCACATCTCTGTATGATTGTGACCCAGTCACACACCTTACGTCTGGAGATCCTGTGGCAGATGTGTATGCCGTGGTAGCACGGCCAAACGGATGCATCCTCGCACTTGCTGATGGGGTCAACTGGGGTGAAAAGTCTAAACTTGCAGCACAATGTGCAGTAGCAGGCTGCCTGCAGTACTTGAATTCAAACTTGTTTTCCTCTGCAAACACACTTGACGTACTGTATCACCTACTCAAAGGATTTGAGATGGCACATTCTTACATCATAGATAATCAAGCAACCATGACAACACTGTGTGCAGCTGTTGTCTGCCAACTGCAAGGCACTGACAAGTGGGGATTGTGTTGTGTTAATGTTGGCGACAGCTTGGCTTTTGTGTATAACAAAGAAAAAGGTGTGCGTGAAGTCACACTAGGCTCACACTTTGGTGAAGGTAGAGACATGCGAAGCCCAGGGGGTTCTCTGGGTCCATCAGATGGGTATAACCCAGACCTTGGGAACTTGACATTTTCATTTACCACAGTCAACTCTGGGGACATTGTCTTCCTAACCAGTGATGGAGTCTCTGACAACTTTGATCCCGTTGTGTCAAAATGTCATCACTGTGACTCTCACAAACTTAAGCCAACCTCCAGTCTGGATTCTCAGCTGAATGTGATTTCCAAAGCTTGTGTTTGTGGTGTGAAGAAAAATCAAGACTTGCTGAAAGTTCGATGTGATTCCGACCCCCCAGTCTATTGCGAGTGGGATATTCCAATAGAGAAGCACAAGAAGATTATGGCTGACATGAGACAGGTGAGCCACATCATATTTTCCTGAAACGGGGGGGGGGGGGGGGGGGGATTGAGGGGGGGAGGGGGGGGTTGGGGGAGAAGAAAGAGTATCTAACCAGTGTTATTATAATGGGCTTTGTAGTGTCAATAGTACAACACCTTTCAATATCTTGCATTCTTCTACTTTAGGTGATAGAGGAGGAAGGACCAGAGGACCACATCTCAGCCACAGAAGTTTGTGCGAAGCTGTTATCTCATGTCTGCTGCTGCACAGAACAGAAGCGCAGTTTCCTTGAACAGGTGGACAGGGATGACCACAGTGAAATCAACAAGAACAAACAACTACGCAGAGCAAGAGAAAGGGAGATCGCCAAATCAATGCGAAACATGCCAGGCAAGCTGGACCATGCTGCAGTTGTAGCATTTGAAGTTGGTCCCTTCCCACTGGTGTCTTCAAAAGCAGAGACCAATGGACACATAACTGTAGTCAAAGAGACGGAGAAAAGAGGCTTCAGAGATGTTATTTCTGGATTTTTGTCAAGGCAGCTGTCAAGTTCACCAGCAAGTAGCACTGAAATGGAAACCAGCTGTAAAGACAAAGACAACAAAGGAGACAACTTTGTTGAACTCTACTCTCTCTTGGGAGTGTAAACTTTTAAAACAGCAAAGCCTAATGTGTTCTTTGTTCAGTCTATTTTTTGTGAGCCACTTTGTTTGACATAGTTTAGCTCAAGTCACAGATATTTATATAATCTGTCTACAGCACACAATACATTCTGTGTGGCTCTTTTGACATCTCCACCCACAATATTATGATTGACAAAGCGCCAGACATACACTGTAATTCAAGAGTTCTTCATTTCGTTCTTCCAGTCTGCATTTGCTAACGACAACACATGTCATATCATATCCATTCATATCAACGGCAGATGTTGTACTTGAAGCACTGAAAAATATACACTTTGCTACTGTCACTGTCATGCATAAACCAAGTGACAAATGCATTGTAATTTTCAGAGAAATAGCTGTGTTTTAGCAGCATAGATATTGTTTATAAATTCAACTTAGAAGAAGAGAGAATCTAGGACTAGAGGTTGCTATATGTAGCTCTCAGCTTAAAAGCTAGAAAATTATGAAAAAATCAGATTGATATATAACTGTTTGTTATTTAATGGTATCAATGCTTTACATTAGGCTGGATTGTTGGCAACATGTTTTAATTGGCATGTGCTTACTTTCAGCACTTGAGGTGCATAGTGACAGCTACAGATTACTTTCCTTGTTTAATATTATGGGAAACAAAAATAAGCTAGAACTGTAGGTGTTCGCTCCTCTCCAATATTCAATTCAAGGGTACGTTATTTTCCAAAGATATAAGTCAGTAGAGTTAGATCCAACATATTGGTCATAAAATTATGTAGTTACAAGAAATGATTATATGAATTCATATGTAGAAAGGAAAAGTAGCTATATTAGTATTACATGTTCAAAGTATTATGTTCAAAATAAAAAACGAATTCATATTGTAATACAGTGTCCAAGAAATATGAGTTTTGTTTTGCTTTTCAAAGACCCCCTCACTCCCCTCCCCCATCCCACAAAATTGTCCAAAATACCCACAATGCTTTGAGAACGTAATAGAATTCAAGATGGCGACCGTCGAGGAGACAAGAAAACGTGTTGGCGACGACGAAGAAGAAGAAGAAGAGGAGGAGGAGGATGACGTGATTGGTCCCATGCCAGCACCTCCTCCTAAAGCAAAGAAGAGGAAAGGTGAGTGTTCATAAGCTCATAATCAGCGGTGCACGCGCGCGCTAGTATGCCGATAGTACTCTCAAAACACGCCAGTTTGCTTGTATATTGTCTCCAACCGATCCTCTTCAGAGAAGTCGATTTGAGGTTGAGCTTTTCCAGTATGTATTGTTGCGGTGCCCTGGAAGCGCCAGACGAGGTTTGTGCAACTCGCCTTTAAACTTTCTTTGATCTCAATTTTAGTATTGGAGTTTGAGCCAGTGTACCTCAAGAATATCCCGTCAGCACAGTCGTACGAACGGAGTTACATGCACCGAGATGTCATTACGCACATCCTGGTTACAAAGTAAGAACTGCTGATGTTAGCGATATCTTGATTAAAATCAGCTAATTTCTGGTGTAGGAATATTGTCTTACATGTAGCAGACCTACGAACTCTCCCACGTACTTACATCTATCTCTGCTTGTTCATACTACTTCTGCATCATGCCTCCTCTTCTGTGTCTCGCTTAAATAGTCACACAAAATTTGCCGCATGCATTACATGCTTCATCTCCCAGCCTCCCACTTATCTGAGTTACCTATCACTCATCTGCTAAATCTGCCAAGTCATTTTTCAGCAATGTTCATGCAGCTTCAGCTCTAAGTTTTAGCTGACCAATCCACACATTACCCCAGAGTGAGTGGGGCCCAGACCCCTGACCCAAATCTCTGCATATTGTTAAACTGAGTAGGAATAATAACTATTGAAAAGTTGTATTGTATAGAACACTATCAGACTATACACTGTATACTCTATAAAGTTTCAGATCTGTTGCATTAAGTTTCCTGATTTTTTCCAGATTTTTCCAGCCTCCCTCACTTTCTGAGGTTGTGAACTTATTCTGTAGAAAAAAGTAAATGATGAATCTAATAATAAGTTAGTATATTCTTCTCTGATCTCTGTGTTACAGAACAGACTTTCTTGTCACTGCCAGTTGTGATGGCCACATAAAATTCTGGAAAAAACAGGAGGAAGGGATAGAATTTGTGAAGCACTTCAAGGGACATTTGGGTGAGACTGTTGTGACCTATTAATCACTGTAGAGTAAATCCAACATTCCTCTCAATCTTTTCCACTTTATCTTTTTTCTGAGGGGCGAGGCTAAAAGGGATGACTCAAAGGGACCTGAAGTATATCCTAAGTTCTCTAACCCTAGTTAACCCTAACTCTTCACCTTTTTCTGAGTTTTTTCTGTGTGTATTTCTGAATATTTCTGTATTTCAGGTGTTATAGCCAACAATATTTCTGTATTTCAGAAGTATTATTATCCTAAGTTCTCTAACCCTAGTTAACCCTAACTCTTCACCTTTTTCTGAGTTTTTTCTGTGTGTATTTCTGAATATTTCTGTATTTCAGGTGTTATACGGTGCATTGCTGGTAGCTCTGATGGACAGCTAATGTGTTCATGTGCAGATGACAAGTCTCTCAAAGTGTTTGATGTTGTAAACTTTGGTAAGGAAATGTTGAGTGAAGTTCATTACTTATACATATGATGTGTAAATCTATTTTAAACCATAAAACTTACTGTACATGTATGCAGTTTTTCTGTTCAGAAACATAAAACCTTTGAGCTAGTAATGCAGATTCTCCATGTATGAGTGATGTAGTGAGAATATTGATAATGAGTTTCAGCTTTCATCTGAGCAATTTACATGAACATTCATCAAAGTCAATGTTTCTGCTGAGAGACGGTATCAGAAATAGTTGAAGTTAGAAGTGAAAGGTATGTATAGTGTACATGTATACCCCAGAAAGCGTAACAGCAGTCACTTGCACTGTATATTAAATCTTTCTCTTTTTTTTTTTTTTTTTTTTTTTTTTTTTTTTTTTTTTTTTTTTTTTTTCAGACATGATCAACATGTTGAAACTTGGTTATTTGCCAGGTCAATGTGAGTGGATTTATCAAGCAGGAGCAGCAATTGCAGCTGTAGCTTGGTATGTGTGTGCATCAAGATCAACAACAGAACATAGTATTCATTAATAAAGTCCCAGTGATCGAACATTATTTCCAAACTTTACAACAGTGATTATGTTTATGTGTTGAGTTATTCATGGGCATGTCCTCCTGCTTTTAGGGTTGAATTTAATAACTATAGTGTAACTTTACATGTAAATTTATGTCATCTGACAGTACTGTATTTTTATTGGCACAGTTCTGTCAAGGATTCTGGAGTGATCAATGTGTATGATGGACGTGGTACGCATGCACCTCTTCACACTTTAAATCTTCACAGCAGTCCTTTGACTGTTATCAGGGTAAGTAAACATGCATCAGCCAGTTAGGAAATAGCTAGAAGAGAATAGTGTCATGTTCATATGCTGGGCAGAGAGTTCCGTGGGTCCTGGCTAATGGGGAGAGGTTCCTCTAATTTGGAGGAAGTGTGATTATTGTTATTTATTTAGTATTTGGTAAGTTTACTACCCTTTGTCTAACTACAGGATTTCCTCTCCAGTATAATCCAGTTTATGACGTGGTCATCTCTACAGACAAGGCTGGCATGGTGGAATATTGGTCGGGACTCAAGAATGAATGCAAGTTCCCCAAAAATGTCAAATTTGAATTTAAGACAGATACAGACCTTTTTGAATTCATAATGGTAGGTACCCTTAACCACACTCCTTTGCTTACTGAAAATCCTTAAATCCACTAGTCTCAGGGCCCCTTGCATCAGGAAGCTATTGTATCTGCTACTGATATACTTAATGCCTTTATGGGTTTAGGTCATTACAGGTTTTTTTTTCTTCTTCTTCTTCTTTTTGCAGTGCAAGACTTGTCCAGTTTCTGTGAATTTTTCACCCGATGGAAATCTGTTTGTTACCATGGCAGCAGACAGAAAGGTTTGCAGATTAGTTTGTTGTTCAATGTTATACATTTTTCACGGATAATGCAACTGCACCTAATTTTCTTGTAGGTTCGAGTTTTCAACTTCCTCACTGGAAAGAAAAGTCGTGTGTTTGATGAATCCCTGCAGATCTTCAGTGAGATGCAACAGGTAAACAGTCAATCTGTGAAAACCAGTCAAATGGCACTTGAATGGTGATGTTAGATCAAGAACAAAACTTAGTTATAGAACAATCAAGTCATGTGAATACATTTTTGTGCACAGAAAAAGCAGCAGCTGCCAGACATGGAGTTTGGACGGAGAATGGCGATAGAAAGAGATCTGGAGAAGTCTGAAACTTATGAGCTCTCCAATGTAGGTAATGAAAGTTGAAGCTTACCGTGATATTTACATGTATTGTACACAGTGTTATTAGACACTAAAGGGGCTTGAAGCAGTCAAAAATGTATGATTTACAATGATGACTTCTATTTCTCACAGAAATGGTTTCCAGATTGAAATGTTAGTATTCCAAGCCTGAATAATGAAACATGCTTTGAAAACTGTATAGGAAGAAGCTGAAAATTAGGTACAGCTAGTAGTAGTTTTGTACCAACTTCCTGATCCCTGGTAGCACACTATTCTGATGTAACCAAGGAGTTCATGTGCCTTGGAGCAACTGCAGTGTGCTATAGTGCTGGTGAGTGTCACAGCTAACAGTGTCTGTCTTTTAACTGACAAACATTTGGCAGTGATACACCTACATCTGCACAATATACCACTCAGGAAGGGAAAGGATGCAAAATACTGATGACAATACTAGTAGAGTATTAATGTGTCACTTATTCCAAACACAATATTCAACCCGGAAACACTAACTCTGGTAGCCAGTGTTGTCAACTGTTTACCTTTAACAGCTCAACCTCTTCTCGTATATTATCAAGAATGTTTTCTTCAACTTGTTTGTTCCTTCTCCAGTTTTTGACGAAAGTGGCTTTTTCCTTGTGTATCCCACAATGCTTGGCATCAAGGGTGAGTGTTTAGGCTTTTGTGATGTGCACACAAATCTGAGAATGATAAGCAGCTGCAACCCTTGTTTGGAGGAATTGATTTTGTTCTAAGTTGTTGTTTCTGAATATATTTGCTGCTTTTCAGTTGTTAACCTCCACACCAACAAGCATGTCCGCACAATAGGAAAGGTAAGAACTGAATTTGTCCATGCTAACACCACAGCTACAAATATATGGTCTATAATGTGGCCTAATTTGGTTTGACAGTGCTTAACACAACTTTGAACAAACAAGCATTGGACTGAAAAAAAAAAAAAAAAAAAAAAAAGAAAGAAAATAAAAGAGAAGAGAAGAAAGAAAACAAGCACCAAACCATGTTAAAGCCTTTGAAGCATTCTGAATCTTGGTTCAGAGAGAACACATGTACTGTACCTGTTCAGGTATTTATAAATAGTAGCATATCTCAATCATAATTTATTGTGACTTTATTTCAGATGGACAATGTTCGATTCATTCAACTTGCGCTTTACCAGGGAAAGCCAAAGAAGCGAAGTTCAGCACTAACCCTGGTAAGGAAAGCTTGTGTTCTCAATGCCCTTATTTTAGTATGAAGTTATTGGTAGAATGGTTGTCAATGTTGGGAAAGGGTCTTTTCAGTGAAGTTTGATTGTGAGTTGTGATAGTTAGAATATTCGTCGTTCAGTGTTATGTCGTTTTCTAGGAAATGGAGGCATCAGAGAATCCATCACTTCAAAAAGAGGAACCCGACCCCACAATATTTTGCACTGGATTCAAGAAAAACAGATTCTACATTTTCTCTGCAAGGGAGCCGGATCTCGGGTCAGCTGAGTCTGAAACTTTGACTGCTTTACTTGTGAGCTTGACAACAAAGGCGAACTCAATAATTCACTAGAGAACGCGCTAAGGAAAGAATGGATGGGAGATAGGGAGAAAGGAAAGTAAGAAGAAGAAAAGATAGTAGAAAGAAAAGATTGATGGATGGATGGAAAAGAAGGATGGCGTGAGAATGTAAGGAGAGTGGGGAAGAGAGGGAAAAAGTTGGAAACGCTGGGAAGAATTAGCGGCGAGAATTACAGAAGAAAATGATGATTGTACTAAAGCAGCACAAGATTACTCAAAGTCGAATATCTTGTTTGTTTTAGTGGTGAGAGCGAAAGAGATGTGTTCAATGAAAAACCCTCAAGAGAGGAGATGATGGCAGCCACTCAGGTAAACTATCGCCATGTTTAAGTGAATTGTACGGTGGTTGCTCAGGTAAACTATCGCCATGTTTAAGTGAACTTTACGTTGGTTTCTCGCCAGTAGTTGACAGAACTTGACACCTCTTGTTTCTCAGGGTTCCACGACTTCTGAGAAACTTGCAGAGGAGGTCGTTCTGCACACATCACTAGGAGACATTTGGATCAAACTGTTTGCCAAAGAGTAAGTCAGCTTCAATATTACGATCAACAGAGAATACACGAGTCTGGGAATTTCGAGCTTCAGTAGTGTTTGTTCAGACTGATGGTTAAGCACTTACATTTGTTAATTTGATGTTCAAGCTTAAACAATTGCAACAGCTCGAGCTGTACAAGCTTGCCGTTTGATCATGATATGATCTACATGATGAATCGCATATCATTTTGGTTTGATCACTTGTCAAGTCCCGCGGACTTGGCTTTTTGCGGTGAAGAAATATAGCTGAAGTTGAAGGAGGTTGCTTGTATTGATGCGCGCATGATTTCTTGCAGGTGTCCTAAAACAGTGGAAAATTTCACCACACACAGCAGGAGCGGCTACTACAATAACCACTTGTTTCACCGCATCATCAAACAGTTCATGATCCAGACCGGCGATCCACTCGGTACGTATAGTACATGTTGACAACTCAGACACGAGTAGCCGATCAGGGGCCAATAAACATGTGCACTGGTAGCTTAGAAGGTGCACCATTATTCTAAGATCGCTAATCGGACAGAATGTACCGATCTTGTACATTACACTTGCGTTTTATTGAATTGGCCATAGGAGGTGTTTTGATCAAGACATTGTATTGTGTGTGGCTCGAACTTTTTTTTTTTTTTATCAGGAGACGGAACGGGCGGGGAGTCGATCTGGGGCGGGGAGTTTGGAGACGAATTTCACAGGAACTTACGTCACGATAGGCCCTATACTGTTAGCATGGCGAACGCTGGCCCAAATACCAACGGCTCACAGTTCTTCATCACTTTAGTTCCGACGGTAAGACAGTCGTTTAGTTTGACATACAACACACGCACACACCTCTTTCAGCACCAACAACACCTACCATATCTTTATCTACACCAAATTCACAACCCTACTTAACACCAGTAACTATAGCCACACACCTTACGGCGTGTACACATGACATAGTACACACTTGCACTGCACATGTATATTTATGCATATATAGCAACATGTATACACGTAGCATAGGCGTAACCATATACATGCACTCACTCAAGTGACGTTGCATACGATGGTGTGTGTTTGTCTACGTCTAAACGACGTATACGCAAGCATGAAAAGAAGAACCGCAGAAGCTCTGACAGTATTGGCTCCTCCTTCCTTCAGCCCTGGTTAGATAACAAACACACCGTGTTTGGACGAGTTGTGCGAGGTATGGACGTGGTGCAGGGCATTGGTAATGTAAAAACGAACCCAAAAGATGACAAGCCTTACGAAGAAGTCAAGATCTTGAGCGTCACTATCAAGGAATGAGTGTTGGATGCAGAAGAACACTAATTCGAAAAGTCTGGCAAAGACGAAAGGACAAGACAAGACACACGGCATGTGCATCAGATCATGGAGTTACTTACTGTGACTCGGGCACAGCACCATACACAAGCACCGAAAGACCTCGGCAAACGACCTGAGGGATTTTGGAGGTCTTTTAAAATGCGACCCCTCCAAGACAGTTCCCGCGGCATTCTGGAAATCTGCTACGTACGAGAGTTCGCCAAGGAACTTTTTTTTTTTTTTCAGTATCTACTTGGTGTGGATTACGTTAGAACTATGTTAACTTAAGAACGGTGAAGAGACCTTTTCCAATGATGTAAGTATCACATCATTAAAAATAAATACATAAACAGTATTTTTGAACACCGCCTTGCAATCGTCTCAAAGCGTAACTTCAGCAGTGGCCGTTTTTCAGAGCCCTGTTTTCCCACTCAAACATCGTCACCTAATTCTCCCAAATTGCTCTGAGCAAATGTATGAAAAGTTTTATGTAAACTGATAGTCCCTAAAAGTACTTTCTCTATACTGAACTACATAGAATTGACTGTGTATTAAAAAGGAGAAGTTTGCTACCGATCACTCTTGGCGGTTTGTCGGCTAAAATTAGTTTGCACCATATATAGAAACTGTGCGAGTCCGAATGTTTCGACTGAATGTTTGTTTGGTAATGAATGTTGCTCTGTCATGACAACAGCTCCGCCGGTATCTTGTTGATACAACTTTCGTTTTGCCCGCTCACTCGTGTTCTGACCTTCAGTATTTGTTGTCGTCGTATCAACGCAACCAAGGTCGGATTTCCAATACTTCACGCACGATTAAATTATTCATTGAAGCGAGGGGCTTCTGAATTGGTTCCGTGGGAAAAACCGCAAAAAGAATCGTTCGGCCTCATACAATAATTTAGTTGCATCTTAAACCGTGATGAAATGACCAGAACTGGTTAAACAAATCCACGATGGACTGCAAGAGTGAGTTGAAAAGGATGGCTTACCTGATGTTCCTCGCCATTACAGGTAAGTTATGTATTTCATTGATGTTTGATTTATCGCGCTTAGAAGTCATTCGATTCATACATAATTTACTTGATCTTGCCGAATATTCCAACACAAAGGTCGAGATTAAACATGTCCGGCGTAATTTACACCGTTCGATTTTACGCAAATATAGGTAGTACAGCCTCTCCGGCAATGGGGAGCTTAAGTAAACTAGGACGGCGACGGCAACGCCGCACAATTTTGTCCATATTCCTTATGTCTTTGTAACTTTGCCTATTCTTAGGTTGTTCAATTTGTTTCGTTTCAATTTGTCGACGTTCTATTGCGTTCAGGCGTCTCTTACACTCTTACCAAGACAAAAAAACATGACCCTCTTACCAAACAAATCTTGCAATTCTTGACTCCTATTAAAATTAATTAACTGCTATTATGCATATTGAGTACAATAGTTTACCGACCCTTACCCCTATCCCCTGTTTGTTTCTTTTCAGCTTTCCATGTTGAGGCATCAACAAATGCGTCACACGAGCACGTGTTGCGACAATTTCTGTTTACAGACTATGATAAGAATGTGCGTCCAGTTTTGGACCCACGGACGGCGATAGAATTGGAACTTGACATAGAACTCAGCAAATTGGTCAAAGTGGTAAATACTTCTTTATAAGATGATCTTTTGTCGATTTCGCGGCTCGTTGAGCACCGAAGTTGCCAACATGTGTCAGACGGAGGGATCTCTGTTGGCAACAGTTGAAAACCTCACTTTATTTAATGGCCTCGTACTTGTAAAACTGGTTTGCGATTGGCGACAAAGCTCAAATGTTGCTCGTGATCTTAGGCATGGAAGTGAGATTTTCAGCTGTTGCTCCATGATGCTTTTTTGCTCGCTCGCAACTTCTGTGCTCAATTCGAGAGATTGACGAGCCTAGTGTACATTCCTCTGTTGAGTTTAGTGGAGCTGTTAGTAAGGGCTCATCGGTTTGTTTGTTGCGCCGTTTACAGGACAACAAGCAGCAGCTTATGACGACAAGCCTGTGGGTCAAACAGGTGAGAAGAAACGTCGAGTATTTACGAGAGACCTTATTATCTCTGGGCTTTTACATATGGAAACTGTGTCCAGGGGAGAGAAGAAATTGTCCAGTCGCGTCACTTGTCAACCGCCGCTGACACGGTTATGTTTTTGTTTTGTTTTTACAGGTTTGGAATAATCCATTCCTGAAGTGGGAACCATCCAAGTTTGGCTACATCCGGAGGATTCTTGTCCCGCCGACGGAGATCTGGGTCCCGGACACCGTATTGTACAACAAGTAAGACATACGCGACTCAGACAAACGGTTACCGACTAGGGAGGGGAGGGGCGGGGGAGGGCGTACTGTACAACAAGTAAGAATGCGCGACACAGGACAAACGGTTACTGACTCGAATATTAACACTAAATTAGTTCTTGCACCTGGAGAGGGGAGGGCGTACTTTTCTAATAAGATACGACTGCATATGGTAACGTGAAGATATGAGAAAAATGGTAACTACTTTATTTGTTACTTGTCCAAAACGACTCTAATGATGAAGGGTCTCTGTTGAAAGTCTGTCAATAAAAGAAGCAAGTGTATAGGTGTGATAAAATGAACGTCAGCAATGTATGTTTTTGTTACCACAGCGGTGACGAAAGCATCTCATTAGCTGGTCACTTGAACAAGTTCCAGACCTCGGTGATCGTGAAGCATGATGGGACCAACCTTTGGATGTCTCCCGCCACGTTCACCAGCACATGCGCAATAAACACGCGGCTCTGGCCGTTTGACATTCAAAAGTGCAGTATGACGTTTGGCTCGTGGACTCTGAGCAGGAATCTACTCGTTTTGTCCAATAACACACAGAAGAAATTAAACAATTATGCAGGCAAGTAAAGTCCAACTGAACCATCACTTGCGCGCGATAGTTTTACAAATTGGATCGGCTATCCAAGCTTGATGGGCCACAAATGATCCGTAGAAGTTTTGCGTATTAACACACAAGGAATCAGTTAACATTTGCGCGCGTGTAAAATATTTCTTGAACGAGTTACAGTATATTGTGTACAATGTGGTTCTCTCGTTTTTACTCAGATATTCCTATTTCAGATGCATTTGTAACAAACGGCGATTGGACGATAGTCTCGCTCAAAGTTGAGCGCAACGAACACTTGTACAGTTGTTGCGAGAACACTTTCAGCGACGTGACGTTCAGCATCATCATGCGCCGCAAACCGTTGTACTACATCATGTATCTCATTGTACCCTGTTTCTTTCTCGCTTTGCTCACGCTCGCCGGATTCCAAATTCCAACCGAGAATGGAGAGAGAATCGGATTTAACATGACCATCCTGCTGGGCATGACTGTGTACCTGCTGCTCATCGCTGGATATTTACCTGAAACCTCCGACGAAGTTCCCCTTCTGGGCGTTTATTTCATCCTCACTATCGCTGGGATGGTGCTGGCGGTAATCGCCACTATAGTTGTGCTCAAGATACACTTCGGTAAATGGACTCCTTGTCAAAAGAGTCGCCGGGCAAAGAGCAACAAGAAATGCTCTCCATCACACGCTGCCGCAGTCAACCAAGCCGCCCAGGACAGCGATAAATTGGAAATGCAATCCTGTCACTCAGAGTTGAACGAAACAACACCCGAGAGGAGAGATGAGCGTAAAACACAGGACCAGGAAGCCAGGGAAGCGCGGGAATTCGCCGCAAAAGTGGATCGCATCCTTTTCTGGGTGTTCCTGGTTTACGTGATCGTTTGTTTCGTCGCTGTTTATGCTAATGCTTCAGCAAGCGATGACTTTGATTAAAAACGTGTATCGAGGTAAACTGCAGTCTGAACCCAAAGCTCCGACTCGGAGATACGCACGAGAAAAAAAAAAAAAAAAAGATTTGAACTGCATTCGGTGCATGCAACAACTTTGTAAATACATTAGATACGCGCACATCCACACACGCACGCACGCGCTTAGCACACGCACAAAAAAGACATTACTTACTCAATCTAGTGGCACTTTTACAGTCGAATCAGCGGTCACTGCGTAAATTTAGACAAGAAAGCAAACTCAACTTCAGTTTTCATAGTCCGTGATCCAGGAAAGTTAAAGCAACAATTTGTTTAACATTTCTTTAGCAAGAGTTGTGCCCAACAAGAACGCGACTTGCACAGATGAAATTAGAAAGTACATATTTTCTCGATATTCAGTTTATTTGATGACAACTCTAAAATTTGACAGACTTTCCCTTCTTTTCTTGCCGAGGTTTAGTTTTTCAGGACCTTGTAAGTAATTATATAGCCGTAGCGGTACTTGGGGTCATCAGGTGTTTTGTGCGTCTCCATCTTCTTCCTAGAAATAAGCTCCCACGTGTTCACCTTTTCCAGGAATTCACACGTGCTACTGTACCCGTGTTCAGCGGTATCGTACGATTTCGCGCGGATCGCGAAAATAACAAGTCCACCTGAATAAAAATACTTTTGTCAACCCTAAAATACCCCACCTATTCAAAACTGTTTTTCTTAAAACTTCTGAAACAGAAAAAGACCGTGGGAGAAAGGGGAGCAGCAGATGTGCAGAATAAGCAACGAGAGACGAGACAAGAAGAGAAGGTAGCAGAGGAATGTAAGTTTAATGGCCAGGACAACAGATTCAACAGTGTTTGTAGTTCTTGAACCAGGAAAGTCAAAGCAACAATTTGTTTTAACAATATTTTAAACGTAAGTTCTGCCCACGAAAAACGCGGGATGCACAAGAGGTGAAACTTTACGTCAATATAGTTGTAATCTTTAAAACTCGGCAAATTTGCTAACGCTAACTTGCATTAACGCTGATAACAGTCAAACAAGAAGCTACCAACTTGCATTTTTTACCAAATCAGTGAAGAAACTTTTTCGTATTTACAGGGGTCCAGCTAGTATAGAAATAATGATGGGGCTGACCAAGAAAAGTGACGTCACAGAACATGTTCACGATGTTCAGTTTATTGATGACAAATGCTCAAATTTGACAGTATTTTTTTGTCGATGTTTAGTTTTTCAGGACCTTGTAGGTGATTACGTAGCCGTAGCGGAACTTGGGGTCATCAGGTGTTTTGTGCATCTCAAACTTATTCCTAGAAATCAGCTCCCACGTGTTCTCCTTTTCCAGGAATTCACACGCGCTACTGTAGCCGTGTTCAGCGGCGTTGTACGATTCCGTACGGATCGTGAAAATAACAAGTCCGCCTGAATAGAAAGATTTCTGTCAACCCTAAAATATCCGACCTACTCTTTTCTTAAGACTTCTGAAACAGAAAAAAACCGTGGGAGATAGGGGAGTAGGTAGACAATAAACAGCGAGACAGGGGAGCACACGGACGATGAGACATGAAGAGAGGGGAGCAGAAAAGAAAAAAATGGGTAAAAGACAGACAGCAAAGAACCGGGGAGCAAAAGTGGAACAGGAGACGGAAAGGGGGAAGAGTTAGAATCGATCAGACAATGTTTGGCCAGCCCAAATCTACCTCTTACCTGGCTTCACTTGCCGTGCAACTTCGCGCAGCCCTTCAGCCCTGGCTTGTCCTACAGCAAATGTTCCCGCGGACAATAACGCGTCATACGTCCCAGTCTCCACCTCGGGGATCGGTGTGCCGGTCAGCGGCGCACAAATCAACCGCTTGTAGACGTTCTTCTTTTCGGCAATATTCAGCATTTCCTGTGAAATATCCAAAGCATCCAAGTTGGTGAATCCGCGGCTCGTCAGGAATTCCCCAATCAGCCCAGTCCCTGCCCCTGCGTCCATGATCTTCATTCCTTTATCAACCCTCGGCACCAGTCCAGCGAGAGCGGCCTCCAGAGCTTCTACGCACTGAATGTGAGCCTGGTAACCTGCACCGGCAATGCCCTGTGCGCCAGATCGAGGCAGGATAAACGAAATGTGTGTTAGAACACGCTTACCTGTACCAGCAAAAAAGGTTGGAAACCAAGATTGACGGTTTAAGTCGTTCACTGTGAAAATAATGGTCCAACGTGCAGTTGTTTTCATTGTAGAATTAGTTGTACTGCTTATTGTTGTTACTGTTTTGATGTTGTGTTACCTGTTCATACGTGCTCGCCCATTGGTCGAATATACGCCTGTTGTCTTCAGTCGTTGCGTCCGCTGTCAGTCCCAGGATGGAGTCTGGGTATGAGTGTCCAGCGCTCGTCATGATGGAACTCTAACAAACACAAAAACAACGATGCGAGATAAAACTTGGTCAGTGGGAAAATGTAGAACATGGAAGTTATGCTGTGATCATAAAAATGGTCGACACCCATTGCTTTGCTCCAAGCCCTGCGCGGTTACGAAGCCGTGACCTTTGGTACCCGGAAGGCGTGATGAAAAGTTGTCTCGCATATTTAATAGGTTACCGTATCTCTATGGGACCACTAAAAGCTCAAAAAAAGTGCCCGTGACGTGCGCGATATCGGCGCTGGCTCTGTTAGTCGCCTACCTCTTCAAAAGGTTTTCTGACACTTCGATGAGCAATTTATGTCTGCTATTAAATACGGCTTGTAATGTATATTTCGACAGTGAACAAACACGTCCCCACGAACGGATAAGAACAACCAAATTTTAGACTGTCTAAAAAAGTTGGGCCGGTCATGAAGCGGCTCACTAATACCTTGACCAATCCAGCTGCAAACACAACATTCACACAAATCTTTCGATAGTCATCCGAAAACGGTTCCAATAATTGTTGCGTAACTCAGCGGCTTGATGGCATTGCTCAATGAGCACGAGTAGCCCGCTCTAGGCGGGCCTCGCTTGCAGTTTGCGGGACGGGATTCCTAACCCAAACCCTAACGTACATTAACCCAAACCCCATCCCATACTTTAGATATTCGTTCGCCAGAATGCATTTCGTTTTTTTCATTTACTTGACGTGGTTGTTTGAACATGATTAGCAAGTATGTCGGTATAAATATGTATTTCATCAAAAGAGTGGCAAGCAAGAAATGACTTCGTCGGCTAGCTGTGTCACCTTGAATCAAAACCTGTAAACTCTTGCTCACCTCAGAATCCCGTAACTCCCATAAGAATACGCCCGGTCACGCTTGGTGAAGGTGAAATTCAATCGGTTTACACCAGTCACGTTTGGAATTTAGTTCCCAGCCTCCAGGAATGTAATGGACAAATAGCGTTTGGGGCAGTCAAATCTCAAAATTTTTAGAAGCTAGAAGCTCGCTTTAAGGTTTGGAAACTGGTCATATTTTATTATTCCTCCTCTGTCTCTCTTTGGTTGTTTTTACGTAAAAGACGTAAAACCAAAGGCTAACACGATTGATTTCGACTGTGAATCCGACTGAATCGTTTGGGAAATGTTCTTGTTCAGATGATTATCGATGACTGCCGCAACAATAGATCTTACCCTGCTTTTTTCTTTTTTTCTTATTTTGCGTGATAACCACAAATAAAGTACTCAAAGGAATTCAATGCATGTTGATTTTAATAGATTATTTACTGATGACTTGAGTAACACAATTTGTAGATTGTAGAATCAATCTCAAAATCAAGTTCTGTTAATTTTGAAATTTGCAATTTCATAACTTCGTGTTCGAGGAAAGTGTAATAATACTGACATTGCTCTGAAACGTCATCACTGAGCGGGACAGTGCTTTACGTGGGCCGTTTTTCGTAATGGTTTTTTTTTGTTTTTGTTTTTGTTGTTGTTCCTGATTGGCCATGCAAGAATTTGTTTGGACAAATACAAGCACATAGCAGCAAGCACACGGCCTCGCATTATTATTACTTTTGAGAGTCAATCCAAAACCACTGTATTATTTTACGAACGAAGTTCCATGAACGTAATCAACCCAAATTTTTTAAGAATATTTGTTCGCGCGCGAACAAATATTCGTACAACTAGTGCACTACTCATTAACTCCGCTTAAGCCGGAGATCGACTTTTTGTCATTCATTCCGTCGTGTTTGTGATGGGTCTCTATAAACAAAAAATCTCAGAGGAATTACCTATTCATGTGCAAATCATAATTACGTCTTTTTTCAAATCCGAACTCAAGCTTCAGTGCTGCCGTGCCAAGCGGATGAGTGGACCGTGCTCTGTCCTCAGATTCTTGGCAGCAATGACAGCGTCGAAAGAAAGTTGGTATCTTTCGCTCCTGGTCATTGGATTTTTACTCGAGATTCAGCAAGGTACGTATTGTCAGTAAAACCAACACGTCAAATTACTCTCGGCTTACAAGTTAAAAGGTTGTCGGTTTGGTGTTGTGGGTCCTACACTCGTATGATTGAGACTTATGGTTGGTAAAGCCTTTGCATTTAACATACTACCTTACTCTTGCTTGTCTCTCACGGCGAAAGCTATTAAAGGTCACTGTATTTTAGAGAAACGAATTCAGTTTATGGCGGCGATTAACAACGAATCTTCCCAGCGGCATGCATCACTATTTACTTGTAAGAGGAGTTCTATAGCTTTTCCACGGTTTTGTATCAAGTTCTATGACTTCTATCTCTGCTTGAATTATAGTCACTAGTTTGTAATTCTGTGTTGTCACATAACTTGTGTCCCTTGAGAATAGATAATTATGTACCTTTACACTGCAGTGCTTTACAATACTTGGTCTATTCTGACTGAGTAAACCTCGTGCGCCAACTAAGAAATACGAAATAATTCAGTGGGGAAAATAAATCATTTTCAGCATCATGTGACACCAAACTTCTCTGATTACAAGCACACCAAATGGAAAAAAAACAATATCTGAAATGTCCAATGTTGAATCAATCAGGGAAACAGCAGCACAGGAGTTTAATCAGTCCGTAGTGTTAATTAGTCCTTCGAGTAGACCTCGTTTAAGGTTTAGTGGAAAAATGAGCCAAAAAGTAACAATAGAGTTGATTGAATCACAGTCAGGATGTAGTACGACTAGTGTTTAGCATTTTGATTTATATTTCTTAGTTATTGTGTTTCCGGCAAATGACTTGTAATCATGGCATGAACATTTTGTTTGTTGCCGACAGGATTCGTAGCTGCCACAGCACAAACAGCGGAAAAAAAGCTGCGACTGAAACTGTTCGGCAGCTACGACAAATCTGTTAGACCTGTGAAAAAGCCGGATCAATTTGTGAACGTTTCGTTTTCGTTCAAACTTAGTAAAATTGTGGAACTGGTAAGTACGTGAACATCATATACTGTGTTTTTCATTATAACTAGTGTATAATAAACTCATGCCCATCCATATATAATGAGGGAAGGAAAGTTTCTTCAAAAAGTTCGTCTTTTCGTGGACTCTATAGGAGATAAATAAAAACGGCAAAAGTGTTTTCATTACGAGTTGCCAATTTTTTATCCCTGAGAAACATTTGAATCTTGACGTCATAGTGAGCCATTTTTTTAGGCAATATCCGGTGTTGTGTCCAATGCTCTAGTAGCCTAAAATGTCAGTTTCTCGCCCGGGGCTTGGGTTGAGGGCCGAGGAGACGACTGACGTTTCAGGCTACTCTAGCCAGCTCCACCATAAACTAAACTTCGATCCGTGAAATGACTTAGAAACCAAGAGTAATGTCGGCATGTTAGCTCCTACTTCTTCATATAAACCAGGCAGCAAGCAAGGTGTAATTGTGTTGTGTTTACGTCACAGGACAACAAGAACCAACTGCTCACCACAGACGCATGGGTTACGCAGGTGCGTACTGAACAAGCCGCTGACAAAATTTAGTATTGAGTAGATTAAAGTACAATACCTTTAAACGACTTAGTTGATCCTCTTGATTGCGCTTGTGCAGGAATGGCACAATCCGTTTCTCAAGTGGAATGAGACAGAGAACGGAGGAATCCACACCATTCACGTTCCACCAGACGACGTGTGGGTCCCAGATATTGTGCTGTACAACAAGTGAGTCACGTGACTTTATGATAACATGTAATGCATCAGAAGCGGAGCTAGGAAAACTTCTGATCGGTCAGTCCCGCCAAATGTACGAGCCGAGGGTACGAGCTTGGGTGTCCTGGAACATGCTCCCCAGGAAAAGCGTCATATTGCGCTTTATAGCCAATCTATAGCCAACTATAACGCCTGTAATAGTTTAAAGTTTATCTTGTTACCATCCCGGCCCAGCAAGGGCTCAAAAACTATGATAAGCAAATGGAGCAATTATTCTTGAAAATGTTGAAAGCCGCATGACCAAATGTTACTCATTTCAATATTCCAAAGACGTTACGCGGGCGACGCACACGAGTGTTGTACAACAAGCTGGTACTTGCAAATCTTTCGTCCGAACTTTTTAAAACTGCATTTCGTATCCGTATAAAGTTCCCGAGTCACGTCGTGTAGTGTTACGTTGGGCGATTACGATGCTACAGTTTGACGAGTGCAACAAGCTAGTTCAGCAAACTGATGTATACACCTGTCAGTGTTTGACTTTTTTAGGGTTCGACTATTTTTATTTAGAGTTTGTTTAATTCTTTCCTTTTCTTCTCGCCAAATGCAGCGGCGATCAAAATGTCTTGCTGTCAGGGTTTGTAGAGAAGTTCAAGACCTACGTGATTCTAGAGAGTAGTGGTCGAAGCAACTGGATGTCGCCAGCAACATTCAAGAGCTCGTGCACGCTGGACATCGAGTACTTCCCGTTCGACACACAAACATGCAGCCTCACGTTTGGCTCTTGGACTTACGACAACAGAATGCTTAAACTGTGGAAACTGCGCAGCGACCACTCTTTTGCAGGTTGGTGCACTACATTACTCGTGCGTCTAGTAGTCTGACAGTTAGAAGAATCTGCTTGCTTACGAATGCGACCACGCACTATGCACGCACGCACACACAACTCATAACACGCGTGTCACAGGCGCAGAGAACTTGGCTCGTTTGCCTTTATGTAAGCCCACACATACTGCAGCTTGATGTTAGGATATCGTAAGACGACGTGCAGAACAGTGGGTGCGCAGCAAGCCATACTGCATATCAAGTTTTTCTTACTTCTTTTGACAGACAAATTCACTTCCAGTGGCGAGTGGGATATTGAGAAAGTGAAGATAGAGAGAATAGATCAGAAGTACGACTGCTGTGAAAACCGTTTCTCTGACGTCACGTACTCGATCACCATGACGCGGAAACCCTTGTATTACGTCATGTACCTAATCTTGCCGTGTCTCGTCATCTCGCTGCTCGTTCTGTTAAATTTCCTCATCCCCGCGGAAAGCGGTGAACGGATCGGCTTTTGTATCACAATTTTGCTCGCCATGAGTGTGTATCTTTTACTGGTCGCTGAATCCCTTCCAAAAACCTCCAAGAGTGTACCTCTGATTGGCTACTACTACATTGCCACCATGTTCGAAATTGCGTTGGCTCTTGCCGCAACGACCGCCACTCTCCGATGTCACCATGGCAATGGGAAACCTCCCACGTGGTTGATTCGCATAACGAGCCGAAAAAACCGAAACAACGAAGTTAAAGCTTTTGAACACAGGCGGGACAAACCAGGTGACAAAGAGAAAGCGGGATCGGTACAGGAGGGGGGTGGTGACAGTAAAGTCCTGGATGCCGTGTCCACACTAATCGAGCAGCAAAAAGACGACAGCGCTTCACGGGAACAGTGGAACGAGATATCCAGAGCCCTTGACAAGTTCTTTTTTGTTTTATTTTTCTTCTTGACGATTATTGTCGCACTTTGCACCCTCATTTTCCCCAGACTTTAGACCAATCAACGTGTTGCACGGTGTGTTAGCAATTACCATTCAGCCAACCAATGGTTTCCTGTCGCTATGATTTGCTTTCTTCGGTTTTCTCAGGAATCATTATCATAGTTTGTGCAAAAGTAGGGTTTGTGATTTTTTTTTTTTTTTTTTTTCGATGATCTCGTGAAGTATACGAGTGAATTTCATTATTGAACTGAAAATAATTGTCGAATATCATTAAAAGCACATTTGAAAAACTAGACCAAAGCACTGATTTGTGTACGGGTTCGTCAACTCGAGTCTAAACCGCCGGTATTTCCTGCTGAGTTCCCCCAAACGATTCCTATTTTAAAAGTTCCGGCTAGTCTGCGCAGGAAACCGTTCATTTATAAATAACTGTGCACTATCCATAAGTATGATGGACAAATTGTACATATTAACCATAAGATACTGTGTTGTGGTTATTCGCTGTATTAGGTTTTTGGATTACTGGTGCATGGTTAAATCAAAATACACTTCAGATCCTAGTCTTTTTTTTTTCTTTTTTTTTTTCTTTGAACCATTTTTTATTATTCCGCCATCGTATTATCTAATGTTCCAAGCCAACGCGATTGCATTGCAGCTCCATATCAAAATGACAGGTAACAAATGATTAAGCCAACTTTATTTATATTAACAATAATTGACATCTCATTTAGAAACGTTAAATGCCGTCAACTGATACAACACTCAAAGAGTGACGTATTACACCAGATAGGACTATGGGCGCCTAAATAAATATTTTTTTTTCATCTCAAATAGTTCATGTTCAAATATTGATAATTTTCTCTGAGCAAAAGGGACTCATATTTTCTCACACGGAAGAGTTCCTTACAATAGTTCCTCCTGTAAGCTATGAAGTTTTGTACTGTGAGGACAGTTGTGTGAAAGTCATTGGTGCATCAAGTGATAAATCAATGGCATTGCTGTCCTGATTTTTATCGTACACATTTACAAATAAATCATTTGCATCACACGAAAGAGCATCCTAAAATAACAATGCCCTACGAGTTGAGGCTGTATACATTTCGAACAGTAATAGCTTTTGATATTTATGTTGAAAAATTATTCTCCCTTTAATTTGCATATTTAAGGAAGGAAATACTGTCATCAATTCGTGACCAATTTAATATTTATGTACAGTTTCAGCGATGTCGCGGAAAAACGAAATATATGTGGAAAAAATAAAAGCAAGGCTAGTCAAGAATTTGTTTTGCAATACATATTTTAAATTGCTGTTACCTCTAATACACTACACCCTTCAAATTACAAGGGTTGTCGATATCAGGGTACCATTTCACCTGGTACTAAAGTTTTTCATTGTTTGTATTTGTGTACAACAAAAATAAGGACATGATATGGCATCTATGAAAAAAGATGGCGTGGAAAAAATAAAAGCAAGGCTAGTCAAGAATTTGTTTTGCGATACATATTTTAAATTGCTGTTACCTCTAATACACTACACCCTTCAAATTACAAGGGCTGTCGATATCAGGGTACCATTTCACCTGATACTAAAGTTTTTCATTGTTTGTATTTGTATATGACAAAAATAAGGACATGATATGGCATCTATGAAAAAAGATGTGAAAGAATCGCTTACGTGAGTGTGATAAAGCGATGACACCATAAGCCGAGCTATTCTGAAAACTTGTGCTTGTTGGTCTTCCTCAAAAATGCGAAAGGCGACTTCCTTCCCTTCGCCTTGGGTCCTTCAGTATTGGCCATCGCAGGAGACAGGTGATTGGCAGCGGAGGTCACATGACCACCTGCACAAGACCCTGATCTTTTGTAGCGCGCGGTGCATGCCGCCTCTTCCACCGGAAGCTGAGTCGAGTGGCGCCGGAGGTTTCGAAACCCGTCCACGAGATCTGACACCTCGTCGTCGGAATTAGAACTTGGGAGAGGGTCGTGAACGCCCCATGTGACGCGCGGGGAAATACAAGGGCTTGTGTTTTCACTCTCTGAAGAACTCACATGACCACATGGCGGCGAAGGCAGTTTTAACTCTGAGCTAGCCTTCTCATTGGTTAAACTGTCATAATGAGCCATATCAGAGAAAGAAGCGCGCTTCAATCCGGGCTTAGCGCCCGCGGCTTCTGCCAACAGTCCATCCCTGGGACTGAAAGACCTGAGTTCAGACACTGACCTCTTCTTCCTTTTGTCCTTAGCTTTCTTTTCCTTGGATGGATTCAAGTGCATATGTTGCTTGTGGCTCTGAATTCGCAGCACTCTGTGGAAGAATTGCTTGAGTTTCCCAGGAGTGTTCTCTAAAAGATCGTCCGTTTTCATGTGGAAGAAGTTATAGCGGCCACCCTTCCACGATGGCCTTCGTTTCTCGGGCCTGGCAGCTGGATCACTCGTCTCACGCACGTATCGATTCGGGGTAAGCGACGCTGGCGAGAGACCTCCGCCGTCATTTTCTATGACTGTTTTGTCGCGCTCTCCGTGTACATCAGATGCTCTGCTTTCTAGTGAATCCGACGTTATGTTTGGAGTTGAGCGAGAGGGATACTTCACTAAGAGGTATTTGAGATGTGTGATGGTTTCATTGAACGACGGTCGAATGCCCGGGTCGATCTGACAGCAGCAAAGCGCAACTTGTAAGAGTTCGGCTGGGCAGTCTCCTATCATGCCCTGAAACTTATCCACGTCCAGACCAAACGACTGAAAACAAAGAAAGCAAACCAACCATACATTAACCATCCACCCTGACCGTTTCCATGAAGATTCTTCACTGATAAAGAAATGAGAATTGATCAATTCATCAGCTTTTACTCAGGACAAATCAACCAATACCATAACCAGGGTTATCCGTCTCGATTAGCCTATTTGGCTATTACAGGTAACCTGTACCTAGATACACTTTTTTCTTTCTTCCCTAAAAATCATTGTAATTTCTTCTAATACCCTGAAAAGAGTTCACTGACAAGACAGTACTTGACATGGTATCAGATAAGCATGACTTGTGTAAACAATACCTGAATAAACAAATAAACAAGAAATGGAGGAGGGAGAAGGATTACACAACAGGGAAACATGCAATAAATGTCTGATAATAAGACAAAACCAATTATTAAATCTGTTAATAATAATTATTATTATTAATTAAGAAACAAATCGTGCTTACGTTTGTCCGTGGAAGTTCGTCTGGGTCAGCTTGTACTCTGCCAATTATCTCGCACAAAATGATTCCATATGAGAACACATCAGCCTTAAAAAAATTAGTTTGATACTGGAACTCAGCTCAAAAATAACTACAGGTGTACAGCAGACATGAAATGTTGTTTTAGCTGCATCAATATTTGACTTAAAGTCTTATATTCCAGTATTCCACTTGCTCTGACAAAGGGCTAATGTTTGAAATCAAATGTCAGCTCAAAACATCTCGCAGCATCCAGCTTTCATGCATTTACCTTAGTTAAACACAACAAAGTAAAAAGAGCATGATCACAAAGATCTTTAATTCCAACCTGTCACGTTTTGGTTACCCTATCAAATCTCCAGGTGCCCCATATTGTGTTGAAAAGCAGCATCATCTGCATGCAGCACTAAAATTTACATAACATTTCTCAAAGCCATTTGCTGCTGAAGGGACAACTATTGCACGCTGTTTGGTCGCCCCAGTATGTTTTCAGTCCTCAAGGACAACTGGACACACATTTATTTTAAATTGTGTGAAGCATAGTCAAAGTCACATGACTGTGTAGCTCATGACCCTACCCCTTTACTAATGCTACAAGTGTAAGAGCAGGGTAAAGTGAGGACACACTGCTGGTGAAAACATTGTGTCCTACAACACTGTGTCCTTTGATGTTTCCAGAGCACCAAAACATGCTGTAACATCGTTCCAATCAATGTGGACACAAAACTGTTTGTGAACCTTTTCATAAACATTTTTGCTACTGGTGAAACAAAATTGTTTCATCAACAAAATGTTTCATGTGTGGCAAAACAAGGCAACATTCAGGAAACATGGACTCAAGCAATATATATTGACTCCACAATGTACCTTGTTTTGCCAGGCCTTAAAAATCATTCAGAGAAAAATTTGGCTGTTCATATATTGTGTGTATGTTCCTTACTTTCTGGTCATATCTCTCTCCTCGTAAAAGTTCTGGTGCCATATTGTATGGGGACCCAACGACTGACAACTCTTCATCCCTGGAGTGAAAACAACATGTTGAAGTATATCTAAGAGATAATAATAATTTACTCATAATTTGATGTGTCACACATGAACAAGGCAACAAGGCATCACACACCAGTAATGAATTCCTGTAAATGCAAGTCTAAAGAAGTTTAGATTTAATGCATACAAAACTACAAAAACAATTTCAAGTCCTGGCTGTTTTCCTGAATATACTACTGTCCTAAATAGCAGGCATATATAATTATATAAATATGACGACTGTGAAACATGTTCAGAACAAGGCGCTTTATTCTGTCTGAAACTGTAACCCCGTGACTTCTAGCTGAAATTATCACTACAAACCCACAATACAATGCGGAAATGTAATAATTGCCTGCATATTTAGTTGTTCGGTTCGTTGATCATATACTTACCTGGATTTCGGAAGTTCCGTTGATAATCCCAGGTCAGCAACCACAGCATATCGACATCCATTTACCTCTCTGATCAAACAGTTCTGCAAAAGACAAAAACAAAAACAAAACGCTTTTAGAATAATCGTGAGTTTCGATTTGATGGTCAAAACAATGTACAGTACATATTAATCGATCAAGCAGAACTGAACGACGTGCCTTTGAAGCCAGATCTCGATGAATCAGATTTTTCTCGTGAAGATAGGCCATTCCACTGGCGATATCCCGTGAAACAAACGCTCTGACAGACCACTCTAAGTGTATTTCGTAATTCAGCAGTAACTCCTCTAGATTGCCGCCGTTGATGTACTGAAACGAAAATACACATGGATGAGTTCCTGCTGGTCCAGTATGCAAAGCGATCAAGAGAAATCGTCACACCTCTGTTAGTAGATGGAGGTTGTTTCCTTCTAAGCAGACACCCTTGAATCTAGAGGAAAACATATATTCAGCAATTAGAAAATAACAATTTACAGCTCTTGTAATTAGGAATCAGTTTGCGGTGCGATTTTACAAAATATACAAAGATCGTGTCTGTTTATACCTTAAAACATTTTCGTGTGACAGTCGGCTCAACCTGATTATTTCCTCCAGCATTGTGTTTTCCTCTCTCTCTTCCTTGTTCACTTTCATGACCATAATTTCCTTGGTCACTACATGAACAACCTGTTGGATAAGGACAGAACTCTTTCCTCGTATTCAACGCATTGAAGAAAAAAGGCAGGTGTGCGGATAAATTCACCGACACATACCTTGTAAACCTCGCCAAAAAAGCCATCTGCCAGCCGAGACTTTTCAAATTCATCGCAGCAATAAACCTGTGATCTTGAGATCTCAATCGGCAATGTGTCCAGTACATTCTGGCACGCCGCTTCAAATTGAGAGCCACAGTCGTGGCCGACCATACCATTCTCTGTCTCAGCAGCCTCCATACAGACCACTTTTCAGAGTGGTCACTATCCCCCAGCAATCGCCGGTGAATACGAACAAAAACCCTGCCCCAAACATGTTCCGTGCCGCTCTTCAGCGCTCCAGCCTGTGCTGTGTTGTTACAGGAAGCACGCACTGTTTGACGGGATTGTTTCCCGGGCTCTCTCTGATTGGTCCCTTGGGAAAACTCTCACGGGTGCGTCACGGACTATTTCTTTCGCGGTAAGGTACCCCAGCTGGACACTGTTGAAAACTTTAGCAAAGAGCTTTTTAACTGCACTAGGGCGTCACTTTTCCAATGCCAGTATGGCTCATCACAAAAAGTAGCCTTATGCTCGTCATGGCGTTTGTGTTTGGTGAGGGGGGTCTCGGAGTCTAAGGATTTTCAGTTTCCAAGTGTCAGAGGGAACTCATCAATCTACAGTAGTTTAATTATATGCAATAAATATGTATTTGAGGAGTTGTTTTGGTCAGTTGGGAGCATAATCTCCCGGCCAACTTTTCTCGGAGTTTTTTTTTTTTTTTTTTTTTTTTTTTTTTGGTATCTGTGCGAGAAAATGAAAAGAATCAAAAAAAAAAAAAAAAAAAAAAAAAAAAACGAAATAGAAAGACTGAAAAATTAAAAAGCGCGGACACTCGGCGAACTGTCGCAACTGCTACTCAGTCGCTATAAATATTGCTCACTGGGAAAAACGGAACCACCTCAGATTTCTTCCTGTCCCGCCTTTCACCGATATATATATAGTGCTATCCCAATTTATAGCGAGTGACAATATCTAAATATGTTTAAATTCGTTGTCATTTAGTTGATGACGATCAGGGATAATATATCCGCTTCAGACCAAATGTTTGATTAGTTCTTGGGGAGGAGACGGCTGATATTTCAGTCTATCTAAACTTGAGCATAAATTCACAAAGAATATCGACATTTTGCTATATTAATTTGATATTATGAATATTGTAGCAGCACTGTTATTGTTTGGAATTATGATTATACAAATTATCACCAAAGTCGCAAAATACACTTTCCTCAAATTCGTGCGTTCTCAATTGTGTGTCGCTGTTTTCTAAGCCAGACCTTCTTTCACTGATGATTGATCTCTTGAGCAGATCGTCACGTTCCCCGCTTCACGGAACTCTTCACGGCTGGGGGCAGTTTAGTCGATAATAACTCAGCATCGAAAGCAACTAATACGATTGCTTCTTTAGTGTTTGGTAGCAACTTGCTGACATATATATATCTGGTGACAAGCGCTGTTTGCACTTTAAATGATGCAAATGTCAATATCAGTGTCGTTAAAGTTACGAGTGCGACCGGAGCCTATATGAAAAGTATGTCGTTCACTGATTGGCTATTGACCTCCTTATCAGAAATAACTGGCGGCCACGTCGACAAAGTGTGTTGCTCGTGGAAAGGAAAGCATGAAGTTCTCGATCGTGTGCGCTTTTCTGCAGCTCCTGTTTATAATCCTATTCGCTGTTCTGTGTGATTATGGCGACCATGCTGTGCCTTATCACAAACGCGTCGGTCAAGGACCCAATGTGAATGTGACTGGTGGTAGGGTAGCCGAGGAGATCAACGGTGTGCAAATGTATTATGGAAGTAAGGACATTGTCTGTTTAGTTTGCTTCATGTTTGTGGTCCATGAGTTTTTGCATCGAACAAACGTCAACGTGCGGCGCGAAGCTCAGTGCTGACTATACGGCGCTATGTGCACTGTCTTACGAAAACAGTAAAGCTCGACTAAAACGCAGTGCACCCGACCTATCTACCAAACATTTCCATCGTCCAAAGCCCAAAAATTGCTAACCCTTACTACTAGTATGCACAAAGTTGAACTATAAGAAAACAAGTTCTTATGGACAAAAAATAGTTCAGTATTTTTTTCGCACCCGTATGGTCAGCGGTATTTTGTAACAGTTGGCGGGAGAGACCGAGTCGAGTGACGATTGCACGTGATGACGTTGAGAACAGAACTGAAGGGATTCAGTGGGGTCCTCCTATTCTGCAGAACGTGGTCCCGTTTACTTTGCCACTACTGGCTTGCCGAATCCGGAACTGACAAAAGCGTGCGGTTTGTTCGCGTGATTTTGCGGGTGATGTGACGTGTCCAGACTTCCTCGGTCTCAGCAATAAAAACTCGCGCATATAAATATTCCTTCTCACTTTTCGCTTTGAACCGCCCAAAGATTGACTGTTGTAGGAAAATAACCAACCACACAGCAGATTTCACGTAAATTGACCGAGTGTTCGTTAGACAGAAGGGTTTATCTGTGAGAGTGACATTCACTGCCGGACAGAGTCGTTTTATAGTCTGGAAAGTAGTGACACCACCTTCGATAGCGAACGGCGGGGGTTGTAAACGAAAAAACGGCCGACACTACAACCGTCGTTTTTGTTACATAAGTGTTTGCTCCCGCTAGCGCTTCAGCGACCGCGTAAAATCGCGCGCGTTTCCTCTTGCCACCCATTTAGATATCGCGCGGTCCGCGGCTCAGAGTTTGTGCGTTCTGATCTTGGTCGTTTCTCTTAGCCAAATCCGCTTTTCGCAGTGGTTGTGTTTTCACTAGCGAAATTTACTGGCGTAATTTTCCTCGAGGGTTTTGTTTGCTGACCAACTAACACTAGTGTAGGCGCACCACTGTTTTCACCAATGAAATCAGAAATGTTAACTTGACATATGATCTGTCATCACTTCCGTTTTCTACAAAGCACATGTTTTGAAAGATGGCGGGAGAAGAGAATTCTGTTGCTTGTCGCGGCAGTTCTTAGTCTCGCTCGCTTGCGACGACGAAGGCGACAATTTCACCGATTAAGGCAGCATTTACTGCAAAATCGGAGGCAGCAGATAGGGCATTTAGATCTGTACGTAGACAAGTTGAGCCTCGGAGAAGAGCCAAAGCGGTATGGGTTTGTTTCAGACCTCAATTTTGGTTTGAGCAAATGTTGCTTAACCAGTATGAGGACAATTTGTGGCGTGAACATTTTCGTGTCAACAAGAATACATTTCACTTCATTTGCGGACTGGTTGGTCCACACATAATGCAACAAGACACGATTTTACGCCAGGCAATAACTGTAGAAAAGCGAGTGGCTGTTGCTTTGTGGCGCTGAGAAAGACGTCTTGATTTTGTTAAAGTTGGGTGTGTGCAGTATTTGACAGCTTGGCAGAAAATGGAGCGCTACAATTGGCTACGCTTAAGTACACACCGCGTTACACCATCTTTTCAGGTCGTGCATTTTTGAACTTCCGGAATTTTTGCGTTACACCAGTGTAAAGTGTCATAGTGAAAACACATATGGACTTTTATCTCTTTAAGGCGTTTGTAAAAGTACAGTAAAAAATCAACAACTGAATCGCTGGAACAAAAAGTCCAAGGGTCCGTTTGCAAGACAACACGGCTTCAAGTCCTTTGCCTCCGTAAATACCTTTGACAGTTATTAATTATTTTACAACATGTTTTACCATAAATGCTTGTATTAACCTCAATTGACCTTGTTGTGGCGGAGGGGGGGTTGAGAGATGACAACAAAAGGACTGTATTGTATTTGGTCAATAAAATCCCTTGCGAAGTTAGGTATGGGAAACGTAAAGCTCAAAAATATATCACTAGCCATCTAATGTGCGTCTTGTTTCTCTACTAATAATGCTCAATGTGGACAGGATGAAAATAGGGGAGGGGGGGGGGGGGGGGCTATTTCAAACATTGACCTTGTCAGAGGGGGGCTTATTGGAGAGCTTAAACGTCCCTGAAATGGACTCATTGTATTGTTTGGTTTTTTGTTCAATGGCTTAGTTATCTGGATCAGCATCTGAACACTCTGGAGTGTTTACATAATTACCATACCCTCTCGCAGGCGTGCGAGTGTTGTTTAATGCCTTTACTTATTTAAGATATTTCGAGCATTGCTTTTCGTGAGTGCCCAGTGTTTGCCCGGATGTTAAACTCGAAACATTCCGTTGACGAACATGTTTCGCAATAAACAATCAAAATGCAAAACTACACTTCTTGCGAAATGAGTGCGGTCGTGCTTAGAGTACCAAAGACCTTTTGGTAATAATTTCGTAATTTAGAGCTCCGCACTTTTGTTGAGACTCGCCCAGCCGTGTACGGTTTGACAGGTCATGTCAATATAAAACCATGGAAGACAAAACCTGTCCCGCTGATTGGTTGTTTAGCCCCTTGGTGGCGCTATTTTATCAGATCAATTGATCAACGCGGGCGTCACATTCGATGAGAGCAAGGGCAGACACAACTGTGGAGGTGTTTTGCACTAAAGAAACATGAAGTTCTCGATCGTGTGCGCTTTTCTGCAGATCCTTTTCATCATCTTGTTTGGTGCTCTTTGTGATTATGGCGACCATGCTGTGCCGTATCACAAACGCGTCGGTCAAGGACCAAACGTGACTGGTTCTGGAGCACCCGTGGAGATCAACGGCGTCCAAATGTATTATGGCAGTAAGGACAGAATCTTACTCTTGTTAATTTGTCCTCCCTGTTTGCAAATTCTGCCAATTTCTCTCTCCCACCGGCTACGCCTTTACCGACTTCGACTGAAGTCTGTTTTTACTTGGTGATATTTGGCCGGAATATTTGCAGACATGTTGAAAGTGTTGGGTTTCAAACCAGATGCAAACAAATTGAGAAGTTTCACTGTTTTAATTTCACAATTGTATTATATAACCGTTTACTTGTGTTAGAATGCTTTATGTCGTTTCTGGCGTTAATTGTGGCTTATCCGATACCACTTTAGTCAGCTAGATTTCATAAATAGACACATGTGCCTTGGATCTCTGCAGAAGGACTGAGTACAACTTCGTAAAGTTGCTCCAGTTTTCGCAATCGTTTACAGCATTGCTTCTGTTGTTCACCGTCCAACACACACCCCGAACACACCCAGTTACGAAAATAGAATAGCTGATCACAATAGAGCAACTGATCACAATAGGGTACCTTAAAGTCCCAGGGCTTTGTATACTATTCTTCGAGCACAACGTGTTGTGGTAATACATATAAAAGTGCTCCTGAGTTGGTGGTCTGTCGAATCCGACTTATCTTTGAGCTTGGCCGCTTTTCAACACGATGCCATACCGTATTACCCTATTACTTTACATGTCCCGGTCTAGACGCATAAATTAGGGTGTTAACTCACGAAGCTGTACCAAAAACATAATAATCGCTCCTTGTTTTCAATGGGTCATAGTTAATGAACGACACGCCACTGCCGTGCGGAAATTGGCAAAATATATTGTTTGAGCTAATTTGCATTGAGTTCGGCACATCAAAAGTTCCGACGTTTAAAACGGGCCTAAGGGGTAGCACAGATATTTGAAAGAGTAGCAACAAATAGACAGCACAACGGCACAAAGCATCATGATCGGTCTTTTATCTCACACCTTGTTTATACAAAACTGCCCACAATAACCTTAATCTACAGTCGGAGGCCCCGCTTACACGTATCCGGATATTTTCGTAACGTACCGCATACTTGTATTTGCGTTTAGACGAAAACGGCCATTGTTTACGTATCGTATTTGTCTGTTTACACGAAACCGCTAAACAGATATGTAAACGCGAGTGAGGGCGGTTGGGCGATTGTTGGAGACAGGACAACATCGTAGTATACAACACTTTAACAATTGTAGGTTTTAGGCTCAGTCTAACAGCACTGTGTGTGCTATCTAACTTTAACATTACTGAGGATAAATAAAATTTGAAGTTCAGTTTGGCAATAAACTGTCACACTAATAAAACTTCAAAAAAACAAATTGCAACTCGTTCTACGTGTAGTGATAAGAGTTCACTCGATGTCAACGGGTTCGATCGAATTGCGCGCTTGTGGAGGGTGGGTGGGGCTGGTAGGGGGCGCTAGTTGGAGACAGGACGCTTATTTGAAGAAATAGACACTCAGCCCTGGGCGCTGGAGTCGGGGTGCTTGTTAGAATCATTACGGTACCAATTCTCACTACATGACTTGTTCCTTTTCTATGTCCATAGTTGGGAGTATTTGTGTTTTGAGCTTTAAGCGTGTCTTTTCTCACCTTGCAGTGTTCCAAGACGTGCATGTCATGATCTACATCGGTTTTGGTTTCTTGATGACTTTTCTCAAGAAATATGGCTACGGTGCTCTGGGCTACAATTTCTTTATCGCTGCACTTATCACTCAATGGGCGACTATTATTTCTGGCTGTTTCAACCAGTTGTACGCAGAAGGCCACGACAAGATCAAGATCGACCTCACCACGTAAGTATCAGTGGGCTAAGATTTTGAGGGTGCCACAAACTTTATTTTCCTTTTATGTTGCTGCTCCTGGAATTCTCCTTGCTACCGATACTTTATGTATGTATAATATGTATATATGTTTGTGTGTGTATCGTTTGTTCGCGCATGAAATGGAGATGAACACCGCTTGACAGTAACGCGCAGGCTTGTTTTGACGGTGGACCTGAAGAGGAGGAGCGGAGGACCGTTATATAGCAACTGAAGTAGCCAGTGAGAAAGCGTGACAACATGATGGGAAATGTTTATACATAGCAATTAGACCAGAGCTATTGTAACGAGCAAAAAAGCGTGAAAACACGATGGGAAATGTTTATTCATAGCAGTTAGACCAAAGCTGAGGTAACGAACAAGAAAGCATGACAACACGAGGAGAAATGTCATGTTGTACAGTATGATTGGTGACCAGTGTGACAGTGTTGTACTTCTTACGTTACAGTATGATTCGTGACAGCGTTATATTTCTTGCGTTGCAGTTTGATTGGTGCGGAGTTTGCTGCTGCTACAGTTCTCATCACTTATGGAGCAGTTCTTGGAAAAGTCAGTCGCCTTCAACTGCTTGTCATCGGTTTCTTGGAAGTGATATTTTACGCCATTAACGAACTCATCGCCGTCGAGTTCCTCAAGTACTCCGATGCGGGTGGCTCTCTGATTATCCACGCGTTCGGTGCGTACTTCGGATTGGCCGTCGCCAGGGCCCTGTGGACCAAGAACGCTGTGGACAATCCTAAGGAAGGATCTGTCTATCATTCTGACTTATTTTCCATGATCGGTGAGAATTCACATCCCTACTCACTTTTCTGCTAAGGCTGTCCGAGCACACACAACACACTCACGCACTCACTCACGCACACACGTACTTTCACACTCATTTCACGCACTAACTCTTGTTTCTCTCTGTCTCTTCAGGTACCATATTTCTGTGGATGTACTGGCCCAGTTTTAACGCGGCCCTGGTGGCTCCTGATTATGTCGCTCAGCACCGCTCTATCGTCAACACGTACTTCTCGCTCGCCGCTGCTTGTGTCACCACGTTCGCTTTGTCTCCAGTTGTCAGTAAAAAATGGAAGCTCGACATGGTTAGTCCCAACTAGTTTTGATTTTACTGACTTTTCGTACCTCTAACCCCTCCATGATTGCTTTAGCGTTGTATAAAACATTTTCATAGCGATAGATGACTATTCCATCGGGTTTTAGAAAGGGGATCATTTCCAGGTGCACTAAAATGTGTACCCATCGGATGATTTTTGTGCGTCAATTTCTCTTGCTCCTTCCATCCCTTAATTTTCGTTTTACTTACTTTTTAATTTTACTTACTATTCCCAGGTTCACATCCAGAACGCGACCCTGGCTGGCGGCGTGGCAGTGGGCACTGCATCCAATATGGTCATCCACCCATGGGGAGCTCTGCTGATTGGTTCGACTGCTGGCGCACTGAGCACTTTGGGTTATGCTTTCATCACGGTACGTTGAACTAGAGAACATAGTAGAGTATAAAGTTTGCTCATTTGAAAAATAAGCCAATTTTAGGGAACCTTGAGTTTTCTGAGGATGAAATGAGTTAGAGAAGCATTACGCCAATTTCTTTGAACTGCAATGTTTCCGTCTGGTGAATGTATGGTTTTGTGGACTGCTCTGCTAGTTATCCATTGCACAAAACTCCCCGATGTTCGGCATCTCGGTTGGCCATTATTAACCTGAAAGACAGCAATTTTTCTTGAGTAAGAACGAGAAAGTAAGTTCGTTACAGCTGGTCCACACTGTAACTGACATCGTTACGTTACGATATCGTGTCGTTTGTTACTGCAGCCTTTCTTGTGCAAGTATACTAAGACCCATGATACCTGCGGAGTGAATAACCTGCACGGCATGCCGGGACTTCTGGGTGGCATTGCTGGCGCTATCGCTTCATCCTTGGCAGATCCGGACAAATATGGACACGAGGGGTAAGTGACATCATACGTCCACTGGCTGATCCAATTAATGTTTTTATTGATAATTTAGTTTTGCTTCATCGCGTGAAGGGGTTTTAGATGTAGGGAAGAAGTAAGAGATGATGGAAGGAAGGTGAGGGAGGGAAGAAAGTGGGAAAAACACAAAGAATTCATCCACGATCCACGTAAGATAAGTGGAGTCATTTCAGGAACTGGATATTCTGTTGCTCTGCAGACTTTACAGCACCTTTGGTGCCCGAGCTCCCGAGGTCAACTCCACTGAGCACCTGATGATCGTGGGCCTGGGAGCAAAATTTGAACCTGGCGATGGGCGATCTGCATCGGAACAAGCTGGGTACCAAGTTGCCGGACTTGTAGTCGCTCTTGCCATCAGCCTTATTGGCGGATTTGCCACAGGTAATGTACACAACAAATGTGGCTAAGTCAGGTTCCACTGACAAGGTCCTGACACCGTACATTACAGTGCAGAACAACTGGATTTTACAACACGACACAACGTTCTAGCTTATAGCATAGTTTGTAGAAAGATTCAATTAAGCACAACCAAGCGAAGTGCCTCACAGCACAGAACACGGAACAGTGCAGCACAGCAAGTGTACAACAGAACACGACTTAGGATTATCACAAACACAGCATAGTAACTACACATTGGTACAGGACAGAGCAGAACACACAACACATCAAAGCAAGAGTGCAAGGTTACGTACACAAACCAAAAGAATGCAATCATAAGATACCAACAGACAGGAAAGTTTTGTGACCATCATCCTTGAGTGGTTTCAGAGCTCTGTCTGCATCTCCTTCAGGTCTCATTGTGAAACTGAGCATTTTCGATCCGCCAACACCTGAACAGTTTTACGACGATGAGGACTTCTGGGAGGTAAGCACGTGATTGTTTTACGTCATGTCAAAGTGCGTCGTGACGTGAAACGTCAGCTGGCTCACATGGCAACAAATACGGACGTCGTAATGTTGCAGATTGAACTTGGCTTCAGTACATTGTCTCATAGAGAATACTTCTAATGAGAGTTTATTATCAGTCTGCAACTCGTACGTCTTAACGGCTTCAACAAGAGTTCCACTCTTTATATATGTCGTAAATGTGACGTATGGGATCCGTTCAACCCCTAGAAGTGAGTAGTTTTCGGGTACTTTTTAGACTTTACAGTTTCTCACTGGAGAGAACTGATTCAATTATCATTGCCGTCATTGCTCAGTATGATTGGTTGAGAGAGCTTATGTTCTGAGCTCGGGAGTGGAAGAGTTCAATGTTGGTTCGCATAGCCTGGGCATTTCCCAGCGCTGAAGTGGTTTGCTTTATTTTCTTTTTTAGTTTTAACACTGGTCATGTACTTTGTTGTTCGTAGGTCCCACACGAGGAGATAGTTAATCATGAAGGAATCCACATGACAATCAGGAGTGAGGAAACCAAGGAAAAAGTATAAACTCAGCTTACGACCTCGGTGTTTAGTTGCTTTTGCCGTTAGCACTCTAGCTATGCCCCACTTTCTCATTCAGTTTTATATTTAGAAGTTTCAACAGAACTACATAGCGCGGGTTTAATTATAGTGAGTCGTAACTGTAATGGTTTTTAGTAATTTTTCTTTTAGTGTACTTCATAGCAATAAGCATTGTAAAATGCATGAATTGACGACTTGAAGACTTGCAGTTTACCTGGGTCGCAAGGTTTTATTACTGGATAACTAGCATGGCGCACATTAGAAGATAGCAATCTGAGGCAAAAGAATGCAGAAATTGTGTAATTTCGTTTGCAAATACAAATAAAGGTCACCTTGAGAAAGTTTTTTGAATATTGTACGCGATTATCGCATCCGGAACAAAAACAAATCCGCATATAGAATGTCAAATTTCAGCCAAGATATCGACACAATTCTCCCGTCCCATACATTTTCCCGTGATAACTCGGATATACATATACTTGTGATACATTGGTATGTATTGTACGATAGCATCAAGCGCACAGCTTCTGTCGTCCACTCAGCATCTTGGTGATGTTTTCCCTGAAAGTCTACAATCTCGAGGTTTCCTCTGGAGGGCGCTGCATAGAGGTGAGAAAGCTGTCTTTAACAATTGACTCAAAATACGCGTCAGAAGCGATTTACTTGCTTGCTTTTTGCAGTTCTCAGAGTGTGTATTCCGCAGTGGGGGAAGAATTCGCGTATAAATAAATCAATCAAGTTTCAGCCAAGACGTCTTACACTTTTATTCATCTTACACCGACTCAGGTACGGTATATGTCATTGTGTTTGTGCTTTTCTGTTCTTGTACGATAGCTGCAAGCGCATTCTGTTCTGTCATTCATTCAGCGTCTTGGTGGTGTTTTTCTCTTTGTGTTCTCGAGGTTTTTTCGGCGGGTGCTGCACGGGCAGGGTGCCGGTGCGCGTGCGTGGAGAGAGTGCGGCCGCGGGAGTGAATTTAACAGACTGAGGAAATAGTCATGTTCAAATGTAAGAATTTTAAAGTACTCTTTTATTACATGTTTATTCATCCCCTTACCTTGCTTGGAATAGAATGCGAGCAGTCCCTCATTTTCTCTCCAAGATCGTATTGCGAGAGCCTAGTCGCGAGTGCAGAAGAGTATGGCGCGCATAAAATGGGTCATTCTTCCAAACGCGACGTTTTTGGCGACATTGCCATCACCGCCACAGCGCAGATCACTTTAATAGAGAGCTTAAGCACCAGGACGGGAGAGGACGACGACAATGTCGGTGAAACAATAGAACTCATTGCAGAAGACAAAATTCGCACGTGATTCTGTGAAATTGACATGACTATCTCGGGTCGTCGTGCTCTCGCGTGCGACTTCAAATGCTTCTTTTTTAGGCTGTTGTCAGGACGTGGACGACATTTAATTTGAGAAATCACAAGAATAGTTCTTCTTAGCACGAGACGATGAAAGCAATAGAACTTCGGAAAACATTTGAACAAATTAAGAACAGGCAAAGTTACAAAGGCATAAGGAATACGGAGACACTTTTTTCCTGGTTCTTCGCGTTGCCGTCGCCGTCCTAGTTTGCTTAAGCTCCCTAATAACAAGGCTCTACAAAGCCTGGTTCCTCGGTTGTGTTATTTACCGCGAGCCATCTGTTTAGCCATTCCTCGCACTTGGCATTTACGTCAATAAACTCCTGTTTGCCCGTAACCTTTAACACACACTCTTTAGTTAAACTGATAGACGATACTTCGCTGTCATCCTCCACATTTTCCAGACATTTGTCAAAACTCTCGTTTTTCTGTCGGTAGTCTCCGGACAGCTGTCGTGTTCTCTGAGCCTTCGGGTTTTTCGCTCGGCTTTCTGCAACTATTTTATCCTGCACTAGATTTCCAACATTATTCTCACCTGCTCGCCGTGATAAAAGCCTTCGCCGATTTTTTAAAAGAGCAACTGAGATTCCGTAATCTTCCCGAGGGCTGTTGCGCGCTTTTCGCTCCATTTTCACTCTGTGCTCGTACGCATGCTCTGAACACTGGGAAGAGAAGATCGTTTGCCCGCAACTGGGCAGCACCATGAAGGAATGGCTGATCTCTTTATCGCTAATAAAACTTTCAGTACTGAATGAATCAGGGTCTCTTCCCAAATCTTCGGTCACCTCTGTGTTCCAAGTGATATGATTGGCTTGTTGTGACTGTGCATCTTGTGTCGGTTTCACGTTTCTCATCCTTCCTATGTTAGTACTACTCTTTGTGTCTTTCAAGACAGGAGAGAGTTTCACTGCTGGTCTTTTCGTCTCCTGGTACTCCTGACTCGGTACGGGTGGACGGTCATGGTCCGAAGCGAGTGATAAATCTGAGCCGCATCGATTGCTTTCAGGCGAGTGTGCAGTTTGGGCTCCAGTAGTCAAGCTGTCCAAACGCTCATCAAAAAACCCACTGTCCGACCGTGCTTTCGATAGCCTGCTCTTTTGTCTTTTGTCGAGTTTCACAATATTGTTGCTCATTGCGCTCGACGACTCGACGTCATGCTTTGAATCAACAAAAAGCTTGCAACCTGTAAGTCCATCAAGTTCCTTTAAACCTTGCTCAATGTCGGACGTCCAGCTTTCTTTGAGCCGTCCTTGTTTTAGAAGAAGTCTTCTTTCAGTGCGTGATAGTGGGTTTTCTACGGGCGTTCGCATATTCGTCACATCACACGATTGTTGAACGAGTTGGGTCGTCTTAATGTCCGGTAAAACAAGACTCCGTTCCTGAAGAATCATTTCTCTCACTGTGTGTCTGTTCGCTAAAGTATTTCCCTTTCTGAGTTTGCCTCGCTCATGCACAGGCGATGAACCCGACGGAGATAGTATCACTTCAGACGTTAAACCAAACATGGCACTGTGATTACTTCACGACTTGTTTCTCACAAACACAGCCTCAAATATTCCGTTGTCAAACAAATTAACAGTCAACACAAAGACATAAGTAACAGACCGCTGATCTAACCGGGCGTTGCGCTCAAAGAAACCGACTCATGGTCCGCTGAAGATGCTCGAAGGTTCCAGCTGATCTGGGGTTGCAACACTTCCACCTCGTGTCGTAAATTCTTTCGATTTTTTTTTTCAAAACGCTGGAATTAAGGAAGCTCAAGCCTCTATTTGGCTAACAACCCGCTTTTGTTTTCAGTCAAAAAGGTATTCTTTTCAAATGCATTTGCCGCCTGGTAGCAATTAAACGCCCGTTATTAACCATGCGATTTGGAACAAACGGATTTCTACTCTTGGGCTTTTCCGTCCACTCACCGCCCTACAACCTTGGTTTGGTATTTTCAGCAACATAACCGTCTCCAGACTTCACTCATCCTCTGGCGTGTTTACTCTTTTTTCTTTTACGCATTATCAGTGTTGCATTAAATGGAAGCATTGTCTTAGCTACTGTTCAAAAATGCCAAGAGTTCGCTCAACCTTGACAGCCAACAAAAGCTCTGTCAGCGTCACGTTCAGTGATGTCCGTTCCGTTTAAAAAAAAAATTAATGTATTAAAATAACATGAAGCAATCTTTTACTTCAGTACCGACTCTAAGTTTGGAGTTCCTGGCCAAGTCAGTATAGTTTTACAAGTGTTGGACTGTTCTGCGATAGTAAACCTGCAATCTTGCGCAATGACCGCTGACCCAAAAACTAAAATAATCGTGCGGGTCTCGCTGACGTTTGGCTGTGCGATCACCATATTTTTGAGTCAGTGGTCATTGGCACAAAACCGTGGGTTCAAAGTACATATTTTGTAGACTTGGCCATGAAATTGAGTCTATACTCCAATATATATTTTGCCTTTTTTACTTTGATCTGCGCGACTTTGTAAGTAGAATTCATTTACAAAACAATTTAACAATTCTTTGCAGACCAAGACAACATTGCCTTCCTTCCTTCTGCTTTACAAAGTTAAAAAACAAACAAATAAAAAAACTCGTCATCAACGTGAATGCTTGTTTTATTGAGATTTAGTTCGCTTAACAATTCGCTAAGCACAAAAATAGACATTCTATCTTGAACGTTACTACACATTACAGTAGATCGTATTTGGTGATTACCTAAACGTTTCACTAAAAACTTCATTGGTGGCGTTTCCGAGTTTCACTTTGAGTGAGTGGCCTAGCATCCCTGGCCGTACACATTTCTTCCTCTACATGCTTTGAGGGGCTGCTTACATTAAGCTGCGCCTCTAGCTTGAAATTCGTCTGCTAACTGCTTATAAAAGTGTTTTCAAGGTCGAAAAAGTGAATAAGATTTATTTTTTTGTAGAGTTGAACCTCGCAGTACCAGAGTTTCAATACGTTTATAACGAAGTCCAAAATGTTGGTTTTGACTGGCAAATGTGAATGCAAGAAGAGTCATAAGAGGGTTCAACATACGCCTGACTGATACTGTTTCATACTGGTTTATGGACTCATATGATATAATTTCAATTTCTTTTTCTCGAGTTTTCAAGTTGAATTCTGTATTTGTCCAATTTCTACGTTCATTTATTCTTTATGAAATACAAATATCGACACTCACATCACTCAAGAGGTTTTAGGTATATAGTTAGATACTCAAATTATGTCGTTTTCAAAAGTCGTCGGCACTCGCAGCTGAATTGAACGCATCATGAAGTGACCGTCGAACCGGCTTCACTTACGAGTCTTGCTCATCTTGCTCTTCGTCGTCTCCTATTGACTGAAGTGCTGCTTGCCAGGCTTCCAGACACTGCAGAAATAAATGAAGAAAACGTGCTCAAACTCCATGCTCGGTAAGCTACTACGTGTTGAAGCAACTCTATCACTGTCAAAAGTATATTTTAGCCCAGTTCAGACTAGAAAACTACCACCTCCTCATGAACTGTCAAGTGAAATCCGAAAATCGTGGCCACCCAAATGAAAGCTCTCAATGAGTACATTCTAATAGCAATGTTCACTTGAAAGAAACCCAAAGGTGTGATCACTAAAACTAGTCAAGCTCCCAGGATGTTCTTGTTTAGCATTTTAAAGTTCTATTTAGATGAGGAAATGTTAACTAGTGTAAACTATCTATGTTGATGTGTAAATGAGAGAAAGAACATCGATAAGTTCGCACACCTCTTGGTAGCAGGTCACGTGTCTGTCAGCGTACTCGCACAGCAGATCACTGAAGTCACTTCGCTTGTTCTCGTGCCATCTCTCAATGTCCGCCTTCAAGTCGCTGTTCGCGCACTCAAGACGATCAGCACCTGACTCTACCAACTTGGTGAGCTGAGTCAACGAACGAGACGTAACAGTGTTACTGGAGAGCAAAGTATGTTTCTTACGAGAATACAAAACACGCGTTTTACCACGTGTGATACGCCACGCCCACTTTCTAGGCGCGCATGTATTACTGGTTGCTTTCGAGCGCTAAACTGTATTAAACGCCGCATTTCTATTGTGTCTAATGAACAAATGACACACAAATGTACCTAATCTTAGACGTTGAATTAACATTTAAACTAAGATGTTCGATTCTTTCAAATTCTGAAAGAACGTTTATGTTGTATTATTGTTTATATGTTTCTGCTTGGAGCGAGTATCACCTCTTCAATGTTGGAGTCCAGGCGTCCTCGTTTTTCTTCCTTCGCTTGTTCGGATTCTTTACCGAAAAAAGAGCCGAGTGATCGACCTCCGCTGCTCCCTTTTTCCAGCTGTAACAACAGAGACTTGCATTAACAAATGTTGATAAACAAGGAACAACAACAACAACTAACAACACCAACAACAACAAAGGCAGCTACAACAACAACAACGAAAACAACAACAGCAAGGGCAACAGAAAGAGCAACGTTAAACCAAACAAACAAAAGCACTGTAACAGGATTCACACTTACCTCATCTTTGTCACTTCTCTTCCTGGACAGCTCCTCCAGTGTCACTTCATATTCCATCTGGATAGTATCTCTTTGTTTAAGAGCATTCTGTCAGCAACAACACAAACAAAATGTCAGACACGATGTAAGAGACCAACAACACTACTCAGGCGGGGAGGGGTGGCCATGTGCATTCTTGATGAAACCTTTAAAGTTGCTTACCCTAACTGCATCACTGTGCAGAATGTATTCATGCAAAGGACCCATAAACCGGGAATCTTGAGACTTGAGCTGCAGTAAAGTGACAAACGTAATTCAGTCAACCCAACACGCAATGCATTTTCGTTGGTATGCAAATGACTTGACAATAATAATGAGTTATGACGTACATGTGGACATGATTTAGTGAGTTAGTATTTTGTACTTACCAATTTTTTCTTGGCTGCACTGCTTTTATCCACAGCATCTGCCGTGGCCAACATTGGTGCAGCAAGTTTGGTCTCGGAGTTTGCCCACAGACGGTAGATTGGTGAATACTCCTTATAGTTCTCCAGAATATCTGAAAAGGGGAATAGAACCATTACTCTAACCAATGTTGCTGCTGCAAAGAAGAAGTACATTGTACTTTGAATCACAACACTGATGGGTATTACCCACCAAATCGTTCCTTGGCTATCTTGTCAGAGATAGACTCCACAGTAACAATCTTTTCTCGGAAGCTCTTGGTATATTCTGCCATCTCTTGAAACTCTGGTTCCCTGGACTTTAACATCCATGATGATGCCATGCTCCTCATGGAGTCACTCATCCTGCTCACGAGCCCTGGGCTCTGCTTCTTCACTGAGGTGAGTTCCTAAAGACAAACAAACCTTCAATCAGAAAACCTGCTGTAAAACTTTGTCACCTCATCTAGTTCAGCTGCAGATTTCCACTGAAACACAAATGCCCTGACTACCAAAGCCAGCTGAGCCACACTTAAAACATTACAAGACAGTACAAGTTCTTGACAACATTACAAGACAACTTATTGACAAACATGGACACCACAGTACTCACCCAGGACTTAGCAGTCAAGAAGACATGGAGGCAGTCATTAAATGACATGACCGGGTGGTCAGCAATACGGTTCAGAAACTTGTTCAACGCTATCTGCCGTGCCTGGAGGAACTCTGTTGAAAACCTGTCAAAGCGCTTGCTGATTGAGTGCTTCTCTGGCAAGGGCTGCAAAACACAAACAGAATAGTAAAATGTAATTATAATAATTTTATAAGCTAACTTTGTAAATAATGTAATGTTGATGAGGATACATGGTGCTGAATGTGTGGCAATAAAGCAGTGACAGATATATACAGATTGTGAGGAGCATATCTCACTGGAATAATATGAGTTGGGTATGTTTCTTCAAGCCTCTGCCTTAACCACAAAAAGTCCTGGTAACGCCTTCTGACACTGTACTCTGGATGATCAAACTCTCCTCTAGTGGTCTGATGAAAGAACAAAGAATAAAACAGTAATAACTTGCCTACAGAAAATGGAAACAATCATAATGAACATATTACCACCTACCAAACATAAACAAAAAATATTGCAATTCTACAGAACAGTTCTCAATATTTTATCATCTTTCAGGGGTGGGGCATTTGATCTCTCCTACAGGAATTTGATTCTGAAAAAGTCAAATACTACAACAGCCCCTTGCCTAATGTCAGTAAAGTTAACAGGCACATTATTTTCTTCACATTTCATTTACTGTTTGATACAATTCAGAATCAGCAATTAAAAATCCTTGTCATCTGCAATGTACCTTGGTTGAGACATTATAACTGACATATCCTCCAACATGTTTTTCTGGATCATCTACCACTACACACAGATCTTTCACAGTGTCATGGCGAATAGGAGCAGGGCTGTCTATCTTCAGAGAATCCATGAGTGCTTCATTCTGATCAAGGCTCGAGTCCAAAACTGACGAGTCACCAGGGTCTTCCACACTCTGAATAAGGACAAAAAATCCAAAAGTTTCATGTAGTCATCCAGCCCAAGTGAGTCACGTATGTAACACAGAAAACTGTAACATGACTAGCTCACATGATTGATGCATTCTTTCCTACCATCTTATTCTTGTACATCTTCTGATAATTAGCTCACATAATTTCCCCCTTCCATTAACTGGGTTACATCAACTTTAGTCTTCCATCCACCTACCTCTCAGCTATCTGCAACTCATGTATGATTCTGATATTTTCACGATTATCCTCACTCCACCGCACCCCCTGGGGGGTGGGGGGGGGTATATATACTTTAGTCAATGTTCAGTGAAGAGTAGGTATTTAAAGTCTAAGAACGTCTTTTTTTTAATTACATTGTATAACCTTATTTGTCCCTGTTCATTATCTCATAGCATAGGATCCGAGTCACAAATCATTAAAAACGCCCGTTCACGTAGGAAAAAATACAAACACGAGAAAGGCCGCAGGTTCAAAAGATTTACATTTAATGGAGTAGGTCTCAAAATATCTGATGAAAAAAAAATTGCTTCACGTCGTGGCTGGGAAGTATTTTAATGACTGCTTCAAAATGGTCGATGCGTTCTGAGAGTTCCGATCGATGACTCATTCACGGTTTTGTTTTGTAGTCGGCCAACAATGAAGCTTCATTAGGTCTACATTAGCGAAATACGCGCCTTTTATCTAAATATGTGAAACGGGGACAAACCTCTGGTAAGAAAGCGGCTAATGAGTCTGAAACTTCAGTTTTCCCATTAGAATCTCCATTCGGAAGATTGCTATCCACGTCCGCCATATTGTCCTTGAAGAAACTAATCGATTAAAAGTCGGCTGTGCATGTGACCCGATTATCATTTCGGTTCATTTCGGTCGATTTAAAAATGGCGGCCATCTGATTGAAACGGATATGGCAGAAACGCAAATTCTTGTTCTGGGGCCAGAGGGAGCGGGGAAAACTTTGATGCTGAAAAGGCTTCAGACTATATCCTCTCAACAAAATCTGCCCCAACGCGGCGCACATCCACCAGAGCTTGGTATGGCGCCAGTGACTATTCCCACAGTCGGCGTTAATTTAGCGACTGTCACTTTCAACAAACGAAAGATCACTTTACGAGAACTTGGAGGAGTAATGGGACCAATTTGGGCGAACTACTTCAAAGATGCAAGTCGTTTGGTGTATATCATGGACGCTGCAAACCAGGTCCAGCTATCGTCATCTTGTATTCAACTTCTGGAAGTGTTGTCTGCCAAACAAACACAAGCGATGGCGGTTTTATTGATTTTCAACAAACTCGACTCGCCTAGTTTTATGAACATGACTGAGTTACACGGTATCATTCATCTTAAAGACATAAAGGCTTTTGCCAAACAAGACATCACTGTTCTTGAGGCAAGTTTCCAAACTGGGCAAGGAATGGAGGAAATAATCAAATGGCTTACACGGGCAGACGACACATCGTCCTCAAGATGAACGTTGATTGAATATATGTTTACACATGGCATCTGAACACACCATTGTATCTTTGGCACTGTGTTAAACATTGTGTGTGCAGATATATACAAACCATATTATTGAGTTTTTTTAGAACTCTGATTATGTAAAAAGAAGTTCCCCACACTGTATTTATAGTACACTCATATTTATTGAAGAGTCAGGTATAATATATACAAAGTTATAGCATAATATTGCTGTTATAACTTACACCAGCCGAGTACATGATGCTATGCACTACAACTATGTTTCCTCAGTAAAAGGGCCCGGACTCTTTGAGTATCTAACAGAAATTTTTGCTATTTCCTATAATTTTTCCCCAAGTTTTGCAGTTATTGCTATTATAAAATTATTGTTTATATAATATGAAATAATATTAAAACAGTGTTACCACAACAAGGACAGTACATTGCAAAACTAAAATGTTACTTAGTCATTAAAAAAAAATTTTTCCTGAACAGATGTGAAACTTCAAAACACTATGTGGACAATAATCATGAGTACTACTGTAAGACTGGCCAGGTATAAGCGATTATTGCACTCAGGCAGTCAAGTTAAATGTTCTCTTTTAACCATCAGTTGTCATGTAAGAAGAACATAGTATCTGAGACCTTGCTTAGAAAAAAATATAACACAGTAGTTGATGAACTATAAAATCTTCATTTCTATGACAATGCTTGGGCAAATGTGTGCATTGAACTTAGTTTAGTAGTGAGCAAATCAATATGCTGACTTGCTCACACAATGTTCTGATAGGAATTTGAACCTATTGAGTCTACTAGACCAGGATCCTTGGGATCTGATGTGCCAACCACTTCATAGTATTCCTTGCTACGTCCATAGAGACAGTAATGCTGTACCATGAAGAATGCATCAAATAAGATGCTAATGGCACCCAGGCCAAACTTAGTGAAATCTCCAAAGATAGAATTCCAGTCATCTGAAGAGCCAAGAACAACAACAATGACAAAGCAAAAAAGTACTTTTGTTGGTAAATTTTGTTGTAACATGAGTCCTCCTGCATTTTCTGCAAACTGGGCTCTAAGTCTTCTAACTGCTTAAGTGAGCAAAATATCAGAAAGTGTTAGGAAAAATAACTTACCATTATTGTATGCAAGCAGGAACATTTGAAGTATACTGAATGAGCCACCAGTGCAGTCAAGCAAGATGTTTCCTATACTCCATCCCTGGGTACTTTGACGTTTGTAGTTCATCCATGCCTGCAGAAAATAACAACAATAATGTTCTCTAGCAAATTGAGACAGAATTTGACTTGCTTTATTGAATGTCAACCCTTGCCAAACCTGTTTTGCTACAGCAACCAACGGCCTTGGACTTATTTCCCATTTTTTTATTTTCAAAGGGAAGTATATTCAAAGATCCTTGGTCACTCAGATTGGTCAGTGTGTTTGAGTACACACGCACAGTCCCACACACACACACATACACACACACACACCTTTAAAATGAATACAAACCTGTGGGATGTATTTGATGAGAGTGACACCAATCTTGATGTAGGAGAAGTAGTAAAGGTATGTCAGCCAGGTAACTTTGTGGCATAGAGTTACCACAAGAGCAACACCAGCAAACAACCAAGACCCACTGACCAATATTCTACAGACAATGGAGACGCGTTGACTGGCTCGCTGAAAAGAATAGGTAAAACATTAATTTTACTGTTAATAATGGTACTGACAAATATACCCACCTGGCAAATACTGATAGTAAACCTGCATACAAATTCTGCTCCCTAAACAGAGACCTGCCCCTATCTTTAGTAAGAGAGTTTATCAGGTGTAGAGCACAAATTTTGGTTGAGATACTAACATTAAGAAACATCATTTAATTTGGATATCTGCAGTTGAACACACTTTGTGAATAAAAAAATGTTCACATACTCACTTCATAAATTAAACACTGGACTATTGTTATTAAGGTGAGTGTGACAGCGTGTATTGTGAAGAAGACATCATTGGGTTGAACTGGATTCACTCCTCTTGGGTGCTTGTCCTTGTACTCTTTCTGAAAGACAGTGATTTTAGACACCTAGTTTATAGAATGCAAAAGTCCTCGACAGAAAAACAAGTGAAGGAATAATATTATTGGACAAATGAATGAAGAAACAAATATTGTGAAAGAATGAGTGAAAAATGTTTGGAATGAAGAGATGGGACATAACAGAAACAAAGTGTTACTGACCATGACTTCTGGAACCCAAAACATGCCAACATTAAAGAGTCCATAGAACACAAATCCAGTCAAGTTGTAAGCCAAAAAATCAAAATTTAAACCAACAACACTGAAAATTAAAGGAGAAACATTTATATTGGTTAGAGCAATGCACATGCATCTCAGTTGATACTGTAAGTAGTCAGGTTATATATTACATATATATATACCAGCAATAATCATAAGTTCATAAGTGATGATTCTGTATTTGTCTCAACTTGGTTGATTGTGCAGATTGCAATGTTGTTATATATCTGAATGAAGCAAGAAGTGTCACATGTGGACTGCAGTCAAGGAAGAGTAGTTTATACACAGTACCAACCTTTTCCTCTTCCAGTTTAGATAGACCTGAAACAGAAGCAAAATAGTACTTATCAGGGTAAAATCCATTATTGGCAATGTAGCAAATTCTAGAGTATTGACAAAATAAAAATGTTTCAAATGGTACTCACTTGTGGGTAAAAAGAAACAGACCAAGCTACAAAGTAAATCCAACCAATTATTGCATTTATGATTGCCAAGACTTCAGAATGGATGACCTGGACATCAACTGTGACTGATTTGGTACTGAAACAAGAGTCATGGTACAGTTTAATCATCATTTTACTGTTTCTTTTACAGTGATCAGTAATAATGGGCCTTCAAGTGAACAATATTGACTATTTGAACAGGAAAATGTGTCAGCATGACATGTGTGACATTCTTACTTGACTATTCCACTATTGATTGGTTGTGAACCATTCCGGACTGTAACATTGGCTACCGTGATGACAGCTTTTCCAGCTCCTGTACCAGTCACATGTACAGAAACTGGAACAGCTTTTAGCCCTGATGGTACACTGACCTAAAATTAGACAATACAAAAGTGGACAAAAAAAAAAAAAAAAAAAAGAAAAAAGGTGGACATGAAAATATGGCATTTTGAGTGAACTTAGATAATTATATTTTTTAAAGCTTGGATTATAGTAAATCATCCAACTAACCATTTTTTCTACAGTGGCGTGCGATGGCTTGTCACTTGTAAGGTGAACTGTCACAGAAAGGTTTCCAAAGGCTTCACTACACAGTGACAGACAGAAATACAGTGTTTAGATATTGGCAATGTATAGTAGATGATACAATTCTTGGGCTGGGGGGCAGAACTCCCTACATAGGCTGTTTGGGAGGGCTCCACCTAACAGGTGACCCTTTTTAAGCCAGAGGTATAAAAAGTGAAAAGAAAATATTTTCACAGAGGTTCTAAAACTTGTGCCTTGATTGAGGTCTTCCATAATATATCAAATTGCTAAGTAGTCAGGTAGACTTTTTCTGGATGTCTTCTTTTTCAAAGGATGAAAGGGGGCAAGTATTTACTAGAGTCGCTATTTGGACCCTAGCATAACCTGCATGGCAATGCAGGCATTCCCAATTGTTTCAGGTAAATTTTCATCTGGGAGTAGAAATGGAGTGAGGAGAGTGGATAGTGGAGGAGGGGGAAGTCGGGCCAACCCCTGGCCCAGTCCTACTCCTGAAAAAAAAAATCCACTTGAAACAAATGAAAATGCAGGCTAACCCCTGGATGGTAAGGCATTGAAAGTCTGGGCACAGCCTCCACATTTATTCAAGTGTCGACTGGTCGGTGCATTGATGCAAATATTCACCTTGGTAATAATTTAAAATGGGCTGAAGAACCAATTTCAACGCTAATCTTGTCTTTGCCAGTAATCTGCAGCTTGATCACTTCACCTAATAACGTATGAGAGAAATCAAACCAACAAACAAACAAATTAATGATACACCACTGAAACAGGGAGCTAAGATTTTACACTCACATGGAGACCCGATAAACATTATCTCAGGTCATCAGTCTAGAAATGTATAAAACAAGACACGTACATGTACGTTTATAGTCTAAGAGCTGTTATACAAACCTTGAACAACATTGCTTTGGGATGTTAACGACGATATTAAATACACCAACAGCGACACAAGAAAGAGAGACCCCATGAGTGAAACGGACGAAATCAATGATCAAGCTCTGATGCAAAGACTGTCCCCTCTAAACTTTAAAGTTGACTGCAGTAAGACAGCTGCAAGCACATTCATTCACGTGAGCGTCACTCACTAGACACGCACATGATATACTCACATGATTACCACGCGCCTGCAGGTAAACAATAAGACAGCGGCATAGCGCTTTAGTGCAACACAGTGCCACGGGACAGCGGTCAACTATTCAAGATGGCGGCAGCGGCGAGGTTAGAGCAGTCGATTTTATACAGGCCGTGCGACTCAAGTATACCATTACAATGGGTGTAGTTTAGCGAGGGGACATCTGTATTTATATACTTTTATATGTGATGTGTCTCGTTCTGTCAAGTGATATTTGCATGTACAGACAGCAAATGATCAGCACAACTTACGTGATGCTTGTTTTGTTACTGTTCCACCATGCTGTTTAGGGTGATGGCAAGTCGATGTTACAGACATATTGCACGTGACGCTTCAGTTGTTCTCTCAGCTCTAATGCAGCAAGTAAGTCAACTCCATAAATTATTTTGTGATAATTTTAAGAAAGCTAATTCTGCTGAGGAGTTTCAGAATAGATGCAATAATTCGGGGCATTGCACTTTGTCTCATGGAGAGATGAGCTCTTGTCTGGGTTCATGCGTCAGACTGATAATTCTCCTAATACTTCTCATAACTTTTATAGGGCAAGTTGGGAGAATTTAGACCTGCTGCATATAGCCCTTTAAAAGCATCAACTTCAGGAATAGATCTCCACCAGTCCAGATGTGAGAAATATCAACAACGAATCTAACAACAGAACTTCAATATATTTTTTATTTCAGATGCCCAGGCCTGGTTTATTGATGGGCATAAACCAACTCAGGTATGTGTGCTATTGAGACAATTCTTGCCATTTATCACTATTTTCATCATTTTAATCATTGCCACTATCCTCATTGTCATCATCGTCATCATCGTCATCATAATCATAATCATAATCATTACCACTATCATCATCATTATCATCATTGTCATAATCATTAAAGTATCGTTATTATCATCATCATCATTATCCTCTTTGCCATCACCATAAGAATCATCTTTGTCCGTGTCGTCGTCATCATCACTGACATCATCATTATCATCACCATCATCATTATCATAGTCGTCGTCATTGTCGTCATCATATCATTACCATCATCATTACCACCCTTAGCAGCAACACCATTATCATCATCGGAGGGAGGGTGCACATTACATACCATCAAGTGTGTTCGTTCTGTAATCTCTCTTATACCTCTGCATCTCTTCAGCAGTTGCAGCGCCTCCATAACGAGGCTAAAAAAGCGGGCCTATCCCCGGATGTACAAAGTCCGCTTGGTTCAACCTGATGGCTCCTCTTACGTCATTCGTTATCCAGAGCCCCGCAAAATAATCTGCCTTCCCATTGATCCGGCCAACATGACAGAAGAAGAAAAAAAGGCACGCATGAAACGGCTGAAACCCGAGAAGCCCAAGAAAATCTACGAACTGCGAGAGGAGGACACAAACTTTGATCAGAGAGCGTGGGCTGATTTAGTAAAGAAGCGATGACATGGTTATCCTGAGATACAAACTGAAAGAATGGAAAAAAAAAATGCAGCATGTGCAGAGGAGAAATGTTCGGGAAGGTTCACTCTTGTCACAACAGGACAATGCGACAGGCCCTGTTCATGGATTTCCTTTCTTTCTAAACATTGTTTCTTGTATCGAATAGTTGAACGATTCATTATCGGCGTTTTGGTTGTGCGAATGCTCGGCAGGAAGATCACGAAGAAAACAGATGGACTATTCACATCATGTGACGAGTAACAATAATTAAACTGTGATCCAAAGTTCCCGTTCGTCCATCCTTGAGTAAGTCAGTCGGTTTTATTTCCTATGGCGGAGCGAGTACCGCTGAGAGCTATTCTTGCGCTACCGAGGTTGCGCGTAACATGTGAACGCAAATCTATTTTATAAACGCAGAAATAAAGTTGGCTTTGAAAAACATCTTTTGACTTGAAACGTTAATGATTTCTCATTATACCGTAGCGAGCTTTTGTCTGAATCCCTGGAGACTCCAGGATTATTTAAAATCAGGCGTTTGTTTTTGGCTACGCGACTTTGTGGAAGAATGATTTAAGGCTGTGGGAGCCATTTTGTGGCACTGAAGAGTTCAAGGTCGCGGTTCTTTTTCTGATTAGACCTCGAGTTGCGAGACTCGCGCGGCTTATCTGAGAAATCTTGATCTACTCACCTGTAGTTACGATCAACAGCGCCAAACAAAAGGTAAGCGTAAATTGGACTTATGCGTTTATTAGAGCCGAAATAACAGTAAACAAGATATAGCTGTACCGATTAAAACAAGATGATGATCAATCAGAACCGTGCCAGTATTAATAACGATTTAGACAGAAAATCTGTATTTGCATAGAGGATTATTTAATATATTGTTTTGATCCTCAAGCCTGCAACTCAAACTTTAACTCCGTCGCTTTACGCAGGCACTTGCAGCAAACGAAAACGATTGCTGAATACGGTATGGCTCTCTCGTCCAGAACCAACCCTGTAGTGAAGTCAAGATCTGCGTCACGCCGAGATCACGTGCTCAACCTGCTACCCCCGCTCACAGTCGCAAACGGCGACGATCCGATATCGATGCACGATCGATTGTTTTCAGACGACCCTCCCCTTAACACCCACACCGGCTGTTTTCCAAGGAAGATTCTACGCCATGTTGAACCGTTTACGTTTTACTCGACACCAACAAAAGGTGAACTGGATCTGATGGGAAAAAGAAGCGGCTTCACCAAAGAGAAGAAAGTCAACCCGCCTAACAAAGGTGCGCCAAACACTTCACGCAATTCAGAAAAAGGCTGCAAAAGTTCCTGGGAAGCAAAGCCTTCATCGGAGCCAGGGGTGACGAATGTGGTCACACCAACTGACACAGAAATACCCGCTGGTGGTACGAACACTCCTGCACTGGGCCCCGAAGTACTTCATCAAATTCCCAAATATTTGAACGGTATTCAGAGTGGAGATTCATTGAAGGAATGTGAAGAAATGTCTACAGCGGTTGTTGATGAAAACTCGCAGGGATTACAACACGTTGTAACGTCAAATGAAGTCCAGCAAGACAGCACATCTGGGTTCTTTTTGACGGACTCAGAAAAAGAGTTAAAAAGCGAAACTTAAATTGATACAACGTCTTGTCCTGTAAAAATTTGGTCAGTGACGGCTTCAGTGATTTATGGCGCATCTGTCAGAATCTCCCACCATCCCCACCCCCTCCCAAAATAAAAGTAACAGACTACACGCTGAATAGCATTGCACTCCTCAGACATAGTGCACTCAGTCCGTTTCTAGGTTTTCTCTTGGCTGTGCTTTAGAGCTCGGTATGAAATATTAGCCTGCCTGTTCAAATAAAAGGGATTTGTTAAGCGTAAAAGCAGAAAATTGTCCAAGGCCTCTACTTCAGACGGCGAAGACTGGGACCTAGCAATCAGCCAAGACCGTTTGGGACCTGCGTCGAGCTGTAAGCAACATGGCGGACGAGTGAGAGATATTTTCAACGTCATATTGATAAGCTGCTTTCTCCATGGATTTGAAACATGAAGCGGTGGATGATCCTTCTGATACTACTGTTGGTTTCTTCTTCCTTCTTGCTGCTCCAGATAGTCTATCTACGTGATCTTGATGCGCGAGTAAGGTTTGCTTATATATCGACAAAATATACGTATGCGAGAATCTCCAGATAACAGAATTAGATTTTGATCCGGAGTATGAGTTCCATAGTATTAGAAGAAGTGTAAATAGGGGATTTATGTAACGCTGGTTCTGACATAATGGTGAGTCACATTCGGCTTTGCCGGGCTGCATCAGCGGTAAATTGTCCGACAGTATGGCCTGTTCGATCGAGTATTTACGATATTTTATTGAATCACGCGGACCAAACGTGGATGATATGCATAAAACTGCGGTTGTGAGACGTAACGGCGGTTTGTATTTTATAAGGGTAATGCACGGGGAACTTTCCTTGATCGCAAATTTATGAACATGTTGAGCTGGTGTCCCAAGCTTTGGGGTTATTCCGCTGACCAGAACGGCTTACTGAGGCATGCATAGTTTCTGTACAGTACATTATGGATTTTGCATATGGATCGAATTGTGCAAGGTTTTAAGGGTCTGATACCCATATTTCCAATCCAACAACTTAATACACTACTAACAGTTTCCTTTTTTTTTTTCAGAAAGTATCTTCAAGATTTTGGTCACTCTCTGGTCTACAAGACCATCCATCAAAAGAGGATGATATTATTTTGGTAGGCTCTGTCTGTTATGCTTTCTTAAATGCACGTAGGACATATTATTTCTAAAATGTCAAATTTCTGTTTCTCATTCCAGGTTGCTTTGAGAAGGTTCCTTTTTCTGGCAGAGAAAAATGGTTTGTCTGTATTTGTAATGGATCCCCATATTCTCAAATCTCTGATTTCTGATGCCAACAATAAAGCACTGTATAGTGACTGCCATGTTTGTGGTAGAACAAAGTTTTTACTTGGAGTAATGGAATCAAGCTGGCTCCAAAAAGTAAGTATCACTCACTTGACAATGGAGTCACCTTGTCAGGTTATATTTTGGGTATATGTGAAAAGTATTGCAACATGTTAAATTATAATCAAAACAAACAGTGCTCTATAGTGCAACTTAGTCAACAATTTTCATTTGATTGGTTAAAACCTGTGTTTTTGCTGAGAAGTTTTGAAATTCATAGGGTTAAAATTTGTTTGCTGTGATAAGTATAAGGACATTTTTTTGTAATTTATGTCACATTTATTTTCTAGCTAGGGGAAAAATAAGCCAAGTCCCCAACTGTCAATGTTGTTTTCGCGATCCTCCTATCACAGGTGCTGAACACCAATGGTTGTGGACTGAGCCTGGGGAAGGATAGTCAATTCACCATTTGTCTTTTTTCTTCAATCAGTCCTCTTTTCTTGGTGAAGCAATACGGCAAGGATTCCACTGGCGTTGTTCAGAAGGCCAAGACCCCCGTGCTGTTTCTGTTAACAGCTTCTCCTCCAAGACCATCACACTAGAGTGTCAGTTTACATTTGGGGGAATTATTGAACTTCAGTTGGTTGTGTTTTATCAGAGACATCTCTACTTTTGGCATGGTGCACTACAAGAGATGCAGGGTCAGGCAGTTCCTTCAAGTAAGGTCCCACCTTCAGTCACAGGAGGAGCATATGATAAGTAAGACTCAGTTAAAGTGAAGAGATTCAAAGAGCGGCAGTATATCTTGCTTTCTAAGTACCTCTAATTCTTGTTCTACTGTAAAACTACACCTGCTAAGTCTTTTTTTGTTTATTTGGGGGTCGATATTTTACTGTACAAGACCTGGGGATTTGACGTATACTTGACTCAGTTTCAACTCTTTCACAGCTTTTTACTCACTGAAGCGAGAATTGATAAAATTCCAGTGAAACTTCCAAAAGACCTGAAACAGTTTCTCTCTGCCATGGAACAGTCCTACTTTGTAGAGTGTGACTTGAAACAAGCTCGGCGTTTCTACAGCTCGTATGGAGAGGACATGTCTGCTGAGGCAGTCCAGTTCCGCCAACAAGCCAGGAAGCTTGTCTCTGTTGCAAAGCAGGCTCTGGACAAGCTGGGGGTACGGTTCTGGTTGAGCAGTGGAACATGTCTGGGTAGGTTGGTGTGAATGATAACAAAAGTGCAAAAATAATTCAGGAAACATTAAAACAGCGCAATTTCTTTCAGTGTTGTGCAATACTGGTTAAGTTTTTGTTTTGAGGGCTTTGTAGAATATTCTTGTTTCCTTTTGTCGTACTTTTAGAATAAAGGCCCAGTTGCATGAAACGCCATAACGCCCGGGACTAATTTCGCCCAAGTTCCGAGCGTTAGCGTGTTGTGCAACTAGACTACACAGTCCCGTACAGGTTAGCGTTAAACTGAAGAATTTTTGTCAAGATCGCTATGACATTTTTTTAAAGTTCAATTTTGAGATGCACCGCACTTGTGTTTGCCGCGCACCATTTGACAAGTTAAAAGTAAACTTCTTAAAGCAAGCCACTGAATGATATGTTTTCACAGGTTGGTTTCGACAGTGTGGCTTAATTCCTCACAGTAAAGACGTGGACTTTGGGGTTTGGATCAAGGACTACAATCCGCGGTTGATTTCTGAGTTCCAGAAGAAAGGCTTGATGCTTAAACATCTCTTTGGGAAGGTGAGGAAATCCTCCTGCTTTTGCGAGTGTACAATCGTCCGTTTTTTAGTGGGGAAGTCTAGCACTGATTTCTACTCGTTCAACACAAAAGGCATCAGTGAAGTATTAATGGTCATTTGTCTTACAGGTTGAAGATAGTTACGAGTTATCCTTCAGAAGTACGGAGCATGATATAAAACTGGACATATTCTTCTTCTATGAAGAGGACGACTACATGTGGAATGGTGGAACTCAAGCCAGGACTGGCAGAAAGTTTAAGTACGTCTCGTTACTTCTTACGCGTTACGAGCTACATAGACAAGTTTGCTACATGTTGTTGATGATTCACACGTGGTTTGAGACGCCCGTCGGATCCTCCCCTCGCGCATATTGACTCGCACACTCACACGTATTATGCACACTCGCGCACATTAATTGAAACATTCAAATTGTCTGGAATAGTGCTGGATTTACTTGTACACTCGTGCACAACTCGCACTGTGTAGGAAACTGTTACTCTCTAACTTTTGGTTGGGGCGTTTTCTCTGTTGAAAGTGAGAGTCTGGATAATCTCTGCTGCAGGTACATTTTCCCCAAGTTTGCCCTGTGTTGGACAGAGTTTCTAGAGATGAAAGTTCGAGTGCCGTGTCCCCCCAAGCCTTACATCGAGGCAAACTACGGCAAAGAATGGCACATGCCCGTGAAGGCCTGGAACTGGAAACAAAGCCCGCCAAATGTGAGGGAAAACGGCGTGTGGGACGAAAAGGACTGGGACCAAGTCATACAGCTCTTCGAGTGAAGTTTGTAAAACCAGTGTTTAGTCACACACGTTACAAGAGACTATCCGAAGTCCACTGAGGCGTGCATTGAGGTGAATTACGTTACAAGAGACTATCCGAAGTCCACTGAGGCGTGCATTGAGGTGAATTAGGAGAAAGGATTGTGCTAAGTATGGAGTCGACAGAAGCCTCGGGGATGGATGCTGTTTGTCAAAACGACTAAAGATACCGTACCAGTTCTCAACATGTCTCAGCTGTTTCAAAGTATAATTGACGTGGGCTCCGAATGTGAAGCTATACCATGATTACTTTTGAGACTTAAATTCTACACAAAGCGTGGAAACCTGCTATCCAGCTGTTTGTCTTGTTCGAGCGCCCTAAACAACTTATGGCAAAGGAGTACACAAAATGAAGTTTGTCTCAATTATGCATTGTTGGCATTGTTTTAAAAGTAGAGTTTGTTGTGATACAGAAGAGTTTGTCATGAGTAGAGCCAGTCAACTGCTACATCTCTCCAAAGTTGCTCTTCAACTCTTCCAGATAACCCTGCACACTCTTGATGACGTATGCTGACTTATTTTCTTGCAAGAACTGTTGAAGTGGCTCGTCTTCGGTCGTCGCTTGCTGAACGACTTTCTCAAAATACGTCTTGTTCAGTGCCGAGATCCTTTTACGCCGCAGGATCGAGTTTATTGGCTCCGAGAAACAATTGAGTTCGCCTTCAGGTCCGAACACCTTGTTGTAATTCAGCAGCTCCTCCTCCTCCGGAAGCAGCATCTGTACGATCCGCCCCACTACCACCCCCATGGGGAGCAGGTCTAGCTCGGGATCAGTCCCTATCGGCCTGCCGTCGCCGTCACGTACCAATCTCCGCGCCACTTCAAAGAGAAGCATGAAGTGTAACTCGTTAATGGGACTGATGGTGTTGTGCATTGCGGACCTCATTCCTTCCGTGTTGAGCTTCATTGTCATCTGGCCCAGGCCTTTGCTGGTGACTCCAGACTTGGTGAGAATTGCGCACATGTCTGTGTACGTGTAGTACTTAAGCCGGCCAATCACCTTCACCAGACCGTTGCCCGGTTGCTGGGGCGTGGGCATGAGTTCCACTTTGAACTTCTTGTCATGCGCGAACTTGAAGTAGAACGGCTGGCTCTCCTGTTCTCGATACGTCATGATCACGTGACGCAGGAGGTTTATCAGGGCAGCGCCTGTCATTCCCACCACGTTGTACGTGCTCGTGTCGTCCGCGGAGTCCTGAAACGAGGCCAGATCTAGCGACTTGGCGTTTTTTACAAAGAAGATTTCGTTCGCCTCGCGCTGTCGTTTTAGTTCTTCTTTGGCAGCTTTTGTCTTGTCCAGCCAGCCTTCCACGTGTTCTCCCAAATGAAACACGCCCTTTTGTTTCAACTGTAACTGCTGCAGGCCCGCACTCACCTCGTTCACTTCGTCAGCGGCTGCCATGCTTGTCTGCAAAGTGAACGGAAATTTAGTTTTTCTGGGTTCACCTACGTTTTCGTTTTGTTCCATGTCACGTCCTACCCAGGCCTCCGGCTTCTCACGGTCAGGCCGATACTCTTGTGGAATGCGACAGCTTGCTGTGCGAGCACTAAAATATTAAGCTGTGTCTGTACAGCGTGAATGTACCAACGTAACATGGATGTGGATATACTGAACGGCGAAAACTATGCTTTGACTGATGTTTCTAGCGTTAGACTTTCGTCAGAGCAGAGAAAAATCCCTCTCGGATAAATCGAAACGTCAGCCGACTGACACGAGTCCACATCAACCGCACGTTGATCTTACATGCACCGATACACTTCTGCCCGCTGAAACAAGCTGCAAGAATCTAGCGTTGCTAGATATCCAGCGGTGCTAGCTTGTCACTCAGATAAACATCCCACAGCACCAGAAGGAAGAACTTACAGTGAATCAACCAAAGTCCTTTAAACTGAACACACAGCAGCAAGTGAAGTCGGCATGCGAGTGCAGTGTCAGTATGCAGTGTCATTTTGACATTATTTATTGTATTGAGAAAGATAAGTGAACCAATAGTGGCTCAGCTTTTAAAGTTAATCACTCAACATGATATGGGTTCAATTCGGACACAACTCAATATCTGCTGGATTTTAGGTAAAAAACCAGCGCTTATTACACAAGATTATGGTTCACTGAGTTCGATAAAGGCGGTTTTCCTTTTTCCTTATTTATTTAGGAAAATATATACAGTTTCGCTAATAGCGGAACTTCACAATACATGTTATTTTTATAAAATGCACTGTCATTCAATAACAAATGTTGGATCCCCAATGAATCGATGGATGGATCAGAACGGTGACAGTCACACTGGTCCGGCGGTTAAGCAACTTGTTACTGTGTTGCAATGTTACTTAGAGTTCCGCATAAAGCAACTACGCCAACTTGGAAGAGCTAGCATCCCTTGCACTTAACCATGGTGATTACTGTACAGAGGTACCATCCCTCTTTCAATTTTTCAGTGGTTTTACACAGCAATGCTTACGATACCTGTAGTGATTTCTGTGCTTGTACAACAACTGTAAATGTGAAGTTCTCAGCCCTACCTTATCTCGCGGGCGTCAGGATCCGTCTATGTCCTGGATGTCTACAACCTGAACTGACTGACTCCGCTCAGAACGTTATTACGCTGTCAAATCCGGCTCCAACCCGTGAACCGCGAGATCCTGTACTGATTTATTCACAGGAGTCTCTCTAAAACAGGCGACTGTAGTAATGTCAGATGCAAAGTAAAGAAATCTGTGCAACAAATGTTTTGTTGCAGTTTTTTTAACCAGGCCAAAAAGAACCTCCAGTGGAACGGACGGCAAACGCGTATCACGCAAATGCGTTACGGGGTGAAGTCACGCTAAATGGGCGGAGCAATGAAACCTTAACTACTACATTGGAGTTCTGTTGTGCCAGTGAATCCCCGAATGAGGAGATCATCTTTGAGTACGCGAGGATACAAATAGTCAAGGCATTTTCACATTCATTCAGCTGTCAAAGAGATGGTTAGTTCAAAGTAAAGGTGTCATTCCAGTTGATGTTTACATGGGTTCATGTTCCGTGTGCCAAATGAACTGAGACATTACAAGTTCTGCTTTTTGATTCGTGCATTAAATGAGCACCAAAGCCTTTCTGGATGTTTAAGCGAGGTAGAAAAATATTTCTAGTGCAGCAACACGTCTAGTACACGGCAACTGAGGGCTTCCCTGATAAATATAACAACACCAGACACGCGTAGAAAGACTGGTCGATTCTTATGCAGATCCGGAAAACCGAGCAGACCGGAAACTGCATAAGCATGCGGCGTTAACTGTAAATTTGTCAGCGGCATTATGTTTTGCACCCTATCAGCCATGATGTGGATTTGGCAGTTTTGGTGTGCCAGCTGGATCCCCTGTCACCCTAATAATATTACAGTTCCCCATGGGAACTACGTGTACCAATTATGAGTCAAACAGTGTTGTCAAGTTTGCTGCTTGGAAGCTATTTCTTGTTTAATTGGTCAGGTGTTGGGCTAGGGCGAACTTTGTACTTAAGTTCTGCTGCTCAAGTTAATAATCGCATTCTAAACAAAAGCTTGGACTTGCAAACCTAAAAATGAAAGTTAGCCTGACACAACCCACGTTAATTTAATTAATACTGATATTAATAGTTCTGTTTATTGTTACACATAAGGACATGTTATATTATCAAGGTAGCAATTATCTGGCAGCCTGGTGACTTAATTTCGCGTCTTTATTTCAAGCCACTAGGTTTTAGTTAACTGGAATTTCAAAATATTTTAACATTAGCTACTATGAAATAGTTGAAGTTTGCCAATAAAATATTTTACTTTGCCTCAGCTGAGAGGTGCACTTGTGTGTAAATTAAATCTGCTAAATGTGTGAGATGGGCTGGGCAAGCCCAAGTGCTCTCTTGCATGCTGGCAAAGATATTGCCTCCTACTATCCCCAACAATACTGGGGAAGAAATTATGTCACCAACCAGGAGTGTATAGAATAATTGTGTATGAGGAGGCCCTGCCCAGACTTTGAACCCCTTACTTTTAATAATACTTGTTAGGGTTGAAATGGTGACCGTTTTTTATACTTCTAGTAAAAGGTTGCACTATTTTTATACCTCTGAACAAGAATAATGTGTCTAGAAAAACTTTGTGTGACAACTTGGCAATGCGATTTTTGTAAAGATCTAAAAGGCTAATAATTTGATTTTCCCAGCCATTCTTCACAACATTTCAAAATACCTTTTTTTTTTTTCTGAAGGGACTACCTACCGACATAGCCGATCACAAGGGGTACTCCCCTCCCCTTATTAATGACTTGTCTACTAGATATGTGTAATTTGCAGCTAAAAAGTTAACAATGGAGCTATTGGCTTACATTCCTGAAGTAGACTTCATTATTTTTACATGTTGATTTACAAAGTTCATTGGCAGCGAGTTGACTGGGGCGAATGATGGTTGGATTATAAATGAACTGGTTCGACGTCTTCGCTTGTATTGTTTACAACACACATGTTTGAGGGGACTTGTGGCACTTTTTCCAAATCACCACTTTCTTCTAAATCATTATCATCCAATAAATCCGTTTCTCTAGCAAGGCCACCATGTAACAGTGCGAAGTTTCCGTCAGCCCTGGTCGGTTTGCTTGAGTCATAAACGTCTGCTGAATCTGGGAGGATATCCAAACATGAAAGAATGCTTTCGAGTGTGTCTCGGTGACGGGAAATCTCGTCCAAAACTTTACACCGATTCCTCAGATGCTGTACGAGTGCTTCTCGCTCGTTGTCTCGCTTGGTGAGCGCCGCAACTTGTTGTTTGAGCTCGTTAATTTGCTCGTCTTTCAGTCGCATGGTCTGGTTCATCCGCAGCGGTAGAACAGCCAGCTCTTGGGTATGATCTTCATTCTGTTTTTTCACAGTAGCCGATAATTCTCGGACCTGTTCTTCCAGTTCATGTATTCGTTTTACAAGTCCTTGAATGTGAACATTTGCTTCCTTGATGGCAACGGGTGACAAACTCATACTCAGTTCAGTCAGCCTCCGATTGCGAGTCACTGAAGACAATATTGACACTCTTCTGGGGAGGGGACAAATGAAGTGCAGTGATGTGATCAATGCCAAGAATCAAGTACTTGTGGTAAAAAAATACCAATTTTCCCTTAGATAATTTAAATTCGCGTTGTCTAAAACGCCTGGCATACTAAAATATAGTAACAATCGAAACATGTTTCCCATTACATTTGAAAATTCGACCCCCTCCCCTGTTAGGAAATCCCCGGTCAGCGGTTGCCAGTACTGAAAAAAGATGGCGGCGGCGGCAGTAGCAAATGAAAGTCTTGAAAGTGAATGCAAATCCGCTGTGGAACTGGTCAACTCTCTTCAACAGCAAGCTACCAAGTTTTTCACGGGAAGGTACGTAATCTTTATAGTGAACTGGCAAACAAGAGGCTTTACAAGGCAACAAGGGGGCAAAAAGATGGCGACTTGAGCAGCAGAACGTTTATAGTTTGGAAATTCAGCACATGTTTTTTCAAGGAGTTACGTGGCCTCTAGACATCAGTTACGAGTACAAGACACCTCGGCCACTCAGGGTTACTCTTGGGTTTAAACTCTTAGTTGCTTTTCATGTAAAATAATACAACCCGTATTTTAATCTGTACAGGCAGATGATGTCAAACACATCTCACTCAAAAGACGAAACTCAAGGTAAGAACTACATACAATGAATCAATGTTGTGGGGGGGGGGGGGGGGGGTTAGCCAAGTTAGTTAACCCAAGTCAAGCATTACTTGACTTGAGAGTGGCTGCAGTGACCAAGGCAAGACCACAACAAGCAAAATATATCTCTTCTTTCAGCTGAATTGGAGGAGCTTTCAAAGTTAGCAGATGCATTGCATGAGAAACTCATGGCCTCTGGACTACATGCCCTTCCATTGGATTCTGAAACATCACAGCTGGACTGCCAGACGACCGTCAAGAAGGGCCAAGAAGGCATGGAGGATAGTCGAGGTATGGCCCAGCGAATACAGACAAACTGTCTCACATTAAACAAGGTGATGGGATTAGCACCAAAAAAGTAAATAAGAATAGTGGAAAATTATGACAGCTCCAGATATACAGGACAAACCTAATCACTGTATGCTTGGACCAAGGGCCAGACAGGTGTAAAGAACACTAACTGCTACCAATCAAGCAATGTGCAGATGAACAAATATATTTCACTGAAAGATTTGTTGAGGCTACTGCAGTATCAAGCAAGACAGTATCAAGAGCAGCAGGAACGTAATGAAGATACATAATAGCTAAATATGCAGTGCAGTGCAACTTTGAACATTCAACCATGTAGGTTGGCAAAGAAAGTGAAGTACAGTGTATGTCTGGTGAAGATAGATGAACAGTTGTGTTGAATACAGTGTCAAGAAAAGTAAAACTTACCCTGTGTAAAAACCATAGCACATTCATAAAGTTTATTTGTAAAAACACATTATTATTGTTTTGCACTCAGAAATGCTGACAACTGTGCAAGGCTACACTGAATTCTATGAAATAAAATAATTTTTATTTCCCATGCACTTTAAATTCTGCACAAGGAACTTTCAATTAGTTCAATTTGTACTATGACTTTACTGATAATTTAATTCCAGAACTAACTGCTCTTATGTTCTATATGGAGCTACAAAATACAATCTTTGAAGTTATCAAACATAAAGATTAACATGGGGGAAATTTCAACAAATTAACTGACACTAAATCTGTGCACAGCTGGAAATGCAACAGTTGCATAATCATGGTCTGGGCAGAATGAACTCATTTGGGGTTGTGGTCTCTTGTATTGTATCACAATCATCGGCTGGACAGAATGAACTCATTCGGGGATGTCGTCTCTTGTATTGTCTCGCAGTCAGTGGCTGGACAGAATGTACTCGTTTGGGGATGTCGTCTCTTGTAGTGGCTCATACTTATTGCAGTATTTCTGCCACGCTTCTCTGCTGTGCTTTGCAGTCCACCAAGTGAAGATGCCAATCGCCAACACGACTGCTATCAAAGACACAACGATAATAGCAGTTTGTGCTTTACTGTTGCCAGTGTCACCATCCTTGACACTTTCCTGGGGAACATCAGCCTACGATTTGAACGGAAGTTATTTTAGTCTTTACACAATGATGCTGACCATCAACACTGTATGATAATAGCACATCACCTGGTACTCTGACCCCAGACCTCGTGGTCCAGCGGCCATATTTTGTGGTGGTTCAGTTGGTTCAGTTGGCTCTGTGGGTTCAGTAGGTTCCACTGGCTCTGTTACTTTTGTGGTGGAAGCTATCCTCGTCATTGGTGGTTGGGTTGTTGAAGAGATAGTTGTTGATCCTGCTGTACTTGATTGCTGAGTTGTCGGAGGTTGAGTGGTTGCTGGTGGTGTGGTGGTTGGAGGTTGAGTGGTCGCTGGTGGTGTGGTGGTTGGAGGTTGGGTGGTCGCTGGTGGTGTGGTGGTTGGAGGTTGGGTGGTCGCTGGTGGTGTGGTGGTTGGAGGTTGGGTAGTCACTGGTGGTGTGGTGGTTGGAGGTTGGGTGGTCGCTGGTGGTGTGGTACTTGGAGGTTGGGTAGTCACTGGTGGTGTGGTGGTTGGAGGTTGAGTGGTCACTGGTGGTGTAGTACTTGGTGGTTGAGTGGTCGCTGGTGGTGTGGTGGTTGGAGGTTGAGTGGTCGCTGGTGGTGTGGTACTTGGAGGTTGGGTAGTCGCTGGTGGTGTGGTGGTTGAAACAGTCATAGGTGACGATGCTTGACCTGTAGTTGGTGAACTTGTTTGATTCACACAAGCAGGATTTTTGTAGTCATGGGTATAGTGACAAGGAACATGGCAAAAGTCAGCCTGTACAAAAATAAACAGGTGTTCTAAATCAAATCATTTCAGTGTACTGTGTAAGAATATTAGATAAAGTAGGGACACCAGTTCATCTCTTCTCTGTATGACTTTCACTTTTCATATTATACATGTAAAAAGGAGAGGTAAAGACAATATTCACCAGAATCCTGTTGTTGAAGGAGCCACCAGTAATGTAACATGAGTGAGGCCCAGTCCATCCCCACCAACACAGGCAGCGACCAGTGCTTAGGCACTGACCACGGAACACTCCTGGGGGAGGGACACAGGACAACAAAGTCAGGGTTTGTCACAGATCCAGTGAATAGAACACTAGTAAACTTACCTGCACCACACTGTGGATCACAGGGGACGGGTGGGGTCACATTTCTACTGGGTATACTACACGGTGATGGAGGAGTTGGTATGTTGGCACATGCTGGGTTGTAGTAGTCGTGTGTATAGTGACAAGCGGTGGTGCAGTAGTCGGCCTGTGGGTAAAACATGACAATGAAAGCAGTCAGATAACATAAATACCAACTAAAAAACCTGAATTATCAACAAAAATGAGGTACTACATGTACATCACCAAAAACACCATATTTAGACAAACAGCACTGCATTCCATACTGGACCAGTATATTCACTTACCACAATGCGGTTTTTCAAGACTCCAGAAGTGATGTATGTTGCATTAGGTCCAGTCCAGCCCCACCAACACAGGCACTGTCCATCAGACAGACACTGGCCTTGACCAGGAATCTTCGTACAGCGGGGATCACACTGAGCCTCTGTGGACAGAAAATCACGACTTAGTGTAAAATTTACACTAATGTAAGTACCAATAAGACAAATGTGGAACAACGATAGACATAGTTCGCAGAGAGATGGATAAGAATGGACAGGAAATTGTACAGGAAAATATGTGGTTTGGGAGGGGAGGAGAAAGCAGATAAAAAAAGAAATTTGGGAGACAGTGGAGAACTCTATTTGCATCAAGGAAACTGAAGAGGAGAATGACAGAGAATATAAGCAGTGCATGCAAGGACAGAACAGAACAGGCAATGAAACCTAATAACAATATAATAATTTTATTATTATATAGTCACAAGAAAGGTTCCTTACTTGGCTTTTGCAGATTTCTGTGTGCTTTAATTATCAAAGTTTTCTTGAAAACTTGTTGTTTCCTTGTTACTAAAGCAGTTGTATTGACACAGGCAGGATTTCTGTAGTCATGAGTGTAATGACAAGGGACATGACAAAAGTCAGCCTGAAAAAGAGGAGATCATCACAAAAAATTAAGAAAGTTTATATCTTTCTAACAAAAATGAAACCCAAGAACATTAACTGTTGCAGAATACACTGACAATAATAAATTTAGATCGTGAAAATTCAATCATTGTTTGTTTACTTTTACAAACTTGAAAGTGCTTTAAAAGTACTTTGAAAGCCAGCAGTCTTCAGATGTGAGCCACGGCTTGATAAACAAGCAAGCCTAAAATATCTATGACCATCACAGAAGGATATGGCATAAATAATGTTGTCCACCTTACCAGAATCCTGTTGTTGAAGGAGCCACCAGTAATGTAACATGAGTGAGGCCCAGTCCATCCCCACCAACACAAGCAGCGGCCAGTGCTTAGGCACTGACCACGGAACACTCCTGGGGGAGGGACACAGGACAACAAAGTCAGGGTTTGTCACAGATCCAGTGAATAGAACACTAGTAAACTTACCTGCACCACACTGTGGATCACAGGGGACGGGTGGGGTCACATTTCTACTGGGTATACTACACGGTGATGGAGGGGTTGGTATGTTGGCACATGCTGGGTTGTAGTAGTCGTGTGTGTAGTGACAAGCGGTGGTGCAGTAGTCGGCCTGTGGGTAAAACATGACAATGAAAGCAGTCAGATAACATAAATACCAACTAGAAAACCTGAATTATCAACAAACATGAGGTACTACATGTACAACGCCAAAAACACCATATTTAGACAAACAGCATTGCATTCCATACTGGACCAGTACATTCACTTACCACAATGCGGTTTTTCAAGACTCCGGAAGTGATGTATGTCGCATTAGGTCCAGTCCAGCCCCACCAACACAGGCACTGTCCATCAGACAGACATTCACCTTGACCAGGAATCTTCATACAGCGGGGATCACACTGAGCCTCTGTGGACAGAACATCACGACTTAGTGTAACACTGTAAGTACCAATAAGACAAAATGCGGAACAACGATAGACATAGTTCGCAGAGAGATAGATAAGAATGGACAGGAAATTGTCCAAAACAATATGTGGTTTGGGAGGGGAGGAGAAAGCAGATAAAAAAAGAAATTTGGGAGACAGTGGAGAAATCTATGTGCTTCAAAGTAACTGAAGAGGAGAATGACAGAGAATATTGGCAGTGTAGGCAAAGACAGGACAGAACAGGAAATGAAACCTATACAAACTGCTAACTGCTCTGTATAATAATAATAATTATTATATATTTATTTTATTATTATAGTCACAAGAAAGGTTCCTTACTTGGCTTTTGCAGATTTCTGTGTGCTTTAATTGTCAAAGTTTTCTTGAAAACTTGTTGTTTCCTTGTTACTAAAGCAGCTGTATTGACACAGGCAGGATTTCTGTAGTCGTGAGTGTAATGACAAGGGACATGACAAAAGTCAGCCTGAAAAAGAGGAGATCATCACAAAAAATTAGGACAGTTTACACTAACAAAAAAAAAACAAAAAAACAAAAAACAAAAAAACAAGAAACTTAACTGTTGCAGAATACACTGACAATAATAGATTTAGATCATGAAAAAACCACTCATTATTTGTCTGCTTTTACAAACTTGAAAATACATTAAGAGTGCTTTGAAAGCCAGCAGTCTTCAGCTATGAGCCAAGGCTTGATAAACAAGCTAGCCTAAAATATCTATGACCAGTCACAGAAGGATATGGCATAAATAATGTTGTCCCACTTACCAGAATCCTGTTGTTGAAGGAGCCACCAGTAATGTAACATGAGTGAGGTCCAGTCCATCCCCACCAACACAGGCAGCGACCAGTGCTTAGGCACTGACCACGGAACACTCCTGGGGGAGGGACACAGGACAACAAAGTCAGGGTTTGTCACAGATCAAGTGAATAGAACATTAGTAAACCTACCTGCACCACACTGTGGGTCACAGGGGACAGGTGGGGTCACATTTCTACTGGGTATACTACACGGTGATGGAGGGGTTGGTATGTTGGCACATGCTGGGTTGTAATAGTCGTGTGTGTAGTGACAAGCGGTGGTGCAGTAGTCGGCCTGTGGGTGAAAAATGATAATGAAACAGATAAAGTAAGTACCAACTAGAAAACCTGAATTATCAATAAACATGAGGTACTACATGTACATCACCAAAAATGCCATATTTAATAGACAGATAGCATTACATCAAGTTCCAGCAGAAGTGAAATAAAGTGAAATTATAGGACACAGAATCACTATACTCACCACAATGCGGTTTTTCAAGACTCCTGAAGTGATGTATGTCGCATTAGGTCCAGTCCAGCCCCACCAACACAAACACTGTCCATCAGACAGACATTCGCCTTGACCAGGAATCTTCATACAGCGGGGATCACACTGAGCCCCTGCGGATAGAAAATCACGACTTTCTATAGATTCATAAATTCATGCAACCTATAAAATAAGGAATGCAGTTAAGTTTGAAAGTGCTAAGAAAACTAAAGAGAAATGTGCACTATAAACAGACTGACTATGCAGCGATTTCTTCTCACCTTGTGTAAAAGACAGGAATGGTGAGATCAGGAACAAAATCAGGACTGCAGTCCTCATCTTGGGTCCTGTTGATTAACTAAAAGTGAGCAGGGATTCAATAAACTAGCGCGCTCATGGTACAACGTCAGGCTGCCAGCGTCGCGCACAAAAGAATGAGTTTGACCCTCGCATCAGCTGCTATAATTTAAGGATAACGCTATGTTTCGGGACTAGTCTTTGCCTGTAAAGTGACGTTTTCAGTGTGATATCGGTGCGTATATACTGCCTGGTTTACAAAAGCTTCCCACAGGACCAAAGACCCCCAAAGCTCCAAAAAGCCCTGCTGAGAAATTCCTTCCCGTAGTTACTGAGTGACATCGTCGTATGTAAAGGTTTTAATAGGTAAAACAGTTCAGATCAAACTGTAAGTTCTCGGTTTTACGTAGCTGACAGACAGTTTTATTCCAAACGTTATGTTCTGACATTACACAATGCCTTCATGATCTCTGATAGCGCGTTTGATCGCATGACAGAGTGAGATACTGAAGAAATTCTTTCAATTACTGTACGTCAATTCACGATCAGCTGGTAAAATCACAACATACCTTGCTTATCGCAGCACAAGTTGACAAAAATCCTCTTGAGTATGCCGTCGTTCAGGGCAAAGTGTGCAGACTTTCTGAGCGTGTGGGATTTTGCCCAAACGGATCTGCTGCAGACTTTTTTCCGGGAAAAATTGTCCTTTCATCATGTGACTCGAAACTCGACACCTAACTTGAGGTTCAAGGGCCACGATTGACCTCACTCAGAGAGCTGTGTGCTTGAAACTCTGCTCCACACAATGCAGCTATACCCACAAAACCCTCTGCACGGACACCAAAACCCCTCTCTCTCCGCCATGTTTTCGGGAAAAGTTTCTTCAGAGGACACTGCTACAAACGCGATCCGCAATGAACAGTGCGATGGGAACGCGCGCGGTCTGGGGAGAGCACAGCGGTGCGATCCGCTTGGGAGACTCAAGAATCTATCGTATACTCTTGTATTATGTTTCTACAGTCGATTGTCCAAGAACAATAATCCCGTTAGACAGAAATCTGGCGTAAAATAAAAAGTGCAAAGCACAATTCTCCCCTCCCCTCCCTTCCCCCTGGCTACTCACGTGATACAACATTTCCCGGCAGCCTTTGGAGGTGCCACGCCGCCATGTTGAGATTTGAGTGAGTGGAAGGAAATATCGCTTTCATTGAAAATGGCTTGAGTTGTGGACATCAGAAAAAGAAGCAAGCACTGGAATTATCAGCGCGGACGTCATGTTTGAGAAGACCCTAACTGATCTTGTCCGTGGTATACGGAATAACAAGAATAACGAGGTATTGTTTTAGACTGACGTGTATGATAGTAATCATGCCGATTTGCACTTCTATTGGCTTGGTATTGGTACGGGATAAATTAGTCAACCTTTATAATTATTTATTGCTTGGATCTGTGTGGTTTCCTTTTGTCCCAATATTTAAAACTGGCAAAATTGAACAGTTTTGGTTAGACTTTTTTAGATTTTCTACAAATAATTAGCGTTTTACTACAACATTACTGTACATTACATTCCCCATCCAATTAGACGGTACACAGCGAAAAGGAAACAAAGGCCTAATAAAATAGTTTCACTAGTCGTAATATGTATTATTAAAAGAGTTGTACAAGTGTGAAAATTCACTAGAATCCGGTGCGCATTCTGTGGTGGTCACGAGTGTCACCAACCGCAGTCGATGTAGGAAAGTGATCCCTTCAACAAGTGTGTAGAATTTTGTGATTTGTTTTTATATAACTGTGATTTATAGATTTTTGGCTGTAAAATATCAGGATTAAGCTGTTTGGCAGTTTACCCTGTTATCCCATTTTAATTTGTTCTTGCATGTACTCTCATCACAAAAAATCAATATATACAGTCACACAGTTTCACTTTGAACAGCAGATAAACACCTGTCCAAGGTTTGTGTATCTGCCTGGCCAGTTTTATATTACACACTGTAAATGCTCTAATAAGCCTCCCTTTCACAAGGTCAGTTATTAAAATAGCCCCCCCCCCCCCCCCCCCTCCCCCCCTCCCCCCCCTCTCTCTCTCTCTCTCTGTTTCTCTTCCACTTTCGTCCTATCCACTGTAAACACTAGAATTAGTAGATGGGTGAGTCTGTTACTTAAAGAAAATTATTGTTTCCTATCTGTAGGCCAAATATATTGCATCATGCCTAGATGAAATCAAGCAGGAGTTACGACAGGAAAATGCCACTGTCAAAGCTAATGCAGTCTCCAAGCTCACATACGTATGTTGATATTTTATTTGGTCTCCTGGGATGTACTAACCATGAATTATCTTTAGATGCTTTTTTTAATACCTGTTCATGCAGAAATTGCTTTTTTTCTGGCTACTGATTCATTGTGTTATTTTGTTTCTAGTTACAAATGATTGGTTATGACATCAGTTGGGCAGCATTCAACATTATTGAGGTGATGAGCTCCTCCAAGTTCACCTTCAAGGTTTGTAAATTGACTAAATATTCTCATCTACCAGTGTCTACATGTAACATGTCCCTTCAAATCAGTCATGCCCAAGTCGGAGGTTGTGTCCGTGACACTTGCTCTCCCCAGACTGTGCTCACTTTGCACTTGCTCTGTTATCATAGTGCAAAGGCTGCGTGCAATAAATTTGATGTGAAAGTAACTTGTTTTGTTATCCAACTCCCTCTTGTAACATACAAGTGTACAAAAAAATATATATATACAACAATATTGCATGTTGCTGGATAAGAAATAACTTCCAGTTAGTATTAGAATAAACATCAATACAGTTTAAATGGCTTACCCAAGGAACTTGACAAAATATGCATGACTCATAAAAATATACCACTGTACTAAGCAAAAACGGATTGTATGAAGACTTCAAACCAATAGACCTCAATCATTTTGAAATCAGGAATAAAGGTTGACTAGGCTGTCAGTGATTTGTTTTTGGTGGGTACAGCATGCAGTGCTCAACATTAAGGTTTTAGGTTGGTTGCCCTTCAGACTGTAGATTGACTTCAAGCAATAGAAACTTTCATAATTTCTGGTTGCCTGGCCCAGAATCTACCTGCCCGACCAAAAGTTTTGGCTGCCCCGGGCAAACGGGCAACCGTTAATGTCGAGCGCTGGCATGTGGAGGTAACATTTTTATCTTTTGGGTAACTTTTTTTCAGAGGATTGGCTACTTTGCAGCATCCCAGTGCTTTCATGAAGATCTGGACATTTTAATGCTTACAACCAACATGATCAGGAAGGTATATACCTGGTATTGGCTAATGTTATGGGCCGTGTTCACCAGCAAATAGTATTTTACAGACCTACTCATGTTTTGAGAGTGGTAACATTTTGGCCGGCACTGTATGAACTACGTGAAGGTTGATCCACATGTTTTTTTAGTCTTTCTACTTACAAAACTGTCTACCCTTTGTTAGATACTAAACAGTTCACGCATGCTGTCTTAGCAAATGAACAATATTTTGGCTTTCATTGCACAAAAACAAATGCAGCTGATCATAAATCACATTGAAACCTCAGGCTGTGATCAATAATACTTTGTACAGTACCAAAGCGAAATAGATTGTGCTTCAAGCACACAATCTGTCCAGTACATCAGATAATGCACAGTGGTGATCAAATGACAACAATTTTCTTGTTTTCTGACAGGACTTGTGCAGTATGAATATGTATGACTCTGGAGTGGCTTTGACAGGCTTTGCATGCTTTGTGAGTGCTGACCTTGCCAGAGACTTGGCCAATGATGTGATGTCTTTGGTAAGTTGACCAGGACAAATTTTGCTAGTACTCAATATTGTTCATGTGTAGAGGCCTACAGGGCTACATGCATGTGTGAAGAGGAGGTGTGGGTGTATATGTGGAAGACGATTCCCCATTCCCAGAAGATTCATAGCCTGTAAATATTTATAACTCTACAGTTGCAGACTAACTTCTTTGGTTCTTACTTTTTATCTCCTTTTTTTGTGACAGTTGGTTTCTACCAAGCCTTATGTGAGGAAACGATCAGTCCTACTGATGTATAAGATCTTCCTCAAGGTACCATAATATAGAACTTTAGAACCACATAGTTTTGAGATTACAATCCAGGAAGCAGTATATTGGCTTCTACTCTCTGGTAATAGCAGACTCAGTTTGATTCTAGGGCAATGCTTTAGTTTCCAGAGTCCCTGCGACCAGCTTTTCCTCGCTTGAAAGATAAACTGGAGGATCCGGACCCTGGTGAGTGCAAGGACTTTGGGTACAGTGTCAGGATGGGGGTACAGCCCAGTATTTCCTCTCCTCTCCCTTCCCCTTGGGAGCCTCTGTTGCTCAGGGACAGAAAGTGCAGTGGTGCAATTTTATCAAGAGGCCAAACATTGTTTTTTGTGTATTGTGTGTGATCACAAGATGTATTTTCTTGTCTTGTGTTTCCTGTAGGAGTGCAGTCTGCAGCAGTAAATGTTATTTGTGAACTTGCTCGCAAAAATCCCAAGAACTACTTATCACTTGCTCCACTGTTTTTCAAACTGATGACAAGCTCAACAAACAACTGGATGCTGATCAAAATTATCAAACTGGTGAGGTTCACATCTCCCTTGTCATAAAGCTCTTGACCTCAAACTCGTAACATTCATCAACTGTTTTTTGTTAACCTGGAAGTTTGCCAGATGTGTGTGAGTCATATTTTACCAACTTGTTTGTTTGCAAGTACAAAAGGTGTGTGAATAAGGCCCCAGTGTTTATTCTGTCTGATAGTTGTCTTGTCTTATCACTCAGTTTGGTGCACTTTGTCCTCTTGAGCCAAGGCTTGGAAAGAAAATACTGGAACCCCTCACCAACCTTATCCACAGGTGAGTACAAAATGTTAACATCAGGCTGTTTCTTCTATTGCATAGATAATAGAACAGCTTTACAATAGTCAAGGCTTTGTGTGCATGTTACAGTAAGTAGCTTCTCAATATTGGACCCCATTTATACAGGTGGAGCTTAATATTTGACTGCATTCTGTCTCTATGTTATTGCATTTCTTGCAGTACTTCTGCCATGTCTTTGCTGTATGAGTGCATCAACACTGTCATCTCAGGTAACCATGTGTGTTTCTCTGAATAGCTCATTTGGATGGCTCATTTTAGCAACTAAATCTAACTTTTGTCTTGTTTCACAGCATTACCAAATCACACTGCATCTGTTCAGGTAGGTTGACTAACATAATGTTGTGTGTCACACAGCAGTTGGAACCTAATGTTTGTTTGTTTGTTTGTTTTACTCAGTTATCTCTCAGTAAGCTGAGACTACTGATTGAAGATCCAGATCAGAACTGTAAGTATTTTACAAAGAATGCAGGGTTAAACAGTTTTGTTACCAGCAGACATGTTTCCTCTCTTATTTCTTCTTTTTCTGCTTGTTGTTTACTAACTCTTGTAAAGTACACTTGTCATGTTTTACCCCACATCCATTTGTCCCTCCACTATGTCTCAATGTCTTATATTTTCATAGCCTATATTACGGTGAAGTGCATTTATTTTCATACTTGGCTGTTTGTTTGTTCATTTGCCTTTTTCTATCCTGCCTCCTCTATTTTCTCTAACATTCATTTTTCTTTCCAGTGAAATACCTTGGATTGTTAGCAATGTCCAAAATCTTAAAGTGTCAGCCAAAACTTGTGCAGAACCACAAGTGAGTACTGCCAACAGAAGATGTCACACCTGGCAAGTGGTTCAGTCCCTATTTATAAGCACAAGCTCTATACTTATGTTGTATTTGTCCTACAGGGACATCATCATGCACTGTTTAGATGACCGTGATGAATCCATCAAGCTCAGAGCTTTGGATCTGATTGTAGGAATGGTGAGAGCAAGTTGATAATTTCTACATTTTGCAATTGTTTTGCTCTACAATTACCTGGTTACTGTTTCTTTGCAGGTTTCTAAAAAGAATATAATGGAAATTGTGAAGAAGCTGATGGTTCACATAGACAAAGCAGACAGTCAAGGTAAGTGGGAGAGATAAGACTGTCTTTTATGTGACTACATACTGAAACAGTAACAGAAATGGTAAGTAGTGTTGCTTTCTTGAAGGCTCACAACCTTGTATGATTCTTTCTCTGGTCAGGTTACTGTGACGAACTGGTGTCAAAAATTATTTTAATCTGTAGCACGAGGGATTTTCACTATGTCACAAACTTTGAATGGTAAGTTAACATCTGATGTTTTGCAACAATTGAGTGATCAGTGTAACTACAAGAAAACAAAGTGCACTAAAGACTCTCATACAACCTTTGGATTCAAACTGTTCTTTAGTAGTACTGCTTTATAGTGTGCTATGTTATCTGTCTTGAGTAGATTGTACCAAAACATGGCAGTGTTTCTTGTGCATTTTAAACTCTAAAGTACACTCCTTACAGGTACCTAGATGTGCTTGTTCAGTTGACAAGAGTGGATGGTACACGACATGGTAAACTTATTGCCTCCCAGATGATGGATGTGGCAATTAGAGTAAAGGCAATTAGACCATATGCTGTGCAAGTCTTGGTGAGGGACAATTTTTTTTTTTTTTTTTTTTTTTTTTTTTTTTCTCTCTCGTTTACCCTTTTTGCCATATTGTACATTTAGTGTTCTGTCTACTGTGTGTAACCTACTCTAGTTTTGGGACCTCTGTTTGCTTCTTTTTTTTTTTCCTTTTTCCTCTTCTATCTCTGTTGTCTGTCTTGCTTTCAGTCTGTCTGCCCATTTGTCTGTCTGTTTGCCCCATCTAACTGTTATACTTGTGTTTTTGTCTTTTGCAGTCTCTTTTGTTAGACAATGCCAGCCTGTTATCAGGTCAGGGTCAGAAGAATGGAGTGTGTGAAGTGCTCTACGCTGCTGCATGGGTTTCAGGGGAATTCAGCGAGTAAGTCTCTATTCTCTAATGATGAACATCATTTCCATTCAGAAGGTTTGTAGAGAGTTACTATTTTTACTTGAAAAGCTGGGTCCTACTGTACTTGTATAACATTCTTTTGAGTGCTCCCCATTCTCAGAAAACTGTGGGCTGCATAATCAAACATGAGACAACCATCTGTTTGACTGAAGCATTATTTTGTTTCATAAGATTTTTGCCTGAACCTCGCTGCACCCTGGAGGCCATGTTTCACCCCAGAGCCACATCCCTTCCAGGACACATTCAGGCAGTATACGTGCAAAACATCGCTAAACTGTATGCCAGCATCCTTAAAGCATCAGATGAGGAGGTATGAATAATTATTGAGAAACGTTGCCATTCTAGTATCTATGTACTCTAGGTGTGCCTGATAGTTCACTTGCCTCTTTGTTTAGGGTGATGATGAAGCAGTGACAGAGATCGGGCAGTACATTGTGGAGAAGCTGCCCGTGTTTGTACAGAGTGCAGACCTGGAAGTGCAGGAGAGGGTTAGTTACAGTAATCTTCTGTAACGACAAAACCACACGCATAAAACAAAGCTGATGAAATGATGCTTTTTCTGTTTTCTTATGAGATCTGGCAGCAGTTTAGTGACAGAAGAGGGATGTCTTGTGTACCATGTCTAAATTCTGATAGGATCTTTTTGAGTAGCTGCTAATGCACTACATGTGTTTTGTACAGGCCAGCTGTATACTACAGCTTATCAAGTATGTCATCAAGCTGCAAGCAAAAGGTGAATTGATTTAACAGAGTGTTGCAATGGCATTGTTCACTGCACTGTTCTGTGTCTTTGCTGTCTTTTTTAGTCTCTCCTTTGTGCCACTTGTTTACAAGCATCAATTTTTCTTGAGTTTGACTGTGTATGTGTCTGAGCAGGTTCAGTGTTCTGATTATGTTTTGTTTCATTTATTTGTTGCAGGTGTTCCTTGTGTGGATGAAGTTTGTTTGTTGTTTAGTGGAGAGCTGAACCCAGTGGCTGTTAAAGCTCAGAAGAAAGTCCCTGTCCCAGAGGGGTAGGTTGTTGATTTGTTGATTTTTTTGTTTTTTTGTTGATTGTTAGTACTACTAGTGATTTGGTAGTAAGATCATGTACTAGTTTGTCATTTGATCATGCAGGTATGAGTACATGTGGCTGTGTTAGTACTATTTTGATCTCTTTGTTACACATACCAATAGTTCTTTTGTGAGCTGAGCTTGCACTTGTGTTGCTGTCTATGTTGAGAGTTTTACAAATAACTGTCTCACGTTTTTCTGCTTTAAGCCTGGATCTGGACAAGTGGATCAATGAACCTTTGTCAGAGAGTTCTGAAGGCGAAGAGGACATGGAAGCGATATTTGTTGATAAAAATCCTGAACACAGGTGACACTAAAGGCCGATTTTCACTAGTGAAGTAAGCGGAGACGGAGAAGGAGACGGAGACGTAAGACACTTGTGCGTGTGAAAATTAGCGAACGGAGATGAACGTAACCGAAGTAAGCGGAGACGGAGACGCAAGAAAAAGAAAACCTTCCGTTCTGCTTCCTTCACCGCTTCCTTCTCCGCTTCCGCCTCCGTTCGCTAATTTTCACACGCGCGCAAGTGTCTTACGTCTCCGTCTCCTTCTCCGTCTCCGCTTACTTCACTAGTGAAAATCGGCCTTAAAAGTTGATCTTTAAAAACTCAAGCCCTAGTCTTTTCATTTGTCGCTTGATTGTTTATTCATTTGCCTGTTTGTTTATTTATTCCAGTCAGTCAGTCATTTCTCTCACTTCGCATTCTCTTTTTGTAAAGCAGGTCACTTTCTCAGAAGGCACCAGAGGTGGATGATGAAGAACTAGAAAGGGTAAGTGCCTTGCTAGTGATATGTCACACAACACTTGTATATAGTTCACGGTATGTCACACAACACTAACGGCTTGTGCGCGTTATAGAGACGTCAACAAAGGAAGGAAGACCAGCTGAGTAATCCACACTACCTACGGCTGGACAAAGCCAAGGTGAACACCACTTGTCTTTCTGTTGTCATAAATATAGAGGGATGTGCAACAGTACATTACACAACTTCAATTCTGCAGTCAGTGCTTTTGCAGACTGGAAAGACCGAAACAAACGCCGGGTTGAGGAGTTGTTGGAGTTTCCTTGCTTTACGGATATTCGTACAGTACCAATCAATGATCGATCAATCAATCAATCAATCAATCAATCAATCTTATCTTTATTTAAACGCGATAGAGTTTAAGCGTTGCAGCTTGTGGGGTCGTGAGTACACGTATAACTGTTTTATGTAGTACATTAGTGTGAATCAAAAACTGAGAGCTTTTCTCTTGCTCTCATTCCTAATTAGAAACAGTTATATTCTTAATAGTTCAGCGTTCGCTCAGTCCCAGTTAGTCCTCTATGTGTCGAGACGTTTGTAAAGTACCTTTGTGTGGCTTCATCTTGTTTTTCATGCCTGTCTTCCAGCGCTCGAAAAGTGATGCCTCCATGACCGTCGATGATATTCCAGTCGCCAACCTCGATCTGCCTGTCGCCCTTAAAGTGTCAGGTATGTTTATCGGACATCACGTCATGCCCCTTTTCAAAACATAATTCTTTTTTTTGTTTGTATTGGTTGACTTGTGTGTAACGTTACTAATCGTCACATTTGTAATAAACATATTTTCCTCGCAGGAATGGAGAAGACGTATACATCAAAAACGAAGAAAAAGAAGAGGAAACGAGGTCCGTGTAGCATCTTGAGCCCCGCTCTTCTCCGCTCGTTGCAATTTACCGTCAATTCATCTTATATGATGGTGTAGCATTGTATATTTAAAACGTCATATGAAAGTTGTGATGTTCGTGGTGTTTTCAGGTCGTAAAGGAAGTCGTGCAGATGATAGTGCAGACGAAGACATGAAATACGAGGTCTTACCAACACTTGAGATGCCCGAGGTTTGTTTTCAATACTTTCGACATCTATCGAGTGCAGTTGTCGTTTATTTTTCTTCTCCTGCTGCTGCCTACTTGTCGTCCTTGCTGCAGCTTTCGCTGTTCGTGCATTTGTTTGTCCACCAGTCACGGCTTGCTCCGACGAAGGGCTGACCAACGCTTGAAACGTCAGCTTAAACTTTCTTTTTTCAATCAGTCAGTCAGTCAGTCAATCATCCTGTCAGTCCCCCCATCAGTAAAATAATATAGTCCTCAGTACGGCTGGATGTCTCTTTGTTCTCTGACTCCCTCCCCCCACCCCTCTCAATATGGCTGAATGTCTCTTTGTTCTCTGACTTCCTTCCCCCACCCCCCTCAATATGGCTGAATGTCTCTTTCCTTCCCAGGGTGCTGCGGAGTCTGATGAAGATAAAGCCGAGCCCGAAAACATCGATGCGAGCGACCCTCACAGATTACTGAATGTGGACCTGGAGAAGTATGCAACAGCCGCTTATACGTGTCGTGTGGAATTTCCGAATATAGGAAAGACGTGATACAGAAATTTGACTTTTGATAAAATAGCTGTCGTCCAGAGCTCAGGCTTTGAAAAATGCACGGGTAACTTGTTAATCTTAGTCAAGCTCGTACTTGTTGTTTATTTGTTGTTGTTGTTGTTGTTGTTGTTGTTGTTGTTGTTGTTGTTGTTGTTGTTTATCCTAGGCCTTTAGAAGCCAGTGAGGCATTGCCAGTGCGAACTCATCGGACCTCGCCTCTTGAGTTTGAACACTCTCCGGAAGAGGAGGAGAATCACGTAAGTTTTGACGTCGCGTCGTGTGTTTGTTTACTGATTTATTTTGAATGCGTGAAGTACAAATAGGGTTGATGGGTATTTTGAGTTAAATATTTGACCTTCACCTTGGCAGGTGGGAAAAAGTTCCAGGAAACACAGACACCGAAAGGAGAAGGAAGAAAAGGTAAGTTAGTGTTTAATGAGCTCCCCTCACTTCCATTCCCTCCCTTTCCTTTCCTTTTTTTCATTCTTCCTTTTCTCCATCCCTCGCTGACCCCTCATGTCCACTCCTTGCTTCTCTTTCTTGTTTCGCCTTTTTTTTTCCTTCTTGCTTGTTTTGTAACACGTTTCCCGTGGTTACCATCAGAGTAAGCATAAGCACAAGAAAGAGAAAGCTGACAAGAAATCCAAGAAACACAAACACCATCACCGTGAAAAAGGTGAGGTACCGTCTAACACGGACTAATTAAAGGCTAGGGGACAAACTGTGTTCACTCTGAACAAACCTGTGAGACTTATAGATCCACATGTTGGACTAACAGAAAACCTGGAGCACTGAGACACAAGTTGTTTCGTCTGCTTTGTTTTTATTCAAATGTTACAAAAGAGCAAAGGCCACGCGACTCATTTGTTTGTTTGTTTGTTTGTTTGTAGCACCAGACGCTACAGAAGATAAAGACTTGATGATGAACGGCGAGGAAGAGTCTGCTGAGCCCGCTATTTCAGAGCAGCAACAACCAACTCCAGCTGAGCAAGAGAAAGATACCAAGCCAAAAGAAGAGCAGGTCAGTGGACAAGCGACAAAAAGCAGGCGTCTCGTGTACCTTGTTATTTACACCAATCATTGGTTTGTTTGTTCAACAGATGGATGACATGGAGTTCTGGTTATCAACACCTCCTACGAGTCCTGTTGTAAGTTTCTTTTGTTTTGTTGTTGTTGTTGTTGTTATTATTTTGTTTCCTTCTTTGTTTTGTTTTGTTTTGTTTTTACAGCTGAAATTTAGGAGGGGAGGGTGGGAGCCTTTCATGATCATATTGGGGGGCATGTCATATAACAAACTTTTGATGTACTGTTGTCTTCTTCTGCCAGGCTACAAAGGCACCAGTCTCCCCGCCCACTGCGACAACAACGGTCGCGAGCCCTTCCACAGCTGAGGAGCCTGGGGAACACAAAAAAGCCGAGGTGAGGAAGACTGGGTACACGTGTTCTTGAGGTGTGGCTTGACTTACTTCACTTGACTTTTGACTTACACAAGTCCAAACTATCGGTACGCAGAAAGAGCACAAGAAAAGACACAAGAAAGAAAAATCTGACAAGGAGAAGAAGAAAGAGAAGAAAAAGAAAGAAACTAAAGCCAAACTAGAGCCCACTCCCCAGCCACCCGAGGCCCCCGCGGACACCGCTGACCCTCCCTCCATCCTGAGCCTGGACGAGACAGAGGACACGTCACCAGCGGTGAGTTTGAGCCCGCGGGACATGAGACAGGAAATGACGTGTTGTTTGGCATCAGCATGCATGCTCACTTGTTTTCTTCTTTCTACAGAGTGTCGTCAGCGCCTACAAAGTTCTGTCAGAAAACGCCTCTTTACGATTGGTAGGTACTGTTCTTCTGGACTTCCGGCACACGTGTTGCCCAGTTACAGCATTCTGGAAGAATGTTAGGTTCGCCTGGAAAAGCTTGGTTTTGTTGTTGTTGTTGCTGTTGTTGTGTGTTTCCTCGTGATAGTTATTAAATTTGTTTGGCAGATGTACGAGACCCGTGTGACAACACAGCAGAGGAACCAAGTGGTCATTTCTATCATTTTCAGGTTTGTGTATTCAAAGTGAGGCGTCCAAGTCGCGGTTCCTGGTCATTTTAACGTTAATCTCCATTAGTCTAGCTTCCTGTCTATACACAACTTGTGAACTGACTTTTTTTTTTCACAGCAATTTGACGGAACTGCACGTGAAGTCCATGGAGTTCAACGTTCTCGATTCTCTGAACTTGAAACTCGTGCGGCCCGTAAGTTTCAGTTCACTGTCTAAGTCTCAGGCTCCCTTGCATTTTTTTGTAGCGCGTTTGTTTAAGTGTAATCTTTTCTTTGCAGATAGGGGCCACTAAACACGACAGCGTCCCAGTACCTTTCCACTTGTTGCCAGGTTTGAAAAGTTTCTTTCATTAAAGAATGGCCTTTTATTGTGTTTGTGTGTGTTGTTGGAGTTCAACGTGTGATCGTAGTTTTAGTTGTAGTTCTAATGGGCGTTGTTGTTGCATTTGTTGTTTGTCTCAGCTGCTTTTTTACACGTGTACATTTGTTGTGTTGTACAGGTTCTTCTAATGAGGGCCAGTTTGCCTTTTCGGTGGACAGCATTGCAATGTCTCAAAAACTCAGAGGAACTCTGACATACATGATTACGGTAAGAGTGTCATCTGGAAAGGGAACATAATAGCAGCAAAAAAAAATGAAACGCAAAATAACTGTGCTTGCACCTGGTTAAACACTAGCGTTGACTTTGTGCGATTTGTTTCAGGATGCACAAGGTTCCACAAGCGAGAAGATGGACTTCACGGTTCATTTCCCGTGTTCATCATTTTTGGTCGCCACGTCCCTTGCTAGGTGAGCCCGCGTTCCTCGCTGGGAAAACATAAAATGAAAGAAATTAAGCTTGATTCGATTTTTTTTTGTTTTTTGTTTTGTTTTTTTCATTGGTTTCACAGTCCACTCAAAAGCGGTGGGAGGGAAGGGGAGGAAGGGGACCACCAGCGTTTAGATTGTACTGACTCACCGTTGGTTACACTACTGCCATGTGTTTGTTTTTATCGTCGCGAGGTGCTGATGTTGGTTACTTTGTTATTTCTTCAGTGCGGGTTTTGCCAGTCTTCTCGGAAGCGGCACGTTAGCTAACAAGAACTCTATTAAGGTCAGTACCTGGACACTAGCTTCAATTGTTCTGCCTTCGTCTCTTTTGTTGTTTGTTTGTTTGTCAGTACCTGGAAACCAGCGTTGATTTTTGTCACAGAGCAATGCAGAGTGTAGCGTGATCCTGTTGCTCCTTTCAAACGCGCAGTGCAGGATATTGTTGATGATGTTTTATTTTTTCCGTCAAGGCTGCAACACCGGAAGGAACAACGTTCTCACAACTGATCAACAAGATTTGCATTCAGCTGCACTTTTCAGGTATTGTGCCTCGGCGGCTGAAATATGTGAATGTCAAGAAGTACTTTGACGTATGCCGGCCGCAAGGTCACCATCTTAGTTATCACGCACAACGATACGATGAATCACACAGTTCAGACACGCACATAAACACGACACGGACACATTTATCCACGCATACACATAAAGACACTCATACACGCGGTCATTCTGGGCACTGGTTTGTAGGTTGACATTTCATGCTACTTAGCAATGGACCTGAGAGCTTTTGGAACGAGCTTCTTGTACAACTTGAAGTTGAATATCCCGTCCTGATATTTGAATAGAAAAACCTTCGTACGTGATAAACTTGATGTAATATTTCTGGCTTTATTTGAAGTTTCTGCTTGAAACACTCAAATTAACGGAGCCACGTCTCCGGGCATACTGTAATTCTGTAATTATCAGGTGCGCTAAGTGATTCAGTAAAATGAGGCGCAGGGTTGTTGTTAGACCTCGTGTTAAATCCTTTTGATTTTTCCGAACTGTGTGGAGGAGTACATTCCAAATAATTTAGAGCGATATTGTCTGAAGCATTGGTAGATTTCTTTTCGCTATCTAAGAGGCTTCTTCCTCTTTGCGGTTTACTTCACATTCCGGTCTAATTGCTACCGGAGCAAAGTCTTCCGAGTCCAAAGAGTGAATAGAAGAGATTCGCGGGGTCATCTTTCGGTGGCTGTGTCTTTCGCCACTGCCCCATTTCTTTAGTCACACAGACAAGACTCTGGTGAAGTGTGTGGCGCCTTTTCGTGACAGCGCACTTATCCGTACATCTCTCTTCAGTCGTGGAACAAGTGGAAACCAGCGTGTCATTGTACGCACGTTCAATACAGGACCACCACTTATGCATGTTGGTCAAGCAGTTGGATGTGAGTATCACTGAGTGGTATTAGTAAGTCCTTTTCCCACGGCTTGTGTGGCACCAGTACGCAGTGACAAGATCAAGGGCCTATTGTGCCGTCCAGCGTCTTCTTGATAACAGCTTCGAAGAGTAGACTAGGTTTTGACGAAAATTATTGAGTGAACCACAGTATATCTCCCTTCCCTGCCCAGTTCAGAGTGATTGTTCATGCTCGGTTTGATCAAGTATCGTTTCTGCACCCCTGCCACTCCCATGCTCATGTTCAGACTCCTCACCGTAAGGAGGGTCGGGGAATAGCCTGGGACTGATACGGCGCGCTCTCTTGTTTCCAGGGCAAAACGGTGTCTGTGGACGGGAAGAGCACGGACTCTGGCCTAATCTCTGGGGTTTTGGATGAAGTGAAAAGCCTGCTGCAATCCTGAGAGAGGAAGAGAGTGAGCAGAGACCTCAAGTATCAACTAGTCAGCTCTCACCAGCGGCTTATTAGCGAGACCTCGTACTCTGGCCAAATATGGAAACCCGGAGGGGTCTGGGCCAGAAGTCGCAGTTTATTTTCACGAAATTATACAAAAGAAATTATTGAAATCTTTAGCTTTTAACGAAATGCGGTAATAGTTGTAAGGAGGGAATTCCTTGCTTGATAGATCTGATTGGATGGTCAGTCTTCAATCAAATTCTACGGTCAGTTTTCACAAGTATAATCTGTCGGCGTGTCAAAAGATCGCACATTTTTTATTGTTTCATTGACCCATCTGACTCGTTTGCCTGAGCGCCTTTTTCTCTATTTGTGAAAGGTTTGATTCGACTGCATCGAGAACACAAACAAACTTAACGATGTATTTTATTCCATCATACAAGTAACAGAAGGCAACAGGGGGTGCCTTTTGGTTGATCTTACTTTTTGCCTTTGTTTCGTCTGTCGATCGGTTGTGCGTTTATGTTAGCGGGAATTGTGTTTCTATATACTTAGGTAGTAACTAAACTAATGGACTGTTGCAGCGTAAAATGCTGATGTGGATGTTTGCAACTTAAGTCCTTTCAATTAGTAACAAAATTAAACAGAATAATGTTGATAATTTTGTTTCTTCGAGTCTGCTCTGCTCACCCAGCACTTCGTATTGGATATAAAGGGTTAAATTAAGGACCCCATCAGGAATCTAACACACGATACTGCAGCAAAACCACAAAACAAAACAACGTCATGAAAAATTTCACAAGGCCTTCGGTCGTTCGTGACTGTACCAGTATTAAATAGACTGCTCTGAACAGGCTGTTGTCATCTTTCAACTGAACTGACCAGCGCCTAAACGGTTGCAGCAAGAGCCACTTGCTTCATATAAATGTTAGGCTAAACAATCATCAAACCAGACGCAGTTGTTCGTCAAACGAGACAGTAACGCTTCAGTTTGCTACAGTAATGTCGTGCATTTTCACAGTTTGATGACGTCAAGATATAATCACCTAGTGACATCATAAAATAAACACTTCACCCGGATGAGGTCGCACAACCTAAATTCGATGTTATTTGCAGTGAAATGTGAGGATTGACTTGTACAGCCTTTTCTGTTAGGGATTTTGTTTATTGGGGCGTTTGGGTGTTGTAGTCTTCGTCTTGGATTGACGTCATTTGGCAGCAGCAGTACGCATCTGACAGCTGGGCGCCTTCCACGATCGACATGCAAGTGCTTTCTTTGACCAAAGTCAGATGATTTTAAAAGTCGCTTTATCAGATTAGTAATTTGGTACTGACTTCTTCGGTTTTTAAACGCCACCCCCAGCTATTATTACGTTTTCTACAATTTAGCGTTGCGTGTTGCCCCATGCCAGTTTACATTATGCATGTATGGTTGCACGACATATTTAATAATTTCACTATCTTTTTCATATTTTTATTGCAAACCTTTTCATAAAACAATCGATGAAAGATGTCCGTGCGTTTGTGTTTGTTCTATTGAAACTTCTTAATTCTTACCTTCAGCATCATTTGCATTTCAAAGGCTGTAAACAAATTCTTTTGTTTGCCGATCAAACAAGACGTTTTTTTTTTTTTTTTTTTTGTCTTGTTTTGGCAGTTTTGTCTTGCGGAATTGTTTGTTCGGTTGGTGTCTGTTTTGTCCTTCGGGTGAAAAATTATATTCTTTGTCATATTCTTGAAGCAGTTTTCAAAGAAGTTTTACTTTGAGCTTGAAAGAAAAGAAATGATTGGCGGGAGTGGCGCACGTACCCTGACTGACACCTGATTTTATAATTCCATATTGGCACGCTTCAGATATTAAATTTTCGTGCCGCCGCCAGATTCATTTAAGGCTTTTTTGTGATCCCTCAGTCATATCGCTAGCTGACAAGATGTTTTGATTTAAATATATTCATTGAATAAATCGTGATCTTTTCCACGTTTTCAAGGCCGGCTTTGCAAAGTTCATTTCGCTCTGCTTTACGTGCAGAAGCTCGTGTCCTCAGCCATAAAAATACTTAAGAGGTCCACCACTCGATATTAGCTTTTACTGATATGATCTTGCGGTTAAGCTTTCGTCTCGTCATTCATTTGATAAGCCTTCAGCCTTTTTAAATTTTTCTGCCGTTTTATTTTGAGCTTTTGACTCTACACAGCGGTGCTGTGATCAAATAACCTCAATTTTAAAAAATACTGGCCCCCTTGTGCGCCGTCAGCTGGTAAATTGAAGATGAGCTTATCGAAGTTTTGGATACCGGTTTGCTTTAGACTGGCAAGACTTGTTCCACAATGCATGCACCCAAATGAAAACTTGATGATATATTTTTTAGTTCTTCCCGTATGTGAAGCCTGTCTTTTTGTGCAAATTGTCCGTGTGAAATATCACGAACAGGAAAATCCCGTCAACTCCAGGAATCAGTTTGTTAGCTTTTGGGCGCCTGTTGGCGAGTGATTTAACAGTTCGGAAATGAAAAGTAGATTATCGTGGACTTTGGCTTTTTCCTGTGCAAAATGAAAAGGTCATGTTCAATTACAAGGTGTTATCACAGTCGCCAGTCGGGGTCTTGGGTATTTATACACAGATGGATAAAAGGCTTCTCGATTTATTTTCCCGCTGCGCTGTTCATGCTCCACGTGAGATCACAGTTAGCATCCATCGAATGCAATACGTATTTAGAAATATATGCACAGTAGGGATGAACACTTTGAACAAAACCAGCCACTAAAACACATCAGCTTCACACAGCTCATCAGTGCGCGCTCACCATCCCGCCCTTCTCTCTCCCGGACGGCGCGACGGAACACAAGCCCTCTTTGTTCCCCTTGTATTAGCACAAAGGTTGATTGTCACCGCATATTCGGCTGTTTCTTATCTTTTAAAAGCATCAAATTGGCCGGCCCAGTCAGTGGACGTTCTCTGTGAGTTTTCTCTCCAATTTTGGAAACACTTCAACTGCAAAAAGGTGTCGCCTGAGCGGTTTCCGTTAATACTTGATCATCCGATGGGCGTCTGTTTTATAAAAGCGCAGTGCCCCCCAGTGAAACTGTACCATAACCAAAACAGTAATAACGAAACACATCAAGCTGCACGTCACGTTAAAAACCTATAAAGAAGACGAAAAAATCCGCCCTGCTTACTCCTTCAACCTCGTCTCCAGGGCCATCCACGACATTAGGATGCCACTCTGTCACATAAGCTTTACTCACTGCTGGATATAATACATAAAAAGATACCAGACAGTTGGTTCCGTACTCGAGTAGTACACCCATGCACATGCCCCAACAGGATAAAGGATATGAACACAGCACAGTTTTCAATGTGATTTTTAATTTTTTACCCCAGCCGTTGCCCTTCTTAGAACTTTTAACCAGCTTTTTAGCGACCGTGCTTTTTTTTTTTTTTTTTTTTTTTTTTAATAGGGAGATTGAGTTTCCATAATCTGATCGGTTTTGAGTGATATCTTCTTAGTCAGCGATTAAAGCTATTGTTTAGCAGTCAGGCTTGTTTGGGCAGAAAATGAACTGGTGCAGCCATCTGTGACAAGGAGGCCTTCATTCAAACAGAAAACTCCGAGTACATCCAATATTACTGGGAGTTGTTGGTGATATGGAACGCTTGCTGATGTCAGTCAGAGAGTGGAAATATCGATGATTTATACTTTTCATTAGGCCATTAAAAAATTCTGACAAGTTAATCTTTATTGTCTCTGCAAGTGAAAACAAACTAAACTCGCATCTACAAGAGCTCGGTGTCTTCAGCTTTCTGAAATTTCCATTCGCCTGACCTTGATCGTTACAATGAAAAAAGCTTAAAATAATTACATTGCATGTCTTTTTCTTGCCACAACATGGCTCCGGGCCAACATTGTCGCTGAAACCACATTAAAGTTTTCCGCTCAGGCGTATTTTTGTGCAATCGGTACAAGTTAGTGCACTCTGAAACTCTACAGATCAGTCATTCAAAGCGTAGGAGGAACATCTACACCACAAAGTCAGCGAAATGAGGCTACGCACGACTGCAGTGCAAGCTGAAGTCCCGAAAAGATTGGTACGTGCCTCTACGATCAACAGGCCAAACAACAGCTTATTGTTCGGTTGTTTAGTGTAACGGGAGGACTAAGTGTTGGTTTGGGGCGGTCATAAGTGTAAGGCTGTGTTCAACAGGAAACAGTTTTGTTTCGCATTCGCAATCCTGTACTTTCCAGTGGGAGGACAGGCGAATAAGATATGGGACGAACTGCTGTTGCTAGTCACGTTCCGAAATCTCGTCTCCACTAACGCACGTGTCACCTATCACAACACCTTGCTGATAAGCCAAAACATCTTCGATGAGTTCCCGAATTGTTTTTATAAATTGCTATACCAGCCCTAGGGGGCGAGAGGTCAAAGAATTTCGGTCGGTAGAACAAGGCTTTGATTGAGTCGCAGCCACCAATGGCCTAAAGCGCTCCGATATTGCATCTATTTAAAAATAAGTTGTTTTTCCCAACTGACAATCACTTTCTATTGTGCCTTTCAAAACAGTGCTTTGTCACATGTTCTTGTCGAATCATGAATATTCCAGTTCAAAACCCATTCAATTGAAAAAGTGAAAACCCCTTTTGTTCGATTAGCCAATCAAAACGTGCTTCTCCGGAAGCGTGTTATGTTCGGCAAACGTGCCCTTCATTGTCCTTGCTGACGTCATTGAGCTTATAAAGTCCCCAGAGCTTCCAAGGGGTTTTTTGTGGCTTTGAGAGATTCTTGTCAGGAGCAGTTGTTTGGTGCGGTGAATGTTTTGGAAGAGGGTCTTGTTCTGAAAGATGTGCAAAGGAAATACACCTGGACAAAGTGACAAAATGGTGAGTTATTCGAATGTAGCGTTTCGTGATTTTACTGGAAGTGTGATAAACACGCTCGCCTCGACCGTCTCTGTTCGAGCTTCCAAACGTTTATTCCAATGCGAGTTTAGCCTTTCGCTTCTTTGCGGATTGGGAAATGGGGTGTGAATGAGAGCCGAGCACAAGAAAGACGTGTTTCTGTTTCCAGTTGGTCGAGTTCGAGGCGAAGGAAGCGACCAGAGATGTATTTAGTGCATTCTCAGCATGAAAATCGCTGGTTCCAAAAAGTTGCTTGATTATTCATTTTGCTTTTTGGGAGGTACTGGAGTTCATTGCAAACCAAGAGATACTGGTTTTCTTTTTTCGATTTTTCGCAACGTTTCGGCCATATTTCACCAGAAACAACATTCGTGCGGGTTGACATTTCATGACCTGTTTCTTCATGCTGCGACACAAAAAAAGCTATCAGTTTACTTTGGTACACTGGAGTGTCGTATTTCTTTTTAGCAGCTCGATTCCTTGCTGTCAAACGGACGTCTGAAGTTCTGGGTCTTCATACTTTGTAATCGTGGCAATTTCTACATCACCAAATTCGACAAACAGCATTTTGCGCGCTTCAGCAAACAACCCCGGAACAACGTCAGACCATATTTTTCGGTGGAAAACCCATTTGCGAAAGGTATCCAGGTCATTTTGCAATCTCTCTTCTCAAACGGCCAATAAAAGAGCGAACATATTGGACGTGACTACCTTCATAACAAGCACTGAATTATTTATACACAACCATCTCGGAAAGCAGGGAAAACAGGGAGCTAATATGTTTTTTTTACGGAGGGTAGCGCTCTGTGCTGAGGCTCCCGTTGTTTGTGATCTTTTCGAAAGCCGCCGAGATACTGTAGGTCATTGACATTTTTCTGAGAGATGATTTCACAGCTGAATCGATACTGGGGTCTTGTGAATGTACGCGCTTGGAGCTGATGCAAGCTCAAGTCGTGTTTGCAACTCTTATTCTGACTGAACTTAGGAAGCTGTCTGTTCTTGCTGAATCATTTGACGGCTCTTTCTCTCCAGGTTTGGACGCAACAAACCTCTGTGGCTCCCGACAGTATGAAGATCGTTCTGTTTGCCGATTTTTATGCTTCTAGTCAAGGACTATCTCAAGCCCATTATGTCTTAAAACAGCTATGCAACGAAGGCCACCAAATCACTCTTTTTGGTGAGTATCTTTTTTTTTTTTTTTTTTTTTTTTTTTTCAAATGTCTCAAGGCAAAATGATGGGTTTTGTGAAAATTTATATTGCTGCGTTGGAAATGTGCCAGAGTGAATCTACATGTATGCAAATTTCAGTTGTTTATTTGGTTGATAAATCCCTGACAATTCTTGATGTGCCAGTTTGCGGTTTTAATCGATCGGGGCACTGCTTTTTGAGTTGGAGCCTTTTAAACGCATGTGTTTTGGGCAGTTTTTCTTTTCTTTTCTTTGCCTTTTATATTTTGTTTGTCAGAACTAAAAATAAATGATTAAATCAGAGTGGTTTGAATTTCTAAAGATTTTGTCACATGTTTTGCTTTTGTTTGACCTTACAAAACATCGATCGAAGCATCGAAACTGAATTAGAAAGCCATACAAAGTCAAATAGCCTGTACTCCTGGTGACAGACCAAGTCTATATTCCCACCAAAGCGAATACTTTCGGAAGTAATAATATTATGTTTCTGCGGCCTTGTTTTTTCTCGTCGATGGGGAGGTTTCTTCAGTTCCACCACAGCTGTTATTACTTTTGCTTTGTACCAAAGACAGGCTTAAAAACAATCTTGCCTTTCCAGAAATTTAAGTGGGAGATGGGATTCGAGTAATGGCTTTTAGATGGTGGGATTATTACCTTTGCACAGCAACGGGAAATGATATCAGAACAAAAGAATCGCTTAGCCTGCACATTGTTTTCTTCCTTATTATTATTAATTTTTTTTACTAAGTAAGTTGGAATTCATACTCTAAAATTATTCATCTTTTTTTGCAACAGATTGTTCGTCTATGAGAAGTCCGGTGCTGTCATACGAAGAACCCCAGGCAGGAACATGCGACTTGTACACAGAACCACTCAAAATGCTCGAGAAGAAAGTTGAGGAGGCGGATGCTCTTCTTCTGGTGACAGACAAATCTGGATTTGAAATTCCGCCTGCCCTTCAATCAGTGAGACATCACTTAACGGGCAACAGTTATGTGTGGAGACCTTATGGAATAAACTGCACTCTCATAGGAGGATCCGTTCACAGCAGAAAAGTAGCGATGAGACTCAGATTGCTGCTGGAAGGCTCTGACTTCCCCTACATGGCTGGGGTACTGCCATCAACTTGCTCTTGGACCGAAAAGTATGCAGTGGACCCAAGCTTAGAAACGCCGGGGCCCTGCGTACTCTGAGAAAATATGCACACCGAACTTGATATTTGGCCTCATTTTAGAAGCCGTTTTTCATTCGCTTTATAGCTTGCCCGGTCTTTTTCTCTTGTGCAAAACACATTGTTTTGTCCCTTCAAGAATTCTCAAGGCGAGTTTTGTTGCAGTTTTGGTGGGGTGACAGTAGCTTTCCTTGCAGTCGTTTTGTTCTCTTCAGAATTAACTTTATAAAAGAGAGAGATTCAGCAGTCGTAAAGAGTTGTACATACAAAAGAGAATTTTAGATGTAACATAAGTTTCTTGTAAATAAAAATATTGTTATTGAATGAAATGATTTGTGTTCCTCACATACACAGTTGCTTCCAGTCAGTTATGAAAAGAACTGAAACTGCCCATCCCTAATCTGATCGCGCCATGTCGTGCTGTCTGACCTTTTTTGTCCGTAAACTGAATCCCGCAGGAACCGTGTCGCAAGCCTGGCTGTAAATTGGGCAACACGGCTGTCAGGTTACATTTCCGGTGCCCTCTGGCATTTTCCAAATCAAATCAGCCTTGAAAACGAAAGGGAACGCTCTGCGGACAAGTCATCTCTCCAACTTTCCATTTTGAAGCATCGTCGTTTGCCAGTTATGCCGTCAGTGTCGTGCGGAAAGCCGAACTGAGCACCACATGGTGCGGCCAACTCACGCGAGAGCCCCGTACGTGCTAACTCGGAGTAATGGGTATTCGTGTCCCATCAAATTTAACGGCTAGAGTGAGGTTATGAAACAAACTCGATTTTATTTTGCCGTCTTACTCGCGTGCCGTGGGGTGGAAAATTTACAATGCAAGTCTCCCATCTCGTAGAAAAAAAAAACGTACAAAAATATATATTCAATAAAAATCAATACACGCAAACGGCTACACATCCCAGTCGTAACGGGATATCCCATCCTACAAAAAAAAAAAAAAAAACAAAAAAAACTAGCCATTAAAGACGCGGTACTGTGGCACAACACGGTCATAAACAGTAGACGCGGATTTAGCTTGAAAACAAGTGACCGAGAAGGTGCGGTGACTAAAAATTGCTTCGCTATTTTGGGAATTGGCGGTTCAACTGAAGTGAGGTCACAGTGTGGTTAGCCCGAGGAAATTGTCCGTTTTTTTCTGTTGTCAACTCACTGGACAATCAAATCCCGGCAGCCACTATCTGGCTGCAGCGACAACTGTGGAAAGAAGAAGTGCTTTTCCCAGTGCAGTGTTTGGATTTTTTTGTTATCGCTTTTTGTTTTTGTAGTTTACGCTTGACATCCTGTTTTGTTTGTTTTTTTTGTTTTTTTTTGTTTTTTTTCTATTTCACTTCCGTTGTTGGCTTCTCATCATCAGGGTGGGAAGGGATGAGGAAAAAACGGAAAAGTGTCAACGATATTAAATGCTTCATGAGTATGTGGCGCTCCACCTTTTCTCATTGTCAACTCTTCAAGTTCTCTCAGTGCAGTACAGGACGGCAGTTTGACACAGAAAGTATTAAAAATACAGGGAAATACGTGACTGTAATCTTCTGGAAGATTTAGAGCTATATTATATATAAATATTATTACATTGGTATAACCTCAACTGCGTCATTTACACACTTGGAAACGAGTTTGATGAAAACAACGCAGATCAAGTTCCCTTGGCATGAGCCCAAAATTTCATTTCAAAAAAACCAATTTCAACAAACGATAGTTGTTGTTTTCGTTTATTTATTAGATCATGACGTTTTATATTGACTATGAAGCTTCAGTCAGAATCATCTAATCCTGTTGACTGTTCTTGTGAGTTTGAAGAAATGCTGACTCCTGGTTTGTACAAATATGTCGAATCCTGCACATCAAAACGACTGCCTTTGTCTGACAACATACATGGGCTTATCTCCCATCCATGGCCTTATCTCTTGTTATCACAGACTCCTCAAACTTTATCATCAATGTGGTGCCTTTATGCCAGTGAGCTGTCACCTTAGCAGGCTGCAAAAAAATGATAAAGGTTCATTTTCTCCTTATACCATCTAAACGTAGCCATATGCAGCAATATGGGAGAGGCTACTGGTTGATCAGTTTGAAGTCAAAATGTGTTGCTGTATTTCAATTTCCTAGCAATAGTTTAGTTTCACATGTGTAATGTCAAGCACCTCAATTGCTGTGTGTTGTGCATCTCATGACAATGTCCCTTTAAGAACTGTCCAATTCTTCTTTGGTACTTACAAAGTTACAGCCATGAAGAGCCGACTCCACAATACCAGCAACAAATGAGGCACAATTCAGACTACCTACAATAGGAACCAAACATATTGTGATTATCACAAGCAACGAGAGTGTGCAAATGATGTTTGGTAAAAAGAATTAATTACTGAATAAGACAGATAGACCCATATAAGTGAAGTTAAAGGTAAAGTATGATTGAACTGAAGTTGAAAAGTTTGCAGCACTTACCTTTATCTTTTGGTACTGAGATAAACTTGTTGACCAGAGGCTCTTTTTCAATAATGTAGTCTGGGTTCAGAGTTAAGGAACTGCACAGTGTACATAATCTACTTTCAATTGACATTTTCATCCAACACACTTGCAATATAAACTTAAAGTAGGAAAATCAACATCAGGGAGGACAGAAAAAGATGGTAGGTTTTTCATCTGATCTCTTCTGTCCCCCTTGACATTGCTACTCACGCAATGTTAAAACATCTGACAATATGTGACTAAAAAGAGAAAACACATACAGGGGACTGATCGAGTATTTGGCTAAGTTATAATCTGTTTAGTTGCCCTCCTTCCTAAGCTATCCTTTGGTAAGTTTTCTTCCAGTATCAAATTAATGTTGCTGCTTTAGAACATAGTTACTCCACACATGCACACCCAGGCCCTACATTTCTCAGGATACAGGTCTTGTCATCATCATTGGCCTGTTCTAGCTTATCTGCCTCTTTGCCAAACAAAGACTGTGAAATAGAAAAAAATAGATGAATATATTATTGGTAGGTCCCATTTACAGTGTACTGGTGTTTTTGTTACCCATTTTAAAGAAACAGTGGTGTATCAAGTGCAATTACCTTCCAAAGCGTTGATTTGATGAAAAGTAAAATGTTGAGAACTCTTGTTTCTCGTCTTGGACCTTTTTCCCTAAGCACTAATACATCCAAGATCCTTGCTCCAACTTGCCGACCAAGATCTGACAATCTGCGGGAAATAAAAACATTTAGGGCCTCAATGCACGTACAGCACCAGCAAGATAAAAATAGGTCGCACAAAACAAAAGATGGACGACCTGTGAAAGGTTTTAACTTTGGATATTGGCATCTAAGTAAGGCTCTAGCTGTGTAACGTCAACCTTGACAGCATTCTGGACGAACTTACTTGCTCTGTAGCTCTGGAACTGTATGAACTCGATTCTGACAGTACTGCACTATCTCAGAAAACAACAAAGCGAAAGTGCTGATGTTGATCTGCAGATTGTAACAGAAAAGGCCACTCTATAAGTATATTAAATACACATGATATAAAGACAGGCTAGGAACAAATCGGACCTCGTTTCGACCTTTACTCAAAGGTCTTTCGAGGATGTTTGAGCGCCCTCTTCCCAGCCGGGCGTCCATGTTGGGTTACTTGTCACCAGTCTCTCCCCCACTTAGCTTAGCAGCCTGGCGACAACATGGCGGCCGAACTGAAGCGAAGGACTGTAGTAGAGCGTTATTTCGAGAAACGCTTTGTAGCAGGTGAGATATTAGGTCTGTTATCATGGAGGTGCATTCATGTTCCTCGAGCTCAACTCTTCGTGATGGCTAAATTGGCTTTTTTACAGTTCTGTGGGAACCACCTCAAGTATTTTTAACACGTGTGTCCTCGTTTATATTTTGTGCAGATATAAAAGGAAAGTCATGTGAAGATGAATGCGTCCTCCTTCACTCCAACAAGTAAGACAATAGTTTAATAATGCTGGTAACCTATTCTTGTGTGTGTTGACTGTTATGTGTGTGCGTGTAATGATGTTGTAATATGTGATTCTTCTGTTCAACTTTCGGTTGGTGAATAAAGCATCTTTACACTTGCGTGTGCATATTAAAAACGTAAAAGAGTGTTTTGAAACAAGCCTGCAATGTTGCAGCTTATTATGGTATAATAAGATGGCACCAGAGCCTTCAGTACATTTTTCTCAACGCCAAATTTTACTTTTCTATGCCACATATTTTTACGATACTTATCATTTTCCCAGAAGAATGGGAGTGGTTTATATTAAATAAAAAGAGATTCTGGCTTATTGTGAGGGGAAAGTAGTTATCAAGTATCTAAACAAACTATGACACTATAGGGTCTGCATAATAACAGTTGCTGAGGGCCACCCTTTGCTGAAGTCAGCAGCCATAACAGGCATCTCATTCCAAGTGTCCTCAAAGGTGAACCGTCTGGACAACAAAGTGACTGGGAAGGGAAAACATGGTGGGCAGTGGCTAGACACAAAATCACCTCTGTGTGATGTCACATGTTCCTCAGGAATAACCTACACATTGTACAGGTACAGATGTTGACATCACTTACTTACAGTCCCTGTCATACAGCACAGCATTTTATCACTTTGTTGCATCTTTATTCTTTATTCATACAGCACAGCACTCTAAAACTTTGTTGCATCTTTATTCTTTATTCATACAGCACAGCATTCTATAACTTTGTTGAATCTTTCTTGTTTCACAAGTTGCATCAAGGGTAAACTGATTGAAGTAAACAAGGAGTTACTTTCACATCCTGAGCTTTTGTTAGAAAAGGTAAATAAATATATGTCAGGTTACCCTTTAATAAATAGTTTATTGTGATTATTATCACTACAGTCAAACACTCTGAACAAAACATCACATACATATTCACAACATACATGCACAATACATAAATGCATACATTAAATACACTGCCTACATTAAATACAATTGCCAAGTACTTTATTTCTTATCACTTGCACATCACTTTTGTATTATTATGTATATTGCACCTGCTCTCGTACAAACTCCCCAGTATAATTAAACTAAAAATGTAAACTAAAAACGGGAGAATACACCAGCGAAGATCTAGGACTGCTTTAAACTATATCATCCTGCACTGCACTACACTTCAGGAGCAGCAGGTCATTTTTATTAAACAGCTTCGTTTTTTCATCAGCCTGAAACTGAGGGCTACATTGCAATAGTTCTTCCAAAATTGAATGAGGTTGACAGTATTATGGATGCAACATTGACAAGTGATGAGTACAAACAGATCCTGGAAAATAGAAATAAAGAAAAACCTGGTGAGTGCTGTTAGTTTTGCTTCCTTCCTCAAACCGCTTGTCTTATTTTTTCATTCATTTTATTTTAACCATTCATTTTACTTACGGTATCCTACCTTTGTTCTCTTCTTTTCTTTTACCATTCTTTCACTTTTCTTCCTGTTCTCCTTTCTCTTATTTACTCCTTTCTTGTGTTGTGAAGTGGATCTTACAAGAGAAGACGATCACCCGGCAGATGGCAGTTCAAGTACCACGTGACTGTAGACTCTTACAAAACGGAATAATCATCGCGTCAAGAGAAAGATCTCAAAGTCACGTGTTAAACTATTCTAGCACTACAATAGTGAGCACGTGATCTTCATGTGAATCTCACATGGCAACCGACCGAAAGTTGTCAGACCAGTCGGCTAAATAATGGGAGACGCGTCGTTTGTTTGCTAACACGTCTCGACCACGTGCTGCTGCAAGTCCTTAACGAAGTCTCGTCACGAGACTATTTGGTACTACAAGAGATTACAAAACTTTTATTCCGCGTTTCCATGCATTCAATGCGGATTTAGTTTTGTTCTTTTTCATCCTTATTGTGGTCGTCTAGTCAAATAAAAGCTTCAAATAGATTCGCACGTTTTACGTGTAAATATGCTCGCGCACTCGCGCGCTCGCTTGACGTCATAAACTGTTTCGTTGCCGTAGTCTGTAACGTTTTTCTGGATTCCAGTTTTTCGATAAGCCTTGTCTCTGGTGCGTGTAATACACGCGAAAGCTCCAAGAATAAATAACATTTAGACAACATCTTCTTGTAAAATTTTTCGGAGATTTCATTTGCCTGAAATGTGTCTTATTTCTGGTCACTTACATCCGGGACACCAGATGCACGTGCAAAGAGGTCGCGCGTGATTGGCTGACGCACTCGTCTTGTGCGGTTTCCATGGCAGCTTATTAGTGAAGTTGATCGAAAGACAAGTCAGTGAAGATGATGCTTTTAAAGAAACTGAAGACTCTCGAAATACTGGAAAAACCCGAGACGATTTTTAACAGACGGCTGTCGCTGAATCCGTTCTACCCCTTTGAAGAGCTAGAAAGAAATGGTAAGGGAGAATGCGTCGTAAAATTCTGATTGTAATGTTTTGTACTTGGCTTTCGTGTTCAGAATACAGAACTTCTGTTAAGTTTGTGTGTTAATGTTTCGCTTTGTTTTTGATACGTTTGTTAGCAGGTTTGGTGTGTTATATTTCACTTTGTTTTTGTCATGTATATGTTTTGTTATCGTGTGTCGTGTTTTTACTTGGCTGTTGTGTATTGTGAGTTGTTTTGTTAAGTTGTGTTTTTTGTTGTTGTTGTTGTTGTTGTTGTTGTTTTTGTCTTGTGTATTTTTTTAGCTGTGTTACTATGTATATTGTGCTTCACTGCAACAAAGACGATCAATTTGACAGATACCAACCAACTCATAAATTAATAATTAAAGATCGTTTTCCTAGAATTTGTCCTGGAGCTGAGTAAGCGACGATATTACATCGGCAGCTTCATGACGTTTGCGTGCTTAGTGGTCCTGATCGCCTGGCTGTTCGCGACTTCACCCGGGGTAAGTGAAGCAAATGTTGACACTGTCGCGCAAATGTACGCCGACCCAATGTATATGTTTCTTCGTGGCTAGTGCGGTGACGAATAAATCCAACGTGAAACTTCATCTAATGCACATGTGGAATAGAACCAAAGGCAAAGTGTTTATGGAATCTCTTGCACTGTATTGTGGTCGATTATTGGACGAGATCGGCGTGCAATCAGAGTTTCAAACGCCACCTCTAATTTCTTATCTTTTTTTTTTCTCTCGCACTTGGTGCATGATGGTAATCCTCTCCCTTACCTCATCATCGTTGCCTAGCAACACATGATGTTCCCTGTACTTGTGGGTGCGGTCAGCGGCCTCATGGCGTGGGAACATCGCGGCCGGCGCACATGTGTGTTGAATAGTGACATGAAGCAATACGTGTGCGCTAAAGATGGCGAGCCTGTCTTCACGGGGAAGTTCCATAACGTGTACATCCGTCTCAAGGCACAGAAACATGGTAAGCCTGATGTGGCGCAATCAGATAGTCTGATTTGCTGGTATTTGTTTGGTTACTTGCCTGTTTTGTTATTGTTCTCATATAGTTATTTGTTGTTTCGTTTCACAGGTGCTGGACAAATGTATTACTACGTAGTATTTAACGGTTATCGCATGCGTGAACAGAAAATCACCAGTTACTCCAAGAACGACAGGGTGAGCCTGCAGCACTCCTTTTCAGCGGTACAGGCCGTGTCGTCTATTTTCCCCTCTTCCTCCTTATTCTTAAATCATCTTTAACGACACTTTTCCGTCTTCATAAAACACGTCAAATCACTCAACGGGAGATCAAGAGTGAAGATTTACCAACAAAACAGAACATATGGGCAGCCTGTCCCACCCCTCCCCTCCTCCACTCATGTTGTGTCGTTTTGTTCACAGAAACTGCGTGTTCTGGCCAAGAGACTGGCAGAAACCTTGGATCTGAATTTCTTTGATGTAAAAGCGAGCTCAAAAGAACGTATCCTCCTATTTCATAGTTTGAATTGTGAGCACTTGTTAGCTATAAGGAACATCTCGCAGCTTTTCACTGCGTTGAGCATGCACTTAACTAAACGGCCGAGAAAACTTGGTAACTTGTAAGCGTCATAACATTCTTCCTTGACTGCGCATGATTAGATGTAATTCGTCATCGACCTGGTCAGGAAGATGTGGCTGTCCCCGACGACGGTAAGATGGACAGAGGTCGTCCCGTGTAGCGCATGCGCTTCATATAACTGTATCTGAATTAGCTCAGTTCAACATTACACATGGTAATATTGATTGATAGCAGTTGATTATAAAATGGTGCGTAAAATTCAGTAAAATGTTTCGTTGTAATGAACAACTCTTGTTTGATCATCGGACGAAACGAGGCTCGAGTCGCGCTGCGCGGTGTAGTTTAATTTTCCTTTCACCCTTGTGTTCCTCAATTTGTGCTTTCTGCGATACTCACCAGGGAGCGCGGAAAGCAAAAGAATTCTTGAAAGCGCGCCAAATTAGGCGTGGCACCGTGTGTTATCAGCATCCGACGTTGAAGCAATTCGTCTTCAGTTTGTTTCTGTTTGGCGTACTGTAGCCGATTTGTATTGTCTATGTGTATGCCGATCATTTACTTGATCGCAGTGTTATCACGTATTTTGATCAAATCACCGGTCTCCATCACTGGATCGACCAAGTTACGCTAAAATACGCAATGAACCTAGTCTTAATTTGGCGCGCATATTTCTCACCAACAAACTCGTACACACTCGCCACTGGAGGGGAAATATGAAGGATGTCCTTCAGATATCGAACCTCTAAAGTATCAAACTATGTCTGTTGCCTCAATCTACAAGCATCTGTATACTTCTGCAGTTTTGGTACAGCTCACTGCTGAGTTGGTGTGGCCGACTCATTCTTTTTTTTTTTTTTTTTTTTTTTTTTTTTTCTTGTCTGTAATACATAGTACATACCAATAAACCCATAAAAGCTCGACTTTACGGGTCATTCCGGAGTGTTCACTGGTCCATATTTCAATAATGAGTTCTTTTGATCGAGTGCAGGACGTGCGCGGTTGTAGCTGGCAACTTTATAATTTGTTTCCTGTTGTACTTGCATCGAACAAATGGATGCCGGCGCCAGGAACTGACGGACAAGTTTAGTTCCCTTCAATTCTTCTTAAGTGACCAGAATTCACTCTAATTGCTCTGAAACTGTTCCTGTGGTGTGGGATGAGCTACAGCACTGATACTGTGAAAACGTGCTTTTACAGAGGCGTTGTGCCGTGTCATCTGCGTAGTACATTACTTAGTAACATGGTGAGCACGTACTTATACCCACAGTTCAAAGGTCGAGTGAAGGAACAGGGCAGAAACAATCAAACAGTAATTTACTTTTTACGAAAGTCTGTTCGTCACAGCTTCACTATCTAAGTCTTCGAGTGATTGCAACACCAACTGTGTATAACATTTTAGCATTATTTTAGCTTCGTCAAATACCATTTGGATCCCATCACGAGAGAACGGAAAACTGTGCCGATTAAACACGTACGCGACATCAGAGAAACCTGAAGACAATGTATGGGAGACATGTACTGGATGTATATGTCAGTACTCGATTGCTTAAAAACACAATTTGATCACTAAAAGTTCATCACATTTTTTTTTTTTTTTTTTTTTTTTTGTTATTTGCCATTTCCGACACCAATTATTAATGATCAGAAGCAAATGTGACCAAGCTTCGTTTTCAAATGTAAATGCCATGTGTTCCTTCAGTTTTATCACACACGTTCTGCATAATGCACAATTCTAACCCTAACCCTTGTCGCTTTTCTTGGCTGGTCACCGGACTCCTACCTTTTGATTCTCAGTTCTTGTGCATGAAAGTTTGTGCCTAATTTTTATGGTCCCACATTCAATGGGATTATCGCATTGTATCTTTAGTGTTGAGACAAGACGGACAATATTGTCGGAAAGGTCAGATCAACAAGTTGTCTCAGTTTGGGTTTTGGAAACGTGAAGGGGGAGTCGATGAAGTGTCATGATTGCCGCTCGACACGATTATCCGTCATCAGGAACTTTGTGCGTGAAGGAGGAGATTGCAAACCTCCATTAATGTCTGAGAACTTCTCTTAATCTGGCGTAATTGCAGTTAAAGTAGACTGCTGGAAGTTTGCATTAGTCACGACATTAAGCAATTAATCAAGCTCTTGTTCCGTCGCTTCAGAAGGTTGGTCGTTTTATCGGCTTGTGAGCATTCTATAGTACAACAAACTTCATTGTCATTGTCAAGGATGTGACATCGCGCACGGAAGGAGGGAACGCCTGGTTTATAACTCTTAATTTCTTCCTGATTCCATTTTAGTAATGTGTTTAACACGTAAAGTCCGCTCGGCTTAGTAAGGTTCGTGTGCGTGACGTTACGTGGAAATTATCACACCCACCAATATAAATAACTTGTGCCTACTACGAAAAACTATAAAAAACTGTGCGCAGTTCGAACAGGCAGACCGAGCTGTAGATTGTCCGGAATAAACGATGCGGTCAAGACCATCAGCTGCACCACACATCATTACAACAGTTGATCCCTCTCCGTCAGGAAAGCAGGATAGCGGTAAATCAGTTCACATGTCAGGAAGAGATAAACATCTTGAGGAGTCGCTTAGTGAAGTTGGCAAGTCATCCAGCTGCCGTGGTCCATCGAAAGTGGGCGACACAGTCATGAAGTTAAAGAAAGCACTGGTGCAGTTTGGTCGACACATGAAGACCCGCACTGAAGGCAGTGAAGCCACAAGGCGGGAGGAACGGCAAGAGAAGCAAGCACAACAGCAGTGGGAACAGCGACGACGATACACAGCCCCTCACTTGGTAGAAAACTTTATCTTAACAACAGAGTTTGACCTCAAGAGAAATTCTTGGGCAGGAACCCGCTCCGCAACACCAGGCAAAGGCGGCGGTGTTCTTATCGATTCACTCGGTTTCCACGAGCTGAGCGATGGATTTTGGACAACGACTTTGTGTTCTACGGATCTTTAGCTTTCCTGCCCTGCGTGGCAGACTGTTCAAAGCATTATTTGCACTGTCATATTGGAACGGGGAATAAAAAAAGTGTTGAGTAAGTAACTCTGAGGCGCGGTATTTTAATTTTCAAAGACTGAGTCGTGTAACGAGTAATTTCTTGGTATAGCATAATTCTAATCAGCCGAAAGGTTTCGAAAGAATCTGAAAAGGCATTCTCAATTGAGTGTTAATGGCATAAACGGCGAGACGGTGGTATTGTGCAGACAATGCTTCGATGTTCTCAATTGTAGTCGAATGAAGTCGGCAAGTAGTTCTGCGGTAAAGAAACAAAAGCGGACCATGGACCGTGAACTTTCTATCACTGCACTGATCTATTATCGACACCAGCATGATATACAGACTTCCTAGAGTTGCATCCAGTTTACACGAGAGCTTCGAGTGATTTCTGGCTGTCCTACCAGCACAATCGGGTCGATTCGCCGCCATTACAACTTGTCAATTAAAATGAGGCGAAACCATACACAAGTAATTATAAAATTAGTAACGAGTTATATTAAAGGTAAACATATGTCGCTGAAACACAATAGAGTGGTAAAGTGATGACGTCATAAAAATATTTTTTTCGGAAATAATGGACTTTGCGCAATTCTTCGGAATGGCCTATCTAAAAAAAGTTCACACAGAAAAAAATTGGCTCTTTAGTGCATTAAACAGCTGAGATATAGGCTTTTGAAGTTCAAATTGCTTTATACTAAACCCTCTTATTTGGTGTTGGTTCCTTTGATTTGGAACCAACGCTAAATAAGAGAGTTTAGTTAAGACTATCTCGAACTTTAAACTTCTCTATCTTCGCTTTCAGTAGGGCTAGCGATTTGAAATTTTGCACACGTTCTTTCAGCAGCTGTGTATATCGCATGATGTGGTTTTGAGGTTTGAATGGAAAAGTTTGCAAAGTGATGACGTCACACTTTACCACTCTATTACGGTATTATATAAAGGTCATCAAATAAAGATTTTAATTGCTGTGGTTTTAGGTCAGTAAGGACCGTCCTTTCATCCTGTTATTTCTCGGTCCTTCGTTGATTACTCGGCCTTTTGGTGGTTACTCGGCCCTTCGGTGATACTCGGCCTTTGGTGATTATTCGGTCCTTCGGTGATTACTCGGCCCTTTGGTGATTACTCGGGCGCTCGGTCGAGAAACAGTACATGCTGATTGATTGGTGCGTTGCCGATGATCACGTGCTTTGCTGGCTACAAGTGAAGTGTGCCTACCAACTTGGAAGTTCTTTATAAATAAATTGAACCAGTGGTGGCTTGTTTTCACTTTACTTCCTTTGTACATGGAAGGTACACCAACACGATCCAACTCTAGTGCTGTGTTTTTCGACGATACAGGCAGACAACTCTTTTCTACGAGACCCTGCAGACTGAGCCTGAAATTAATTGGATTTCCATCCAATCAAGTTTAGCATCGCATGTTTTATTGTTCATATTCGATCGCCAGCTCTTCCGTTGCGGAATAAACCCCAGGTGTTCGTGTGTAGTGTTATTTACTCCTGTTGAGCACAAGTAAGCGTGACTCACTTACGAATCAGCAGCTCGTGTCTTTAATTAGAACTCAGCGGGTTGCCACCATCACAGTGTTGAAGTGTACTCGAGAATGGAGTGATAAAAATAACCTTCTATCAATTTCACATAAAAGGTTAGCAAACGAGTCTTTGTAGTGTTGTTTTTTTTTTTTTTTTTTGGCAAGTAAAGCTCTTTTAGTATTAATGTTAGTGTTTTAGTATAGTTTAGTGTTGCTTTTAATTGGCCGGAAATTGGAAAATATTGATCGTGTTAACAACTAATCAAACGCTCATTAATCAGCCCGCTACAGGGACATATTTCAGTGCAAGATTAGTACTCGTGATGCAGTTAATTTACAGCTGTTGTAGTTTGGCCTCAGTTCTTCGTTCCATGCATGCTGATTAGATTAAGGGACCTTATCGCTATTTTTCATCACTTGGTAACAGCAGGGGGTAGTTTAGCATTCAGTGTCAAAACAACTTTGGGTGAAACAAAAGCGTCGTATTTTAACTCGTGCGTAATTCAATATATCATTTTGTCGCTCCGAGGTTATTAGATTTTGCGGTCAGATAAAGGACTACACTATTCTTTTCCGGAGTGAAAACTACGTAGGACCCAGGTCTGGCAAACAGTGCTCACTTCTAGAAGGTTCTGTGGAGATCAGACCAGTCACGTATGGCCGAATTGATTTCAATGCGATACAGCTTTATGCCTTGTTATCAAATAGTCATGGCAAATGTGGCGAAAAAGATTCCGTTTCAAGTTTACACTGTCCCGATGAACAGAGGCACTCGTTTGCGATCCTTCTCACTCAATTTAGAGCCAAAGTCGACAGCTTTAAAATCACACTATTCCTCCTCGGGAAGTACTTCAAGTCCACTGGATTTTCCTGCAGAGGAAACAGAGGTGGTTTTCTCGCCGTCTGATGGACAGATCTTGGCTGCTGTGGCCAGCAAATCTGGACAAAAGCAAAAAGGCAAACACGGTTCTAACGAAAAACGACAGGTGCGTCATTTATCTTACCCGAGTGAGAACCACTACAACATGAACGAATGGCTGAATGAGCATCAGCCTCAGACCAGTGTTATCAATGGATTTCTTACCACGACTCTTTGCTCAACAGAGCTTTAGGAGGACTTAAAATACACGAACTCAATTTACAGAGAACGTTTTGTTTACCAATCGAAGATCATTAGGTCAAGCATTGGTTTATGTTACTGAATTGTAAATACAGTTTGTGTAGGAGCACCAGGACCTGAAGAGACAGGCGTTGAAATGGACATCAGAACCCCTAATTGCTCAGTTTGCAGGACACTTGAGTGAGCAAACGCGGAGATACGTGACACGGATAAGTGTCAAGGCTCACACAAAGAGAAATACAGAGAAATGACAGAACTGTTAAGCCGAATATTAACCGTATATTGCGATTACCTTCAACAATTAAGATCTAATGTGAATACAAATAAATTAAATAAACTACTCTTGTTTGCACAGAGCTAATTTGATAGATACATGCTTAAATAAATAACTGCTGTTTATTGTTTGATAACGGGTTTATCCTTTGCCGCAGAAAGTCTAAGGTATTCCTGCGTCATAGTTTTCTGAGGTTTTTAGAGATGGCCGCTACGTTATAAAAGGCCGAGTGTCGAGAAGGAAGCACTATGTTGTTCAATCGTCAGCTTTATCCAACTGAACCTTTACTAACAACCAATCCCACAATCTTGCTAGCTGATTTGCCAACAGAACTGGGCCAAGGTCAATAAATAGCTGCGCAAAGTTTACTCTTTTGCTGTCTCCAAGGTGAACGATGACAAGACTAAATTTGGCACTAATTTGAAGTGATTGGGTGATTATCATACGCCAGTGTCCTACTGTTTTATTGTCACACCAAGGCGATGGTATTTTAAACGCCGATTAAACAATATGATAAAACGTAACCGATAACCCTAACCGCGCCCTTCTAGAGATGTTTTGTTTATATTGAAAGATACGTTTTTTTTTATTATTAAATAGCGCCCTTACGAGAGGGCGAATATAGGAAACGCCACTAGCAATCCTGCTCTACACGAGTGCGGAAATGCTTGAAACGTCTTCATGTCTTGGTGATACAGTACGCGAAGATCAAACTGCAAAAGACGCCGGGAAAAAAAGCCCTGCTCTAGAATTGCGATAAGCGTAATTATGCGCTATAATAACTGACTTACAAATCCAAGGTGATTATTTAAGGTCTGATGCCCGCAAAGGGATTATTCAAACACTCGACTATATGCAACCATGGCCAAAAGTGTTGGGATGATACCAATCCCCCCCTCCCTCCCCCAAATCGATGTTGGAATATCAGCTGCACACAGTACGTAACATGCACCAACTCACACCAACATTGATTTAGGGGGAGGGGGGCATCAGAGCTACCTCTAATGTTAATGATTTTGTTTCAGTACAAAATACAAAGCCTTGGGGTAAAGCAGTAGGTCATATTCAGTCAGCATCGTCCCAACTAATTTTGGCCATGATTGTAAATTACCTTCAAGCTGCGGCTGTGCTAACGAAAGCCAAGTAGGGCTGATGGCTGTTGAACATGTCGCACAATTTCTCAGTTCACATTTCATAAACAAACCGCTCTCTTATGTAACAATGAACAACACAGGTTTAAACTAAACATGTTACGGTTGAGTTGTCTACTTAACGTTTACTGTTATGTTTCTCTTTGTGGATTTTTTAAGTCGCCACTCAGCAATTTATTCGTGAATTTTTAAAGATTAGAAGGATGTGTAGATGTTGTGAATATTTAAACTTTCATTCGGTTTGGTGGCACACAGCGGCTGCGCTGGCGGGATGGCCACAATAGCAGTATCTATAAACCCGCAGCGCTCTTCTTAGATATTCAAAATAGGAAGAAAGAACAAAGCGGGATTTGTCGTCGCTTTTTATGTTTTAGACCTCATTTTTCAAGCTCGTCAAGTTCCCTGAAACATACAACTCGACCGCAGACCGCTCAACTTGAGCGCGTGACGCCCGTTAGCTGCTGGGCTTCTGCCGAGTTCCTGACCTTTCTGCCGTGAAGGCGTGAGTCAAATCTTGTGATAGGATCTCTATGTTAATACTCATCAATGTTTTTCGAGAGGCGACTGACTGTTTACGCACCAGGCGGCAAGTTGTGATATTCAAAGAATGAGCGCATTTGTGTAGAGCGGTCCAGTCTTTTCCGTAATCAACTGTTTAAAGTTTCTCGAGTGAACGCGACTGCCTACTTGTTGTTGTAAACAAAATATGACAAACGAGAAGAATCCGCGGCAGAACTACAAGCTCTCGGACAGCGTAAGCTCCGCCATGGTTCGGCTGGCTCGGAGATTGTCTCCTTTAAGTTGCGTCAGGGCTCCGAACTTGCCAGAAAACTGGAAAGATTACGAAAAGGGGGAGTCCAGCACTGAATGTCGTGTGGACGCCTGTAAAATGAGCAAAGAGAGAAATGAAAGTGAGAGCATGAACTTCACTGAGGAGCAGCGACATCGACAGTCTTCTAACCCGCCCAGGTTGAGGCGGAGCAGTTCCTGCACCGTTCTTAGCTTGGATCAAGTGGATAGTCTAAGGAGACAAGCTGAGCTGGGTGCACACTGTATTCAGCATCTCGAGCCCGCAAAGCCGCGGTGCCACTCGTTTGCAGGAATTAGAAGTGCAAGAATGGTGGATTACAACGCCAGAAGTCGAGACACCCAAATCATAGATGGTTTACTCACTACTACATTGTGTTACACGGAGCTGTGATATCTGAACTTCACTATCTTGTTTGTATTTTAGATCTGATCAAGAAGGAAACAGCTCATTTCCGAATATAATCATGATGGCGTTGTAACTAGTCTCATCTAGAGATTTAATAAGATTAGTGATAGTTAAGTAAATAGCACTTATCGTTTCAAGAGGCTTAAAACCAGTCCTGACCTCAGCAGACGGTGCTGTATAGTGTTTCTTTGTACAGAACAACTAATGTTGGACTTCGTGTTATGTAATTTAAGATTGGCCTTTGGAGTGTCAAGAACTTTTCAAGTTCGAGACAGAGCTTTGACTTTCTCGAATGAGGACATTGCCTCGCTTTACACAATAAGATTTGCGCATCTATGGAGAAACTATAGGAATCCAGGAAACCACCAAGAGCTGCCGTGATCTGTGATTTAAACATGTTTGATTGACTAGTTGATGACAGAACTATCAACACTTATCTCGTTTGGGTACAAGATGACGCATTCTGCGCTGGCAAACGTTGAAAATATGTTAAACACATCACGTAGGGTCACGACACGTTTACTTGACTGTAGTCTGTTAGTTTAATTTGAGTTATTTGCTGTAAATACATTCTTCTGATCAAATGCCCGGGGCTCGTCTGAGCGGGAAGATGGTAAATGCTCGAACAGATGGAAAGGTCAACTATTGGCAGGAAGTGACGTCACCTCGTTATTAACTGGCTAATTTGGCTAGGTCGAGCTTGGCCAAAACGAGAACCAAATCAGCAAGAACTAGAAGAGCAATGTTACTGTCGACATCAAGAACGTTACGCAAGTGATGTGTAGTAAGGAGATCTCACCAAGTTAGTGAAGACAATCAGACTCGTGAAATTCTATCATGGTGATGTATCACACAAGTGTGCGTGTTGTCCACACAGTAAGAAGTCGAGAACTAAAAATGATAATATAGTATTTCTTTTGTGATACATAATGAATGATATCTTGATGTGATAGTTTTGTTTGAGCTGAACGTTTCGTCTTTGTTTTACACACAATGTTTTCATAAACTTGAACGCCACGCAAAATGAGACAAGCCGGTTATAAAGCTCATAGCTGTAGTTCTAATAATCCGAGGTTAGAAAACCCACATGCTTCAAACTTAGAAGACAACGTCAGCAAAGGGGCGGCTTAAAATCAGCTTAGTCGCCATAAAGAAGTGTTCACATTTGAACATTGCTTGAATTTTACTTCTAATACAACTTTAGTACAATTTGATTTGTTATATAGCAAGTCAAGCAGACGGGAAAAATTGTGCATCGCGATCTTTTTTTGCTTCGGCTGCAGCTTTTGCGCACAAAGGCTAACATGACCAATGGAAAGTCTGAACCACAGTCAAGTTGCCTCTATTGTTGTTGGGCAATTTTGCGTGGTGACAAAGCCAGAAACTGTGACGTTATTCGTTCACAGTACGGAAGGCTCATGTTGACGTGTCGTACCACTTACAAGTTCCAATTTAAAGTCATGTATTCAACCTCTAGTGGACATAACTGAAGCCGCTGTACACGCCCGCCACACTACTGCAACTTCATTATGATGTACAAAGCACTTGAACAATAGACACATGCGCAGTTTGCGAGAAGATAACCTTGGCGGGCAGAGTGGAGAAGTACTTAATGCAGTTAGAAAAACAAAACCAAGCTGAACAGGAAAAATTGACAGACACTCGTTTATGCGGGAAGTAAAAGGTACTAATGACATTTGCTAATGCGCATGATTGTAAAAGTGGTTCGAGAGGGTAGAGCATGTCGATAAAAGGGAATCCGCTGTACACAAGCAACCACCAGTTTGCACCGTTGTGATATATGTGTTGCCTTACACAAAGTGGTAGTGCAGAGCGCGTTGATTGTGCTAGTCCGCCGAAGCCTTTGTCTAAAATTGTGCTAATGACATGACAGAATTGAGCTGTGAAGAAGCGATTATTGATACTGGAACTGTAAAGGTCTCAGTCTGTTCAACATGCCATTTGATTTTCTATTAACAGTGTCTTGGCCCGCAGTCGTTTTACGAGAATTCACTTGTGCTGCGTATTCATAGCTGTTAGGTACTTATCCTTTACATTTGACGTTGGTGTGGTTGACGACTTCATCAGTGAGTTCAGTTCTATGCCTTGTACTGAGTTTGGACAGATATGCGAGATCTCGCTTGCTATCCAGCCTGCTCGGATTACAAAGAAAAGGGCATGAAAAGCTGCAGTTGAGACCTTTCTAAACCACTAATATCTTGTAAAATTTCCGTGTGTCAGCCTTGTATTATCTTGGTACTAGTTCGAGTCACATAATTCAAATGGGTCTCAATTACAACTGAGTGCAAGCAGTGCGTGGTACAACGAACACGGGTTATATTGTGTAGTCATGCAGAATAAGCTTGAGAGTTTAATTAAATTGCCTTAAAAGACCAAATGAGGTCGATATCAATATACATGCATTTTGGGATGGAATGCAGCAGAACGAGAAAAGGTCCGAAAATATACTCCACTGATCCACACATCTCAATGTCTCGTAAAGTTGTGACTAGTTTCTTTGAACTCTCAACTGTTTATAACGCAGTAGTGTGAAGGGTTACGATAGTACACCTCAACTCATTTACTAAGTTGGTTTTATATACTCATCTTACAGAGGCCAACTGGTCCGTCATTTACTGTTCTTTGAATAGCTGGTCGCCCATCAACTGTTTCGGTTCTCGAGACAACTCACGCATTACTTTGGTGGCGTTTGCTTGCTGAGCAGATATCACAAGTCAGTCGAGCAGAAGGTTGTGGTCAGAAGTCCGCCAACAATATTCGTGTCGCACAAGGAACTTGTGTCATTAGTAGAGCTGACCTTTCGCAGTTGGTTTGAACTTTGCTTCTCCCTGACTCGCATACTGTTCAATGTTTCGAAGTCCAGTGAACTACTCCGTTTTCTACGGCGACCTACTTGCTCTTCTTGCATTGCCTTCCCATTCAAAGGATAATCCTTTTCAGTCTTGTATTTGGGTTTGGCAGTGCTTTCCTGTGCTTCTTGGTTTGGAGTTCCCTTTCTCGAGTCGCCTGTGATTTTTTCAGAACGTACAGATTCCTCACCGTCCCTGCATTTCCCTTCACTGTGGGGTCGTTGCGTCTCAAGATTATTAAGTGGAATACACATGTCAAAACAACTCATAATAGTGAATCGATAAGAACTGAAAGCATGACTCAGTTTGGGTTTACATTGCCACTACTAGCCGCATAACATGAATTCCTTCTGACGCGGCGAATCCGACCCCCGAGCCGTGCATGTATGTTCGGCACTCGACCTTATTATCAACTTATATTAGAATCTTATTATGTGGAGCAACTCTATTGTCTTATCGAGGTGTGAAGATTATAATTTGCGTAAGTTTTACAATTGAAAGGAATTAACGCATGTCTTACATGAGTACTTGCTGTGCCGCCGAAGAACTGTTGTCTACCACGTGGTTAATACCCGTAACCAAGGGGCGTGACTGACAGCCCACTCAATCAAATTACTTATGATTATTATTATTATCGCTTGTAGCTGCATTTTGGTCTTGTGAGCCAAACCTTTGTTCAGGACACTGTATTAGAAGCAAATTTCTTTATCTATTTATTTATTTCTTTATTTTTATTATTTATTTATTTATTTATTTATATATATATTTTTTACATAATGCAGTATATATTTTAGGCCACAGAAACACCAGGACAAATTTTGAGTTACGAGTTTCCAATAAAAAATGAAAGAGCTGGCAGTTTTTGAAAGTATTAAGGAATTAGCTAAGTTTTTCAATGGGAAACAAGGCTCTGTACCCGAATCTGCACCTGGAACGAGTAGCTTCTAACTATGAAAGCAAGTTGAGTGTGTGTTGCGTCAATCCACCAGATGTCAACGAGTTATAAGCATTACAACTGGTGTTTAGTTTAGACCCTGAACTTGGAACTGACGTACGAACTATATTTGTCCAGAGAGATGTGAATAGTCGACAGATAAGAGTGATATTTAGTTTAATTGCCCCTCACTTCCGCAATGTCTTTTTAAACGAAGTGGCGACCTGTAAGACTGTTGTCGGTATTTTTTGTGTGGTGTTATTTTGTGCTTTTTTTTTTCGAGCTTATCACAAGCTAATGTTGTGACAGATGTGGCGGTATTGAGCCGGGTTAAGCAAGATATTTATCACAGGGTTAGAATTTGCCAGTCAAAAAATACGTCAAACAGTCAAAACTAAAATGCCCAGATTTTATTTGTCTGAGTGCTTTCTATTGTTAAAAGCGAAAGCGCCTTGGGTCATACTGTTTCCAGAGCCAGCCATAATAAAAAACAATAGAATGTCCGACAAGCGACGCCATTTATCTACCGCACTAGGACCAAAATGGTTCCACAAGTATAGCTAGCTAACGGCACACATTCTGTGCATTGTACAAAATGTAATAATACATGCTCTTCACACACGCATCTGAGTCGCTCTCTCAGCGCAAAAAATGATAACCGAACGTACCTCTTTGTCATTAATGCTTTTGTGCAATTTATGGGTTATTCCGTTGAGTAACTAAACTATATTAGAAGAACAAAAGAAACAAACAAACAAATGTTGCGCATTTATTAAAAGATACAGGGAGTGCTAGTTTTGCAAGGCACAATTTATAGTACAGGTGTGTAAAACCATTGCCTTGAATACGTCATATTTGGGATAACATCAGCTAGCCACTTCTAGAGCCGCTACAAGAACCACTCCTTCAACAGGTTCGTGTTCCAACAGTTGGTCTTGCCAGCGTTTTTGTTTCGGGATCCTGGGCGGGTGAGTCACATTCTGAAAACTAAAGCTCGGTAGAACAGAGCGAGGTGGTTAGCACTCCATCTTCCAGCACCGTGCTCGATGTACCTCCGTATGAGTGTCGCTTGAGTTGCTTCAAGCTGTCAAGGTCATCACCATGAAGCGCATACAATTCTTCCACACTGTGCGTCAGTTCATAAGCAGAATTGGTGAGTCGTTTGACGTAATTCACTTGGCGTTTTGCTGCAATCGTCAGCCCAGGTCTAATTTGGCCGAATTGTCCTTTGTGCTCCTGTGTGTCGCAATCCGCACCATCCTTCTGGACCGAACGTACGTTCAGATAATTCTTACAATTCACGAGTTCCTTAGTGTGCCCATCGGTGAAAGTGACGGACACCTTGAGCTGGTTGTCGTGACTTGACTGATTCATGACGGTGGCGATCAGATGTGCGTACGCACTCCGCATCTCATCGCTCATTATAACTCATCATTCCCCCGCGGCAATTTGACGCAGACGCATTCCACATAAACTCCTACAGAAAGTTTCCTGGCGGATAGTTTGTGGGAGAGCAATCACATGAATTGTGCCACACAAGCACGTCCACTTGTAAAAATTGAAGTGAACAAGTTATTTGCATCCTCCCTAGTTGGCGCACCCTGTTTGTCCATAAAGTACGCGGTATGCACAACAATTACATGAAGATAATGAAAATCGCTGTTTTGTCAGCCAAGCGTGATTAACGCACACTTGCTGACACGACCGCAATCAGTCAAATATAACGCCAAAGAATAAGCAATAGCTCGCGAGTCTTTTAGTTGAACATGTTTGTTACTCACTTTCTCGTTTGGAACGAAGCAGTGTCGGACTTTGTCAGTTCCAGTACTGACGGAAAAAGCAATTTACTAGTAGTGATTCAGAGTCATAACTTTGAAAGACTTTAAAACAAGATGGAAAGCACAACCCTGCGCTTTTGTGGGTTAGTCAGTTTATTGGTTGTCTATCCGCGTTGGTGTAATTAGGTCGATTTAGTGGGCATGCAGGTTTCCACGCAACTGGTTGTCACCACTCGTAATTGATGACGCAGAATCTGACCATGACGTCAGACAACTGATCTTATGCAAGTCTGCCGAAAGCAACGAAACAAATATGAGAAGATCGTGAGTAATTGATTGACTATGTATGTTCCTGTGTCGCTTTTCATACCTTGTATCAACAAGTGTATTTAGTTTCCAGATGTACCTCTTATCTGAATCTGCCTTCAGGTCACAGTCTTGAAAAAGTTTCTCCTTGAACGCCCTGGAGGGGCAGATGCTGAGTTGATGGTTCCTGTTTAAACATAATCCAGTTGTTACTCACTTAAACGGCGCATCTGTGCAACGTCTTAACGTGCCAAACTTGATACCAGTTGTCAAGTGTAAAACAAAACACTGCATGTGTGACACAAATGCTGTGCTTCTTTGATTTGTTCCGACGGAATTAAAGAAAGTTAAATACAATTTTTCAGTTGTATTGATGTGTTTGCGATTAGTACATTAGCCCCGAATAGCTCTCCTCGTCCACTCTTTCGTTTCCTTTAGCTATTGGCTTTATCTGTAGACTGATATCAACCTCTGTCTTTCGCCACATGTGTGTCTGTCCGTTTTTGCTTCTCTTTCTGTCTGTCTGCATCTTATTTCTCTTGTCGGTTGCCGATAAGTTTCGTTACTTTCCTATGTGGTTGATGCTTCCGTTGTTTTCGTTACTTTACTAGTGTTCTTTTCGCTGCGTTACTTTCGTTTTATCAAGACTGCTGTGGCTTTCAGGTCAGTAAGAGGTCACTCGCACTTGCGCAAACAAGCACTTTGACATTTTGGAATGGCATACTTTACAGAAGTGCTTGTTAGTTCTAACCAATCAAAGCGTTTCATTTTGTTAAGAATGCACTTATCGCAGTGGAAGGAGTTCCGCTAGATATTCAGTTCTCAAAATAGCACCAGAAGCTAAAGAAGGCAACATCAGGCGCTGACAGCTACCACAACCTGACTCAAACGACTCAGACGCCATCTTCGAATAAATCCGGCAGATTATTTCGTCCAGGTACAGAGATTCTGTATGACAGACTTTTAGGCGGGAATGAGAGAAAGT